>CM073001.1:156709407-157309407 GCA_037038555.1 Rhynchonycteris naso | reverse complement strand
GGCCTCAAGAGCCCTTCTCACACGGGTGTCTACAGTACCGCTCCCCGGGTAACAGATGGTGAGGGCCCTGTGATGGAACCAGACTGTCCCTCAGGATGGCCCCCAGTGCCACCTCAGCACTCCCAGCCTCACCTGTATGCTGGTCCACTTCCACCCGACACCATTCGGCATTCTCCAGACCCCGGCCTTTGCACCTACAGGCCTGTGTTCATATAGGTTGCCCCAGAGGGAGAACCTGAGGCAGAGATTCAAAGGCAAATAGTTTGAGACTTGACCCCAAGAAGTACCGGAGGGGGCACAGGAAAGTGAGGCTGGTGAGGAAGTTAAACCCCCCAGGGCGTTTCCAGGAGTCTATGGGGAGCACACCTCAGAGTCACGCCACCTGAAGGGTGAGAGAACTAGCGTATTTACACATCAACCCCCATCAGTTGTTAGCTGAGGACTGTTGTGAGGGTGGCCTGGGAGAGTGGAGTGAGGAGGTGTTAATTTGCTAGCACCTGGTGGCCACCCACTTAACTGGACAAAAGTGAGGCTGGCAGCAGGAGGAAGCCCTAGGCAGAGAGCTGCAGGGAACAGTGGTAGGAAGTCAGGACCTATGTGATGTAGGCTGAGGGGCCGTTAGGAGGGCGCCCTGCTTCCTTCTGCCTGGAAGTCCCAGCCCTGTGCTCTGGTTTGGATTCCCCTTCACAGCCACACAGGCTGCTCTCTGGGAATGGAGAGCCCCTGGTACAAAAAGGTCTTAGGAGTCAAGCATTGATTGGCTACAGCTTGGGGTCCAGGGAGATTTTGGTTGTTCTAGAACAGCGGTCGGCAAACTCATTAGTCAACAGAGCCAGATATCAACAGTACAACAATTGAAATTTCTTTTGAGAGCCAAGTTTTTTAAACTTACACTATATAGGTAGGTATAGTTCGTATCAAGGTAGCACATGGACATGGCATTTTGTGGAAGAGCCACGCTCAAGGGGCCAAAGAGCTGCATGTGGCCCGCGAGCCGTGGTTTGCTGACCACTGGACTAGAAGATGATTCACATGGTTGTAAACCTAGTTGCTGGGCCTGGGAAGTGGATGGGATTCACTCATTTGGGCAAAGGCAGGTTGTACACGTGGTGATGGGCAGTGATAACACATGATCATCTGAGGGTGCATTCAGTGTCCACACGGCCTCCCTTTGAACTGCTCGATCCCAGCCATGGTCACCGTGAAACAAATCTACCTACTGTGTGATCATCAGCTCTGCCACACAGGGAGAGAAGGGTTCGCAGCCCTCCTCAGACCATATGATTCAGGCTGCTGGCTCCTATGTGGCGGCTCCCCTGGACGCAATCTCCCAGCTTCCTGCCCGTTGGCTTCCATCATGCCTTGTGGCCGAGTGGCAGAACACAAGCGTCAGGTTCCAAAGAAGTTCCACCCTTTCCATGTGCATCTTTCATTCATTTTCCATGCTACAAATATTGAAGGTCTCCTGAGAAACAGGTGCAAACAGAACAGGTGGCAGCTCTGTCCCCATGAAGTTCACAGCCTAGCGGGGGAGAGGAACTTTAATCAAATAACCACACCCATGTGTGATCACTGTATGACATTTGCGTGTGGCTCCGCGGACTGCTTGCTAAACATTGAGGGAGGGTTGCCTAGGCTTTTGCAAACCCATCAGTGCAGCTTCAGGATGAAGAGCAGTGCATGACAGAGAGCGATGTGCTGACCGGTGGCGGCCGGTAATTACAGCTACTGCATTATTGATAAGCAAACACTCCGTCCCGGCCTCCCCGTTAGGAATGGCGGCTTTGGCCGAATGCTGTTAAGCTTGAACCCTGAGCCCTGAAAAGGATGCTTTGTTTTCTTGTTTAATGGAAGCTTTTAGGAAATGGAGAGTTTTACCAGGGGCATGCACTTATTTTCTGGAATCCAGAGAGTCCAACAGATCTTAGGAGGGTGGGGCTGGTGCCAACAGGGTGCTTGTGGTGTGAGACGGCCCGGCTCGGCTATGGAGTAGGTAGGGACGGGGGCGGGGGAGAGAAAGACCTGCTGTGTACCCCCTCCTAGGAAGCCCAACTGAAAACATGAGGGATGGAGCAGCTCCACTTGTTCCTAAAATCCTCTGTTTTTTCCCCTGTTGCTGTGAATAGCTTTCTAGTTTTCAAGAGCAGAACGCAGTATCAGCCGCTCTGACCGGGGCTCTCTCTCTGGGAGGCAGTGAGCACGTTCACAAGAGGCAGTGCCCGTACGGGAACAGCAGCCTGGACCCCTGAAGTCCATCATGCCCCGGGAGACACTGCTCCCCGGGCAGCATCCACACACAGGAGTCTCCTGGGCAGGGCTCCCTTCGTGGACAGGTAGGGAGTGACCCTGACAGAAACAGAAGCCATGGTGATCCATTTGCAGACAGTCAACTTTGGCTTGAGAGAAGCAGAATCTAAAAGAAAACTAAATCAGCCATCTTACTCAAGTGAAAACAAGTTCAGACGTCACTGAAAAATGAGAATTGTGTGGATTTTTACACTCTACTGTGTGACCCTGGATTTAAGGCAGCAGTGTGCTCTTGGGCATCTGGACATCTCTGAGCCTGTGGTTTTTCATATGTAAATGTATTTGCTCAACAAATATTTCAAATGAGATAACAGCATTTAGGGATATGGGCAGCTGTAGTTTGAAGGGTCAGACTCATGGAAATGGGGCCAGAGGAGGAGAGTGGTATCTGGGACTCTGTCCCTGGCTGAGACACAGAAAGGTGGTCAAAGGAACCTCTGCTTCAGGTATGGCAGGCACCCCAGACCCCAGCGAGTATAGGTCAGATGATGCAGATTCGAAACGCCACTACCCAAGAACATTACCTTCAAGAACCATTTGGTTCTTGGCCTCGGGGCAGCGATGGGGGTGGAAGGGAGAAGGGAGCTCACATTTCCTGAACACCTGCCAGGTGCCAGGAAGCACATCATAAACATACATGTGCCATGTGGAGTCCCTGACTCTCCAGCTGGGTAGGGGGGAGTATTTTTATTCTCATTGACTGATAAGTGGAGACTCTGAGAGCAGAGTCCACGTGCTTGAATTTCCACAGCCAGTAGGGGGCAGAGCTGAGATTCAAACCCAGATTTAACTGCTTTCAGAATCCTCATGTTTTCCCACCAAGGGGATAGCTAAGCTCCTTCCCAGATTTCCAACCTCTCTTGCATAGGATCCAGGGCATGGGGCTGGGTCAGGAGGCACTGATTCAGTGACATCTACCGCCAGCAATCAGGATCCACTCTCCTTGTGGCTTGGGGTGATGACTCATTCATTCCGGGTTCTCCAGAGAAAAAGAACCCATAGGACACATAGATTTATGAGGAGGAGCTGGCTCACAGGGTTTTGGAAGCTGCGATGTCCCAAGATCTGCAGTCAGCAAGCTGGAGACTCAGGAGACCCGAGGGGATAATTCCAGTCTAAAGCCAGCAGGACTCAGGGGTTACACAGTGGGGTGGAGGTAGGGCCAGCTGGAGAACCCCTTCTCCAGACCTGTTGTTGTCTATTGCATGCACTGCTGTGGACCTTCTTGGACTTTGGAGTCCCCAAATATTCATGAAGGAGCATTTCTCATGAGTTAAGGCCATAATACTGATTTAACCAATCACAGTAATAAGAGTCAACCGTGATTGTACACTTACTACATGTGGGACATCTCTTTTTAAAGGTATTTTGTAATTCAGAGGCTTATACTTAACTGATTTATGCCCCTCTCCCATCTCGGGAACCCCTTGGTCTGCTCATCTTTTCCCACGATCTCTGACTGGGGCTGTTCTCTCCTCATCAATGAGCTCCTCCACATGGACCTTGCATCCCATGGATTAAAGGCAATCAAATGAGATAATGACTGTGACACCACTCTGAAACCATAAAGGGCCACACAAATGCAACAGGTTATTATTATTATAAGTCTGTCCTATTAATTAATAGATGAGTATTAATGAGTCAAGGCTGCAGGTTCCTGATGCTACTGAGACGCGATATTAACCATATGGAAGCCTAAATTTCAAAGAGAATTAGAATGGACTGGGAGACAAGGCAGAAAAATATTTGTATCTGATTCCCTCTCCTAATGCCCCGTATCTTGACCTCAATCTGCATGAAGCTAAATGGCTGCGTGTTCTTCGATAACTGCTTGAAAATAACTGCCCCCACATTATTCCACATCTTCTCTGTCTGGATTTTCTCTGTCAGCCCAGTAACATCTCTAATTTGAGTTTGGAGATGCATGCGTGCTAGAATTGAGAGGACAGAACAGAATTCAAGATACCCCAAGCTTCTGGAAGTCAAGGAGTGGATGGAGACCTCTGAAGCCAGGATGACGTCACTAAGCTGAGACCTGAGATACTCCATGTCAGATTCAGGCACAGAGCCTAGCGCCAAAGCCAGCAGTTAAGAGGTGGTATCGTCCTATTAACCAGTGTTGAGTCTCTGACAGATACACAGGTGGGGTTTCACATCCCAAGAGCCTCCTAGCGTGTGTTTCCAGTTTGGATCTTGTTTTCCAGACAGCAGGGAGGCAATCAAGGGTCTTGAGGAGATAGAGGGTGTTGAGCATAAGCTTTGCATTTTGGGGAGTTTGTGGTAGCTGGTGTAGGAGATGTTGACTTGAGTCAAGAAATCAGGTCAGAGGCATTTCTGGAACGCTGAGAGAGCATTAAGAGGGCCTTCAGCAGGCAGGGGCAGGGGCAGGGGTAGGGGTAGAGGCAGGGGCAGGGGTAGGGGTAGAGGCAGGGGAAGGGGCAGGGGCAGGGGCAGGGGCAGGGGTAGAGGCAGGGGAAGGGACAGCGGTAGAGGCAGGGGCAGGGGCAGGGGCAGGGGCAGGGGTAAGGGCAGTGGGCAGGGGCAGGGGTAGGGGCAGGGGCAGGGGCAGGGGTAGGGGCAGGGGCAGGGGTAAGGGCAGTGGGCAGGGGCAGGGGTAAGGGCAGTGGGCAGGGGCAGGGGTAAGGGCAGTGGGCAGGGGCAGGGACAGCGGTAGAGGCAGGGGTAGGGGCAGGGGCAGGGGCAGGGGCAGGGGCAGGGACAGCGGTAGGGGCAGGGGTAGGGGCAGGGGCAAGGGTAGGGGCAGGGGCAGGGGTAGGGGCAGGGGTAGGGGCAGGGGCAGGGGCAGGGGTAGGGGCAGGGGTAGGGGCAGGGGCAGGGGTAGGGGCAGGGGTAGGGGCAGGGGCAGAGGCAGGGGTAGGGGCAGGGGTAGGGGCAGGGGCAGGGGTAGAGGCAGGGGCAGGGGTAGGGGCAGGGGCAGGGGTAGAGGCAGGGGCAGGGGTAGGGGCAGGGGCAGGGGTAGAGGCAGGAGCAGGGGTAGGGGCAGGGGCAGTGGGCAGGGGCAGGGGTAGAGGCAGGGGCAGGGGCAGGGGCAGGGGTAGGGGCAGGGGCAGGGGTAGAGGCAGGGGCAGGGGTAGAGGCAGGGACAGGGACAGCGGTAGAGGCAGGGGCAGGGGCAGGGACAGGGACAGCGGTAGAGGCAGGGGCAGGGGCAGGGGCAGGGGTAGGGGCAGGGGTAGAGGCAGGGGCAGGGGTAGAGGCAGGGACAGGGACAGCGGTAGAGGCAGGGGCAGGGGCAGGGACAGCGGTAGAGGCAGGAGCAGGGGCAGGGGCAGGGGCAGGAGCAGGGGCAGGGGCAGGGGCAGGGGCAGGAGCAGGGGTAGAGGCAGGGGCAGGGGCAGGAGCAGGGATAGAGGCAGGGGCAGGGGTAGGGGCAGGAGCAGGGGTAGAGGCAGGGGCAGGGGTAGGGGCAGGGACAGTGGTAGAGGCAGGGGCAGGGGCTGGGGCAGGGGCAGGGGTAGAGGCAGGGGCAGGGGTAGGGGCAGTGGGCAGGGGTAGAGGCAGGAGCAGGGGCAGGGGCAGGCGCAGGGGTAGGGGCTGGGGCTGGGGCAGGGGCAGGGGCAGTGAGCTAGAGAAGGAGGTGGAGACGTGAGAGGTTTTATGACTGAATAGGACTTGCTAATTCATCAACTGTGGGAGCTGCGGGAGAGTGAGGACTCTGAGAGTATAGGTGGCCCCGCTTTTCTGATTTAGGCTACTGGGTGGCTAGAGCCAATCCAGATGGGTAAGGAAGGAAAAGCTGTTTCTGAGGGGGCGGGAATGAGGAGGTATTTGTACACGGAGCCAGAGCCTCCTTTCCAGTGGTTGGCGTGACTCTTGGGTTCCAGGACTCTTTTAAGATAATTCCTTTGGTAGATAATTGGAGTTAATTGTGCCCCAGAGAGCCAAACAGAACATGAGAAGCAAGATGGAATTGTAAAATTGGGAGAACCTTGAGTGATCTCTTAATCCAACCCCTTCATTCTACAGTTGAGGAAACTGAGGTGCAGGGAGGGGAAGTGACTCAAGGAAGGCCATGTGGATACTTCCAGCAAGGACGTAGGTCGGGTATTTGAGCCCCCCCTAAATCCCCCCAGACCACAGCTTCTTCCCACCCCACCCAAGATGATAAGGATTGGATCTTCCTAAGGCCAAATAGTTTTCCCCAAAGAAGTTAGATATTGCTAATTACTCCAAATAGGGGAATCTTTCAGGCTTTGAGTATGACTTGTTTCCTGCCTAATGAGACCCAGTTTGTGGACATATTAGTGCACGAAGGAAGGTGGCATCTGGAGAAGTGACTGCAGGAGATCAGTTGCGGGGGGGGGTATGCAGCAGAGCGTGGGAGCGCCTTGGAGGAGGAGAACGAAGGCAGTAAGAAGGCGAGGAGAGGGCCGACTGCTGGGCAGGGAACACGGCTGGCTAGATGCGCTGTGCTGGGTGCGGAGGAGGGCACTCTCGGAAGGGCAACTGAAGAGAGATGAGGAAATGACAGACCAAGTTTGTGGAAAGGAACGGCAGATGGTGAAGCACCAACAGTCTTGAGGGACAGTGGGAAGCTGTTCTCATTCCTTGATCGGAAGGGTAAGGGGTGGGCGCAGCTCCCAGTCCCCAAGAGAGAGAGCTGTAACTTGAGGAGCTTGTGTCCTTGCAGCGGGGAATGCAGCCATGGCCTACTCTGGTCCAGCAGGGAGGGAGCTGGAAAACAAATACTTGACTCTGTTCTGCAACACCCCTCCCCCACCTGCGTGCTTCTCTCTCCTGCCCGTGTCTCCCATTGGTCGGACCCAGCCCAAAACCAGAGAGGGAAACAGGCTGGTGATACAGTCCCTAGGGGTCATTCTCTGGGGATTCACAGAAGAGGGGTGGAGAGTCGGGGGGCACATCCATTACAAAACTCAAGTCCAGACCTCCTCCCTTTCTTTATCTTCTTGTTCTTCTAAGCCACGTGGGGAAATCTTGTCTTGTTTGAAACCATTTGTGCAGCCCCAGCTCCTTGGGGCATTAGCTCCCCCATCCACTTGTATCCCGTTCGTGTCCTCCTCAGAGCAAGCACCCATGGTGTTATGTCAAGTTCCTACCTCTGCCTGACCTTTAGGAACTTGGCCCCCACCCCCGCCGCCACCCCGGGACAGTCCCTGTGCATCTGTTTGACTTCTCTCCTTGGGGTCACAGTTGGTCAGAATTGGGGTTCTGAGAGCTGCCCTTCTTCTCTGTCACAGCCTATGCCAATATTTTTCTGGACTTTTGGAAACTTTTTAAGTTTCAAGGTATGTGTCCAACCTTCTTTTGGCCATTAGGGACTCTGAGCTGGTAAGGTTACTTTCCTTCAAGGCTCCTGTCACTTACACTCTGCCAGCCAGTTTGTCTTTGCTGGCCGTAATTAGGTCCAGAGAAGTGGGTCTCGCTGGGAGTAGGGAGGGAGGGAGGGAAGTCAAGAACTTTTTCAATTCTCTGTCCTCAGTCAAATGAGACTTGGAGCAGATCAGTTAAGCCTCCTGTGACTTCTAGAGTTTGTCCGTTCCAGAATCCTGCCAGAGTTCTCTTGCCGTCTCTGAAGTTCCTTTCTCAATTTCAGCCCAGAACCCCAATACCTCCTCTCAGACTCCCCGACAGCTATCATGACCTGCCCACCCACGTGTCCAAAAAATAGGAACTCCAAATATCGTCTCTTTGCAGCCCCTAGTCATGTGTGAATCCAACCCGACTCCAAACACTAGCTATGCCTGGGTCACCACCCCTATCTTTTCCATTTTCTTTAGTGTGATGAATCCCTTGTGTGGGAGACAGAATAATGACACCCCCCACTCCAGGATGTCCATGGTCTAATTCCCAGAGTCTGTGACTATATTACCCTCCTTGGCGAAAGGGACTTTGGCAATGTGATTTGGTTAAAGATTTTTTTTATGAGAAAATGATCCCAGATTATCCACATGGGGCCAATGTAATCACAAGGGTCTTTATAAGAGGGAGGTAAGAGGATCAGATTCAGAGAAGGTGATGTGATGTTGCTCGCTGGTAGGGGGCCATGAGCCAAGGAACGGGGGTGGGGGCAACCTCTAGGAGCCTTAAAGAGCAAGGAAGGGATCCTCTCCTGGAGCCTCAGTAGAGAACAGAGGAGACACCTTGATTTTAACCCCATAAGGCCCATTTCTATACTTCTGACCTCCATAAATGTAGGAGAATAAATTTGTATGTTTTAAGTTATCAATTTTGTGGTAATTTATTACAACAACAAGAGGCAGCTAATATATATTGTTACTCAAAGTGTGGTCTATGCAGTGGTCGGCAAACTCATTAGCAACAGAGCCAAATAACAACAGTACAACGATTAAAATTTCTTTTGAGAGCTAAATTTTTTAAACTTAAACTATATAGGTAGGTACATTCCTTATCGAGGTAGCGCCCGCACGTGGTATTTTGTGGAAGAGCCACACTCAAGGGGCCAAAGAGCCGCATGTGGCTCGCGAGCCGCAGTTTGCCGATCAGGGGTCTATGGCATTGGCATGTCCCCAGAGCTCTTTAGAAAGAAAGAACCAGATTTTAGCTCCAATTTGAATCTATCCAGATTAGGAAGGGCATCACCCAAGGGAAAGAAACAGATTTGCTGTGAGACAGAAGGGAGAAAAAGAGCCCCGCCCCTACGCCCCCTTTTATTGACCTGTTTACCTTTATCTAAATCTTGTCTATAGAAGATATGACTTTTAAAAATGATTACAATTTTTTAAATCTTTTAATGACTTATTTATTGTGATGCTGAGATAGGGTAAAAGTAAATCCTTGATTCTGAATTTATGGCCATCAGTCAATCACTGACTGATCACCGCCATATTTGTTAAGGGATCAACTGCCTTATCAGTCCTGACTAACCAATGAGCAAGCGGCAGGGGCATTGTACAGGAAGGATGGAGTGGGACTTGTTACAGCTGTGGACATTAGGTCTGCATGCCGCCCCGCCAGCACCGGTGTGAACTATAATTCCTGCTCTGGCGTGACCTGGGCAGGTGGGTAGATTGAGACCCATTAATGGCTATGAAACAAGGGGAAGAAGCCCACACATGATGAGAGGCCAGCACCAGGTGAGCATAGGTATCAGGAGATGAAGCCCTAGTAATACACTCTCTTAGTATATATCCTTTTGTGGGAAATATAACACATCTTTCTCTCAAGAGAGGAAGGTTGTTGCCTTCATTTTTGGGCAAGGAGAAGAAGCAGTCATCTCACACAGTCTAGGAGGGGGCATGTATTTTGGCTAGAGAGCCCTCCAATGACACAATTTACATGAATCAATTTATGTGGCATTTGGGAAAAGACAAAATTATAGTGATAGAAAACAAGGAGAAGATTGCATACTTTAATCCATACAAAAATTAATGAACACAAGAGTGCTGAATTTAGATTCATAGGGACAAGGGAGAGACAGAATTCTCATGGCATTTGAGACTCTGGTTCCTCTTGTTCCTGAGCCTCTAGGTTTTGTTAAATGCCTCAATAACCTTATGATACATTTATCATACTGTTTAAACTAAAAATGTCATGATTTATAGATGACATGGCTGGGTTATTAAAAAAAAACATTCAAGAGATTCAGCTAATAAGGGAGTTCAATAAGGTAACTGGATACAAGATGAACATGAAGAAAAAATTGCATTGCTATCGATCAGAAGCATGTAATTAGAAAATGTAATGGATAACGGACCCCATTCATAATAGCAGCAGTGACAAAAGAGATAAACTCTTGGGGATTAACTAGAAATATCCCAGATTCAAATGAAGGCAATTGCAAAGCTATATGCTGAGGGCCGTGAAGAATGGCCCGAGGCAGTGGGGAGACCTATTACAGTCCTGGATGGGAAGAGTCAATAGCTTAAAGATGTCGGTCCTTGCCAAATTAATACATACGCTCACTGCAGTCTCAGTGAAAATCTGCATGAACAAAAGCCCGGAGGATGGGAAAGTTGATTGCCTGAAACCTAAGCAGTCCAGCTGGACTGTGGAGTTGGTAGTGAGAAGTGGCTGGATATTCACTTAGAGATCAGGAAGGCTCTCAGCTGCCCAGACCAAGGACTAGGACCTTGGCATATGGCAGCTCGTAAGGAGCTCTTGCAGATTTTGATTCAGACCTCATTAAGATCTGACTTGTGTTTGAGAAATACATGTTGGCTGATGTGGAGGACCGAAGGCAAGGGTGAGACTGAAGGCAGGGGGCCAACCAGGAGGCCACTTCGTGGAATAGTTTACAATGGCCGTCATCTTGCCTGACTCAGAGGACTTGCTCAGCGAGTGTTGGGAGTCCTTCCTCTCCCTCCCATATCTTCTTCCTTCTCTGAAGCAGAAGTCTAGAGAAGACATGAATTAGCACAGTTGTTGTGAGAGGGGTGGGATGTTTTCTGCCAGTCTGGCATTTTGAACCTTAGTGTGGTCAGGTTTCTTAAGGAAGATGCCAAGATTCAGAGTCTGGGAACCTGGGTGAATAACCCTGATCATTACTGCTACTTTTCATTAAGGATTTACCATCGGTGAGACAAGAACTAGCGTTATCCCCATTGTTTTCCAAGGAAGTCACTGAGGCTTGGAAGGGTTAAGACCCCAAGTTTCTGGGACTGGGTCTAACCAATATGTATCCCACATCTCAGCACCTGGCAGAGAGCGTTCAGCAGATGTTTGCTGTATTAAGTCAAATTGCCAGATGTTGCTTCTCTGGGAATTGACTTGCTATGGGCTTGGCTGATGCCTCATCTTTATCAGCAAATCCTCTTCCTTCCCATAAACAAGTCACCAGTGGGCAGGAAGGGGCTGAGGAGGGGCTGGTAGGAGGGGAGGGGAGATGGAAACAGGAAGGGAGGGACTGAGGAATGGAACCCAACGTGTTTCTGTAAATCAGGAACCGCCCAGCTTGCTGCTGACCCCGGTGTCTTTATCAATTTGCTCCTCCACACCCTGCCAGCCCAGCACAATAAAGCTTCCTGTCCATTTCAGAGCTGATCACGCAGAACGCGAATCGCTCAGCCGAGAGGCAGCTGCGAGGGCTGGGGCGCAATCCACGGGGCTGTTCATTTTCATCTTCCGGCGCATAATGAAATCAAGAACGCGCACCAGCTCGCCAGAGCTGCTCTCCTCCAGACTGTGAAGTAAGCATCCCTCCTTCAGTCTCATTAGGCTGGCGAGGCTGCCGGGTGAAGGAGGAAGACAAACATTTACTGAACCATTCTGGTGTGCTGGGTACTGGATTTGTGCTTCAGTCCCCTAAAAAGCCCCGGGACGTAGGGGGTATCATTCTCATTTTACAGTTAAGGAAGCTGAGCTCAGGAAGGGGAGTGGTCCGAGGCTATAGGCAAGTGCGGGCTGGGTCTTGAAGTGACACATCTGTGCCATTTCAAATCCTAGTGCCAAGTTTTGTTTGTTCTTTTGGTAGTTGTGTAGAGGATAGCTTTTATATAACATTTTTTTGGGGGGAGGAGCTTTCTGCCAGAGGGATGAAGGAATCGGAGGTTATATTACTTTCCATCATTTATTTGGGTTCTGTAAATTCAGTGAACATTTGCCAAGGGTCACATCCACCCTGGCTCTGCTTTTTAAAACACAGCTTGTCTGTCTGCATTTCATGCAGCATAGGAACAACAGTCCTGCTCGGCTGTGTCTGCTGCCTTTTCTTCTGCTTGGTTCTTAGATGTCTTGGTTTACATTCTAGTCCCGACTATCCGTCCTCAGGTCTTCATTCTTGCTTTGGAAACTAGACTTAGCCTCCCTTTCCCATTACCCCTCGTCCTGCCTCGTCCAGTTCTTCTTTTGCCCACCACGCCCCGTACCATTTAGGGACACCTGCTGTCCAGGTTCGGGGGACACATGCTCTCCAGATTCCAGGTTCGGGGGACACATGCTGTCCAGATTCGGGGGACACATGTCCAGGTTCGGGGGACGCCTGCTGTCCAGGTTCGGGGGACACGTGCTGTCCAGGTTCGGGGGACACATGCTCTCCAGATTCCAGGTTCAGGGGACGCCTGCTGTCCAGGTTCGGGGGACGCCTGCTGTCCAGGTTAGGAGGACACCTGCTGTCCACGTTAGGGGGACATGCTCTCCAGGTTCGGGGGACACCTGCTGTCCAGGTTCGGGGGACACATGCTCTTCAGGTTCGGGGGACACATGCTCTTCAGGTTCGGGGGACACATGCTCTCCAGGTTCGGGGGACATGCTCTCCAGGTTTGGGGAACACGTGCTCTCCGGTCGGGGGACACGTGCTCTCCAGGTTAGGGGGACGCATGATTTCCAGGTTAGAGAGGTACTTGCTGGTTCTGGCTCCATCCATCTTAACTAGTTTAGCTCCTAGTTTTTCCTTCAAGGGAGAACTGAACACTCAGTACTGTGGTTATAGAGATAACAAAAACACCATTCTTGCCCTGAATAAACATGGATCCTAACTGGGAGATGGACACACACCACGTAACTAAAAATAGGCCACAGTTAGCTATGTTCTAGAGTGAAGTATGTGCTGCAGTTTTAGGCACTTGTGGGGCAGAGGCCTAATAAATAATGTGCTGCTTCTGAGGTCATAACAAATTGCAGAATTTCTGCTCACACCCAGTTTCTCTATTTTCTGTTAGCGCGGGAACTCTTAGTTTCTGACAGATGAATTACTTGAAATAGGAACATTGTTTCTACTTTTGTTTATGGTTTATCCAAATCTGGGTCAACATCATAGAATGCTGAATTAATAGGCAACTCCACAGTAACCCTCGTGAGAACAAACGGCATGTTGTGGGAATTACCCATACGGTGGTGGGTTTAGGGAGTGGGGGAGGGTGGCAGGAGGCTTTCAGACCTGGGCAGCTCAGTCCTGTCCTCTGGGGAGGGAGGAGTATACGTGGGCTACTTCTGGATTTCTCCTTTGGGTCAAACAGAAAGCCTGGCAAGGGAGAAGGAGATGGTTTTCCACGGAGCAGGGACGGAGCGTCCAGGTCTGACCCTGGCATTTGGTTTCCCTCTTCCCTCGACCACCTTCCTGGAAAACACTTGTGCGAACACAGAAAACGCTGCTGCTTTTCTATAACATGGATTCTAGACTTTGGGAGGAACTTTTGCTGAGTAGAGCAAGGATGACCCTCTTGGGTAAGAGGGCAGGAGACACATGAGAGGAGGGTTTCAATTTGTGCTTCTACTTCATGCCTTAAAGACACAGGGTCTTCTCTGAACAAAGGGTGGCCCCCCCCACACTATTACACAAAAGTTGATTCAGAGGCCATTTTAACCTCCAACATTCCCTATTATCAACTTTATGTATTTACACATTGTGGCACTAGTTTCCTAGAAACTAAAAAATGGAAGGGCTCATGGCAGAAGAGACCAGGTATGGGTCTTCGCACACCAGGCTGTGATGTCCAGAGGATGAAGGGATAGCAACAGATCTGTGAGATGATTGCACGCTGGCTAGTGTAGCTGTTCATGTGTTGCTATTCACAAAATGAAAAGACTACACAGAGTTACCCCTGAATAAATTTCCCTCCACTTGTTCAGGAGGCCAAGCAATAATGCCAGAGAACCCATTCTGGTCCAACACAGACACCGGGCCACTAGGAATTTCAAGTCTGTGCATATTAAGCAGCCCTCAGTTTAAGGTCTGGGTGTGCATTCTAATAATAATCACAGGGTGAATAATAAGTACCAAAGAAGATCCACCCAGATTATTTACTGCAACACGCCTCAACAGAGCTCTCCCTTATCAAGCATAAATAATAAGAAAAACAAAACAAGACAGCTTGGAAGATAGTCTGCATCCTAAAAGAACGGAATATTAGATGGAAAGGAAAAGCAAACCTTTGGAAAAAATGTGGAAAAGTAAATGAGAACTTTTACTAGGATGAGTCTTCTTTGTGCTCTCAGTAAATTTACACTCTTTGAGATACAAGAAACATCAGATGAAACGGTAAGATTAAGAGAGGTGCTGAGAATAATCTGAAACGAAGATTGTAAAGCAATAATAGAAAATGGAATAGCATAAAATTTGCATTGGCATTGGAAGCCGTAAAGAAAAGAAATAACTGTTGAAAAGGGAACTGGTGGTAAGATGGACAACACTAAGATGCGCTCTCTGGGTGCAGGGAGAAAGCTCGGAGAGAGAGAACAGTTATAGAAGGGGAGGAGATGACAGAGGACAGAGAGTGGAGATTCTGGGTTATGGGCATGAAAAAGGGTGGACGTGGAACTGAGCCCAGAGTAGAGTGGAAGTTGGACCCCCAGGAGCTGAAGCTACAGAAGGGATGCACTCAAGGCAGAAAGGGGAGAAATGCCCTGAGCATCTCCTGCTGCTTCTGTTAATGTCTCCCATTGGCCAAACCTAGCCTGAAGCCAGCCAATGAGAAAACCTGGGACATGTAAGCTGTAAGGTCCACCCTTCTGTCATACAAAGCAAAGCAGGGCAAGGGTAAGCCAAGGACACGAGGGCAAACAGGCTCAGAAAACTTAAAGGCAGTTATTTTATATCAAAAAGCCAAGTAAGGCAAAGGCTGATTTGACTGATATGAGTCAAATAGATCAGTTATATACGAAGGCCAAACAAGAGGGATGACAATGAATGGAACTAGGTTAAATTTCTCCAGTAAAAGACAATTCATCTCAGATTAGTTCAAAATGCACCAGAAGCCAATTACAACTATTTGTCAAAGCTTCACCAAAGAGAGAGGGAAAAATATGTTAAAAATAAAGCTGAGAATAGGAGTGACAATATCAGGAAACATAGTGCAAGGCAAATACAATTAAGATCCAGGGAGTCATCTTATATTGATAAAAGGTAAAATTCACAAGGATGCTATGACACTAATTTAAACTTATGTCACTGATTCTCAACAAGAATGGTATAAATGTCCAAAAGATTATATGAGAGTTTTCAGAAAGTCTTTTTAAACCTTCCTCATACACGCAACCCTGATATTCAGAGATTGCCTGGTAAGCCTGTTATTACGTGATTCGGATTCATGGCTAATGGGCAGATATTATAGCCTTCAGATGCTGGGGCAGTAAACAAGCAGACCAAGCAGCAGACAAACACAAAAAACAAAACCACAAAAAAACCCTAAACCCCAAACTCAAACCAACACATGGTCTTTGGAAAAAAAAAAAAGAAAAGAAATAGACGATTAATATTGATTTTAATTTCATGGATTTGGATTAAATTTTGTGTTCTGCAAATGGATAGAAAATATATATACTTCATTGTTCATGAAGCATTTACCACAATGAACCTATACTAGTTTACAAAGAAAATTGGCAATCTTAATATCAGAAATGGGTTAGGTTAAATTCTTTGATAAGAATGAAATAAAAATAGGAGATCAATGAAAAATTGCAAACCCTTGAAAAAGTATCTTTCCTATCTTTTAAGTCCAAGAAAACATCAAAGGTACAATTATGTATTGTTTGAAAATTAGGAAAAAGAAAACCCTGTAGTAAAAAACGTATAAAAAATGGCCAAATATGTATTTAAAGGAGAGTTTCAATTTAAACAAGATGATATTAAAAGGAATGAAGTGTTAAAATCAGTAAATTCAAACTAATTCAAACAAACCGGGGGAAAAAATAGTAATGATAAAATCAGAAGTTAGAGAATAGGAAAAAGATTGATTAAAAAACCCCCCTATAGTTGGCTTTTAAAAATGACAATAAACTTCTTGCTATTATAAATTAGAAAAAGAGAAAGCTAGCCCAAATGCATAAAATAAGGATTTTATTTAAAAAAGGAATTAAGTAAATAGTGGAGAAATGATATATTCTAAGAAAATATTGTAGATATCTTAAGTCTAACATATTTGAAATTCTTTAAGAATTGTGTAATTTTGGCCTGACTGGTGGTGGTACAATGGATAGAGCATTAACCTGGGACACTGTTGTCCCAGGTTCAAAACCACAAAGTCACAGGCTTGAGTGCAGGCTCACCAGCTTGAGTGTGGGGCTGCTGGCTTGAGCATGGAATCATTGACATGATCCCATGGTCGCTGGCTTGAAAACCAAGGTCACTGACTTGAGCAAGGGATCACTGGCTTGGCTGGAGACCCCTCCCCCCCCAACAACTAAAATATCACAACTACAAGTTGATGCTTCTCATCTCTCTCCTTTCCTGTCTCTCTTTCAATGAAGATATGTATAAGAGGATTTATTTTAGATTCAACCTTATCTTGTTTTATCAGTTACCATGTAACCTTGGGCACATACCTCTTTCGGCCTCATTTTCCTTATCCATAAAATAGACTAGTTTTCCCTCATGGTAATTTTGTGACCATCATATTTAACTAATACACATGAGACGTTTAGGACAGTATTGGCTCATCACAAGCATCTAATACATAATGGTCAATGGCATTGAGAAGAAATTGGAAAAAGCCATCAAGCACTTTGGGTCTTAATAAGATTTATGAATGCATTCCTTCATATAATTTTTCTGCATGTATGTTATATGTCAATATAAAAATAATTTAAGTGTGTCTCTCTAACTTTTAAGGCATAGCTATCTTCCAAGTGATGCAAAGAGAAAATATAATGTTTCCATTTGGCACACAGTGATGAAGATGGATGCAACAATTCTAAATAAAATTATGGCAAATTGAATCCATTCGTGTATTAAGTGAATGATATGCCATGACCAAGTAGGATTTACTTTGGAAATGCCAGGTAATTGAACATTTATCATGGGATCATCAGCATGTTGGACACTCCATTTGAACTAGATTAATTAGTGATCACTATGAGTTATGATTGTTAACATTTTATAGCTAAAGAAACGGAAGCAGGGAGAGGTTAGATAAATTGGTCAGAGCCAAGCTCAGTGCTAGGGCTGATACTCAACTCCAAGTCCAACTTACTCCAAAGTGAAAGTAGTTTCTGTACATCATCCTGAGTCTGATTTAATAAATGCCTGAAGTTGTGTTTGATAATACTCAACCCCATTATTGAGGAAAAGTTATTTAATTACTTAGGGTAGACACACGCTATATAACAGGTTGAAAAATACCTACATTAAGCACTCGATTTCATGCTTAGTGGTGAACTGCCAGAGTCATTTTCAGTTATTTCTTTTTTATCTCCCTTTAAAATTTCATAGAAGTTCTAGTCAATGTAATAAGACACAGATCAGAAATAAAATGTATAACAATGGAGAAGAGGAAACATTATCTTTATTTGCAAGTGATACATTTATCTGAACCGCTTCTCCCAAATGATCAACTGAAATGCTAATAGTACTAATAAGACAGATCTAAAAGGTAATCAGATGTTTAAGAAATATTAACAATGGCTTTTATAGATACTAATATTACCATTTAGAAAATATAATAAAAAATAACTTAGATTTCTATTAGCAATGCAAATACAAAAATACCAACTTTAATCAGAATTGTACAGGATGCACATGGAGAAAATGACAGTGATCAATTGGGAAAAATAAATAAAGATGATTCAATGGGGAGGCATATCACATTATTGGTTGAGGATACTCAATGTTACACAATGTTTTTATTCTCATATTTATAGGTTTGAGCTAATTTTATATATATATATATATATATATATATATATATATATATATATATATATATATATATATAAATTTATTTATTTATTTATTTAGGTGAGAGGAGACTCCTGCATGCGCAGGACCAGATCCACCTAGCAATCCCCATCTGGGGTCGATACTTGAATCAGCCTAGCTATTTTTAGCACCTGAGGCAGATGCACACGGACTAACCGAGCTACCGTTAGCACCTGGGGCCATGCTCAAACTGAGCCACTGGCTGCAGGAGGGAAAGAGGGAGAGATGGGGGGTTGAGATGCAGGTGGTCACTTCTCCTATGTGCCCTGACCAGGAATTGAACACAGGATGTCCATATGCCAGGCCAATGCTCTATCCACTGAGCCTATGGCCAGGGCCTGAGCTAATTTTATTATAAATTTTATTTAGGAGGCAGTGTCTTGGAATTCAATGAGAAATTCATGTGAATGAAAACTATATTTAATGAGTTTTCAGGGGAGTGGGATGGGAGAAAAAAAACATTCATTAAATATATTAGTTGATTCTAAGGCTTTTAAAAACATTAAATTTTGTATTGGAATGGAAGGAATATGATAATGAATCACTCCTAAATCTCCATGAATCCTTAAATTAACGCTTTTTACTCCAGCATCTACTTTCCTCCCATGAAGTACGTTAAAGTTGAACTGAATAATGCATGTTTTTCTTCAGCACGTTGATGGTTCTATAAATACCTGACTATAGAAAGGCATAAAGTAATTGGCTTTTTAAACCAGGAAGCACAGTTCTTAGCACTTCATAAGACTTCCTGCAAGCATAGAAAGGAGGGCGGAGTCAGAAGACCTGCCCTCCGCCCCAGATTGCTATCATTTGAGGTGTGACCTTGAACAAAACATTCCCCTTTCTGAATCTCTGTTTTCTCATCTGTAAATATGGAGTCTGTGATCCACGACTCACATGATAATCATCAAAAGATAAAATGTTCTTGGGCATTTTTTTTTTGTAAGTTGTAAGGTTCTCTCAAAATGGTGAGCGTGAGGTCCCTTCCGGGTCTAAGATACTCTTAGTTGTCTAAATAAGTCATTGACCTTTCCCATCACGTGAGTCTGCGAATCCGGCAGAGAAAATATTGTTAAATATTTGGAGTGTTTAGATTTTCTGAAATGCCTCCTTCAAAAGCTCTCAATGACCTGTAATTTGAGGCAGATTTAGCAGAATAACTTAAATAATGAAGGTAATTATTCAGGTCATTATGGTCCCTGGATTATTTTCCCTAGAAATATCCAAATAATTAATTCAAGAGTAATTTTGAATTAAAATGATCTAAATTATAGACAGAGATCCTTTCTTCTGTTGCCTAACATAAAAAAGGAGTTTCTAAGAGAGAATTCGAACCTTTAAATGTGAGCTTGTACAAGGGCTATTCGTGCTGTGAGTAAACTTGGCTTTTTAAGCAGTTTGGTCTTACTCAAACCATTTAAATGTTATGAAAGAGAGTAAAAAAAGACATGAAAATTTAAATATCATCGAGAGAATAATGTATTTTGATATGCCACATAATTTTAACACACCAAATATTTTTTAGAGTAACAATTATATTCTTCACTCAGGCATAAGATTACCTGTATGTATGGTTATTTCTCCAGAGATTGTTGCTGTAGCATTTGGACTGTGTGATTAGATAACACCGGGGAGGTGGTCATTTTAAACCTGGAAGTTTTCCGGTATTATGAGCAACACCTCAATTGGAAGGAAATGCCCAAAGATGAAGTCTGGTCCTTCCTGTGTTCTCATAGAAAGCATTTCACCACTGGCCTTTCTTCACTATGTAATTTTTCCCCACCGGTCCCTTAGAAAAGTAAAAATAGAAATAGTGTGTTTCTCTTCTGTTACAGACTGAGTCACAATTGTAAATGGTCCGATTAAGATAAATGGACAAAGCTATCATTTCATCCTTGTCTGATAAGATAATCAGGTTTACAGCTAAGAGAATCCATTTCCTACCCTCCCTCCTAGTCAGTACTATGTCTTGACACTAACTCGTGAATGTGTGAGCTGCTGGGGATGCCTCATTTTGGTCCTTGAGTTTGTGCATGGTCCCATGCTTTATGTAGGTGAACCTAGAAGACACGAAAAATGGATAACCCTTTCCTCTTTGCACTTCCCAGAAAATATCAGAATGGTTTTTCTTTATTCCTGTCTCAGTGTGCATGTGTGCCATCAGCCAGGGAGGGGACAAGGATTCTTGTAGTTACAACTCTAGGCCATTTGCCTGGATATGGTAGGGAGTAGACAAAGCTTATTTCTACTAACCTTGGTAATCTTTCTGTTAGCTAGGTGTTGTCATGCTCATTTTACAACTAAGAGAACTGATGTTTGGAGACATTACATAACTTGGTAATCTTTCTGTTAGCTAGGTGTTGTCATGCTCATTTTACAACTAAGAGAACTGATGTTTGGGGACATTACATAACTTGACCAAAGCCACCTGGCTGGCAACCAGAGGGGTTGGTGTGTATGTGATTCTAGTGCTCGTGTTTGACTCCTTACATGAAGCAAGGAGAATCTATTTTGTGAACCAAAAATACAGATGCTAGATTTTCATTCGGCACAAAGGGCATTTGTACCCTTTCATGATATTTGCAATTGAGGATTTTCCAGTAATCCAGGAAGTGGCTGAGGCCGTGTTGCAGCTCTGGCTTCATTTCCCACTCTTTCTTTGTCAGCTGAGGTCAGTTGTGTCTAAGATAGGTCCCATCCATAAGCACAGGGTCAGTCGTATCTAAGGTAGGTCCCATTTGTAAAATTTGATGGGAAAGGTGACTGTTGGAGGGGACACCTGAGTAGTGATGTAGCAATGTGATGATCTGCTTTATTTGGAGACTATGATTGTTGTCAACTCAATTTGGATGGTTATGATTGATGGGTTATTTCATTTATTCAATGAACATTTACAAAGCACCGCCCATCCATCAGATAATCTCAAAGGTGCTGGAGAGAGTGACGAACGAGACAGAAACCCTTATATTTGCCGAGTGCAAGACAGATGCTATGAGCATGAAAAGATGATACCCGTGCTTAAAGATTTTACAATCCAGGTGGAAAACCAAACATGTTATTATTCATTAACTTGACTAGCAGGTAATGAAGTTAAGTGCTAGAATCACAGGCAAATAGCGAGGCAAGCACAGGATAGGGTGGTGAAAGTCAGTGTTGACTTTTCATAGTAGAGATTCAATAAATTTGTGGGGGCTTGGCTATTTTATTTTTTAATAATTTACTTTTATTTTTTGGGGGGGGGAGGTGGGCTAGGCTATTTTAAAACATGGGACTGGAGGGACAAAAAGGGTCCTGGACTCTGTTACCAAATCCTGGAGACCCCTGAAAGTACTTAGAGCAGTGATGGGCAATCTTTTGAGCTTAGTGTGTCAAAATTCACCAAAAAACTGAGCATAACTCGGGTGGTGTGTCACTTCGAGAAAAACGGCCTAATAGAAAGTCCCAGAACTAGACACTCTGTGCCAGAGTTCTGTTGTTTTGGCCTACAAACCTCCAGCACAGAGTGTCTACATTACAGCAAATGTTTTATCCTCAGCTACTGCACCAGGCCATGCAGGAGCTGAGGATGGAATGTCCTTCTCTGCATGCGGCTCCATACTTCTTTGGTATGCGGCCGCGTGTCATCGAAAATGGTTACGTCATAGGTTTGGCATCACGAATTTAGATGTATAGTCCTAATCTATCCCAGGCTTCCAAATAGACCAATTTCTGATGGTGTTACACCTTCAGGAACAGCCCAGGAACCAAAAATTAATTATGTGAATGTCAAGTCTACTGTTAGTCTCTTAAGAAAATGCCAAAAATGAAGTTTATCCTTATTGCAGAGAAACCACCATAGAAGCCCCTCTCCCCAGATCCCTGCCTTTATTATCACCCTTTGCCCAGACGGCAGCTGCTCCCACGAATCCATCCTTCTTACTCTCTGATTCAGCCCCTGGATCTTAAATTCTCACCAATACCCAGCTCACACTGCTTTGCTGTTTCCCTTCCTGATCTTCCAGCCAAACCGTGTCTGTCTGTCTGTCTCTCTCTTTTTAACTGTGTATTGTTTTACCCTTTCTGACTTCTATTACCTTTTTCTCTCGCTGGCCAACGATCCAGATTGTCTTCAGCAATCTGGTGATCCTAGAACTCTTCTCTAAAAGCAAGGAGGCCTTTCCCTTGGAATCCAGAGGAAGAACAGACAATTGCGAATAACTGTGTCTTTACACACGTTTTGTCCTTGTCATATGGGCACTGTGTGAACTGCCCTGTGAAGGACCCTCTTTGAGCAGAATCCAAGGTCCCCCAGTGTTTATGCAGAGCTGTCCCCTGGGAACGCTGGTCCTGATGGAAGAGACCTTAAATTATGTCATCTTGCAGCAGGTGCCCCTGCCCCGCCTGCCCGGCTTGCAGGGGCTCTCTGAGGACCCAACCTGGGGGTGCAAACGCTTTCCTCAGCTCTCGCCTTTCATCTGGTCTAGACTTCACTGAGGGCTAGAATAAAATCACTTTCCATTTTAGTGTGGGGACACTGGCTGCCATTACAAATCAATACAAATGTCCCAGTGGCTCGCGCAGTAAACCTTCCTGTCTCCTCGCGCAGCTCAGTGCTGTGTTCGCGGTAGGCACCTATCTCTCCCATGTGGTAATTCAGGCTCCAGGCTGCTGGAGGTTCTGCCACCATTAATAAGTGTCTTCCGAGGTGACCCGTTGGGTCATGTCTATCCCCATTCAGCCGGAGGCGGAGGTGGGCTGCGGAGGCGGGCTGCTATGCGAGGCCGGGAAGCGCTGGCTGGAACTCAGTCACATGGTGTCGGGGGTGGGGCTGCCCAGAGGCAGGTCCTGAGACAAGGACGGATGTGCTTGTGACTTATTTCCGAGGCGCTCCCAGGAGAAAGCAGTGAAGAAGCAGGCCGGGCTGGGAAGGGGAAGAGGGCCAGTGTGGGGTCATTTCAGACAGAGTCCGCAAACTCGGAGTGACCCTGAGGGGAGCCTTGGAGTGTAAATGACAACTCAGAGGAGATCTTACCTCAGGGAGGGCCTTGGGCTTTCGAACACAGAAGACTGCCCAGGGGCACGTGAACATCTAGCCATTTCTGGCTCTCAGCAAGGGCAGGGCTCCCTTAGCCAAGGTCAAGCTCAGGAAAGAAAGTTGCAGGGCAAACCCTTGGAATCCGAGCTGTCCAAACCAGAAGGCTGGGCATGCAGAAATAGCACCTGGACTCCAGCAGGGCTGGTCTGAGCAGGGAGAGTGTCTCCCACTTGTGCCTACACTTCCTCACAAGGGGAGCTGAGAAATGCAATCTAGCTGTATCCTCAGGAAGAAGAGAAAAACGTGGGTCTCAGTGAAATACAGCGGTGTCTTTTCACGTTTGTTTCTACAAGCTGCTCAGCCAAGCCCCTGGGTCTCTACATACAGGAAATATAGCCTAAGTGACCATGACATCAGACTTCGTGGCTGTGCGCGTGTGTGGGCAGGGGTGGCATGGGGCTAGGGAGGGAGGATTCCCAGGCATTCTAGGTAAAATAAAAAGTGTACAACTTTGCTCCTGTCTCCAGTGACAGAAACTTCCAAAAGAAATACTACTACTCCCCCTGCACTCCCCCCCCCCCCCCGCCCCGCCCGCCCCCCAGGATACCTCTCTTTCGGTCTCTCAAGGAAATCTCCCTACCTGCGAATGTGGTGAGCTTTGAGAAGCTTCTGGGCCTGGGAACAAAGGCGGAGTTCCTGGCTCAGGTTCCCTCCAACCTCTTTGGCCTCTTGTCCCACCAACCTCCACTTCCTCCCTGCGTTCCGGCCACTTCCGAGCACACCTGGCTGCTCCTGTTTCAGGGGCCACTTCCCTTTGCCCCAGTAGGCTGACTCCCTACTGAACCAAGGTTAAGAACCACTGCTCTAAATCCACTTTCCACAGCCTACACAGATACCCACTCTGTACAAACGTCTTGTGAACAGAAAGAGCAAGAATGGCTACTGTTTAATGAGTGTATATCTTGCACTTTATTGACATGATCTGTCTCAGTTTTCACATTCACCTGGAAAGGAAGTGTTGTTACCCTTATTTCACAGGGGTGGGGATGGGGGTGGAAGAGCTTGGGCAGTTAAATTGGATGGCAGTACTCTGATCAAGAACTGGCCTAAAAATCCTGAATTTGATCCCATTTACTTTTTAAGGTATCATCAAAATGAAAACATAGATATACCTATGTTATATATACAAACATGCATATCTCTCTCTCTCTCTCACACACACACACACACACACACACACATACCCTATCTCTCTCTCTATCCCCAAAGGGGTTCAGAGAGTTCAATTTGAGAAACATCTTCCTGGCACATTGCCTTTCTCTTCCACCAACATTCCTATCTTTCTGTACCTGTTTCCCTCATCTTTTTCTCTCTCTCCCTCTGCTGCTTCTCTCCCTCGTCCACTCCATCCTTCTCTCTCCCCTTCTTCTGTGACCGGAAGCCTGCCTGGCCCGTTGGTCCACACGGCCTGTTCAAACTCCCAGCAAGCAGGCGGTGTGACTGGCCCTTGTTTCTGCAGAGAAACAACTTGTTTAAATCTCCAGCCAGACTCCATCTCCTTCCATGGTCCCGGGTGATGGATGGAGGCAATTATGGTCAGTGTGCTTCCATTAGGACCCTGCCAGCCCCAGGCACTGGTGGCCCCAGTGGGGCAGGTTAGTGACAGTGAGGACCAGCAGTGGTGAGAGGCCCATGGCCACGGGGCTGGGCTATAGAGTCCCAGAGGTTGAACGTCAGCACTCGGCAGTGGTTGGGGTCTAGTGCCTTCCAGCTGAGGCTCGTTTGGCTTGGTCCCTGCTCTGGGACTTCGTGCTTTAGGAGCCATGTCCTGCCCTGTCTGGGGAACTTCATGCCCATGTTGGGGCATGCACAAGCTTCGTGGGCCTTTCTTTCTCTTAAAATTTTTTCTTGATTGATTAATTTGAGAGGGTGTGAGAGAGAAACATCTATTTGCTCCACTTATTTATGCATTCATTAAGTTGATTCTCATATATACCCTGAGTGGGGATTGAACTCGCAACCTAGGCATATCGGGATGATGTTCTAACCAACTGAGCTACCCGGCCAGGGATTCATGTGCCTCTCTTAGGGCCAGGAATTTGAGCTCTGGAGCCAGGCTGCCTGTTGTCAGCTCCTGGGCCTGTCATTTGCTAGCTGGCGGACCTTGGGCAAGGACTGACAGACTGTGCTTCAGTTTTCTCACCTGTTAAATGGGGACAAAAATGGACTGACCCCTAGAATTGTTGTGAGGGTCAGATAACAGGATTCAGGCAAAGAACTTAGCCGAGTGCTTGGCACATATTGAGAGCTCAAGCCGGCAGACTGTTGTCATGGAGCCAGTAGACTACTTTGTTCGGCACTCACGAACAACCCAGGAGGTGGGAGTGAAGTCTGTTTTACAGTGGAGGAAACAGAGGCTGAGTCATAGGAAAGGACACAGGTGGAGGGTTGGGGGCCAGGGTGGGAGCTGAAGGATTTAAATTCTAAGCTCAGTATTCCTTTCACTGTCTGTCCCTCTGTCCTTCCGAACACCTCACCCTTTCCTTCGATGCTGGGATTGCCACACTCTCCTTTGCCTTTGAACTTATGTTCCTGTCTGCTCTGCACAGCGTCTGGAATTCCACAGCCTCTGGGGGTGCATTGGGCAGGTCTAAGTTCACACTCCCAATGCGGATGGTATCTCAGGGGAGCCTGGACTGGCACGGGGGCCCTAATGTCTCCTCTCAGTTCTGCTACTAATGTTTTATGTAAACTTGAGAAACCGTTCCCCTGTCTGGGCCTCTGTTTCCCTATATGGAAGATTGGCTCAGCAATTCCCCTGCAAGATAGCTGCTTATCCTGCAGACATACGGAA
The DNA here is from genome assembly GCA_037038555.1 of Rhynchonycteris naso. NCBI lineage: Eukaryota > Metazoa > Chordata > Mammalia > Chiroptera > Emballonuridae > Rhynchonycteris > Rhynchonycteris naso. The sequence goes on along the minus strand of CM073001.1, from coordinate 157,283,661 downwards.
GTGCTTGTGCAGAGATGTATAGACTAAGCCTGTTTATTGCAACATTGCTCGTAATAGCAAAAAATCGGAAAGCATCTAATTATCTATGAAACTATTGTAGCAAATGAGGATAATGAGGGGGAACTATGTGTACTAATGGGAGAATATGAGAAAATGTGGAAAGATGCCTTGGTGAATACCAAAAACAAGTGACGGGATTGTGTATCTAGCGTGGTCCTATTTACCTAAATAAAATGATTCTGAAACTTTTCATATATATACAGACATACTGGCAAATGCACTAAAAAAACGTCTAGAAGGCTATACACCAGACTTTTACTAATAGTCACTTCCGGGGAGAAGCATGGGAGTGGTGGATAATGGGGGACTTCCACTTTTTATTTTATGTATTTTGGGATAGCTTTCATTTTTATATCCTTCTTTAATATATTGCTTGCTCGATTTGTTTGTTTTGGTAATGGAATAAAGGGGCGTAATCTAAGGGTCCGCTCGGCTTCGACCACACTGTTGGCGGTCCTGGGCTTCCCGTGGGAGCTGTGGACACGCACCTTAGGCTCTCCTTACCCAGGTACGGGAGGGTATCTGGGCTGTAAGGACCACTGCAGGCCTTTGCCACTTCTTGTTTTTTTAATTTTTATTTAATTTAATTGTGTTTACATAGATTCTAGGGTGACCCCGACTGTATTCCCTCTCCCCCATGTTCCCCTCAACATCTCCCTTACCCCCCTCCCTACAGCGCCCTCCCCCCTTCCCTCAGGTTTATCCCATCCTATCCTCCCCTTTCCCTCTGTCCTCTTTTCCTCTGGTCCCTTTGATCCCTCCTCTGTCTCAATCCCTTTCCTCAGTTCTCAGTGTTCCTTGGATTCCTCACATGAGTGAGGTCATATAATATTTATCTTTTTCTGCCTGGCTTATTTCACTCAACATAATAGTTTCCAGGCCCCTCCATATTGTTGCAAAAGGTAATATTTCCTGGCCCCATAGTATTCCATTGTATATATATATACCGCAGCTTTTTAACCCACTCGTCCACTGATGGACACTTGGGCTGTTTCCAGCTCTTCGCTATTGTGAACAATGCTGCCATAAACATAGGGGTGCATTTCTTTTATTCAGTCGGTGATATGGTGTCCTTGGGATATATTCCTATAAGTGGAATAGCTGGGTCAAAGGGTGCTGGCGAGGATGTGGAGAAAGGGGAACCCTCCTGTACTGCTGGTGGGAATGCAGACTGGTGTAGACACTGTGGAAAACAATATGGAGATTCCTCAAAATATTAGAAATGGAACTGCCACTTCTGACCGAGTCTTCTTAGCGACTCAGGCTGGCCTTGATTGATAGCCTTGGGGAGGAGGGGAAGGAGTCAGAGCGACTTGCAAGGACAAGAACATTTCTCTGAAGCGTTCGCACCCTGGCCCTTTAAGTCTGAAGGCTGCAGAACCGTTTCTGGCCAGTTGAGCCCAGTTGCTCACCCTGGACCACAGTCTGAGGTGTCAGACCCGATTTATTTATCTTCTCCGGTCTCCAGCAGTTCCTTCTGCTTATATTTCATAGAGGGCCTCAGGAGCCGAGCTCCAGGAGGAAAAGGCCCGAAGAGGAACTCCGAGGAGAGCTGCCTTTCTCTCAGCCGTTCACCTGCTGGATATCAGAAAAATCAATTGATTTCTGCTCTGCTGCCCTTCCGTCTCTTTTTAACCTAAGAACTGATGTTGTTGAGGTCGTTTTCAATGCCATAGAGCTTAAAAGGGCCTCCGGGGAAATGGGTCATCAACCCCGTCTTCCTGGAAGTATCTCGAATATGCAGCGAAACGCTTTTCTAACAGGACCCCAACTTAGCAAACGGGGAAACTCTGGCCCAATATTTTGTGTCACCCAGTTTTCAGGGTGTAATTACATTCCTCATGAGAATAATTTTCTTACCGGTAGGATGTATTGCTGTGTAGAGGTCCTTTAAAGGACAGAAGGGTAAAAACACTGAAATAAATAATGCTACTTGGTGGTCGATATGTCAAAAAACAAACAAACAAACAAACAAACAAAATAAACCAACAAAGAAAACAGACAAAAAACAAGGAGGGGAGGAAACAGGTGGAAGCACTTTGAAAGCCATCGCTAAGTGCGACTTCACACTTGAACTCGGATCACAACTTGCTGAGCCCCTCTCCTCGTCTAGAGTGCTCCACTCCCTCCTTCTCCTCACCTTCCTTCCCTTCTGTCACCCCTCCCCCTTTCTTCCCTTGCATTTGTCTCTTTCCTTCTGGCTCTGTCTTTGTTGTTTTTATTTTAGGGCCAGCCTACCTGTTTCTTCTCTCCTCTCTCAGCCTCTTCCTCACTCTTTGTTTTATTTGCTCTGCACACGTTCCTTTCTGTGTAACTTCTTCCCTTTCCTCTACCATAAATTGTCATAAAATTTAAGAACTAAATACATTTACATCCTTGCTGTATTTCTTGTGGTTTGTGTTTTCTGTTCTGAATTCAAAGGCAGAGGAAGACAAGAGTTCACGTTTTCATCCTGTTGGATGTTGGAGTGACAAAGTAGTTACAATCCTATCAATAGCAGCCCTAAATTCTGTATGGGCTTCCAGAAGGTTTTTCTTAGGAGGGGTGAGGGAATTAGGAACCTCTAATAAAAGAAGTTGCTCTAACCTCTGGGAATGTTAACGTCTTAATTCTGATTTTGGATGTTGATTGATCTGATGATTATATATTAACTGCATTGTGGAGAATATCAGAGTATATGCATGGGGAGATATGGCTTTTCCTTCTTTAGCTGCAGTAACTGGTTCTCTTTTCCTTTCAGAGTGTTCTCCAGAGCATAACAAAGGCAGAACTCATCCTGGAGTTGAGAAATTTGGGCTTGAACCCTCGGTCAGCCGTCTGTTTGCTTTCTGATTCTGGGTAAGTCAGCCTCTCTGGGGCTCGATTTCCTCACATGTGGTACAAAATTGATAAAGCTACTCTGCAGGTTTGTGAGGATCAGTAAGAACAGTTATGTGAAAATGTGTGACTCATCTTCAGGGTTTAATGAATGGGAGTTAATTGTCTTTCTCTCTAGGCCCTCCTGTGCATCTCTCATTCCATCTGGGACCCGTGGGACCACGCAGGGCTCTGGGGACTTGCGGGATCCTGGGCAGAGGTCAGGACCAAAAAAAGAAAAAGAAAACCAGGCCAGGCCATCCTGCAGAACTCACATTAAATGTCACCTTTTCCAAGAAGCTCTCCTGACTTCTCACTCCCCAAGCTGAACTGGGTGGTCTCTCTTAGCCCCCACAGAGCTCTGTCCTTAGCCTGGTTCATTTTCTGTGCCTGTGACAGGACTGTGCGTCTCCTAGCTGTGGGGACTATCTTGCTCATTCCTGTGTCCCTAGGGCCAGAGCGGAGCCCACTGGAAGCCCTCGAGAAACGTGGAGTCAGTGTTTATTAAGCCTGGTACTGTGTCGAACACTATACACCTTTATGTGCCCAATCTCATTTGGGTTTCATAACTCTGAGGTGACCACTATTATTACACTTATTTTATAGACAAGGAAACCGAGTTCCATAGGGATTAAGTACCTAACCCAACATCAAACACCTGGCAATTGGTAGAGACAGTTTTTGAATCCAGGCAATCAACCCCCAAAGCTCATGTGTGTTACTGCTGTCTCCTACAGCAGAGAAAATGAAAGAATAAATACATAAAAAATAAACTAATGAGCCATGTAGCCTTATAGGGATCACTCAGGGCTTAGCAATATAATTAACTTCAGTTTGAACTTGGTCATAGTGAAGTTATAACAGCCTGAGGGACGAAATCCTTGATACTTTCCTCCACTTTAATAAGAGACTTGAATAGTCCAAGATTCCTTACCTGCCTTGATAAATACAAATACAAAGAAATAAATAATGCAATAGCTTCTTTCCCTTGCAACGGGGACTTTACAGTCATAATTCTGCCCCAAAGCCGGCGTATTTGGGGAGTGAGAGGAGGAGGATGAAGTTGCTTCTTCAACAGTCTGAAATAAATTTCCCAGGGTAATTACCAGCCAGAGTAAATTCCATACATTTGATTTAATTGGCAGCAGGCAAATGAGATAAGGAAGGAAAACATTCTTCTCCTTAAAGCCGGTGGGGCTGTCTCCGAGGCAGAGGCAGGAACATCCGGATAATGTAGACTCCAGAAGCAGCCACCAGACAGACTTCACATTAAGAGGAGAGGGAGACAGAGCCTGCATTCACTGGGCTTCTCATTGTGTCAGTCATTGTCCTAGAAGCTGACGTATATCGTCTAAGACAATATGTTAGACAAACTAGAGAGGTAGGTATTATTGGCCATTGCAACTGTTAGCTCTCGCTGTGTAACAAACCACACCATAACTCAGTGTCTGAAAAACAGTGGTTTATTATCCCTTACATATCTGTGAGTTGACTGGTGCTTGACTCATTCAAGCTGAACTAGGCTGAGATAGCTTTACTTCTCATGGCAAGGCAGTGGGGTTGGCTGGTGTGGCTCTGGTCCATATATATTTATTCTCCTCCTGTTACCAGACAGCTAGACAGAGTATGTTTGTTCCATGGTGACAGCAGTTCTACAAATGGTGATGGGTCCATTATTGGCCCCCAAATCACATGACCAATATGAAAGCAAAAGACAGGGAAGTATACTCAACTCGTGATGAGGAAACGGTCAGGGTATAAATGCAAGAACAAATGTTGAATTGAGGACAGTGATTCAGTAATACAAATATTATTACCTTCAGTGTGTAGATGGAGAATCTGAATTTAGAGAGGTTAAAAAAAAATTCCCCAGTTACACAGCCAGTAAGACATGAAGGTGAGATTTAACACCAGCATTATTGGTTACCAAAGGCTGTGCTTTTCCTCCGGGCCCTGATTCTTAAAGAGAACTCTATGAATCCTACCATTAGGAGGTCATTTAAATCTTCCCTGACAGCAATCCATGTGTTTCTGTATCCTAGAATTCACCTCTCATGTGAGTGAGAAGTTGACAGAGTTGAGATTCACGTACCTGATCAGGTCTCCCACCCTTTCCACTTCACTCAAACTTTGGACTTTCCTGGGTTCGTTATGTACAAAACCGAGGCCAACTACCATCTCTGCTACCTCTACCCTCCCTCTAATGACCTTCCACTGATGGAACCCATTGAGCAGAGCTCTTCCTTGGTCTCCTCCTGTGGAAGATGCGGCCTCTCTAGACTGTGTCCTGGACCCAGGAGCTGTCCAGCGTCCTGAAACAACCCACCATGAGCTTGTTGTAGTGACTCCAGCTGTAGGCAATTAAGACTCCTGTTTGGCAGGCCCTATTTGGTTCAGGAAGCTTCTGTGCTGGCTTTCTGCCTCAAGTGCACTTGGGAGCATGCAATTCATGGGGAACCATTAGTGACTGTCAGCAAACACTCAGGGCTTAAAACATTTTGCTGTTTGACATGTCGAGAGCAAGGGATTTCACCTCACCTCACAAGGGAATTCAGTACGATTTTGTATGGTGCTTTGCAGTTTGCAAGCCCCATTTACACACACCATTTGCTCTGTGGTGTCGAGGCAGAATTACTCCGCTCACTGTACAGATGAAGAAACCAAACATTAGAGGACATTTCCACCTCTATGGTCGTAGATTGAGACAAAAGGAGGATACAGGGCTGTGGACTTTGAGTTATGCATCTTTCTCCTTCCATTTGTCCTCTCAACAAATAGCTTCTGATGAATTGATTTACAGTTCTTTGGGGGCACAGGGAAGAAAACACAAGGTAATCTACCTAAGATGATTGCAGTTATGCATGTGAGTGGTGTGGCCAAGTTAGGTGAGTTTATAAGCAGGGACAATGGAAGACACAAAGTACCAGCTCTGAGCTTCATCCATTCATTGATTCAACAAATATATATCTAGTGCCTACTCTGTGCCTGGTCCTCTGATTAGCACTTGTGATATAAAAGTAAAGAAGGCAAGTATCACTGCTGTCCAGTTTAGAAAGGAAGATAATTATTAGAGAAGTAAGCTGGCAAGGAAGCTCATAATTGTCAATTTTGATTAACTCTGTTGAATTAGGAAATGAATAAAATATTAAGATGGAATAATGGGGGTTTGTTATTTAGGTAAGGTAATTAGAAAAGACTTCTCTGAAAATGTGAAATTTAAGGTAAGACTGGAAAGCTAAAGAGTTTATTTGGGCCAAGATATAGGGCAGGGTGTTCCAAGCAGAGAAAATGGCATGTGTGAAGGTCCTGTGGCTAGAAACAGCTCGGCACATTGGCGGAACTGCAGAGGTACTTGTGTGGCTGAGGAAAAGTGAGTGAGCGAGAGAGATTGGAGATGAGATGATAAAGGTAGGCGGGAGCCAGACCATGCTGGGCTTTACAGGTCCACCACAAGGAGTCTTCCTTCTTTGTATTATTAGTTACTCTGGCAGAGAGTTTAGCACAAAGTAGGCGGCCATAACAGGATATCCTGGATTGGATACCCTAGAAAAGGACCCTGAGATAAGAAAGTGGGTGCTAATGATTAGTTTGGGCGGTGATCCCAGGAGGCACCAGTGCGTGAGTTGGGAACAAGGGAAGAAAAGAGCCAATAAAGGCAAGACATGGAGTAGGTTACTGCTGCGGGCAACCGGGGCTCAGCTCTTCAGGACACTTCCGGGAGAGTTTGCGACATTCCTCAGGCATTTCACCTGAGGAAGCAGAGGCGCTGGGGTATTTACCCACCAAGTGCCATCAGTCACTGGTTGAAGGCTGCACCTGGGGTGCAGGCATGAGCTGTCACTTGCAACCTTTCCTGAGGGCCAAGCAGGCAGCGTCTCAGGTGTGTCAGCTGGCAGTCTTCAGGTCTGTGTGCGTGGGGATGGGCCGTGCCGCGGGACTGTTGGGGACACTGATGGTTTATGCAAGAGTGGGCCTTCGCTGTCCCTTCTCTAAGCCAGGCGTGTGGCTGGGATGAGGGGAGCAAAGACAAAGGGAGGAGGAGGTGCCAGAGATACTGGCAGACGGGAGAAGGAAAACCCCACCTTCTTGGGGGACACCCTCCCTAGAGATGGTGCTAGGGAGCAGCTGCCCAGGGGCTGGCTGGGCCAGAGGAGCAGACCACATCCCTGACGGTCATGTTCTCACCTTCATGGGTGAGAACTCTGCTTCTCAGCTCTCCTGAGGGCCTTCACTGGAGGCCTCTCCTCTTCAAGGCTGAGGATGGAACCCCCAGCTCTGTTTCCTTTGAACAACGAGACCTCCCTTCTCAGGCTCTGCCCCTCACCGGCTGTGGGGCAGGAGACACCCTATTCCACAGGGGTCCTGCATCTGGCACGTGCACCTTCATTCCTCACCCCCACCCCCGCCTCTAGTATACCCTCTGCCCCTCAGCTGCAATCCCAGCCTGGGAAGAAAGAGCTCACGCTCTAAGGGACTGTGTGGGATTTGGGGACCAGACCAGCGATGATGGAAATGCCTTCAGAAGCACACTCAAGAGAAAACCTCGTGTTCTCTGCAGAGTCCTAGATGATTCATGGGGAAAAAAATTATACATTCCTCTCTTGGCTGTGTTGGTAATAAAACCAACTGAACCTGTTTTTGGAGCTTGTGAAAGGCTAGCTAAGAAATGATCTGATTTGCTCCCCACAACAAACCAAGGAGGCATTGAGTACAATTAGTCCCACTTCACAGATGGAGGAGCTGTGGCTCAGGAAGCATTAGTGCTTTGCCTCAAATCCCATAGGCTGTGACCAGAAGGGACACGCTGTGAATACTTTTCTTCTGGTGGCAGAGTGAGCTCTTCACCCTGGAGACACCTCAACATTTTTTTATGATGAAATGACAACCGATTCACTACTGCACTGTTTAGACTAGGGCTGTTGGAAACGATCTATGTGTACAGCAATAGGGAATCAAATGCCATGGAGCCAGCAGTCTAAGGATCAAGGTCTGTGCATGCAGGCAGGTTAAATGTAACTAAAGCAGCTTATACAACCGTTCTGTGGGTCGGGGATCAGCAAACTTTTTCTGTAACAGGCCAGGTAGTCAGTATTTGAGACTTTGCGGGCCAGACTATCTCTGTCACAACAGCTCACCTCTGCCATTGTAGTAAAAAAAAAAACCCAGCCATTGGTTATTTGTAAATGAATGGGTGTGGCTGTGTGGCAATAAAACTTTATTTACAAAATCAGGCAGAGAGCCTTATTCGGCCTCCAGGTGGTCTGTGCTGATGATCCCTGTTGTAGTGAAGATGAGAAACTGTATTACCATTTCTGTCACTAGATGGCGCCCCTCCGCTAGTGAGGTGAACCGGAGGTTGGGCTGCTTTACCACAGGTGGGAATGTACTGTAGGAAGGTGGGACTTAGGGAGAGTCTTAGTGTAATTCAAATGACAGGACAGGAAGCATCTCTCTCTCTGTCCCTTCTCCCCCCCCCCACCTCCCCCTCCAGTCTCTCTAGGTCTCTCTACTGTGTTCCAGTTACAGTTCAATGCAATGGTGTGCCAATAAATATTTTGCTCCGAGAAAAAGAAAAAAGAAAGCTCCCCCCCCAATAAAAACTGCCCACATGCCTCTGTGGCATTTGCTGCTTTTTGTAGTGAAACACTCAACATCACAGCTGATTTCAAGCTGCTAATTTGCCATGACACTGTTTCAAAGCTCCTAACATGAGATAACGGAGCCTCGCCAGCTGGCCCCCGCCAGCTGCAGCGTTCTCATTTCTCATTTGTTTTTGCATTCACCTGGTGAGGTAGGTGATGACACTACCCCTAACCGCTAGCGTTGGTTGAGCAATCACAACACGCTGATCCTCTGCCAGGGGCTTGCATAGATGGTCTCACTTTGTGGTCCTCACAACTCTGGGGGTACAATTGTTAGCCCACTTTGCAGATGAGCAAATCGAGGCTTTAGAGAAACTCCATAACCAGCTCGATGGGATAACACCAGGATTCAACTCTTACAATTTGACCCTAGGGGGCAAGCATTCAACCAGACCATGCCTCATCGCCTCTGACGTGGTTGGTCAAGGCGTCCGTGTTTAAATTGTTTTCCAGCTAAGGAAAAAGTATTTTAAAAAGTTTTAACAAGTGACTCACCTCTCAGCTAGTTGGTGGTAACATTGGAACTAGAATCCAGTTCTTCTTGACTTCAGCATCAATGTTTGTTCCACATGCAAGGGAGCAAGAGAGTTAGCTGAGTTGCACCAGCTGTTCCAAGAGAGGATGGGTTTGAGGAGGGAGTTGAAGAAGGAGAGGAGCCCAGATGGACAGAGGAGAGGGGGATGCGTATTCTTCCTGGGACACGTGCACGCCCCAAGGGGTGGTGTAGAAGAAGCCCATGTACAAGCCATCGGAAGTGTTGAGCTTAAGTTTTCTTGGTCGGGTCAGAAAGGGTTAGCTGAAAATGATGGGAGGAAATGAGAAAGCCCAAGTAGAACAGGGTCTCGTTTTGAGTTGCTAAATTATAGGGGGACATGGGATGTTCTACCAGAACCGGTGAAGAGCTAGAGCCGGGGAGGCTGATGGGAGCAGTACTCAGAGTTGACCACTGGGGCTGCAGCAAGGGATGAGGTCAAATGTCTGAGCTGGGAGGCAGTGTCAGTGGTACTGCCAACAACCCCCTCCCCAGCCAGTGTGCTTCCGCAGGGGAGATGGGGTGTCCAGGCTCCCTGGGATGCTACAAGTTGGAAGCCCAGGAATATTCGTGGACAGTGAAGTTCTAACTATCCTAACTTCCCTTAACTGTCCTTTGTGGCGCGTCATCTAGGACCTCGTTTATCCAGCAATTACTTGCTCAGTGACCTCAGTTATCTAGAATGCATCTCAGAACCAAGGTGGAAGTAAACAATACCCTTCCCTCCAACACACACACACACACACACACACACACACACACACACACACACACACACCAAACAAAAAAACAACTCATGTTTGTGAACAGAAGTTGATGTCATCAAATTCACAGACTCCTTAATCCACTTAGTCATAGAGGAGACCCTCAGTTCTTCATCCGGAGCATTCCTACTCTCCTATTAAACATAATTCCGATGAGAACGGTTGGCAGGTCTTCCACCCCAGAGGAGTTAGAGGCGATAATGTGTCTGAATTTCCTACAAGCAAATGCCTTGAAAGCCAGAAGAAGGTTCCACTGATTATTCAATAGCAGAGGGAGAAGGGGACAAGGCAATTTCAGAAGTGAAATACTTGGAGCCATTTGGGGTAGGAGCAAGTAGTTCTTCCCACTTTTGGATGTATCTGAGCACATTCTGGCTCATAGCAAGTCAGCTGGAAGAATTTAAAGGGTGCTTAAGAAGGCAGGGTATTAGTCCATTTATTTCAGAGAGATTTCTCCAACATGTTTTTTTAAAGTTTTCCTTAAAAGTACGTTCTGTCTTATGGAAATTTTATATGCATGGAAAAAAATTCCTCTCCTGGTAGAGTCAGCTGACGGGGGCACGACTGGGGCATCTTTAGATCCTTGTGATTAGCTGTAAAAGGTGACAACCCACAGTGTAGGGCAGGCTTTCCCCCCTCTGTTCTAAGACACTCTCTCCTTGTTCCTTGGTTGTGGGATTTGATGATCAGCTTCACCTCCACCTTCTGTTCTCGCTTTACGAATGTGAGCGCTTTGATTTTAGGGCTGCTTTGGGGCTCCCTCTTCACAGATGGAGGCAGTTTGATTTGTAAAACCTGCTCTTTCCCATAGGGCAGTCCATCCAGTCACCCGGCTCCTGCACCTCATTCCAGCTGTGCTGCTGCCACACTTTGGCCCGTGGCCATGTCCCCTCTGATCGCTTCTCTGAGTCACTGTCGTTTGCCCAAATAAGTTGTTGTCTCCTTCTATCCCGCTATGTCATGCCTTCTCATATATTTTTCATTCTTTGTGATCTTCTTTGAAGAGAAAGTTCTTCAAAGGGAAGTACTGGATCATACGCAGGTCTGTACCTCTGGAACTTAGAGGAGTGTCTGTGGCCACTGTGGAACCTGGTGCAGGGGGACAGGCAGCTCCTTGCTGTGCCTTCAGATGTTCCCTGGCACTCAGGCTGTGGCCAAGCTTCCCCTGGACCGGACTGCTTCTAGCCCAAGACTGACCACTTCAGGAACTCCAGAGTCACACAGTCTCGCTCACCCTGGGGCTGCTCCAATGGGCAGCCTTGGCTGGGCTTCTTTCCATTGTCCTGGTCGACACTATCTCAGAAATGCATGTGACCTGAGCAATTCCTTCCCCATCATTCCTTCCCTCTCCCATGGGTGTTGGACTTGCATCTCTGAATGAGGGCTCTCCCCCTCTACCCTTGTTCCCTTTATCTTCCATAGGCATTTTCTCCAAGAATCTAATCCTACAAATCTAATTTCATCTTGGTGTCCGCCTCTCAGGGAATCAGAACTCACACAGTATCTGATGCGTAGCAGATACCAAAATATTCCAGTTGGGTTGAATTTTTGCGGATCTATTGGTCACCAGCTATAGGCTTCAATGGAGCATCTCTTCAGCTGAGGGTTCCATAGTGAACATGGTTAATTGTGCAACGCCAGCAGTTCCTCCTTCAGCAAGACCGAGCTGTTATCACCATGGGCATTTGTTGACTAAGCAGTAAACTTACTGGTACCCTCAGAATCTGCTGAGATATTTAAGCCTGTTTGCCTTAGTCTGTGTGGTCCCAAACAGCTGTCCTTATTGAGTTAGTGTGTGTGTGTGTGTTGAATAGCTTTACTTTTCTGTCTTTGCTGACAGTGTTTTTACATGCTGGAGCTGGGCAGGACTTCAAAGATCATTTATCAGGAGATGAATGCTCCTTCACTCACATCATTCAGAATTCCTCATCACCAGGCACCAGGCAGGGCGGGGGATTCAGGGTTCAGAACTCCTCATCACCAGGCACCAGTCAGGGGCGGGGGATTCAGGGTTAGATAAATAATTCAGGATGGCATTGAGCTACAGGCTGGAGATGAGGTGGATTGTTAGCAAAGTAATTCTTAATCAGTGTGCTGGCAAGTGCAGGGATTGTAATGTTTGGCAAGTCTGCAAGAGCCACAGGGCTGTGGCAGCTCCAAGACCTGATAGGTGGGTCAATCGCTTGAAGACCATCACCCTGAATGATGGCAGTGTTTCTCACCTAAGGGTTCTTCATCAGCCAAGGGGACCGGATGACTCCATGGGATTTAGTGGAGAAAGAGAGATCCGTTAGGCTGGTGTCATTGGCCGTGATCAGGTTGGGGGGATTCTGATGAAGGGTGCTGACTATCTCCCTCTTCATCCCTCCCCCAAACTTGGAGCACTTATTCTGTTGAACTATTACACCAGTTTAACACCTTCCTATGTTGTGTTTGAAAAAAATTAATTAATTAATTAAAAGAAACTACTTAAAGAGAGATAGTGAAGCAATCCTTGCCCTCAAAGTGGGAGCACAGTCTAGGTCGTTGTTTCTCAGAGGACAAACCGATGTGACAGTACTGCTCATAGAGCCCCACGAAGAGTGAAACACAGGAAGTGAGTACATAGTGACAGCAAAGGGGTTCTTCACGATGGGCAGACACGGATCCAATCTGAACCTTTACAGCACCGTCTGGGCCCCACGTCTGAGCCGGTTCACGATGGCAGAGAGTCTCCCACATGCCCACCCGGTGCTCACAGGCAGCTCAAGGTTTCTGTGACTAATCAACCTGCTGAGGAGGAGATGACTGTGAGCTGACTCTATCAACAGGGACCTCATGCGGCTCATGTCATTGTTGACGTGTCCTCATGAGAGAATGAGAAGTGCGGTGAGTGGAGAATGATGTCCAGCACGAGCTTGGAGGAGTGCTGTCCCTCCCGCGTGGTGTAGAGAGACTGGGCTCTGGGAACCGGGCCCGCTCCCTGCTCTGTCCCTAACGCTCTGTGCGGCATTGGGCGAGACCCGACCCTCGCTCTGCTTCCATCCCCTGCCAAATGAAATAATAATAAACATCATCTCACTGCATTGTTGTTACAAAGAAGGGCGGGTCTCCATAGGAAAGCGTTTTCTAAATAATTCGGAGCTCTACAGGGTTAACTGATTAATTTCATTCTGGCACATCCCTCATTCATCCATTCCACAAGCATCTTTGTAACACGGTGTCAGACAGTGTTCTAAGGGTTTCACAGTCTTCACAACACTGTGAGACAGGAACACTGTTACTGTCGTGATTTTGCAGATGAGAGAAATGACTAAGGAACTCGGCCGAGGTAGCTCATCTGCAGAGCTGGGGTTCTGACCCCAGCAGTCTGCGTCTACCGTCCACGTGTGTCACCACCACACCGAGGGACAGGGTGTATTGGCTTTTCTTCACGCTGGAATTTGCCTCAGCGGTGTCAGCCTGAGGTGGGGGGAGAAGAAAGAGACACAGCATCGAGAGGAAAGGGGGAGGTGAAAGGAGGGACAGGGTCCTTGCAGGGAGGGTCATGAGGCGGGGTGAGCAATCTGCCCAGGAAGGTAATGGTCACCCTAAGATCCACCTGGGTGGGGAGCTTTCTTCAAGAAGACCAATTGTCTCTACTCCAGTCAGTCACCTGGAAGAGAATAGGCAGAGGGGAGGTTCTTGGCAAACAAACTTGTTCCAAGGGGAGACAGCCACCATCTGAGGGACTGCTATGCCCCGTGCTGGCGCGGGGTCCAGGAGAGCAGCTCAGGGTGCAGGAAGGGGACAGGCCATCCCGCCACTGTAGCTCCTAGCAGCTGTCAGACTTGGTACTGCCTTTAAGGTACTCACAATCAGGTGGGGGTAAATAAAAATATATAATGTCTTAATCACGAGAAGTGACTATGTCCTAGGCAGGCTCTAAGGTTGCTCCCAGTGATTCCCCCACTTTTTGGTATTCACATCCTTGTGTGAGCCCCCTATTTTTGAGAATGGACTGGATTTACAGACACAGTTCTGATGAATAGAATACGGCAGTAGTTAGCGATAGGATGCCGCTTCTGAGATGGGGTTATAGAAGGGCTGTGGCATGTGTCTCTATCTCTGTCTCTCTATATCTCTCGCATTGAGGGAAACAAACTCCCACGTTGTGAGCAGTTCTGTGCTCTCAGGGACTGGAGAGGAACTGAGGCCATCCTATAGTGGCCCACGAACAAATGAAGCCTGTCAGCAACCACACGAGCAAGCCTGGAAGTGGCTCTTTCAGTCCCTGTTGAGCCTTAAGATGATAGCAGACGCTACCGACACCTTGACTGTAATCTCAAGAAAGACCTTTAGCTGGAAACACCCAGTTAAGCTGCTCCCAGAAACTGTGAGATAACAAATACTTGTTAATTTCAAGGTGCTACATTTGGGGTAGTTTGTTACGCAGTAATAGGTAACTAATGCATGATAGCTCAAAAGCTTTTCTAGGAATAATATCTAACATAACAGATGTTCGCCAAATGCAGAGGCCTATTCCAAACAGTGCAACAGTCAAAAAGGCCAGAGGACATAGTCAAAGTTTGACCTGGATGGGGGACAGAGGGCATCTGGAGGTGTGGTTGGGGGGCCGCCAGGGGGTATGAGGCCAGAAAAGTGAGTTTTGATTATACCATCAGATCCCTGCTATAGAATCACTCCCTAGAGATTTGGGTAGGTTGTCTGAATGAGGAAGTATGGGAAGGCCAAGAATCTGAAAAATCCTTGGAATACTGGACCCTGTAAGATGATAAATTCAGCAGCCTTCCCTGCCATCAATTTCAAGGCTACAGTTCCCTCTGCCTCAGCGGCTTTTGTCTCATTCCTCTTTTGATCATTCTTTATTGGCATTAATGTTTAAATAAAAGCTGATGCATGTGGCTTAGATTGCATGATGATGGGGCTCACGGAAGACTTGCTGACACTGTGTTCAGCCCATGGCCTCAGACGTAGATGCGTAGGTCCGGAGGGTTCCCTGCGGAACCGCCACACTCCATATTAGGGGTGTGGAAAACGGAGTCTGGGCTGGCCCCTGGCCCCCATTCTTGGGCTGGAAAAGGCTCCCACCACATTTGCAGCCTAGCCAGGGTTATGATGCTGTGGTGGAGAAGGAAGGTTCTGAAACCCAAGAGGGCTGGGTTAAAATCCGGGTTTTCAGCACTATCTGTATGGGCTTAGATGAATTATTTAACCTCTCTGAGTCTCAGTTTGTTCACCTGTAAAGCAGGGACTGGCGCAGTGCCAATGTCACTGGGTACGGTGTCAGTTAAACAAGATGACATGCCTGGGGAGTATCTGTGCACAGGATGCACTTACAGGGAGTACAGGTTCCTATTATTTGTGACACGTCAGAAGGTTATTTGGCATTCAGATTCATTTTCTTTGTCGTGCCTTTTCTCTGTTGTTGCCTGTAGAATAATTATGTGTATTAATTCTGACTCTCAGTCCTAATGAAGATCCTCGCACATTACACCGGGGAACAAAACTTTTGTTGCATCCACAAAGACACTTGTTCTCACCTAATTCGAGTGAGCTGATCTCGAATCTGAAATTAGTTTTTCTCTGTAAGCTACAGTTTTTTTTTGCAATTCAAGAATTTAGGTTTTCATCTTATTGTAAAATTTTCAACATTTAGTTTAACATAGTGAAGTAGAATGTCTTCTTGGGCATCATCTTTGTGAAAATATAATAATTTATATAATGCAGTAAGTACACTAATACACTAAAAGATATGATTGCATCAGAATTTGTCTACAATTTTGAAATAGAGCATCTTAAAAGACTTATTTTAATTATAAAATTTGCGCAAAACTTGCTTAAATTCTATTCAGGCAAAAATTTGCATTTGTAGCTCTTGCGTTTGTGTACTTGTTGAGGACAATCTCGTTTGATGCTCCAGCAGTAGACTGCCATCATATTTTTGTTCCATCGCCCCTGATAACGCTCTTCCATCATCTTCAGATCTTGACGAAAGTGTTCTCCCTGCTCATCATTAACAGCTCCAAGATTTTTGGGAAACTTATCAAGGTGACTGTTCAGAAAGAGAATCTTAATGCTCATGTTATAGCCAATGTCGCGGAAAGCCAACATCATCCTTTGAACCAGAAGGTCATAGTTTTCTGCTTTTTTGTTGCCAAAGAAGTTCTTTGTAACTGCCACAAAAGACTGCCATGCTGCTTTCTCCTCCTTATTCATCTTCCTGGTAAATTCTTCGTCACGTATGAGGGTTCAAATTTGAGGTCAATCGAATACACTTGCTTTTCTCAAAAGACAAGGCAGGAAAAGTAGAAATAATATGTTAAAAGCACTCACTTTCTCTATTCAAAGCCTGAACAAACTGCTTCATTAAGCCAAGTTTGATGTGAAATGGGGGAAAAATGATCCTGTCTCGATTAACTGCAGGTTCATACACAATATTTTGCATCCCTACTTCTAGAGCTTCACATTTCGGCCACTCCTTCTGTGTCCAGGGTTTCTCCCAAGCTCGGCTGTCCCCCAAACACAGAAAGCAAGGATACTTCATGAAACCTCTCTGTTGTCCTAGCAGGAAATTTACCATTTTAAGATCCACAAAAATGATCCAGTTATGCTCCTCAGACTTCAGAAAGTTGAGGACAATTTTTATGTCATTATAATCTTCTCGCAGATGAGTTGAATAACCAATTGGAACCGCTGCATAAACATTACCATTGTGTAGGAGAACACATTTCAGACTCTGTTTAGAGCTGTCAAGAAATAGCCATCATTCTGTTGAACTGTAAGTGGTAACACCCAGCTGGCTGAGAAGACTACTGATATGACAGTAAACAAAGTGTTTGTCTTAGGAAAAAAAGTCCACAAAAATTTGTTCACGCTTCCTGAAATGGGATACTTTAGCTGACCATTGAAGTACATTCTTGTTTTGAAGCTTGGAGGCTAATAACTCAGCTGCTTTCTTTGATAGGCCCAAATCTCTTACTAAGATTTGGGCCTATCAATTCATTCAATTCGGGCTGGCTAAACTGCTGAGGGGTTAATGACTGCTTGGCATCAGAAGAAGAGCCTTCAGATTCTACAGCCATTTCCTCATGCACCTTATCAAAGTATGCTTGATCTCCATGTTCACTTTCTTTGTCCTTAGAAGAAATAAAACCATTGAAAACTGGAACTGGGAGTGTCTTAGAGTGTGGGATAGGTCGTATTGCTGAAGGAATATTAGGATATGCGATCATAGGCCGTTTTTTCTTGCTGATGCCCTTTGTATGGATCAGACAGAAATAACAGTCACTGCTGTGGGCCTTAGGTTCACGCCAAACCATGGGAATACCAAAAGGCATTCCTTTGCATTTTCCTTTTGTCCAGTCATGAAGCATTTTCTCACAATTATGACACGCAATATGAGGAGCCCCATTCTTGTCTTGATCGCCGAGGGGAACTTGAAAATAGGCCATATTTGCATGTGTCACAAATGATGAAATATTGAGACTTTGACGTTGAAGTGTGTAACAGCCACATATATAACAGAAGGTGTCAGGACTATTTTTACATTTACGCCTACTCGAAGAAGCCATGATTCAATCTTAAAACAAAATAAGAGGGTGTTTTTATCAGATAATTTTTTACATTTAAAAACAGCTACAATTATGTAAAAGTGATGTTTGTAAAACATTAATTGCCTTGTGGTTATTATGTTCAATCCAAGAGTCGTTGCCCTTTAACTCCAATTTAAAAACCGATGCATGCCATTAACTGTAACAATAAGAAATTAAAATTGCATAAAAACTAGAGCATGCACCAAAAACAGATTTCAGATTTGGAATCAGTGATGCAGAAATATATAGAAAAAGTTCTAAAACCTCATGCAACAAAAAATGAAAATAAAAATTGTTCCCCAGTGTTATCAGTAGCAACCAAAAGAGCTCTCTGTGTCTGCATAGGCATAAGAATCAATGTACTAGGTATTCTAGTTATCTACTGGTGCAGAATGATCCACGCCCAAACCTAGCAGCTTAAAACAACACGTCTTTATTATCTCATAGTTTCCATGGCTCCTGAATCTGGGCACCACCGAAGATTTGCTTTAGGGCACTGGTTCTTAACCTTTTCTGAGGTACCGAACCCACCAGTTTCATATGCGCATTCACCGAACCCTTCTTTAGTGATAAATAAAATATGATTTTTTTCCCAAATTCAAGACATAGGTATATGTTTTTTTACTGGTGCACAAAATGAGCCGTGCATGAACATCACCTTGCTCAAAGAACAAAACCAACAAAGTGCATGAACTCACAACAAATTACGGTATTACTTAATTCTGGCCTCTGCGGCAGAGGCTTCTCCGAACCCCTGAGACCTACTCATCGAAATCCTAGGGTTCGATAGAACCCAGGTTAAGAACCACTGCTTTAGGGCCTTTCAAGGTTGCAGTCAAGTGTCGGCCGAGGCTGCCATCTCACCTGAAGGATCGGCCGGCGTGCGATTGCCTGACCTGCCTCCCAGCTCACATGTCTGTGGGCAAGAGTCACTCCTTTGAAAGCCACTGGACTGATGGCGGCAGTCCATTCTCAGTTCCTCGCCAAGTGGACGTTTCCAGCTTGCTTCATCAGAGCGAGCATACAAGCACCAGAATGAGACTGCCAGAGAGAGAGAGGGCATCATGGTCTTTTGTAACCTGATCTTAGAAGTGGCATCCCACCATGTTGCCATGTTCTGTCCATTAAAAGCAAGTGTCAAGATCCAGCCCACACTCAAGGGGAAGACATTTCACCAGGAAGTAAATACCAGGGAACAAATACCAGCCATCAATGGGGCCATGTCAGAGGTTGCCTAGCCCACCAGGGTGCCTACTTTGCACGTCTGTAGAGCCTACAGCCAGGTGGGTAGGAGTCCAGTTGGCATGCACACCAGCACCAACACACTAGGGTTTTTTGAGGATAAAAGCTCACAGTTCAGTGACACTAGCTCCCATGGCAGGAGTCCATGCTCTCTCGCCCTTCTAATTCTTGAACATTGAGACCGAAGCTCTGGATCTCATGGTGGTGGCTCCTTGTGTAGGGTCTCGCCACAGTGATAGCCCAGGGGGCTGCCTGGGAAAGAGATTATCTCAGCATCTACCTAGGGAGTAGGTACCAGGAACTTCTACTTCAACACCCACCTTCTCCTCACCCCTACCCAGTTAGGAGTGCTGTGTGTATCTTAACAGGAAAGAGTACTTTAGATAAATTAGATGGTTTTGTATTGGGTGATCTTTTGTTATGTTGAGAAATTCCATGAAAAGTTTAAATTATGTGATAAGGCTACTTCTGGTTGGTTTCCATGTATCCTATCAAAACTATGGCGCGAATGTAATGAGGTTCCTGAGGGCCTTGGACCCGTCTGGAGTGCGGACACTGACCCTTCTCTCTGCTCAGACTCTATGGTCAGATGCCCACGGGGGCTGTCACTGGTTCATGAGTTCCAGCCTGGTCAGAGCTCGGGGACTCTAATGGGGTGTCTCTGGAGCTGGCTCAGAGGTCGGAGTTCACTGAGAGGGCATGGCCTTGGAGCTTAAGATGGGTCGGAGAACAAGTGGAGTCCCTGCCACCCAGTGGTCACATCGAGCGTCCATCCAAAATGCATCTCTCAGGAAGCCTGTGTTTTGTCTGTGACATTAGAGATCAGCTCAGTCCACGTTTATGTTCTCACTGAGTGTCCCCCCCCCCCACCGTGGCCACTGCTCTCTCAGGTGTGCCCTCCAATGGACCACTGTGCCCTAGCTGCTGTGTGCCCATGAAATAATTTATTTAACGTAATCTGCATAACAGCCAGGAGGGGTGTGTGTGTGTGTGTGTGTATGTGTATTTAACTTTACTGCAGTGACATTGATTAATAATATTATATAAGTTTAAAGCATACAATTCTATAATATAGCATCTGTGTATTGCATTGTGGACTCACCACAAAGTCCAATCTCCTTCCATCACCATGTATTTGACCCTCTCCCCTCTCCCTTCTCCCTCAGCCCTGGCCCCTCTGATAACCACCATACTGTTGTCTCTGTCTGTGGAGAGGTGCATACTGTTGACTCGGAGTTGTGAAGTACGATGGCACAGAGGTCCAGAGAGACAAAGTGACTGACTTAGGTAGCAAGAGGCTGAGCCATGGCTAGAATTCAGGCCCATGGAATGCCAAATTTTAGGCTGTTTTTAAAATATAGCTCAGTACCAGCCCCAAAGCCAGCGCCTCTGACCAATCCTCACTGCGTGGAGGTAGCGTTAACATTTGTTATCTCTGACAGTGGCTCTAGCAGATGAGAACACAGAGAGCCCAGCCCCGCGCCACCCCCACCCCCTCCATAGCCCGGGCAGTGCTCTCCACCCCCGGGCCTCGGCTTGCCAGTGTGTGTGGTCCCCGAGTGGGTCCCTGCTGCTGCACAGAGGGGCGTGGTTATGTGTTTGCGCATGCCCCAGGCTGGCGACTTCGGGAGGACAGGAGCTGGGCGCTATCGCTGGCACCTGGCAGAGTGCCCGCACTCAGTAAAACTGCTGGGGCTTCGGGGGCGGGGGGGATGGCCGTAGCCCTTCCCCAGTGGGAGCTCCCAGAACTGGTTGTTTTTAGGTGGGCCTTCAATTGGAAGGATGCTTGTCCTTCGTTCCGCACTCCATTACAGCACCAGCACAGCCGCCGACGGCAGTCAGAAGTGCGCTCATTTGTCTCCTGTCTTCGTGTGTGTCCTTGCCGGTGCCCCTGCAAAGCAGTAGTTTATGTGGGAGGGGCTAACAGGAGGTGTCAGTGCCATGTGCCAGGGCTGGGTGAAGCCTTGCTCTCCCTGGGTTAGGGGGTGTCCAGATGACGGGGCCCTGCAGAGTTGGTCAGCCCCTCTGGGGCTGGTTCTCATGTTCCTGAGTGTGCTCGGCCTCTAACACTCAATCCTTAGCCCTTTGGGGATCTCCTGGTGACCTCTGTATTGGTCTTCACTAAGCCCCCCACCCCCCAGCAAGACTGTATGCGTGTGCACTGAATCTGGGTGCTGAAGACCCCCCCACCCAGTACGGACCCTCTGTGCTCCTGTTTTGTCTTCTCTGTCCAGTTCTGCTACTTTCTGGGTATAAACAATATTTGATCTGGTCCATAGCAGTTCCTAAGGTTTGATTAATTTTTTTTAACTGTTAAAGAAAGTGCCCCAAACAGCAATTGTTATCATAAGACAAGGCTGAGATGTTGGATATGGTGAACATTTCTGCCCACCCAGGGGTAGGTCACAGGTTAAGTGGGAGTATCTTTAAGTTGCAATTTTCTTTACCGTCTAGAAAGTCCATAGTTCTTGGTTTTTGCTTTCTTCTGTTTTAATATTGCTTGTCTAGACATCCAGGAGCCTCATGATGCATTGCATTGTTCGGCACTTTAACATGTATTTAATAAGGCACTTCTCCATATATTAGGGGGCAGTGATTTAGGACATAGAGTTTGAAGACACATTGTCTAGATTCAAATCATTGCAGATTCTGTGACTTTGACCAACTTCCTCTTTCTAGACTCAGAGATTTCTTATATAAGGGAAGCAATAATATACCTAAGTCACCAGTTGTGGTAATAGATGAGTTAATTAATAAGACCCGCACATAGTAGGTCTACACGAGTGTTAGCTACTGTGGATATAATTTAGTGTTACTATTATTACTGTTGCTATCCTACTGCAACATTTACTCTCATGGCCAACTGTTTAGGTTAGTGACATAACCCAAATTACCCTGGCTCCCACCCATGTCCCGTAAGTGCACCCCACCTGCCCCAGGTATTTGGAGAGCCCCCAGGTGTAGGCTCACTTCCTGGCAAGTGTGCCGCCACCCAGGCATGATCTTCTGCCCGTCATCACTGTCAGTCTCGGCCTGCCTGGCACTCTGCCACTTCATGGCCTCTGGGTGTTCCTGCCTCTTCCTCTGCTCTTACAGGTCCTGCAGTAAAGGGCTCAGGGCCCTCCTAATGTGTAGGAAGCGTCCCTCTGCCGATTCCCTTGCAGTTAGGTGAGGCACGTAATGATGTGTAGCCAATGGGCTGTAAGTAGAAACAAACTGTGTTACTTCTGAACAAAACTATGGAAGAATAGGGGTGAGTCTTCCATGTTCTTCTCTTCCCTTTTCGTGGTAGCCGAGGATGGTGCAGCTGCAGGGTCATCCTGGATCCCTGAGTGGCTGTGTGGAACAGAGCCCCCTTGCTGAGCCACTGTGGACATGGAATGTGAGTAAGAAATAAACACCTGCTATGTTAAGCCCCTGAAATTTCAGGATTAATTTGTTATTGCAGAGTAACCTACCATTATCCTCACCAGCACACAAAGCTAAATTTATCATCTTTCAGTGAATGTTGGACAATTGATTTATTTACCATTGAGAAATTTAATGAGATTTTCTTCAAGCTCCAGTAATGGTTGCTGCTGAAACAATATCAGACTGTAGAGAACAGGGCTGGGATGTCCACGGTGTAAAATTTAAGGAGTTGCTCACTCATGGGTGTGTGCAGGTACAGGGTCAGCCCCGGAGAGTGAGTGCCGCCTTAAATTTTGCACTCTGGATGCTTCTCCTGCCTCACCCTGGTCCTGATCCTGGCACTGGAAAAGGCCCAACCTATTAATTGAAACATTGCTCTGGAGAGCGCCTGCTTTTTAAAGGAACAAATAAAAATGATTTGCAAGCTCACCCCTCCTTTCAGAGACCGACGTGCCAGAGGCCAGAGTGGAGCACTGTCCCATTCTGGGAGGAGGTCACATTCAAATGAGGAGGCGGGCCAGTATGGGCAACAGGGTGTGGTTGGTTCTGAGAGGAGGGGACAAGTCCAGAGCTGGGGAGCCTGGACGAGGCAGAGGCTGCTCAGCTTGGCTCTGAGGACAGCTCCGCTCCCCTGGCAGAGGCGGATGGGGCGGTGCCACCTAGGGCAGTGCCTTGTGCTTGTGTCTGGAGAAGGGTTGGGTGATGGTGACCGATAATAATTGTTCAAATGCCCCAGATAGCTGATGATTTGTCACTGGATCTCACAGTCATCCCAGTGCGAACTTATTCGCTCGAGAAGGTAGTTCTGGACGCCCAGCAGTTGAGAGGGCACTGGCCACAGTGCCCAGCACAGTGCCTGGTCATCGCCAGTGCTCGGGAGAGTTCAGTTCTCCTTCCTCCTCCTCTGTTGGCTAGCATTGAGTTGGGTGAATAGTGAAAGGGAGGGCGAGGAAAGACACTCTGTAATAAAGACATTGATGTCATTATAATAATCATAGTAGTAGTAATTGCATACTTACGATTTTCCAGGCAGGGACCTAAGCACTTTACCTGCAAGAACTCACCAAAAACTCAGCGTAGAGGGTACTTGTGTCCCTTGCCGATGGCTGCTGTTAAAGCACCATAAACATGGTGGTGGGTTAAAACAACACAAATTTATTGTATTCCCACGCTGGAGGTCAGAAGGCAGGCGTTGATCTCACTGGGCTCAATTCAGGGTCCTGGGAGGGCTGTAATCTTTTCTGGAAGCGCTCAGGGAGAATCCGTTTCCTAGCTTTTTCAGCTTCTAGGGCTCACCTCCATTTCTTGGCTCGCGGCCCGTTTCATCATTAAAACCAGCAAAGTCAGCTGAGTCCCTCTCCTGTTATTATTTCTCTGGGTCTCTCTAGCTTCCCTCTTCTCCTTTTAAAGATGTTGTAGTTACATCAGGTCCTTCTGGGCCACCCAGGGTACGCGGTTTATGTTAAGGTCCGCCGAAGAACAACATTAATTCTACTTTGCTAGGTAGCCTGACATAGTCACAAATCCTGAGGACACGGACCTCTCTTGGGGGGTGGCATTGTTCCATCAACTAGAGAGAGTACTGTTAATGATAGAGGTGCAGTTAAAGGAAGGACAAAGACCGCCATGGTGGTTGGAAGAGTGATCACTTCGTTGACTTGTTTACCAGTCACGGGAGGACATGCTGGGGAGGAAATGCACCAGCGGCTCCCTGAAGGAGCATTGCTGAGGAATTCTATGTGCAGGCACAGGAAGGCTCATTGGGCTTATGCTGATGAAGAGTCATAGCGTGCATCCCGGATTAGATGGAACGAGTCCATTGGTTTGTACACGGCCAGTTAAATCTCCCTGTCTGTTGGTGGAGGGTGTCCTGTGCTGGGCCACTCCGAGCCCATCACTATTTATCAGTTCGGTTGGTTAGGGCCAGTGTGCTGGAACCCGGCACTTAGGGCTGCTCCACGTGTAATGGGGCTATTTTATCTATCACTGCTCCCAAATTCCAGGTGAGGAAACTGAGACTTAGCAAGGTCACAGAGCTTGTGCATAGTACCGCCAGGACTCAAACCTGAGCAGTTGGATGCCAAGTCTCCCTTCTGAACCACTCACTTTGGGACCCAAACTTCTATGTCCATCCAAGCCACGAGGAGAGGCGGCCACAGGGAAGTCAGCGATGGCACTGCCTGGAGGTCGGGGCTCAGACGGGAAAATCAGTGCACATCCCTGCCAGGAGCATTGTAAAATTGCATTTCCTGCGTGAACAGGGACATTTGCAGATGAAACTCGCCAACCACCAGGCAGTGCCTCTCGCAGCAGAAACCATGATCATCTCCTGACATTAACCTCGGGGCAGGAAGGAGCAGCTCATTAAACTCTGGGGGGAATGCTGACAGCCACAGACATGAGACCCTGTTTATAAACGACTTTCCGTGGGGACCAGTGACACCTCATTACAGGCGCCCATCAAGGGCCCGCTCTTCCCTTTTCATCTCCCACCATCAGTCTTCCGGGGCAGAGCCTGTAATTAGGACCTGCATTGACTCCTGATCAATTTGTTTTCTTAGGCCAGAGAAGAACACTGCTGGTTCTGTGTACACATTGAAAAAGGTTGTCACTTGAAAGTGGGTGGGTGTGTTCCTGGTTCTGCTTGCTGCCATAGAAACGTGCCTGAGGGACTCATTTCCTATGGGGCAGCCATGACAGCGAGGACCCACCCTTCCCTGCGCTGAGCTGGGATCTCTGAGACCATCACTCATTCCTGTGTCACAGAGCGTTGCCGTTCACTGTGAATCACCTTCTGTGAGCCAGGCGCTGCGCTGTGCAGGTGTGTTTGTTCTTGCCTCGGTCCTCCCGGCTTTTCTTCAGTGAGAAAATGGAGGTTTACTATGAAAAAAATAACTTGCCCTGCTCAAGAGAGCCCTGCGACTGTTCGCGAGGTTGTCTTAAATATGTAATGTCATTTAGACCAGAAGCGGGACAAGATCTTTGGTATAGCCCAGTGGGTGACACTGCCATGTCTCAAGGAAACTGTCATTAATTGGATGGGAGAGGGGGGCTAGGAATATCTCCTATGCTAGCACGCAGGGCCCTGGAGGCTAAGCTGGCTAAGGACCTGTTCCTGCTCCCGCCAGCCCCCTGGGGGTGGTTGCTGCCTGGGCTGTCAGAGACCTGTCTGCTCTGGAGAGAAGCCCCTCCCTGGGAAACAGACCACCTAACCCTCCTTACCCAACTTGTCACACATTTTGATCACATAACCAGCTCCACTTGTATTGAGCCCACGGTCGTATGACAACTGTCTGGTAATGAGCTGACCTCTTGTGTGGATTCTCTATGGGTGGATAATGGCTGATTTTACCATTCCCCCTCTTGTGTGAATTGAAACATTGGTATCCGGTTGTCTGCATCAGCTTCTGCTAAGCTTAGAACATGAGTCTAACCCCAGGGGATGGTCACACCCATTTGTTCTGAACAAGGACCAGATCCTGAAATTTGAGACAAAAACCAAACAGCTACACTTGATGAATTCTCCTGGGAAATGTGTCAGTCACCTTTTCTGGGTAGCGTTGGGTCCTTATCTATCCAAATTCCATGGCTCTTCCCTTTTAGTATGGAGAGAGACAGACCTGCGGACTCTGTGTCCAGTACAGTCCCTGACACCCAGGATCACCTTCCCAGTCTTGGTGTTCCAGGGCAGATGTTCAGTGACCCAGACTCTGCGCTGGAAAAGATGCATTGGTGGTGGAAGTGGGGGTGATAGCTTTAGCACTCTCCTGTCTTGGCCCATGGGGGAAGCAGCAGGAGGCCGGCGCTGTGGGCTGTTCCCTGGGTGTCCTAGGTTGAGGCTCAGAGTGCTGATTTCTAGCTCCTCCTCCCAGGAGCAGCTCAGAGGCTCCTCTTTACAATGCTGGGCACCTTACCCTGGGCATCTGCCGGGAGCGCTTGTAAATTACGGCAGCAGATGTTGGCGAGCTTTTTCTGGAAAGGGTCAGATAATAAATATTTTAGTCTTTGTGGGTCATGTGGTCTCCGTGGCAACTGTTTAACTCTGCCTTGCAGCTGGAAAGCAGCCAGAGACAGTTTGTAATTGACGAGTCATGGCTGTGTTCCAATAAAACTTTATTTACAAAAATAAGCCATGGGCTGGATTTGGCTTGCCGACCACAGTTTGCTGCCCTCTGAATGAGAGCTTGGGCCCTGAGAAGAATTCTGTTGGTTGCCATAATTTATTGAGTACATGCTAAAAGTCCAGATTCTAGGTCTGCATCAGTGGCTCGGGGGGAGTGGGAAAGGAAAGACCATAATTCTGTATTTTTGAAAATTTCATGGATATTTATGAAGTGCAGCTGGACGTGCAGTATGGATCCTCTCCTTTTATTGCTGGGACAATGACAGCCACACAGTAGGATCAGAGGCTTAGCTGGAAGCAGAACTCCAGTCTTCGTCCCAGACCAGGGTCCCTTCTGTTCACACCTGTTCCTTTGGGGACTTCTGGGGACCGTCCCTGGAACACCAGAGGTGTGATGAAGCTCAGCTTTGGGCATCAGTGGGCTCAGACAATGGGACCGTTTCTCAGACCATTAGTTTTCAATTGTCGGCCGTTTGGCTCCGGAGAAGCTGCCCACTGCGCAGTTGAGCACAGCGGCAGCAATATTAATAAGTCACATGAAGGAGAACTTGAAGCCCCCTGCAGTGGACATTAGAGATGCATGTCTTAAAAACAGGCCATCGCCTCGGCTCTGTGTCTTTGAAAACTCAACCTATGGGTAGAAGACGAGACGGAGCCATTTTCAACTTGAACCCACTCGCTCACTCATTCATTCTGTTCCTTCTTCCTTCGTGTGGCTCAGTGAGCATTTATTGAGCACCTGTGTGGAGCCAGCGCCTGGTCTGGCCTGCAGGAACTAGAGCCGAGACAGACACTCTCTTTGTCTTGCCTTTACTGTGTGTGACTCATGTGGCCCACGAGGAAGAGGGGTCAGTACGGGGCGGGGTCTGGGCTGCACCAGGAGGCGGTCTGCTCAGAGTTAGGGTCAGCCTCTGGTCCAGAAACACGGGGAAGGGCACTAAACCACACAGATCTGTTTCCTTGAGCGTCATTGCCCCAAGAGGCCTTAAATACGGCGGACATTCAGAGTGATCTTTCTCATGACTCGCAACATTTAGCTCAATCATTCGAGATCCGTTCCCAGGCACCAGGGCCCTGTGACCTTGACCAAGGTGGGGAGGGGAGCTTAATGGGCATTTAGAGTATCTTCTTATAATAGTATTCAATGCTCATTAGAGTGGGAGGGGGCACACAGTCTGGTCAGAAAGAGCGCTTTTTGTAGCAATGGTTTTGGGGTGAGAGCCACGGTCAGATTTAAAGATCAGCCCCTCTTGAGAGTGAGTCAGAGCGCCAAAGCAGAAAGATGTTTTGCACTTCAGAGAGACAGTAATTTCATAAAAAGGAACTGTTGATGCACTGTCGAACCACACCAGCGATTTCAGCTGAATATTTTTCCATGTTAAACTCACAGAGTGTCAGAGCTGGAGGGGGCCCCCGGGCTTGTGCCGGTGCATTATCTCTAAACTGTGCTCTCTGGAATCCTCCATTTCTCTGAGGGCGCCTGTGCGGATGCTGGGGTCGGGGTGCAAGGCCTTGTCAGAGACAGCAGGGCAGTTAGGAGAGTGCCTCGCTCCGCCTCCCCTGCCCCACCGTGCACCCCATCCCGTCTCCCTGGGGGATACGCACCTCTGCCCATTGGGAGACAAACTGCTTGCCTCTCCACCAGTGTCCAGGGCACTCACTGGGCACATTCACCGGAGGATGGGCAGGTGAGAGGGCTGCGGCAGGTACACCTGCAAGGCCCTGGCTGTAGCATCCTCCGGTGCACGGCTGGGCAGTGAGGGGCAGTGACCGGCAGAGAGCCGCCACCTGGGGGAAGGGTGTGGTCTCTCTGTTCTCTGCAGTACCTGCCCTGTGGGAGGGGACTTTGTTACAGAAGACTTTGTCCTCATGCGCCCCGTTTCTTTCCCTGAGGGTCTCACCGAGAAGCTGTGTTCAAGTGCACGTAAGGGTGAAGGGTGAGACTCCCGCATCCTTTCCTTCTGGTCACCTCTTGTTTTTCCTCTCCATGAAACAAATAAAAGAACAGCTCTCAATGGCACTTACTGTTTTTCCCCATGGATAAAGACGCTCCCATGTATAAGACGCACCTTAATTTTGGGGCCCAAAATTTGAAAAAAAATGTATTACATAAAGTTATTGAACTCAGGTTTTATTCATGATAAAATTCATACAATGCCTCATCATTGTCAAAACTCCCATCCATTAGCTTGTCCTCATCCCTGTCTGATGACAAATCACTGTCTTCAACAATGAGCACAAAAACAAGCACAAAAAAGTGGGAAATGCAAGTAAAAAAATGACAACCACTGTATAAGATGCACCCAGTTTTTAGACCCCAAATTGTTTGGAAAAGGGCACGTCTTATACATGGGGAAATATGGTAAAACCTTGGGAGGCTGTCCCTCTTCCTTCAGGTCGGATCAAGAACTTGGCTTATCATCTCTTCCCGTTCTTGTTTTAAATTTACTAAATCTTTCGATGATTCAGCCCTTTGCCGACTGTGTCCAGGGCTGGGAGTAGGGATATCCGAGAGCCTGGAGCCCAGTCTTTAAGATTCTAAGTTGAAGGGAGGAGGCAAGAGAGAGAGGGGGCCGTGGGCGCCACAGTGGAGGCAGCCTGGCCAGCAGAGTATTTGCGTTTTGTGATTTATTTTGCTGTTTTTTAAATTGAATTTATTGGGGTGACATTGGTTAACATAATCCCACAGGTCTCATGTGCCCAACTGTACAGCACATCTCTGTACCCAGTATTGTGTGCTCACTCCCCCCCTCCCCCCGCCCCCAAGGCAGGTCGTTGCCCCTCCCCATTGATCCTCCCCACCCCCTCCCCCACCTCCCTCCCCCACCAGCAGTCCCCACACTGTTGTCTTCCTCCTTGAGGTTTTGGCTTTTTTGTTGTTGTTCTTTTTTTGCTCTATCCCTCCACCTCCCCCGCCCCTCCATCAGCCTGCTCCCTATGTATACGACTGTTTCTATTTTGCTTGTTAGTTCATTTTGTTCATCGATTCCACGTACTTGTTTCTGGAAGAGCAACCTTGAAGGCCTTCTAAGGGCACTGTTTACATAGACCCCTGTGTGAGGGACACCCCTGGAGGTGGGCAGCGCAACCGGGCAGGAGGAGCCCTGTCACTCCCTCTGGTGCTCCCCTGGCCACAGTGCAGGCTTCTTGCGTGATTCCTGGATATGATGCTGGGCTTCATAGGGCTGACTGTGGGTCCTGGGGGGAATCGGAAGGCATCATGGAGGAGTAAGAGAGAAAGAGGTGTACAAAGAAGCAAAGAGCGTTTGGAGCAGAAAGCTCCAATTGGACCAGAGAACAGATCTCTTCTCGGACCTCTGTGGAACCAGGAAGGGCAGAGAAGGGGGAGAGTGAAGCCTGGCCTGTCTGCCCTTGCTTACTGTCCTGTATGGGACAGTGGCTGACTGTTCTTGGTCAAAGCACGGGCGGGTGTGTGCTCCGTAGGTCTTACGCTGCCTTCCAGAATATTCTGCCCTCCTCCCCATGCCCCAGTCCTCCAGCAGAGCTATCTATTGTCTCTTGGAGGTCTTGGTGTTCTGGAAGCTTGCTTTTCTCATCTTTATTGAAGTTCTGATTGTACTGAGAGGAGTTTAGGTTGGTTTGATCTGAGATGGGCTTTTAGATGCCAGCGAGGGTGTCTCTTTTTAGATATTTAGCAGTGATTGTTTTATGAAGTGTTCTCAAGTCCGTACTCTGAGAACAAGCCTCTCATTTCTATTCAAATAGCCTCTAATGAGATGGCACTTTTGTCTGCTTCTGAGGCCAAGTCAGATGGTGGAAAAACTATATCTCAGATCCCTGGCCCTCGGACAAACTCAGAATGTGCACTGGATCTGCTTTGGAGCGTCACGGAAGCATGGGGGGCTTGAGAGGCCTGAGAATCTTTGGGGAAAATAATTATTTATTTACTTATTCAAAAAATGTTCGCCCAACACCTACTGTATGCATATGCTCGTGTGCCAGGGCTGTGCCGTATGTGGGGTGTGAAAGAATGAACGAGGCCCAGAGTCTGTGCCGTATGTGTGGTATGTGTGTCTGTGTGTGCGTGCGCACGCCTTTGTATGGCGGGCTGATGGCGACATGGAATCAGTGACAAAGTGTGATAAGAGCATCCCATCGGGTGACCCTACAAATTATTACCCAAATTGGGGTACCTCTGGGATAAATGCTAAACCCCAGACAACCAGCATAAACTGGGACTGTCCTAGGCAAACCAAGACCCACGGTCACCTTCCCTAAGGCCTGGCGTGGGGAGGAGCAGGAGATGTCCTAATCAGGTTCCCTCTGGACCTTCCCAATGACCTCTCCCTGCCATCCTCACCTCCTCCCAGTTAGTACGGGCTCACTCTGTCATCCCTTCCCGGGAGGTCTCCCGAGGTCTGTCCTCCAGACCTGGTCCTCCCTACCCACGGCTCCACAGATGTCTCTTTCCCGACACTTACCCTGCAGCAGGTCCGCCTGCATCTGTGCAAACCTTTCATTGCATATCTGCCTCCTGCACATCGTGAAGACGGGACCATGCACGAACATTTTGTGCGCCATGGACGGGTGTTCAGTGAATCCTGGAAGAGGAAGTGGGCTGGGCCCTGAAACCCTGTCCCACTTGGCCAGGTGACTGGGCACCCACAGGAAGAAGGGGAGGGCAGGGAAGGACCTGAAATCAGAGGTTATGCTGGCAGAGAGCTTGCTGGATGCGAGCTGTGGTGCCCGCGTGGTGCCTGCGGGAGGCACAGAGAAGCCACTGTGGCTGGTCACAGGGTTGGGGAAGGGGCTGTGGAGACGGGAGGCTGCTGCTGGCGGGGTTTGTGAGTCAGTGTGGACTCTGGTCTGCATCTGCCTCACCTTCCTTGCCTTGGGTTGGATTTGATTAAGGACATTTCTCCTAATTGCCCCTATCTTTTTATCATCTTACCTGGATCAAGGTTTCTCTCAGTTCCGGGTAAGTTCAACAACTAGGGAAAACTCCTAACAGAGATGCTAGGGCTGGTTCTAGAAAACTGCTGTTCACATCGGATGTCACATGGACAGCTTCTCCCTCCTGGTGAGCACGGGGGACAGGAGCTCCTGTGATCTGGGGTACCGCAGGAAGGCTGCGTCTCTCTGATGTGTCAGGGACTACCTGGATGACCAATGTGTATGTATCTTTCTAACTCAGAGAGTACACGGGCTTTCAAAGCATCCCTTAGACAAATGCCAGCTTTCATTTCTTTTCAGCAATAGGTATTTTGTTAAAAGTGTGTGTGTGTGTGTGTGTGTGTGTGTGTGTGTGTGTGTGTGTGTGTGTTTTCTCCTTAATAAGCTTCTCTTAATTCAAGATGTGACATACCCACTCACTGGGACCCTGGAGCCCGGGTGGGCCTGATAGCACGCCGTCTTCCCCAGAGAGTGTGTGTGAGTTCCACAGAGAAGCCCTAAAAGGTCACTGTGCCCCAAAGACAGGGAGCCATTTCCTCAAGTGTATGAATGGGTTCCTCACCATCCCAGTCCCTCGCCATCCGCCATCAGGGCAGCTGTCCCGTCGTCTGAGCTCCCGCCCCGCCCAGAAATTGCAAGGATAACAGCTCCCAAGTCACCTTCCCACCGCCTTCCCTCCCCATCTCGGCTGGCAGCTGAAGGAGCCTGTAAAGGGAATGGGAGCAGAGGCTCACTTCCAGTAGCAGAGGCAGGAATTTGCTAATTAAAATGAAAAGCCTCAGCTCCCCGGCTCAGCAAAGGAGACCCTGGAGAGGCCCCTGGAGGGAGTCTTTCTCCCAACCAGATGGCCTTCCAACTGGGGCCTGATAGAGGCCAGGCATCCATCTGACGGTGGGGGCCGGGACACGGCTTGGCTTGGCAGACCCTCACTCAAAGTCTGATGAGGCTTCAGCCCCATTTCCAGAAACCCCTGTTGCTGTGTCTTCCTCGGTGCTGGTGCCGTAGCCTTGTGCGGATTCTCATACTTCTTTGTGATTCAGTAACTGTGACCGTCAGCGGGTCTTTGGGTCATCCAGTCAAGTAGTGGTGTTCAACCCGGCTACACATGATGATCACTGGGCCAGGGTTTGAGACAGGGGTCAGGAACCTTTTTGGCTGAGAGAGCCATGAACACCACATATTTTACAATGTAATTCCATGAGAGCCATACAATATGTTTAACACTAAATAAAAGTAAACGTGTGCATTTTATGTAAGACCAACACTTTTAAAGTACAATAAGTCTCTGAATTCTTTTTAATAACGTTGTTATGTTGTTGCTAACCAATGATGAATAAAGTACTTCTTACCATTAATGCGACTTCTGGTGCTGCATGGTTTTGCTGATGGCTTTGTAGTCTGGTTGATACGTGGTGAGGTTAAGCTTCATGCAGGCGTTGAGACTTCCATCCCTTAAACGTGATCGGTTAGTCTTAACATTCTTTAGATGTGAGAAAGACTGCTCACATGCATACATAGAGCCAAACACTGTCAGTACAGCAATACTCACACGCTGCAGTGTGTGGTATGTGATGGGAAGTGCATTCCAAGTTTTGACATCAGCTGGTTCATGGGTTGAAGTTTTTTCATTTCTCCCCACTTGTACAAGTTTGCTCGCCAACTTTGCTTGCTGTCATGCAAGTCTTTCCAAATCTTCATTCAGTGACTTGAACTTATTCACCCAAATGTCTGAGGCCTTCAGGTCAGCAGCTTGTAGCTCAAAATCTCTGACGGAGACACCGGGGATATAACTCGGGTCAGTGCTGTCCACTGCACACTCATGTGGATGGGTGATGAACTTTAAAAGACGAGTGAGCTCACAAAATTCTCCAAGGCACACTTTGAATGACTGCAGGAGATTAGATGTGAATGAAGCCCAATAGCTGCTGGAGATCAAGATGTTGAGCAGGGTCACTTGCTGTGCATGCATCTTTAAACTCTCCCAGTTTTTCAAAGTGTAGTATATGACCTGTTTCAATGTCCACGATGAAGAGTTCCAGCTTGTTTTCAAATGCAAACACTGTTTGTTGAAAGGATAAGACTGTATTTCTAACACCTTGCATTTTCACATTGAGCTGGTTCAGATGTTCAGTCATGCCCACGAGATAGTAGAACTTCAGGAGCCACTCAGTGTTAGCTAACTCAGGATGCTTGACGTTTTTCATTTCAAGAAAAGTTCGGATTTTGCTCAGATAGGCTGTGAAATGGCTGAGCACCTTCCCTCTTGACAACCAACACGCATTGCTGTGCAGAAGCAGACCAGGATAATTATTCCCAACTTTATCCAGCAGTGTTTTAAAGTGGTGATCATTTAAAGCTTGGGCAACAATAAAGTTGGCCACCTGAATGACCAGTGACATCACCTCACCAAGCTGCTCGCCACACATCTGAGCACAAAGCGCCTCCTGATGTAGGATGCAGTGAAAACTTAGGATGGGTCTCTTTTCATGTTCACGAAGAAGCACTACGAATCCTCTGTTTTTTCTTACCATGCATGGAGCACCATCAGTACACACTGAAATAAGTTTATTCACTGGTAGATTTTTTTTTTTTAGTGAACTCAGTGAAAGACTTGAGTAAATCCTCCCCTCTTGTTGTCTCTTTCATAGGCAAAACAGCAAGACTTTCCTCACGTAGTGTGTCACTGACAGCATACCTTGCAATCACGCTGAACTGGGATAAATGACTTACGTCTGTTGACTCATCCAAAGCGAGAGAAAAGAATGGTGCTGCATTTATGTCCTTCACTTGTGTTGCCTCAATTTGATTTGCCATCATGATGGTATGATCGTGAACAGTTCTTGCCGACGGAGGCATGTCTTTTATTTGTTTGATTATCTTATCTTTATCCGAAAAGTCGTCAAAAAGTTCATTGGCAACATCAAGCATGAATGTTTGGCATACTCCCCATCTGTAAATGGCTTTCCGTTTCTCACAATTGCTAAAGCACCAGCAAAGCTAGCCGAATTCCAGTCACCTTGTTGGGTCCAAACAGGGAGTTGGTGCTGACTAGCTTGCACTCTGCACAGTAGCTCTTGACATGCTTTCTTCCTGCTGTCCCCCGCTGGATATTTCGATGCAAATGTAGTATGGCGTGTGTCGAAGTGCCGCTTTATATTTGACAGTTTCATCGATGCAATTTTATTGCATATTAGACACACTGCAGAACCTGCTCTCTCCACAAAGGTGAATTCCGCTGTCCATTCCTGCTGAAAAGTATGATACTCCTCATCTTTTTTTCTTTTAGCCATCTTCTTTATCAAAAGGGTTTCTGCAATTAGCTAGCTGACTACTTGATTAAAAGGAGGTAAGTTTACTTCCTGACCTCACAACGACCCGTGTACATTACACATTATCCAATAAAAATTTGGTGTTGTCCCGGAGGACAGCTGTGATTGGCTCCAGCCACCCGCAACCATGAACATGAGCGGTAGGAAATGAATGCATTGTAATACATGAGAATGTTTTATATTTTTAATGTTATTTTTTTAATTAAAGATTTGTCTGCGAGCCAGATGCAGCCATCAAAAGAGCCACATCTGGCTTGCAACCCATAGATTCCTGACCCCTGGTTTGAGAGGTCCTGATGCCCAGGCCTGGTAACAGTGACTCATTCATTGGAGGGGCCCGGGCATCAGCATGGTATAAAAGCATCCCAGGTGACTACTGTACGGGGAGGAGCAGGAGCTGCTGATCTTGTTCAATAGCCTCATTTCTGGGGGAGGACTCTGAGGACCAGAGAAGGAGGTGAAGGTGTCCCAGGCCACACAGCAAGGCGATGGATTCCTGATCCATGGGGCCTTTCCTCCACACAGGGCTGCTCCCCACTCTGCCATGATTACTGGGCCATGTACAGATGTGGGAAATGCAGGGAAGACAGGAAGGTGCTCTGCCCAAGGGCCCGTGGTCTGACGGTGCTGATGTGTGTCTAAGTGGGTCTGCAGAATCGCCAGCAGGGGTCTCTTTGCATAAGGACCAAACAGCCTCATGGGAAATGGTCAGCCTAAGGAAAAAAGGGTGTGAGATAGATGAAGGTGGTCCGAACATCAGGGTCAGGTCCGAGCATGGGGAGAAGCCTGGGGGTACCCGGCGAGCAGCACCATGCTCTGTTAGGTTGAGTCAGATGCAGTTGTGGTAGCCGGCTGTTTTTAGACCCACAGAAGTAGAAGTCCTGTAGGGTTGGACATCATCACTCCAGCCACTCTAAGGAGATCACAGGACCGCTGTGGGCTCAGATCTGAGCTCAGGCAAGTGCGTGACTCAGTGCCTCACAGCTGCTACACTGTATTCCTTATGTTCCTGCAACCGGGCCACACAAAGGAAGGAACTGATGGAAACTTTCAATTCTAACCAGGAAAAGAGTGATAATGACTGGGCAGCCAGAGGCCTGGGATCCTAGTCCGTATATTTTTTTCACTTGCAAATTGTTATTATTTTATTGCAGAATACACATAATTCCAGTAATCCTTCTAATTCTTGGATAACTCACTGAGACCCATTTCCCCATCCATAAAATGGAGGATAGGATCCTAGGGGGCTCTTTCTGTCCCCCTAATTCTGAGAGTCTAGCAAAAGTCACCATTTCCATTTGCAAAGCTCTGCTGCTTCCCACATCATCCTTACAGGCACTGTTTGATTTGAACTTTCCACAGCCCGATGAAACGGAAAATAAAATCCCCAAATTTCCGCTGCAGCAACCGAGGCTCAGTGAGACCTTCGGCGATTGTTCAAGTCCTAGAGTGTTTTGCTGGTAGACTTGGAACCAGAGTTCAGGTTTCCAGACTCCTGAGTGTGAGGGCCTTTATACAAGACGGGGCTGGAAATTCACAGGGAGAAGGCCCAGTCAGAAAGGCTGGGCTTTAGCATGGACCTCTGTGGGTCCAAGCTCCCTCTATTTTCATCTTATAAGGGGATGGGAAGGAGGGAGTGAGCACCTAGCTTGCCTTTCTTTCTAGGCCTCCTCTCTCCCCTAATCTGCCCTGTTTCAGAATCCCCAAATCTCCTGTAAAGAAAAGTGCGTGGCTGTGAAGTTCCTAGCATTTTCCTTTAAGACGCCTCCATCTGTGAGAGCCACCAGCCTGGCGTAGTGGGTGAGAACACAGAGCTGCCTAGATCTGAATCCTAGGTCTGCCACCTACCAGATACGGGACCTGAAAAACGTTACTGCGCTCCTCCCTGCCTCTTTCCTCTGAGCGGGGATAAGACCGATTGCTTATATTAGAAGATTATAAGAAGGATTAAATGAGTTAATTATAAGCACCTGCATTATCAAGATAGGCTATTGCAGGGGTCCCCAAACTTTTTACACAGAGGGCCAGTTCACTGTCCCTCAGACCGTTGGAGGGCCGGACTATAAAAAAAATTATGAACAAATCCCTATGCACACTGCACATATCTTATTTTA
This sequence comes from Rhynchonycteris naso, assembly GCA_037038555.1. NCBI lineage: Eukaryota > Metazoa > Chordata > Mammalia > Chiroptera > Emballonuridae > Rhynchonycteris > Rhynchonycteris naso. Next base: position 157,247,100 of record CM073001.1, on the reverse strand, counting down.
AAGTGAAAAAACAAAATGGGAACAAATACAATATTTAAAATAAAGAACAAGTAAATTTAAATCAACACACTGAACAGTATTTCAATGGGAACTATGGGTGCAGATGCATCCTGTGCTCCTCTCACTGACCACCAGTGAAAGAGGTGCCCCTTCCGGAAGTGCAGCGGGGGCTGGATAAATGGCCTCAGGGAGCCGCATGCGGCCCTTGGGCTGTAGTTTGGGGACCTCTGGGCTATTGTAACAGACAACTCTCACCCCCGAACTCTCACCAGCTTAGCCCAGCAGAGTGTACTTTCCCACTTGTGCTGAGTCTGATGGAGTCAGGTGGCTATCCAGGGCCCTCTGCGTTGGACTTGGAGACCCAGACCCCTTCACCCTGTGAAACCAGAGTTTCCAGACTCTCTCCCGTAGCCCACTCTGGAAGTAACCTGTGTTATCCCCCCTGAAATAGAGCTATTCTGTGAACACCACTGGCTCTGCCAGTATGTCTAAATTCTGTTAAATATAAAACATTATTTTTAAAGAAACCTCATTCGTCATTTGTTGATCGTATAATGTTCTTGCTAGGATCTTGTATTTTTTCCTGTTTGTTACTCCTTACTATGACCTTAATTTAAAATGTTATCACTGCTTATTCTATTATGTTTTTTATTAATCTCGCCTTGTCTTGAGAGCTACCAACAGGGAAGGGGTTTGGCGGGGACAGCCGGAGTGAGAATCCCTGTTGATGGGAACGTAGTGGCCAGCGTGCTTCCCACCTGCTATTCTTGTACCCGCTGTCTGGAGAAGCTTCTGGTCCATTCAGAAATCTCACCCTGGGATGCTTACGGCTCCCTTCTCTGCCTCCCTGGGAAGGGGCTCTGGTTTCTCCCCTCTAGGGGCATGCTTGAGTTGTTGGGAAGGGACCTCCTGGCCTGAAGCAAGTCCTTGTCTGTTTTTAAGTCCACACACAGCCTCTGACACTTGTAACTTTGCTGTCTAAAGACAAACCAACCATGCCAGTGACAAGCCACCACCCAGGGTTGGGTGGGGTGCTAACAGAGGGCCTAGTCAGGGTGGTACCCCCAGCCCAGCCCATGTTGGGGAAGAGCCAGAGGGGCTGACCTTTCCAGCAGGTCACGCAGTGGTGGGCGGCACTCCCCAGCTCCAAGCCTCCTCCTGAGTCCTTCGCTTCCCACCTGGCAGGCCTGCAGAGGGCCCTGGGGGGCAAGCCCCGCCTCTGCCCTGTGGGGGAGGTGTGCAGCAGAAGGCCTTCGGAGAGAAGCACACGCTCTGAGTTTTTGAATGGAGTCAGCTGGGAGGTCAACAGCGTTTGTCAGCACTTACAAAGCCACGTGGGCGTGGGCGGGCTGGCAGTTCTCAAGTCTGAAAGGAGTGGAAGCTTTCCCCTGGCACAGTAGGGGTCTGGATCCCGGGTGAGCTCCGGTGGGGGTGGGGGTGGGGCATCCGGAAGGATCCAGGCTGGGAGGTGTGTTGTGGAGCTATCACTCCGAAGGTCCATAGGTGCCTTTCCCGGGCAGCCTGCAGGGGCCAGGGCTGTCTCTGAGGAGGGATTTCATCAGCTTACAGAGCTGAAGCCTTAACGACAGTACCTGCAACATCATGTGCATTTAACCCTCCCCGGATGTCCCAACCCTGGATCCCATGCTGACCCCATCTCTTGCCAGCCCCCAGACAGAGGTCTCTGGTCTGCTTCCTTTTCGGGCCCTCCTTGCCTATGGCCTCCACCAGTGTTTCTGGGCATTTTCTCTGCTTGGCTGGTTCTCCAGCACTCCTCTCTCCAGTGTTAAAAATCCTGCGTGGTCTCAGTCTGCATCCTCACACCTTCAGATCTTTTGTTTCTCCAGTGTCATAGGAAGAGGAGGAGGACTGGCCAGCATTCTGCTTTCTATATGTATCTGGTATCTCTCTTTGGCTCCTGTGACCAGAACATGTTGCCTTGCTGGTTGTGCCAAGCAGGACAGGCGCTGCCTTAGCACATTTCCGCTCGGAAGGCGCCCACAGTCTGTGTGGCCATATGGTGCCTCTGAGGATCTTTTAACTGGCGCTCACTCCACAGCCCCGGGGCAGCAGCATTAGTCATCTCTGGGGAACTGGATGTCCGAGCCATCTGGGTGTCCTTGGGGGCCCTACTTGGAGCCGTTAGTGATGGCTGATTGCTCTCCTAGGTCCCTCTCAGAGACAGATGTACCTCCAGGAAAATTCCTCCCTTAGCTTCTCACTGTTGCACAAAACCTGCCGGGCGGAAGGGGGGAACATGGCACAAGTCCTGGGGGCAGCTTTGCCCATCGTTTCAGGTCGGGTCACCCTGTCCGTGTTGGCCCTCTGCTAGCTTCCATCTTCAGGTAGAATGCACTCACACAGGTGAAGCCATTTCTTTTCCTAGGTTTCAGTCCTGGGAATGGTGCCCAGGGGCACACTGCCCTCCTGGTTGCCCAGAGAAGTGAGAGGATCTGGAGTAGTCAGAGGGATCCAAGACTTCTATTTCCACTGGGGAGAGGTTGGCAGCCAAAGAGGTCCTAACTGTATCAGTAATATTTTGATCCTTTTACCAGAAGAATGTAATACCGCTCACCAAAATTAGGGAATATTCCAAAATGAATATGAAGTGATAAAATATCCCCTAATTTTGGTGAGCAGTATATTTGTGTAATTAAAAACTAAGCAAAGGAATAATATGAACCTCTTAGGTCTTAGACACTTTACACAAATGAGTGTACTGGGTACAATAAAATGAGTTGAACTGAACTAAACCCAAAAGACAGAAAACAAAGAGAAACCAACACAAACAAAGACACCTCTGTATTGGGGACTTGTAAGAGAAGTCCCTCTCATTTTCTCTTGCCTTTGTTCAATGGATACTTGATAATGCCAAGTCAGCTTTATTCAAATTGTATCCTGACAGATGGGAGACTTGTCTTCCTAATATCTAATGTGACCAGACATCTCAAGGGCTGGTCAGACTGTGCCCCTGCATTGGTACTGTGTAGTTTTAATATTGTAGCTCATTTGAGAGGCGATTTCAGATAAACTTTCACATAATTTTCATCAAGTTACCTACTAAGACTGCCATGGATTGAAGCTGCATTCAACACATTCTTTCACTTTTGCTAGAATGGGCGTTTTAACTACGGTTAATCTTCCCCTGCGCCACATCTCTTTACTTATACTGGTCTGTTTTTAGGTCCTAAGATAAAATTCTGTGGTTTTCTTTATGTCGGTCCTGAATATTTCTTAAGTTTCTTCCTAGACCTTTCATATTTTGTGCTGCTATTGTGAGTACAATCTCTCTCTCTCTCATTATGTTTTCCAACATATACACGGTGCTATATTAGTGAATGAATTGATTCATTTAGTTCACTCCACAAGTATGAAGAGGGAATCCATTTATTTTGTATAGTTATTTTATAACCTGCACCTTAACTACATAGCCTTATGACTCTTACTGACTTTGGGGTGACTAGGCATATTAGTGATTGTGATCATTTTGAATCTCCATTTACAAAGTCATTATGGCAATTTAAAAACATGTCTACCGGTTCTTTGGCACTCGTGTTATAAAGGATGAGTCTACGTCCTCTCCCCTTGAATCAGGGCTGACCTCAGCGAATCCCTTACAACCAGTGGACTTCAACAGAAATGATCCTTGATAACTTAGAAGGCCAGGTCAGAAAAGGCCACTCTGTTTCTTCTAAATCTCTTGGGTCACTCACTTTGGGTGGAGGCAGGGCCCAGGTAATAAGTCTGACAGCCCTGAGAACGTCCTGCTGGAGATGTCACGTGTAGACACCAGCTGACCTCCCAAACAGCCAACATCAACAGCAGCCATGTGCGTGAGCCATCAAGAGAGCCAGTCCAGTGAGGGCTTAAAGATGACTGTAACCCAAGCCCACAACTGACTGTAACCACAGGACAGACCCTAAGCAAGAACTAGCCAGGTGACCCCTCCCTGAATTGCTGATCCATGTAGTCATGAACAAAATTGATAGTTGTTTGGGATGAATTTGTTACACAGCAGTGCTAACCATAACAGTAATCTCTTTTTCTTTGGTCTTGCCTAATTGTACTAGCTGGATTGGCATTAGCCAACAATGATGTAGGTATGCATGACTTTAATGGAAATATGCTATTTTTTCTTTATTATTTAATACTCTGGCTATCTATATTAGGCATTCCGTAGTAATATAGAACTTCAAATACTCAGTGGCTAAGAACAGCAAAGTACTGTAAGTGCAGGGAACTCCCAGGACCAGCTGTTCTCCATGTGGCTTTCAGGGGGCCAGGCTGATGGGGGCTTCCCCATCCTATGGCTGCACCATCTGAAACACAGGCCTCCTTGGTTGATGAGACGGGAAAAAAAGTGCTGTCAAGTTTCAGCATTTAAATATGCAGCAGTTAAATATGCTGGGATAAGATTGATGCCCATCACTGCTGCTCAAGCTTATCGGCCAGGACTTGTTACATGACCCCTTTATGACTGGATGGGACAGAGAAGTAGATGGTAATGCCTTCTACTCATTATTTTAACTCTTATGCTGATACAGTGTTTTACAGTTACTAGCTTACTGGGACTATTTAATCAGGAACTGATATTAAATTTTGTCAAATGATTTTTCAGTACTTATTGATTACATGTCTTTATCCTTTTACCTATAAGCTTCCTAATGCTGAGCTATTCTTGAATTCCTGGCATACAGGACATGGTATATTATTCTTAAAAAGCAGCTAAATATAATAATAATTAATATTTCGTAAAAATCTTCGCACTTATAAATGTGACTGGTCTAGAAGCTTTAGAGGTGTGTGTGTGTGTGTGTGTGTGTGTGTGTGTGTGTGTGTGTTTACTCTTTCAGATTTGGCACCTGTGCTATTTTAGCTTCATATTATTCATAATATGAATTGGGAGGCTTTCCCTTATTTGCATTGTTCTGGAATAGTCCATACAGCATAAAAATTTTTTTTTTTGTTTAAAGGTTTGGTCAAGTTCACTCATAAAACTACCTGTTCTTGTATCTTTTATGAGAGAGAATTAACAACTTAAAAAATTATTTTCTCTTATATTAGTCTACTTGGGTTTTTTTTTATTTTTTAAGACACTTTTGGTAACAATATTCCCTTGTTTCCAAAATCATGCATTTGATCAAAGTTTCAGAATTAACTGGACAGTTACTCAGAGTGTCCCTGTACAGTGCTGTGTACCTTCCCCAACCACCGTGTATCTCTTTTCCACTTCCTAATTTTGAGTGAGTGTGTTTTACCTTGATTAGGGTTGGCGGTGATTTGTTTCATTGACAGTGACAACAGAAAAGGTTCTTGGATTCAGCCGTCAAACCCAGTGTTTTTCTGCCTTTCTGTTTGCTGTACAGTGTATTCCTTTTCCTGGCAGGGGCTGGTCTCCTCGGCGGGCACTTCCTGAATCCTCAAAGCGCAGCTCCGCTTTGAACTCCTGCACCTTTTCCTGGGACTGGTGATGCTTTCCTGTTTGTTGATTCTTACCAGGAAGTTCTGAGCTTGCTCAGAGTCGGGACCTGACCCAGAGCATGGTGGAGGGAAGAAGAGGGGAGGGGAAGGAAGCTGAGATTCCGTGTTTGTTTGTTTTCTGTGCAGTTCAGAAATCCACCAGCCTGTGGGGGCGGGGGGCTTAGCCAGAGCCTGGGCTATGCCCACTGGGAGCTGCGTCAGCCCCGAAGAGGTCTGTATCTGCAATGAGTGTTGGCAGGACCCCCCCTCCCCCTATCTTTCCCTGACACATTTTCCCTCTTAGGCGCCAGCTGCCCACACAGTTCGTTAGGAGTCATGTCCTGCCAAGGACAGGCTGAGAGTTAGTATTGCTGCAGGCAACTTTGTGGGCCTGGATCCCCGATCCTCATAATTCCCCCATTCCCCTGGCCAGCTACCCTGCTGTGCTAATACTCACAATCAGGCCCCATGTGGGGCCACGTATAGTCCCTCTGACTATTTACTGGGCAGGCTTTCTGTTTTCAGCAAAAATATGAGATGGCAGGACTCCTGCTCCAAAATCTGAGTAGCGAATGAACATTGTGACACTTAGGATGAGCCTAGGATAGCCGGCAGCTCTCTGCGTATGTTGGTGGAGTCCCGTCCGGACTAACGGCTGGAGGATGGAGTAGTGTGTGTTGCGGGAGCCCAGTTTCCCAGCTCGTGTTCCCCTAAACGCAGAGCCTCAGACAGTGTTCTCTTTGGAAATAACGAGTCCAGTAAGCAAAAGCAGGTGGGGTGTAAATCGGAGGAGGGAGTGGAGGCAATGCAAGGTGTGTCATGAGGTTGGTTGTCTCTACAACAGTCCCTTGGGTTGTTCTGGGACCATTTGAGACACTTCATGAAACAGAACTACCGTCAGAGGAAAGAAGGGAGGAAGCATTTGTCTACAGGCTCCCGTCTCCCCTTGGTCAGAGGTTGCCTCATGGGGGGTTCACTCCCCTGCATTGCTGGGTGACCTGCATATGAGCGGGTCCCTGTGGGAATCTCAGCACAGCATCAGAAAAGAGAATTGTGCAGAGCCTGTCTGAGGGGAGGCACCATGGGCCGTCCCTGCATGAAGTCTGCAGAATCTGCATGGACTTGGCCAGCACAGCCATGGAGGGGCAGAGGTGAGGCTGAAAACTTTCACAGTGATACCGTACGCATCTGCTGTGCCCGGTCTGGTACATATTCAACTGACGATTGCTGCCTCTGTCTGGGGTAATCGGAACAGATGGAGGCCATGAAAGCTAACATCCTCAGCATACCTTTCTACAAGTCTCTCCCTCCCACAGAGGTTTTCCTTAATGTCGTTTCATCTCCCAGGAGCTGGAAATGGATGGATTGACTGATTTTCTGAGTGAGTGCAGACCATCTGGACGGATGGAACGCTCCATCTTCTTGGAACTCCTTCACATCGTCTAGGTAGCAAAGCATGACTGAGCACCCACCCGTGATGATCAAAGCATGATTCAGCATCACCCTTGATGATTCTCATTTTACCTCCTGTGTCTTTTCACCAGAGGAAACTCCTCCTTGATTCACTCAATGGCTCGGTGGCCAAGTCCCTAGCTTTTGCTATGCATCTGGAGACTTTGTAAAGGAAAGTAGGGTAAGATGGAGTCAGTCATGATCATGACGATGGCTTCTTGGTCCTGTCCTGCTCATCCCAGAGAGGGATGACTTCACCTTCTCTCTGGGCACAGAGAACTATCAGGGTCCTCAGCATTTGAACAGAGAAGATAATCTTTCTGGCTCAGTTGGCTCTGAAAGCCAGGCTCCAGATTCACCCATCAACTTAGATAGCTGCTAATTATCTGGGATGGCAGCCTCTGGCTCGCAGGTACTCAGAGCAGAGAACAACGTGATGTTTAGGCTGCAAAGTATGCCAGATTCTGCAAACCTGCCCCGGCTCAGGTCTGACATATAAAAAGAATTGTGCCATTTTGGTCAGGTTCCAGGGCTGGGGCACACTGTCCCTCACTGTGAATGCTGGCCTGAGACATCTCTGTGAGAGCACTTGAGTCTTGACATACCAGGTCCGCCCCAGGTTCAGGGAAGTGTCAAGAAAGATAGGGCTGTTTAAGCTTATTTCCATGGAAATAGGACCGTGGCATCATGTTAAGCGGGAAAAGACCTGTTCCGGAATATATCTGTCTCTCTATCAGTTTCCCTATCTAGCTACCTACCCACATATTTGCAAAAGTCTGGAATGGCATAATAATATTGACAAGTACTTTGAGCAGTGGTATTTTCACCTTATACCTCAATTTTGAATTGTTTTTTTTTTCAAGTGAGTATATGCTATTTTTATAATACCTCTTTAAAAGACATTTCCATTTTGGGGGAAATGATAGGGCCCCACATAAACTTGGTATTAGGAGATACGTGAAATATTTCCCTTTCCTCTAATTTTATTTTTCTGACGTCAACTGTTCCACCTGTGGAGAAAGAATAAACAGAGCAGGCAGAATCAGTGAGATTAACAGGGACAAGGATTACTTGCTGGCTGGCCACCAGGTTCCCCACTCAGGGCCCAAGCTGGGCAGCACGTGTGCCCGGGTCTCCGTGGCTTGCTGGGGGTCTGGGGATGCAACATCCAGGTGCCTTAGGTGGAAGAGCCCTGCCAGCATTCCTGAGGCTGGCTGAGAACAGCCTGGGCTCTGGCCCTGTGGCTCGTGCTTCCGGCTCATACTTGGAACTTGGGACCAGGACACTCGAAGCTGCTTCTTCTGCTCACTTGGAAAGTAGAGAGCATGTGCATCCAACTCAGAGACTGGCAGCCTCATTCCACAGTTTGGGAACTGGTTTGTCTCCTTGTCACCGTGGGCCCCGTCTGTCTCTTTATAACAAACAGCAACACCATTTAGAACTGTGCTTGCTGAACGGCAGGCAGCATTAACATCGCTGGGGGCACTTGGTAAGCATGCAGGTCCCTGGGACCCAACCTGGATCCACTAAATTAGACTTCGTATATTTAGAGGTTTCTCTCAGGTGACTGCTGTAAGTAGCTGATGGACCACATTCTGAGATGAGGGAGCTAAGGGCTGCCTCTGGCACCATTGGTCTGGTACCTAATCTGAGCATTTATCGGAACACTGAGAAGCAGGATCTCCATGTCAAGACGTGGAGTCTGTTTTCCTGCCCTGTGATTCTGAGTATTGTCCTGCAATGAGCTTTGTCCAATAGGATGTTGCAGGCATGACTCAAAATAACTTACATGATTTAACTTTCTCTCGCATTCTCCTGCTGTGAAAAGCGTTGGCCTAGGCTAGCTTGTGGCCCAGGAAGAGGATGAAAGACATGCAGAGCAGAGAGGTACCAGGCAAGGTGTCCCAGGCAAGCCTGGCCTAGAGTAGTCAGAGCCCGTAGCTGACACATGAGCAGGCCAGCTGAGATTAGCGGAGCTCAGTCTAGACCAGTTAAACTCCAGCTGGCCTCCCTAAATGACTGTGGTTTCAAGTCACTTAGTTTTGGGATGGTATGTTACACAGCTATAGCAAACTGATATAGCTTATTAATATGCAGATCCTGAAATTGAGATTCTGTTGGGGCTTAAAAACATGTGTTTCTAACCCACTTTCTGAGTATTCTGAGGCCAGTACTCTATGGACTGCACTTGAGAAGAACTGTTTTAGACCCAACCCTTTTACTAGTGCAAGGTGCAGCCACAGAATACCCCTTAATATTTGTGAACCTCAACTTTCTCTTTGGCAAAGAGGGGATAATACTTCCTGTGTCATTGATGTGAGGATTAAATAAACACAGAAATGAAGAAACCTAGTTGATAATAGGTTTTTCTCCTGTTTCTTCTTCAACTTGTCTCCACCTCACCCCCACCCAGCCTCAGGAAGACACCAGTGCAAATATCTTAGGAAAAACATGAATCTCAGGGTCACAGCTTTATTGTATAGATTTTCAACACAGCCATATTACAAACATCATCAGGGAACATTTACAAGAATAAATAAGATGGACTTGCAGGTGTAAAAAGATTACACTTCACTGTAATGTACAGTCAAAAATATATCTGATATTCACTGACCTGACATTATTTATCTTCTGCTTTTTAAAGCTAGAATTAGAAAGGAAAAGGAAAAAAGAAAAGAAAAGAACATTGACAGCACAGTGCTGGATTTTTTTTAAGTTGATTTGTTTTCTCTTCTCATACGTGCTTTATCTATTCGAACACCCAAACTGTACACGTGCAGGCCACTGGGGTTCCCGGAGGAGGCTGCAGACAGTGCGGAGACTTTAGTCTCAGGTAGTGGCCTGTGCCCATTGGACGTGGGAATACCAGTCTCCGTGGAGTTGAGTGGGAACCCCATGATGGCCTTGAGGGCTAGGATGGTGTCCGGTAGTCAAGGCAATGGTAGAAGCAGCCCAGCCCTTTGCCTCTCATTGGGTAGTAGGATGGAGGGTGGAATGAGAAGGTAGCAAAGTGCTTTTGAGTCTGATTGCCAATATGGGCTAGCCCGGATTAACCTGAGCTAGCCCAGGATCCACCCAGCAACGACATGGATAATAGCGGGAATGATTATAATCATTGTCAACAGAGTCAGTGTGCTTTTGCTTTGCAATCTGCTCCAATAGGCCTCTGGTGGGGAGTGGGGGTAGAATTAACCTCTGGAGATAATGTATATGGTAAGCAAAGACCTGCTCTGGGTCCTGCTCGGATCTTTGTTGGTTCTGGCCATCACTTGTTGGCCAGTGGGTCTGAATTATGGCTGATCTAATCAGAGATCCCGGTGGGCATTGGCTTTATGCAAAAGCAGCTGTTCTCTCTAAGCTGTTTGCTGATAACTAGCCTGGATGAGCCCTGGATATGTGGCCAGAGCAGCATCTGGGCCTGAGTGGTGGGAGAGACTGCGGGACAGCAGGGAGCTTCAACCTGCGTAAACCAAGCGCAACCTGCCTGGCTTTGTGCTCTGCGGGAGTGAGAGCGTTCAAACAGGATCCTGGCTCCATAAGATCTCATCCACCTGGAGCGGGGGGGGGGGGGTAGGGTGGGTAAGCAACAGAAAGGCCATTTCAGCAGTGCTCCTGCTTCACTTTAAAGAGATGTCTGGCTTCTGCTGGACCACTGCTCACGCAGTCTGGCAGACAGCAAGTTCTTCCTTATAGGGACTACGTTTTGCCTGTTGCCCCTAGTCCCACTCATAAGAGTGACCTGGGACTAGCCAACTGCGCTTGACTTCTAACAATCTGCACACCGATGGAGGATATGGACACGAGTACTGTCTCCGATCCTTCAGAAGATGGATTTGACCTGGGGTGACACCACTTGGCCCTCTGAACCTCCAGACGGCCCTGGGAGCTTTGACCCAAGGAACACCTTCTATCATTGATCTTCCCCGGGAGAGACAGGGGCATGGTAGGCACTGAGAGTTTGTTGAACCATCCCACGAGAGGCCCGCTGATTGTACTCACAAGCCCAAAGGCACTGAAGTACGTGTAAAGGGACCATTTGCAGTTTCGGCAGGTGGCTTTGCATTCCCCCTCCTCCCGTAGAACCGAAGCGTCCCACTCACCAGTGAGCCATGAACTACATTAATTACCCTGAGCTCCAGCCTTTCACACCAATACTTCTCTTCCTAGCACTCAATACTTTCTTTCTCACCTCAGACCCTCATTCCCTGAACATTCCAACCAAGGGTCAGGGTTCAGTTCCTGCCGCCCACAGCAGCTCTCTGATCTGCAAGGACGTCCCATGTTATTCCAGCCCCAATAGCTCTTCCCTAGGGGACCCGCTGCTGTCTCGAGTCCTCTCACATCCCTTGTATTAGTCCCAATGGGTGGCTACCTCCACCCTCCTGGATAACTGGGATGCCAGGCGTGGGGTCTACCATTGTGGGTGCTGACTGCTCCTCTTGGGGACCTAACATTTATGGGTGGCTTTCAGGGGTGAATGCGGCCCCTTTGATGACCTTTTCCTGCCTTTTCTGGAGGTAGGCAGGAGGAGTGCGAGAGATGTTCCTGGTTTCTGCAGGCCAGGCAAGAGTCTAGTCTATCTCTGGGTAATAACCAGAAGACAGTCCGCTCATGCGAACAAGTGTGACTTAGGCATCTCTGCTCTGCTTCTGAGGGTCTTGTCCATGACCCTAGAATCTGTGTCAGAGGAGACTGCAGCCCCTCCATTCTCTGCCACTGACTTCTCTCCCAGAAGTGACCTCAAAGGCAGATCTCTGGGAGGTGGAGCCAAGGCCCTGCCTTTTGCACTTCTGCAGAAGTGTACATGGAAACCTTCCGACATGGAACCCTTGCATGGGAATTAGGAAGAGGCTGAATCTCGGCCGCTCCCCTCCAGTTGGATTTACTCTGTTTCCCTGTTGCATTTGGCGGTGATGTGGACCCAGCCTCATGGGCTAAGGCGCTCGGACTAGTTGGGTGATAAAGAAGGCAGGTCAGGGCTCTGAGATGACATGGCCATCCACATGCAACGGTTGTCACGTCTCATCTTCTAAACTGTTCTGCAGCTTGGGGTGACCATTTGTTCCAAAGGATGTTGACCCAACACAATCTTTTGGCCTCATGGTTTAGGAGCAGCGTCCTGCTCATTTCGTCCTTGGAATCACCCATGTCTTCCATGGCATGACTTCTGTCTGTGCTGATGGCCCGTCTGTCCTGCCTGGGGGGTGACCAGATGCAGGCTGAGGGAAGGTAGCTTTCTTCATTCTGTTCTAAGGCAGAATCATCTGTCTCCTTCAGCATCTCTGGATCTGGGTTCGGGCAGTTCCTCCAGGAGAGGTGACAAGACCAGCGCCTGGCTGCCCCTCCTGGGCCTCACTCCTACTGTCCGCAGCAGCCGTGCTACACAGACACCTCGGTGCACATGACAGGGAGTCACCCCGAGCTGCGGGAATGGGCAGCCTGTGGGCTCCCATTCTCTCAGCAAGAGCTAGCTTAGCAATGGGGAATGAATGATGAAGGAACTTGATTGGCCAGAGGGAAAATGATCATCTTCGCTCTAAGACTCGGAGCCGTATTGTAAACAACATCCTTGCTGCACGTGGTTCTGACCAGTCCTTCCCCATCCCCAGTCCTGCTGTGTCACAGAAGCGACCACTTTGCTCAGTTGTCCATATGCATCCTTGGTTCTGAGTTGTCCTTTTGGGTCCCAACTTCTTGACCTTGCCTTCCGGTTTCCCTGTCTGAAGCTTTCCAGATCTGCCGCCTCTACTTGGCCAAGACTCCTCTTTTCACACCTGTTCCCATGAACTGGTCGGCCCACTATTCTACAGCCAAGAAATGGCTGGGCTGGGCTCAGAACAGAGGACAGCTCTTTCCACCACAGCCCTGTGCCTCGCCAACGGACGAGCTGTGCCAGAGTGACCTGTGCTTCCTGGTAACACCCCCTCCAGGGAGGACCCTGTGCGTCACTGGAGCCCAGTAAATACGTGCGGCTGCAGTAAAGCGAGGCGCCTTCCAGACCCCAGACCCTCATGTGCAGTGTATCCCCAGATTTGCCATGTTAGCAACCATGGGTGACTCCACCTGGGCAAAGGGCACTCCCTTCTAGAAGCGCCAGCACTCAGGCATCTGCTGAGTAAGGCTGTGCCCCTCTTCTCCTTTCCAGTTTGGGTTTTATGGCTCATCTTTCACCATGCCAGCTGGGCATGTCCTCATCATTCCAGTGTGTCAGTTGACCCCCCAGCACCCAAATGGAGCAGACTTGAGTTGAGATCAGCCTGTGAAGAGTGAGGTCGGGGTACCCAGAGGATCTGCTGAGGGGATGCGGAACTGGGATTGAGCTTGCCTCTGGAATTGGCCTCAGGAGGAAGCAGAATGGCCAGGCTTTGTGCCCCTCAGGCTGGGATGTCATTCCCTGGGGTTCGTCTTAGTGAGTTGAGGGGATCAAAGCCACATGAGGGACATGGTAGTATGTGGTGAAAAAAACATTTATAGTCATATTAAAACAAATCAGGCTAAATTAGAGTGGAATGCAAATATGGCACCAATTGTTAAGAGTAAAATGTGGAACTGGAGGAATTTTGAATCTACCCTTGTCTGCTTTGGGCTTTACAAGATCCACTGGGCTGTTTGCTTCGCTCTAGTCTTGTTGTTATGGTTGCCCCGTTGGAAAACCTGCAGCACAATGATGGGAAAACATTGTCTTTGAAGTTGGAAGAACCAACTTATATCACTGGCTCCCCCCTTTACTAGCTGTGGAACTGTGGTCAAATGATTTCTCTCCTCTGGTGACAATCACAAAGTCTCCTTAGGAATGTAGAGGGAACTCAGTGAGCTCACAAGTTGAAGTCCCCAGCACAGTCAGGGTCTGCTGGTCCCATTCGAAGGCTGACATCCGGCAACCCATTGCTCAGGTCACACCCCTGAAAACGGCCAGCCTAAAAGCATGAGAGTCCCTTCTGTTCCCACAAAGGGAGGCACGTTGTGGCTGTCTAGAGGCCCTGAGGCCCCGAGGCCCCTGGGTGACTCAGGATCTTCGCAAAGAGCGAGAGGGTACAGCTAAGATCTATCCTGAAGCTGTCCATGTCAGAAACATATGCAGGTAGAGACGGCCCTGGTTTCTCATTAGTACCCTGCATCTTCTCCAAACAGGGGCCATGGCTCAGAGGTGAGAACCACGAGGCTCTGTCCTCGCTGATGGTGCCCCCTTTGGCACTCCAATGACCAGAGGCCAGTCCCCATGGTGGAGATGCAGAAAGCAGTAATGCTGTTTCCCTGTGCACTGAGCAAGGTGAGCCCGCCCTCTAAGTGGGGGCTGGGACGATAGCTTGGGGGAAGTGGTGTCTGATCAAGTTCAAATTCTGGGGCACCAGTGGGCCATCTCATCCAAGCCCTGCCACAGACTTGCCACGTGGGATCTCAGGTAAGGCATCCCCACCCAGGAATCTCGGTGTCTTTCCTATACATGGGCTCAGGACCTGTTCACTGCCCTGCTGTCCTGGAAGGCGGTTGGGTTAGGAGGAAATGAGAGGACACGCTGGGGAAACATCCTCGGCCATTGGGTCACCCCACTGGGGCCCGAGTTTTTACAATTTCCCTTCTCCCTGAAGTCGCGTTTTAAATTCTTACCATTTGAAAGTCTAGAAGCCACTGTCATTTTTTATCTGCTAGCTGTTTTACCCCTTCCTGAGCAGAATAAATCCTAGGATTTGTGTTGGATGGCCCCGCCCCCCTCACTCTGCCTGGATGGCCCAGGATCTGAGAAAGGAGCTTGTAGCGGGCTGATTTGCTATGCTGCGGGCTCTCTGAAGGGGGAACGAGGGGGGGGGCACTGGCTGGAGCAGTGCACCAGAGCCAGGGGATGCCAGCAGGACCCGTGGGGGCTGGAGCGTGGGGATCTGCTCAGGCACACCAGGGGAGGGGGCCCAGGAAAGGAAGAGAGTGAGTCTGTCCTGGGGCTCCTTTACCTTCCTTTGCTTTGAGATGCTTCCTTCCCTTTGAACCCCTCTAAAGCAGCAGCCCTTCCTTGATCAAGTCTGGTGCCTTTGGACTTCCAGCCGCTCCTGGGCGCATGCCTGCGGGAGCAGTGTCTGTGGGCTCTGGCCTGGCCACCCAGCTTCGCGGGAGGGCAGAGACCCTGACTTCCCTGCAGAAGCAGAATCGCATGACCCACTGTGCATTTTGTTCCAGCAACAAAATAATGAGCAGACAGACAAATAGCTGTGATATTTAAGAGCACATGCCTAAGGGAATGTTTTCACAGTGTCTGTTGAAGGGGGAGGCAGCCTTCTCCAATGCTGAGTGGAGTGCATTACTCAGGAGCTTCTTGTGGCCCGTAGGGCAGTCCGTGCTCCCTGACCCTTGCTCATCTCCTGTCTCTAAGTGGGCAGACCTCCCACCAGACTGCCCCCACCCTCAGGACTGTTCACACCTCTTTGCTATTTGCCTATGCTGATCCCTTGGCCTGAATGTCCTCTTCTTCTTTTTGGTGCAGTGGAGACCCAGCTGGGATGGGTGTCACCTCCTCCAGGAAGCCTTCCAGCTTCTTGGCTCCTGTAACACTGGTATGCTGCACTGTGGTTCCATGTCCCCAGTGTGCAGCGAGCTCTTGAGGGAGAACACTGTGCCTTACTGAATTCTGTGCTTCTCAGGCGTCCGGGGCTCGGTCAGCCTCTGGGATGGAGCGCCCTCCATCCCCGGCCACCCCGAGACTTTCAGAGAAGGAGCCTAGACACCCACTAGAGACAAGGTAAAGAGAGTGCCTCTGGCTGGCAGACGTCATCGCCCAAGGGAACGGGGAACTATTTTCACTAAGAAATGATTAGAGGAGACTAGCTTTCCTGGGGAGCTGGGAATGAGGCACTAAAATATATCTGAGATTCTGGGCCTCCCAGAAGAACTGGCATCGGCAAGAAAGAATTAAATTTCCTTTTGTGGCGTTCTGTGCTCAGAATTTTCTGGCCTTATTTTCCCTCCATGAGAGAATCGCTTGGTGGAGAAAGCAGGAGGGAGATGGGGAAAATAAATCCCCTGGCTGTTACCTGCCTTTCTGGGACCCAGAATTTCATCGCTGAAAAAGGTGCCTCAGTTTCCTCTGTTGTAAGATAACGAAAGGTTGCTAGCTCTCCCAGGGCGGCTGGGGGGGGGGCGGTTGTTGCTAAGATTGTGTGAGGCGTCCTGTGGAACGTGTCACGCCTGGCATAGAGCAGATGCCCTGCAAAGGTCGCTTTCCTGTCATTGGCTCACCCATGCTTTGGGCATAGACCCTAGTTTCCCAGGCGGGGTCCCCTTGGTCTGATGGCCTTTTGCAAGATGGTAGCCAGGTGTCCTGGGAAGGAGTTAGAACTTGGACACCTAAGGTTATGCTGAGAGGTGGAACTCCATCTGCCCCAGGAGCCAAAGGAACTGTTTTCAGACTAGCCCGTCGCCCCCTTGCTCAGTGGCCGCCCCCTTGCTCAGTGGCTGTGTTGTCCTGGGGGGGACTTGTGAGGACATGGCCTGATTACAGGCCTGAGACATCTGTCTTATAGCTACACATCCAAACTTCCTTCCCCATCTTTTTTTTTTTTTTTTGACATAAGAGACTTAGATTTTACATCCCCCAAATGAAAGTTCCTTTTAATATACACTTTGGAAAATAATCAAATCTTATCCTGTCGTCCCTCCCACACAAGCTGCCACCCAAGGGTCAGCAAGAGCCCTGGCCCAGGGCGGCGGTCCCTCTTCACAAAGACCAGGAGGGGCAGCCCAGCTCCCTGCCCTCCTACTGACCACAGAAAAGCAAAGAAAACCTTTATCCAAGAGTGCTGCGGACCCAGCAGGTTGGCCAGCGAGTGAGGTCAAGGCCCAGGCCGGGGGAGGGGTATAGAATGCTAGCGGGCCAAGCTCCATGCAGGTTAGGTGGCAGGATGGGGGCCTCTGCTGTGGTCTTCTGACGTCCCCAGGTCACACGATCCAGGTGTCCGTTTTCAGAGGCCACTGAAGGGGACTGCAGAGGGGGCAGCAGGGCAGGCCCCCCGACAGCCCGGTCAGTTCCACAAGAGCACGGAGGCAGAGATATACCTCTCCACTCCCATGGAGAAGGAGGGCCGGAGGTGCAGCCACGCCTGTATCTCCCAGCGCCCGCAAGGTCAGCCTGCCATGACGTCCACACACTTGCGAAGAGCAAAAGCAAGAGGTCGGGGAACTGGGAAGTCCGGGGCCTTGGATGGGCACACTTCTGCGTGGGTCTGTGTCTGTGGCTGGTTGGGTGTGCAAGGGCAGCCAGGCCTTTAAGAGCCGCGTCCCCCCACAGACACAGGGGACCCCTCGGGAGGTGTAGAGCCCACCACGGAGCACGGGACCACCAGTCTTGTCCTTGGAGGTGGGCAGGGTGCCGCTCTGGCCCCTGAGCCCAGTCACTGCTGTTCACAGAAAAGGGGGTTTGTCGGCAGCAGCCTCTGGACTCTGGCAGGTGCCCAGCCCGTTGGGCTAAAAGGAGCTTAAATATTCCAGCGCCACCTCGTATACGAACTTATACTGTTCCTAAGAGTGGGGGAGGCAGACGGGGGGGGGGGCGGGGAGATGAGAGAGAGAAGAGAAGGGGAACATGCATTTAGAAGAACGGGGTTTGGAGAACACTTTTATCTGAGTCTGTGCTCAGTCAACTCAGAATCATCCGTGCAGGTCCTGATTCAGGAGACCTGGGCAGGGGTTCTCAGGCCTGCATTTCTGCTCGCTCCCTCGGGTGCTGACGCTGGTTTGCAGGCCAGGCTCTGAGTGGGACCACACTCAGCGGAGGGTCAAACACTCGTGCTCAAGTTCCTCGGGACGGTTTGTCGCCACCACTGCGCCAGTCCCCTCCTCGGGCCTCTGCTTGTCCCCCCCCCCCCCCCCGCAGTGTCCTATACCCATGCTTTTTGCTATAAAAATCAGTCTAATTAGAATAGGATCGGACTGCACTGAAAACATGGTCCACTTATGCCGAATAGA
This sequence comes from Rhynchonycteris naso, assembly GCA_037038555.1. Taxonomy (NCBI): domain Eukaryota; kingdom Metazoa; phylum Chordata; class Mammalia; order Chiroptera; family Emballonuridae; genus Rhynchonycteris; species Rhynchonycteris naso. Next base: position 157,229,238 of record CM073001.1, on the reverse strand, counting down.
TTCCCCTGAGCCCGAATCAGTGCTGCTTTCCGGGGAATAGGCAGCAAGTGAAACAGAGGCGGGCTGGTGCGTCTGGGAGGGCGGGACGTGGCGGACAGCAGTGCGCACGCGCCCAGGGTGTCCACGGCAGGGGCTCAGTAAGCGTGCCGTCACCGAGTGTTTTGGACTATTTGATGCTACTTTCTCCAGGTCAAGGGAACGGGGCTCATGCCCTGGCTGCCGGCGGACAGTTCCCAGGCCACTCACCAGGGTCTCCACCATGTTGGACTTGTTGTTGCGCAGCGTCTTCACGATGTGGAACACGTCGATGATGTTCTGCTGCTGGACCATCTCACACACACTGCAGATGGCGCAGAAGGTCCCACTGCGGCCGCCCCCGTTTCTAAACACAGAGCGAGTAGGTAAGCCAGGGTCTGGGGGCACCCCGCCTGCTGATCCTAAAGGCGGGCCAGTCAGCGGGGGTGGGGAGTGGCTGCCCTTGCAAACACGAGGTGAGGCGGGCCGGAAGCCTAGACTTGGGCCCCGTGTCATGGTTTGAGCCCCATCTGTGAGGTGAACCTGCTTTGACCTTGGGTAAGTCATTTCCTATGTCTGAGCCCCGAGCTTCCCATTCATATAGTGGACGGCTGGACTAGATGACTTCTGAGAGTTCAATTAGCTCTCTGTCCCCTTGGTTCTGCGAGCATGGTCTAGTCACCCATGGCACACTGACCCGAACCTTCAGGCCAGATAGTGTGTCTTCACACTGGGGGTACCTGCATCCTTGTCCCAAAAGGATGCTCCAGCCCCACCTACACGTCCAGTGGAGACAATGGAAGGATGAATGTGTTTCCCATCCACTAAGGACAGCAACATCAGAGACATCTCTCTCAGCCTCGGGCCAGCCAGCCTAGGTTTCTGGGTGTTAGGGTTCGGGTGGGTCCGAGATGCTGGATTCCAAAGTGACAAATCTCTATTCGAACACCTTGGTTTAAGCGAGAGGAGCAGAGATAGAGGGCTCTTGGCAGGGCCATTTCCCTGTCACTCCCCCTTTCTGATGCTCCATAAATCATCTTCATAGCAACGCCCTCCAACTGGACAGAAAGTCCCTTTTGGAATTTGCCTGATTTGGGACTCCTGGGCATGTTGCCAAGAGTAACTAATGATTTCATGTAATGGTCTGTGTCTAAAGAACATCTGGACGGAAACTAAGGCACTCAGTCAATCTCCCAGATGTTTTATCTACAGGACATCTAAGGACCAGATGTTTCAAGTGCAGACAGTTGCCCTCTTTTCACTGGCCAGCGCCTGCACTTCTGTGTCGGTTCTGGTATCTCTGGCCCCCAGGGGTGCCCAGGTCCCTGTTGATAGAAGGACAGCCCTGTGCTTTCCTTCAGTTCAAACTGCTGGCCACCTTGGCTAGGGAGACACTGATAGGCCAAAGTCCAATCTCGGGGAAAGAGGAGAAAGGGACCCCCAGGAAGGAGGTTCAGTATTTGCTGGAACAAGAACAGCACAGAGTCTAAGAGGAAGAGGTGGGTGGACACAGGCATCTTGGGCCCCGTGGGGTGAGACCCTGATGGGTTGGGAGTGGCTTGATGCTAAAGGGGACACCCCGAGTGTGTGCGAGGGAACTGAAGGGAGCCAGCCACCAGTGTCCGCAATGTGGGCAGACCCAGCTCAGCTTGGCTGATGCCACCCACCACCATGACATGCGACCCCTTGTGGCAGCTTCCTGGGCTCCAGTCTGTGGTTTGCATCCTTTGGGAAGCGGGGATTGCTACAGGTAGTGGCCCTTCAGCTCTGTGTGTATGTGTGTGTGTTGTAACTTCCCTTCAAGCTCTCCTATTTCTGACACGTGCGTGCCCCACCTTTTGAGAGAGGAGAACAATAGGCTGGTTTTGAATAGACAACTCGAGGCTGAGGTCAGTGAGCTGGTACTGGGCATGCCTCCACCAGCTTCACAAACACTTATTCTGAAAAAGGGAAGGCTCTGTTTCTTCAGTCTTCCTCTAACGCAGCATTCTAGGGAGGGAAGGCCCTCTCAATCATGTCTCCCCAGCTGGTTTTAAGGTTCCAGGAAGCAAAGTGAATGACTGTTAACCGAATGTTCCGCTCCTAGCTGTGGTGGCTCCCGATCTGTTTGGAGTCTGAGGTCTCTGCAGGAGCCTTCTCTGAGATGGCTTTATGCTCCTATGGTGGACTCTGATACAGGCTCTTTCTAGCAATTACATTCAGAACATTTGCATGTCTGCTACTATGATATTGCAGATCTGTGTATTGGTGTTTGTTTCCTAAATATCCCAAAGTACCACAGGGTATCATGATGACCTAATTCAACGTGCCTATTGGACAGATGAAGAAACTGAGGCTCACAAAATTAAGTGATTTCCTTGGGGATAGCTTGCCAGACAGTCCTCTAAGGGTCCTGGCCTCTACCCTGCATGACAACATCAGGGCCGGTTGCACTGGGAACCCCTGTGCCCCAGCCATGCCCATTCTAAGACAGGAAGTGAAGGTTCCATTTCACCCCCCATAAAGGGAGTATAAACACAGCCTCCCCTGAGCCCACTGTGCGCTGGGAAAAGGTGTCCCGGACCCGGTGGGGGAACCCCTTGGTTTACTCAGAGGCAGCGTGGGTTAATGGATGGCACATTAGTAGCTTGGAGGCCAGTGGATTCATATCAAAACTCCTCTCTTGACCGCCTGAAGCCTTACCCTTGTCGGTGCCTCTGTTTTCTCACTGAAACATGATAAGGTATACCTCACACATGGAAGGAGAGGATTATTTCAATTGCCTGGCATTAGGCTCACTTAACCAGCCCATTCCCGTCTTCTTCTCCTTCCTCAGGAAATAAAAGAGGAAGAGCTAGTCGGTAGTCCTGAGCTAATGTGTGATTGGCAGGAACACACTGTGCCTCCTGTTGGAGTGCGGGGCTTATCTCTTGGGGAGCATTGGGGTGTGGTCTGCCCACCCTCCAGGTTTGGGGAAGGGCCACCAGGTTTTGCATCAAGAAGTATGTCATATAACATTACTGTAGGGCACCAATCGGCAACCCCAGTCCATCAGAGGACTGTAATTTCTTGACTACATTCCTACTGGCCTTTAAGGGATGCTGAGAGGCGGCACAGTCAGGTGTGCCTAGGACTGGTGTCTGTGGCCAGCAGCATCCTCAGCGCCCTATCGCCCATTGCCCATTGCCCATCGCCCTGTGCCTCCGGAGACCCCTCTGTAGTCCAGTACTCACAGGCAGTGGACCACCGTGCGTCCCTCCCGCCCGTCGTACTGCTCCTGCCACTTCTCCAGCCGCCGGACCACTTTGAGCAGCGAGCGCTTGGAGGGGGGCGTGTCCCGGTAGGCAGGCCAGCCGATGTACTGGAGGTGTTGGACTATGCGGTACCCATCCTGCGGCTGAGAACAATGAGGCTGTTAGGGCTGTTCTGCTGGGGCTTGCAGCACCGACGCGGGAGTCAGACTACGTGAGGTCTAAGCCAGGCCCTCAGGAGGAGAGTGACGGACTCTCTCCTTACTCATCTCTGCACCTTTGTGGACACTGATTCTCTCCTGCCCTGACTGCCCTCTCTCAACCTGGAAAACTCCAACTCAGCCTTCAAAATCCAGTTCAAACCCATTCTTCAGGAACCAGGCAGAATTCATCTCTCTCCTTGAGGTTCGTGTGCTAGAACATACCTCACTTTTCCCATTAGCTAGCGAACCTCTGAGGACAGGGATGGACTTGTGTTCACCTGGGCCCCCGACAGAGACCAAAGCGACTTAAGTTAGCTGCTGCCATTTCGTGCATTACTAATCTGCTCCCTCCCACCTACGACTCCTCCACCCAACCAGTGAATTTCCTCTTGGAAGCAACTCTTTTTCATTTGGGTGTTGTTCCCAGGGTCTAGACCAGAGCCTACTGGATCCAGTCAAAGGCTGCGTCGCCTCCTGCCAAAGCCACATGGCACCGCGGGAAAGCGCTCATCCTGAGAAGTTTCGTCTACACGGCAGCAAGTGTGTTGGGAAACGGGCAGACAGCAGGCGGGATGTCGCCCTGTGTGTCTTTGCGTGTGGGAGCCATGGCCGGATCTAGAGCCGGAATCAGCAGAGGTATCCCTCCCCCACGGGGGAGGGCACAGCGCGGACCTGGCGGGCTGGCAGGTTCTTCTCCTGCTGCATCTGCTCTGCGGGGAGTGGGCACGGGGAGCCTACTCACCCGTGCCATGTTGCAGATGCGGAATATTCTGTGAATGATGTCCTCGTCGATGTCTGCGGAGACAAACTCCACCTGGATGGGCCCGTAGCACCCGGACGTCTTCTCAGGCCAGTACTGCATACAGAGCTGGGAGAGTCACGGGAAGAGGCCAAGGATCAGTCTCGTCCCTCACTGAGCCCTTCTTCTGGTCTGCAGGTCACACGGGCTAGAGACCTGAAGCACCGCGCAGGAACCTAGACTCCGCCTCCCCGCTGGGGAGGGGCAGCCGTCTGCTTGGAGAAGAGCTGTTGGGAAGTCAAAGCTCTGAACACAGAAATGCTTTGCTACACTGACTTCACACCAGTTGTTAGGTTTGCTGGGCCTCCCTTTCCCCCTCTGTGAAATGGGGAGAATAAGATTTACCCTGAAGCACTGCCGTCAGGACTGGGTAGAACCCTCTGAGGGGAGGGCAGGGCCCATCTCTAGATTTCTTTTCACTAATGGGGATCATGGCAGGCTCCCCTCCATCCCGGGAAAGCCTTCACAACGGCCATCTCACAGTCAGCTCGGGAGCAGCTGTAGAATCTATATAACTTTGGCATCAGACAGGCTTGGGTCCAAATCCGGGCTCTGCTTCTTACTAGCCGTGTGATCCACGCCTCCGTTTTCTCACGTGTGAAATGGGGATAATTATGTTTGCCCTGCACCAGAGGTGATGGAGCATGGTGTTGGGAGGCCTTGCCTGTGAACTTCCCTGTTTTCCTGGAATTGGGAATTAGATCCTATAATTGAGAGCAAAGGCAGTGACTGCCCTTCAAGCTAAGACAGTGTCACCCAGGGGACATTTGGCAGTGTCTGCAGACAGCTTTGATTGTCACACCTGCGGGTCATGATGGGGTTCTATTGAGGAGAGGCCAGGATGCCCCTGCACATCCTTCCAAGCAAGTATACCCTCCCCCACTGGGCACCTGGCCCCCAGTCTCAGTAGTGCAGAGAGCGAGAGACTGGCCTGAGACCACAGACTGTCCCTTAGGTTTGCAGTCTCACCCAGAAAGACACGCTGTTCTCCTGTGTCACTGAGCCACTAGGGGACTGGAGTTGTGGAAGAACACTGAGGCAGTTGGCAGGGGTTGTGGCTCGAAGAGGGACAGACATGCTCCCTCAAATTCCCGGTTTGCAAGGGGTATGGAGATGGACCCTGTCCAGGGCCACAGGCCTCAGCTCAAGTTGAGGCACAGAACAGAGCTACAATTGGGGGGCTACAGGCTTGTCAGAGACAACCCCAGCATGGACAACAAGGCCACGTGTTAGAAGGATCCTCCATCCAGGGGTGGCCCAGAGGATGGAGCTGAGGTTTACGAGGCCCTCTGTGGCTTCTGAGGGCAGCTCGGGCTCAGTTCCATCCCTCGGTCTGCCACCGCCTACACCGAGGTGAGGAGTTAGGCTGTCAGAGGCGACCCACAGAAGTCTGCTGGCCGCCTCACAGCCGCCACAGATGCAGGATTTTCGTGGAAGTGATCGCTGTCCCTTTTGTGGAGAGAGAACAGCCAACTCATGTGACTTTTATTCTATCCTTCCTCCAGAACTAGAACCGGGATGGAAAAGCCAGGAGGAACAGGACGTAGGAGAGAAAAGCCTCCATCTCCCACCTTCCTCGCTGTGGAACCCAAGTTCTGGTGTAGGGAGAATGCCGTTCACACTGTGGCCCACAGGCCGAACCGGACCGGTGCCTAATTCTGTAAGTAGTTGTATTGAAACACCGCTGTACTTATTCATTTATGTATTGTCTGTGGTGGCTCTCCAGCTACAGTAGTCACAGGGCCTCCGTGATCAGACAGTCATCTGCTGAGCTGCGTGGCAACGACAGATCAACCTGACCGTCACTTCTCTTTGCCATTGGCTCCTCTGCCTTGGACCCTTGTCAGTAATGAGGGTCTCGTACCGAGACGATGGCTGTGACTGGCCAGAGAGATCAGAAGTCATCAGAATGGCTCATTAAAAAAAAAAATTGCTTTGATCACCTGCATAGAACTGACCCTTGCCAGAGGCTGACTGTGACCCCGACGTCAGGTACAGGGGTCTGAAGCATCAGGGGAAGTCTATGACCCCTGATATTTTCGGTCTGGAGACAATGCGGAGGGATTTGTGTCTTCTGATAAGATTTCCAGATCCATTTTTCAAGCTGATGGGTTCTACTATGCCTCAGACAAGAGTCCTATATTTGGGACACTTCTCTGCATTTCATTTTCCTGCTCAGTTTCCCATGCTGCCCAGAGGGCTGGGAATTTTGCAGCATCCTTTCAATCCTAAATCAGAGCCCTCCTCTCGCTTGAGTTCCTTAATTTGTAAGACTGCATCAGCAGCAGCCGTGTGGGTGACATTCAGCGGGGCGATGTGTGGGCGGATGTGGTGTTTGAGCTGCTCGGACCATCGGGGTCTCTCCACAGCCCAGGACGTCACACATAATCTAGCCACGGGGAACAGGAGACAGGAAGGGGGGAAAGCCAAGTGTTTCCACTGACCCCGTGGGCTCAGAAATGATTCTCATCAGCAAGAAATGCCCTCTGTGATTTAGCTTCAAGGCTGTCCTGGTGTCCAGGCACTGCGGTTGTGCCTTAGTGGGTGTCGACATTTTGGCTGTGTAGGAAACGGGCTTCCACTTGAAATGTCCTGGGTTCAAATCCTAGCCCTGTCACTTTCTAGCCGAGTGACCTGGCCAAATCTCTTAGCTTCTCTTTGTTATGTGTGGCTGTGACTCTTAATGTGTCTGCTTAGCCCAGGAATCTGTGACTTGTGAGCACTCAGCGAATGGGAGCTAGAATTAGTAGGCGATGTGGGGAAGGGTCAATCAGACCAGATGGCTACAGTGCAGTATTCTTTCCCCCTGCCCTTTGTAGCTCTTATGATGATTTCTCTTTAGGGTAATACCCACAGAACCGCCCTTGCTGTGAAACTTCCTGGTCAGCCAGCTTGGGGCAGCAGTGGGGTGGGCAGCATCCTGGATGGGGGGCTGCTGTGGAGACGGCCTGGGAGCCGGGAGAGGAAGGCTGGGAGAGTAGCGGAACCAGTGAAATGGTCCTGAAAGTGAATCAGTGTGTCACGTGAGCCCCCCAACCTCCATATTCAGTGACTGTATAACACCACGCACAACGTGCATGGATTTCCTGTGGAAACCAGCAAGAAACTGAGCTTCGCTCCGTGGGTGACACGGAAATGGAGCAGAGGCCACATGTCATCTGAGGGGCCAGACCACGAACACGTGAGCATCTGCAGTTTATAGAAATCTTGGGGATGGGGACTTATGGTTTCTTAAGACATTGGAAACAGGGTTCAAAGAAGCCCACTTGGCTGTCTAAAACCACGAGGTCCAAGCTGACCTGAGGTCACATGCACACTTCACACAACACTGGTATTTGCTTCCTATGATGGAAAACTGTCACAATGGCTGTCTCAAAGAATTGATTGAAATCCTTTAGCCTGGGCCCTGGACCTGTGGCCTTTCCCCACCTCCCACCCGCGTGCTCTCCCTTGTCACCCAGCCGTCTCGGGAGGCATGCAGTGACCTGCCAGAGTGGCTGCCCCACTGCGGGCACACACAGGCAGTGCTTGGCACCACGCCCGGGCGGGGCCACCAACCCAAGTGACTGCGATTGATTTAGAAATGGCCACGCTTCCTCTAGAAAAGCAGAGCGGCCTCTGCTCCTTATGGTCAGAGGAGTTAAACCAGGCGGAGGTCGCGTAGCCCATGTGGACAGCCCGGGAACAGCTGTTGCTGTTCAGCCAGGCGGTCTCCGTCACCGTCTGGGCCAGGAAAAGAGCACGTTCACGCACGCTCTGTGACACACACAGCCAGCTCCACTGTTACACATCATTTTTTTCCCCCTACTGATGGCATCAGCTTGTTAGTCGCTGGAATACGTGTGTTCTGATGCGTTGAATGAAAAGTGGCATATGGCCTATTTTTGGAGTCAGCGGTTTTAAAGTGTATGGCCGTGCACCTTCGTTATGCCTTTTGCTAATTAAATAACACTTGGATAGAATTCCTGTGCTTAGAAGATACCACAGCTTCCGAGATGAAGGGCCCCGCTTATCCAGGCCCCTGTGACCGGCCGGCGGACGGAGGAGCCAGTCCCGAGCCACCCAGAGATGAAGTGAACCAGTCTCTTTAAAAGGAAAACAGAGAGGAGCCACCTGACTTGGTTTTAAAATTCGGGTCAGTGATCATAAAATGCCTTCAAATAGAGACCAAGAGCCCCAAGCGCTTCATTGGCTTCAGCACTGCGGCCGGTTAGGGAAGACAGATGGCAGGCGAGGTGGTGGGCACAGCGCGGGGACAGAGAGAAGGGGGCACGCGAGCCGGAGTCAGTGCGGTTCGCACACCTGTCCTCCATCAGTCCCAGGCGGGGTGGACACTGACTTGCACCAGCTGCCTCGGGGCGTGTGTCCCGGGAAGGTGGGGTGGGTGGAGGGCGAAGGCTCCGGGCAGGTTTTAGAATCAGGTATAAAAGACAGCTGAATTATGCAACTTCAGAAAGGAACAGTTTGGGGGAGGAGGTGAACTATCAAAGAAGGGAGGAGTGGGAGAAATGGAGGGAGAGAGGGCAGTGGTCTGGGCAGCAGTGGGGTCCTGAGAAACGGGCTTAAGGCAACAGAGCAAGTACGGGGCAAGGCTAGGACTTGATCTTTTTTTTTTTTTTGTGACAGAGACAGAGAGATAGAGGGACAGATAGGGACAGGAAGGGAGAGCAATGAGAAGCATCAATTCTCGTTGCGGCACCTTAGTTCATTGACTGCTTTCTCATATGTGCCTTCACCGGGGGCTCCAGCAGACTGAGTGACCCCTTGCTGGAGCCAGCGACCTTGGGTCCAAGCTGGTGAGCCTTGCTCAAGCCGGATGACCCCTCACTCAAGCTAGCGACCTCGGGGTCTCGAACCTGGGCCCTCCGCATCCCAGTCCGACGCTCTGTCCATTGCGCCACCGCCTGGTCAGTCTGAACTCATATCTCTTGACTCCAGACTTCATATTCTACTGTCACCTCCCCTGTTCCAGGGTGGGCAGAGATAGAAACGTGGCCCTGTGTACAGTCAGACCTGAGGCTTTTAGACAGACAGACGAGGTGTTCTGTTGTCTCGCTGGCTCGGTAGGCTGTGTTTCCACAAGCCGAGAAAGAAATGGGAACACCAGTGCTTGTTGCTTGGCCTGCAGGCTCAATGACGGAAAGACAGCTCAAATGGCACCCCCGCTTTTCTCCCAGGGGAACGACGGGCTTGCCTCTCTCCCTTCCAGAAGCAACATAGGACTGCACCCTTCCACCTGGCTTTACATCCCCTGGACTCGTCCACTTTCCACAGTGGGAGCCTCAGAACTGGGCGACGCAGCAGTTAACCAAGGGACTGTCCTTCCTGTGCTGTACATCCAGGTGCCCGCAAATCAGCGCTTACTGGGTGGGCACCAGACCCTGGCATTCCTGTTGTTTAAACGGCGGCAGAAGCCCTCGCTATACGTGGCGGGAAGGAAGCCCAGGCCTGAATCAGTGATGGCCTGTAGGCCTTTGGACAGATCTCTCCCCCTGCCTGGACCTCGGCCTCCTCACCTCTACAACCAGGGGGCCTGGTCCTGGGTCAGATCTGTGGTTTCCAAAACGGGGTCCATAAAGTTGGCCGGAGAAGCCAGTGGGCTAGGGGATCATGCTGTTTTCCTGGACGGGAGGACACTGAGTCTCTGTCTTTGGGATAGAATTAGAGTATTTATTAGCTCTGCATACAGCCTGCAGATCAGAGAGGTTCATGGAGGCCGTTATGTGTGTGGAAAAAAAATACTGGAACACTTAATATTCAATTGTTAAGTACAGTTTGGGGATTAAAAGCTTTCAAAATGGTGGTGATGGCATGGTGTTGGGAGAGCACTCTAGTCTTTGCGTCTGTCACGTGGCCTTCCACTGGCTCTGACCCCTCCCTTCCTCTGTACAACTGGGCCACTGGGATAGCCCAGGACAGTCCACACATTTTAAGATGCTTAACTTTAGCATGGGTGCAAAGCCCCTTCTACCAGGTAAGATAACACGTTCATAGTTTTAGGGATTAGGAGGTGGACATCTTTGGGGGGAGGCATGATTCTCCCACCCCACAGCTGGCATAGAGGGTCTGCTGAGCTCTCTAAACAATGTGATGGGTGTGGCATGATCACAAAGAGGGCTTCCTTCTGTTGTCTGCACGGGTGGTTTTAACCACCGGTCTGCTAGTTATCTTTACACGACACCCGGGAGGTTAACTCTTTGTGGACAGGCACCAGTCCACAGACTGGTGATTGAAAACTGCTGGGCGACACCCCCTGGACTCTGGTCTAACCACAGAGCCCATAAAGATGGACAAGGTCCTGTCAATGCTGCTGGGTGTGACTGCAAAGGTTCTTTCTGGTGTACCCATCAGATACCATGGTGTGACCTGCCACCTGTTTTGCCCCCCTCATCTTGACTGCAGGCCTCGGGAGTCCCACAGAGCTCGAAAATCTCGAAGGTAGGATGTCGTTGCTCTGAGAGTCTTTATCTTGAGCTCCCGCTGCTCATCATCACCTCTGACGGCAGCCACTGGGAGAACAGAAGAGCACCGGTGGTGGGGGTGGTTGGTCGGAGGACGCGGTGTAGGATCTGGTCAGAGGCAGGCGCACCTGGCCGGCAGAGCGAGAAGGTAAAGCACTGAACTCTCTCCTCTGCTCTTACCTTACTTGCTGCAACTTACAGGCAGCCCAGCCACACCACTGACATGCGCCCGTACAGCCCCCGAGTCAAGCTACAGGACGTGGCATCGGTCCTCTTGGGAGCACTCTAGTGAGCTTAGGACCTGGGGCGGGCCTGTCCCTGTTGCTGCACTGGCTGGAGCTATGGGCTGCCCTGGCGCGGGTGCCCTGGCCATCCGATGTGGCTGATGCCACTTCAGAGAACCTCCCGCCAGGTGCTGAGGGTGGCTTTTCCGATGCGTATGCTGTCCCTGTTTATTCTCGCAAGGTTCCCAGCTGTTGTGGCGATGGCGTCTGTATCAGTGAGTGTGCTCTAGTCATCTGCCGCTTTCCGGGGAGGCTCACCAGCTGCGTATGGCTGCCAATCTTGGGGACTGTCTGAGCGGATGGTATCCGCATTCAGAGAATCGATTCTCAAAGGTTGCACCAATATCTGGGGCTGAAAGAGCTGTATTCACCCAGGACCCACTCTGAAAGGGAGAGCTGTAGCCAATGACCGTGGCCTATGCTTCTTACGTGTCCCAAAGTGAGGCTCCCTGAAAGTCCCTCTGTGCCTGAGCTCTGGTTTTGCAGACAACGGATGTTGGAACAACGGATGTTGGAGAAAGAGAACAGAACACAGGGTTTCAGGGGCTCACGGGGCAGCCTTAACTCACTGACTTTTCTCCGGCAAGCAGGGTGGTGATGCTTTCTGACTCTGCAGGTCTGCGAGGGTCTTTGTTTTATGGAAATCTGTGTAATTGCATGGCTATCTCAGGTTCCAGCTGCCTGTTGTTGGGCCCAACCCTTGGAGTCACTCTCTTCTCTCGCTTTCCATGTTCAACCAGTCAGGATGTTTTGCTGGGTCCACCTTACATATCCAGAATCCTCTCCATTGCTACCACCGGGAGCCAAGCCACGCCTCCTGTCTCCTGTCACCCGGACGACTGCTGAAGTCCCCTCTGTTCTCTCTGCTTCCATCCTCCCCTCCCCTCACCCAGTCCAGTCTTAACACAGCAGCCAGAGTGGTGTTTTTGAAAAAAAAAAAAAAAGAGTTAAATGACTTTTTCAAGTCACTTCTCTTCAGGTAAAACCCGAAGTTCTTTCTAAGATCCTGCTCACCCCCCACCTCCCGCCCAGGCCCTCCATGACCTGGTTCTTCTGTGTCTCTGTCAACTTCTGCTGCCATCCCTGCCCTCACTCTGCTCCTGTCTCAGTGGCTGCTCCACGCTGTTCTCAAACGGGCCAGGCCGTGCCCACCGTCAGACTTTGGTGTGGGCCCTCAGCCCGGGGTGCCCTTTCCTGAGATGCTCTTGTGGCTTGTTCCCCCCCGCCCCCCAAACCTGCGCTCAGGTGACCGTCTCAGTAGGGCCTGTCTGGATCCCCCTAGCACAGCTGCAGGCATGCCCCGAGCCAGCCTTGCCATCGTCACGACCCTGTGCCCCCTTTTCTTTCCCGCGCGCCTGTCACCGTCTAACGTGTAATCGAGGATGCGACAGAGTGTCTGTTGTTGGTCATCTCCTCGCATTAGAACAGAAGTTGCAGGAGAGCTGGGAGTTTTCCATCTTGCTTTCTCTGTCTCATTCGCCGGTGCATGCCAGCCCCCGGAACTCCTGGCAGACAGGGCTGCACGGGCGCGGACCCTGACTGAAACGTCCCTCACACGCACACCCAGGTCGCACTCAGCTTCACCTTCTATAACCCGCGCCTCTCCTGGCCTTCCCGCCTGCCCACACCATCCACGGCATCTTCCCTCTCCCCTCCCACGTCCCACTGGTCCCTGAACCTGGGGACCTCAGCTCTGTTGTCATCTGCACCTTTTATGCCATCTGCAGCACTCCGCTCCCCAATCCCAGGCCTCCCTCCCACCTGTCCTCGTCACGGGTCCCCAAGCCACAGCCTTCTAGCAGGACCTGTCACACGAGTGCGCAGCCACTTCAATCCCTCTCCTCCCTGTACAGTAAGTATTGTCACACTGGGCCCCGTGGAACCCTCGGCGTTCCACAAAGGTACCCAGGGTAGGTGACTCTGAGAGGTACCTGGCGGAGCCAAAGGTGGGTGAAGCTCTAGACCCCTCCACCCTGCACGCCAACCCCGGGAGGGCTGTCATACCTGCTTCGTATAGTGGGTTCACATGAAACCTTTTATTTGAAGAAAGGATTCTGCTGTGGACAAAATAAGTCTGTGCTGCAGGCCAGGGCCCATGCTCTGCGGGTCGGGCCCTGTGCATGTCTAGCGTCACCATGCTCTTCCCACTGACACTGGCCCGGCCACACCGCATCCAGCGCTGTCCTGCAGACAAGCCTATCCAGGCCCCTGTTGCTCCCTCTGCCTGCCACGTCCTTCCCTGGCCACTCCGCCCCCACGTGCCACGTCTCTGCTGCCTTCTTCAAGGCCAAAGTCACCTTCTGTTTGAAGCTTACCTCGCCCTGTGGGCAGAATTAATTGCTCCCTGTTCCCGCCAGCACAGCACTTCGCGGCTGACCTCTATTACGGCGCTGTCACGCGCGGCGGGGACAGTGTGCTCATCTGTCTCTGTAGCCGGGCTGGGAGCTTCCCGGAGGGCTGGGGCTGCAGCATGGACGCGTTTTACTTTATTCCCGCACAGGCCCGCACGCACGCGGAACCCTGCCGTGACCCCGGGCTTCCTTTGAGACAGTGAGAGGCCTGGTTTTCAAAAACCTGAGAGGATACTCTCACCTCCTCCACCCAGGAATGGCTGCCCTGGCACAGAAAGGTGGATTCCAGACCCTGTTCGGGACACGTGTCCTGTGTCACGAGGACAGGCACGTCTTGGAGGCACATGACGCTGGGAGCTGTCAGACTCAGATGGGCTGAGGCATGAAGCCTGTTGGACACAAAGGTCACCTGCATCGAAGCCTGGGCCCAGTTCGGTGGTCAGTGGGCACAGAGTCCAAGGTTGAAGGCCCAGGCTCTGCACGTGCAGGGAGCAGGGTGGGTGGGTTGGCCAGGCATCGGGGTATTCCGCGGGGATTAAGGCGCTCAGAGCTGGGGAGGCGGTTTCCTCGGTGAATTCCACGTGATGTGGTACAAGGCCCTGACCTGTGCCCGGGCAATGTTGCCGTCTGTGGCTGGGAGGTGGGATGCAGACAGAGCCCTGAGCAAGGGGCAGCCATTGTTGGGGCATGGAGGGTGTTGGGGTGGCGGGGCCTGTCTGGAGACACCTGACTTTGCCAGAAGCGAAATGGGCTTGCTGTGCTCAGCCTCAGTGCCCACCAGGGGGCAGCTCGGCTGGACAGAGGTAGCTCTCTGCCGGGTCTCGGGGCTCTCGCACGGGCTGCCAGGCACGGCTGCCCTAACACACCTGAGCCCCTCGGGCCGCAGCCGCACCTCCTTACCTGGGCCGTGTCCAGTTCATTCAGCATCACCACCGAGGAGCAGTTATAATCGAACACCAGCCTCCAGAAGTCTGCCGCGGTGTTGGGGAGAGGGTGTTGCGTGACCACGAAGGCGGCGGGCTGCTTGTGGCTCTGACAGAGGAACAACATGGGCTTCATAAGACACATGTCCGTCAGCGATGTTCTGATGCTCAGGAGGCCCGGGCGGCTGCCGGAAGCCCCCCAGCCTGCCAGACAGATTACACAAAGCACCTGGCCGTTCTGTTATCTCCGGGGGCCCTGGCGGCAAGGGGGGGCCGTTTCATAATGAACTCATTCTCCTCCAGAGACATTTCATTAGGAAAGTGTCACTCAGATAGGATCATCCAAACAAATTATTTGTGTCTTGGAGCTCAGCAAGTCATCATCATTACAATATGAAATGGAAGATTGGTGATGCAGACTTGCTGCTGTGCTGGCCCGGGTTCCTCTGGGGATAAGAGGGGGCTTGAGTCCCTTTGCCCACAATGCTGCATGCGGGGGCGGCTCAGCCTGGGGCGGAGAGCCTTCTGCAGGGGCTGACTGAGGGGGAGACTCTCTCCTGCCCCAAGGCTGGCTTCAGCGTCAGGCAGACCTGGTTTTAGACCCAGCTCTGCCACTTGCATATTACCAGTCACCCACTGAGGCGTGCCTTCATTCATCCATTCATTTGCAAAGTGATTTTTTTGTTTGTGTGTGCTAAGTGCTGGCAAATTATTAGATCTCTCCAAATCTCAGGTTCTTCATCTGGAAAATGGAATCAAAAGGATGACGTCCTACAGATGGAGTGAGATTTGCCTGTGAAAAGACCAGCCAGCCAGAACCAAGCTGTGAGCCTACTAGACACACCCCTGACCTGGCTGGCTCTTCCTCCTGGGCACGGGCATTGTGGCTGACACACTAGACGCCCAGTACCGGTCTAGCAAGAAAACAAGTCCAGTCCCATATTCAGATGGGGAAACTGAGGCTCAGAAAATGGACTATGCTATCTGAAGCTTCGACAGGGCTCTGTTTATCATGGTCCCTGAGGAGGAGGGGTTTGGGAAGATTGAGGAGCTTCTCCGCTTCACTAGGGGTTTGTGAAAGCTGAGAGTGAGCTGTGCGTGCATTGGGAGAGGGTGCCTGGGGGAGGCCCAGCTGTTCTCAGTGGAGTCACACGTCACCAGGACCATGGGAAGAGGATCACCTGTCCAGACCATGCATCGACCCTGGAAAAGACCCTGTCGGAGATTGCCCAGAATACCTGTCTGTTCTGGGACTTCTCTGTGCACTCGTGGCCTCCCCTCCAAATGTCCTGTAATTACAGATGCCACCTGTGTCCTCGGGGGTGGGGGGCTGTCTTCTAAGGGTCTTTTCCTGGCTTGTGCAATGGTCAGCAACGTCTGGGAGGACAAAATAGTTTTCCCCAAAGCCAAACCCTAGCTGCAGACAGCAGATCCCTGGGCCATTTCCAGCTACAGAAACGAATCCAGGCTTTCAGAGTCAAAAGACTTGGGGTTCAGACCCTTGACACCATCGTTTCTCAGCCAGTCAACCTGGAGATAGTCATGGAAATACCCTGATGCTCCGCAGTTATCTGGAAAATGGGGATAATAACAGGCAGATGTGGAACAAGGCAGCGCAAGTCCAGGGCCGACATGGCGCCCAGCCCTCAGTGAATGCTAGTTTTCTTCCCGTCCCCCCTTCTCCGTGATAAATGCTCTATTAGGCCAGTGCGCCTGACAAAGCCTTATCTGAAAATATGTTCGAGATCTGTGCTCCTGCCGGGTTTCAGGAATCAGCCAGCAATCCATTTCATGGATAACATCATCCTTTACCAGGGAGACATTAAAA
Source organism: Rhynchonycteris naso (assembly GCA_037038555.1). Lineage (NCBI taxonomy): Eukaryota > Metazoa > Chordata > Mammalia > Chiroptera > Emballonuridae > Rhynchonycteris > Rhynchonycteris naso. Next base: position 157,213,144 of record CM073001.1, on the reverse strand, counting down.
ATTAACCCAGAGGACTTCATATTTTTCTGCTGGGAGCAAAGCTGCTATGGTTACCAGATAATGCACAGACTGAGCTGGAATACAGATAAGGACTTTTCTTTCTTTCTTTTTTGTAAGAAATGGAAAGGCCCCAGTGATGGCTCACAGGAGAGATGCCCTGTGGACAAAGAGAATACTGTTGGCATCAGAGCTTGGCAGAAGGCATGTGACTCCAGGTAGCATCTAACCTGCTAATGTGGGGGCCGGGAGCATGTTTGATCCTTGTTTTGATGAGGGAGGTAGGGAGAGGGAGTTGTGACAGGTGGAAGACAAAGCTCGGAGGACTCTGGAAGTGTGAGTGCACTGCCGGCACCTTCTACCACACACACACGCATACACATCTGTGCACCTTGACCTTGGAACCCTCTGAGCTAAAGCCGGGTCTTTCCTCCACGTCCAGCTGCTTAATCTGACCAGACTCCCTGCTTATGGATCCAGGGTTCCCATGGAGGACTTGGGCACTCGCTGGGCAGAGGCCAGGGCAGGTCCCTATAGAGCTGAGACAGGCATTGACCTTTTGTCACCTCCCTGCCTCCAACACCTAAGACCCTTAGAAAGAAAGACTCAGGAGACTGAGAGGTCAGAGTAGCTGGTCTTGACCCCGGGAGAGAGTACATGTTCCTGCCTGTTCTGGGAGGCTCACATGAGCTGGATGGGCGTGGCCTCAGACAAGGTGGGGAGGGGGCCATAACCCCCTAATCCCAAACCAGGTTGGGGTGGAGCAGCATTCCTGGGCACCCAAGGCTGGGAAAGCAGGAGACAGTGTCCCTCCCACGTGGTCACACCCCCTCCAGGCTCCCCGGCTGCCTCCCACCAGGTGCTATTCCCATTCTGGCCCCTGCGCAGGAGTTATCTGGGAACCTGCCTGGGAGCTCCCGGAGGGCAGAACCTGGGTCTGCACCATCTGGGTGACCAGGGCCTGGGACGTAGAATATCTCCTGAATGGGACTTGAGGCTGAGCACCAGCTGTGTTGGCAGCAGGAGGGGACTAAGGAGGACAGGGTGCTGTGGGAGCCACTTTGAGCTTTTGGTCAGTCTTTCCAGACTCTTTATGGGAGAAGAACACAGCTTAGATGTAGGTTTGGACAAGCGCGTTCACGGGGAGTGAAGGTCCTGCCAGCCAGATCAAAGGCCCAGAGAGAGTGCCCGGCAGGGCTCAACCTACGTCCATCAGCGCCGCGTTGATGTAGTTGCTGGATTCTCCATCCACCGAGATGAGGAAGGGCAGGCAGCGGTCCAGGGGCAGGACGTCCATGCTCCGATTCTTATCGTGGTTCCGAGGCAGCAGCCCGATGCTGCAGTCCTCAGGCCGGACATGGGGTGTCACAATGTTGAGGGTCTGCGGGTGGAGAGACAGCTCAGGTGCTTGTCCGGCAGAGAGACAGTGATGTTCAAACTCAGCCTAACCTAAGCCCACATCTCTATTCCCCAAGCTTAGCCCTCCGGTGCCCTTCCCAGGTCGGTTGCTCTTCTGTGGTGGTGTTCTGTCATCTGCTGGCCTCTCCAGGCCCCGTGAGCTGAGAGCCTCTTCCAGGGGCAGCATGCGCCCACGCTGGCCCAGACAGGCTCCCAACATCTGCCAACCATCTGAATAGCTGCTCATCTCAGCCAGCGCGGCATTAGAGGGCAGGCCAGCCAACAGGCCGCCAGGTAGGGGCGGAGGTAGGGAATCCCTAAGGAGTGCTAAACACCACTTCAAGTATCACTGAATGAGGGAAACCAGCATGCCTCTCAGAAAGGAAGCTGAGAATGGCAAGATGCTTGGGTGAGCTGCTCAGGATGGGTGGGAGCCCCTAAGGGGACACACCCGAGGGTGTCTGGGAAATTTCAGGGCTTGTGCTCTGCAGATAAACTCTTGCAAATCTGGGGCCAGCACTGAGCTGCCCCAGCCAATACCCTATCGGGGGTCCTCGAGTTATGACAATCTCGACATACGACATTTTGAGTTTACGATGCTCACTCCTATAAAAACTTAAATTGAGAAGTGAGTGTTTTGGCTTATGCCCTTGGTGTCATACTTACATACTCTGTGGGCGACCTAGTTCCAGACTAGTCTGGAACAATTATCTAAGAAGGCAGAGAGGCCTGAAACAGATCCTGCACCCTCTACGTCAGCTGCTTCTCGAGATGGAACACCTGTAGTACAGGTAGGATCATCTCCAGTGTCACCTGCATGTTCCCTAGGCAATCCTGACTCACCTGCCCCAGTATCTCCAGCACCTTCTGCAGGTTCTCCTGCCTCTCCAGCTTCCTCCTCCCAATAGGTCACTCTCCCTCACCCTGCAATGCCCCTGCCAGTGTGCCAGCCAACCACAGGAATAAAGGTAAGGAATTCTTTTTACACTCATTTCTTGTCATTTTTTTTCTGTTACTACAGTACAGTGTACAGTACAGTATATTTATGTCCTTTTTCTGTGGCTTAGTTGTATGTTTATGTTCTAGATTGATTTTACAACTGTGTTAGAATGGGTAAGTGACTTAGGCTAGGGTGTGTTTTGACTTACACCAAAATTTGGGTTACGTCACTGTCATAGGAATGGTACTGTGCTGTAACCAGAGGACCCCCTGTAGATGCTATGGGCAACCACCGGGGTCCAAGTGATCCACCCTCCTCTCATTTCTGCATTGGTCTCTACCCCGAATCAGTCAAGCCTACCTGTCTGAAGGCGCACTGACCAGGGCCTCTGCCTGTGAGCCGTGGGCCCAGTATTTGCCCCTCAAGTCCTAGAGTTTCCATGTGCCTGTTCTCAGCTCCTGCTGCCTGCTATGACCTTGGCACTGACCCTGGGCCAGTGGGCTGGACTCTGGCTTTGCCTTGCTCAGTGATTCGCATCCAGGCCTCCAGACAAAGTTGTCAACATCTGACCACACGGGCTGCAGAGAGCCAAACTGCTTGCTCTGTGCCGGAACTGGACTCCAGGGTTGTGCTTCTTGGAGCTTAATGTGCAGACATCACCCAGCCATCTTGTTACCTTCCCACTGAGCAGGTGCGGGTGGGGCCCGAGACTCCTAAAGCTCCCAGAGGAAGCCCTTGCTGCAGGTGTCCAGACCACACTGCGAGCAGTGAGGAGGACACACTCCAACTGTCCAGAAGTACTGAGAAAACTCGGCAGGGACAGCGGAGCAGGAAATGCGCATGTGCGTACGCGCGTCTCCGCCCACCGCCTGGCCCGGAACTGAGCATGCCGCCCTCCGTTCAACAACGTAATCCTAGTTGAAACAAGTGTCAGCATCACTGAGTGACGGGTCCCCGGTGGCTTGTGCCTGTGCATTTTGTGTTCTGGAACTCTGTCTGCAGCGTCTGCAGCTGCAGGCGCTGGAAGCACGGAGACCTGTCGGTGCTCACGAAGGGAACCCCACACGCGTGCTCTGCGCCACGCCGCGGAGCCTGGGCTGTGCTCTTACCTGAAACTCGTCCTTAATCTGGCTGGAGTTGGTCTGGGGGTCCAGCCTGCTGATGTTGTAGTACAGGGAGCGGAACTCGCACACGGGGATGGCGGTGTTGCCGCAGAGGCACGCCTCCAGGATGGCGTCGTGCACGAACACGTACTGCTCCTGCAACGCCAAGGGCAGACGGGACAGGGTGTCCACATTTAATCCCGTGGCTGTGACAGATGGGCGTGATTAATATTGCAGAACCACTGCTTTCTATCTTACGACCTGAAGAATCAAGTTCCTGTGCTTTCCAGTGACTGAGCTACGGCGAGCTCTGCCCCTTGAGTAAGAGGGAGCAGCATAGACCCTGGTAAAAACCAGAAACTTGTGGACGTGCTGCAGAGCTGCTCGTGGTGTCCTGCCCATGTCCCCTACCTGTCACCCTGACCTGTTCAATGCTGCTCATGGCAGATACCTGGGATTCACGCCGCTGGGGGCCTTTTCCCAGCCCCAGGGGCACACCTGGGCCGTGTGCAGGGTGAGCTCGCAGGGTCAGGAGGTAACGCCCCAGGAGGGTGCCCCCAAGTAATGCTAGGTAGAGAGTCAGGGGGGACAAACACCTAACTCGCCTCTCTCCTTGGGGGACACTTGGAAGAGCACGTTCCACCCTGTATCAGAGCTCCCAGGACTGGGTCCCCAGTGGCCACAGTGCCACAGTGTGTGAGGCATTCCCAGGGCCGGAAAGCTTTACTTCTCTCTCACCAGCCAGTGTGTCTTAGGGCCTCTCCCAAACGGCCCACTTGCTCTCAGCTGCTTGTCTCAGGGGCTGCTCCTAAAACAGGTGACAGCCTCTCTGCCCTCTCAGCTCTTGGCACCTCGCTGTTCTCTTCTCCTGGACACCCTGCCCCCCTTCTATGCCTGCAATGCCTCAGTTCCTTTGGAAAGTCTTCTCTAAACTCAACAGGAGGAAGTTGCTGCTGTAACTTCCAGGCTCATGTCTTTATAGAAAATGCTTATCCAGATGCATAACAACGATGGATTTGAATGTCTGTCTCCCCCACCATACAGAAGGGGTCACAGTGCATCTAATGCACCTGGCAACAGAGGACGTGGCCTCTTGACTGTAGCAGCGTCACTGAGAAGCCTGAAGACACAGAGCACTCAGCGGGGCCCTGTATGTACTGGCCTGTAAGTGGGGGGACCCCCGCAGAGCCAGCAGTGACTGGTCATGCCCAAAGCCATGCACACTTTCCCTTTGTGGGTAATGATGGAAGCAGCAGCTCTTGATGTGCCCAGCTCTGCCCGGCCGGGCACCCACCGCCTTCGCTAGAACCAGGCACGGGCTCGTTACAGGAATAACAGGCCACGGCTCCGAGGAGCTGGACTGAAGAGGCTGCCTCAGGAGAGGGGTCCAGGAGAAAGAGCACGGCCCTGGAAGTCACATGGACCCAAGTCCTACCACTCTGGCTACAGAGGCTCAGTTTCTCCATCTGTAAGTGGGGGAACTAGTAGGATCTCCCCCACAGGGTTGTGAGGATTAGAAACAATCCCCTGAATACCAAGAAGCCAGCATGGTGCCGGGCCATTAGCAGGTGCTCAACAGTGACAGCCCCTCCCAGTGTCCTCAGGTCTCGGACTGTCTAACTGGACAGAGGGGTGTCTGAAGGTCCCCTTCTCCCTCCTGGGCAGGGGCTGTGTTCTCTCCCGTGGAATTCCCAGCCCATAGCTTGAGAACTCGGGGCCCCACTGAGTAGGCCATTCGGGCAGTGACTGAGGCCATGTGGGGCACAGGGGGGGGGCACCCAGTGCGTGCCAGCCCTCTCCCATCTCTCTTCTATATAAGAGCACCTGGATTTTAAATCTTGGGTCCCCCACCAGTGAACAGGCTGCCTGGTGTCCCTGGGTCTCAGTTTCCTTCCACGCATTGCCCTGCAGGGTTCTCGTGAGGCCCAAGCCGTGTGTATTTCAACGTCACGAAGCAACGAAGCTCACGCTATTTGGGGTCAGACCCCTGGGATCAAATCGTCATTGCACCACTTACTGGCGACGTGACCTTGGGTAGGTGGCTCTCACCTGCTCTGGGTTCTGATTGTCATTCAGTCCCTGCTCGGATGCCCTCAGAGAGGGGGGAACTCAGCACCGTTCCTCATTAGAACTGTGGGGCCTCAGGGTTGGCAGGGGCATCCTAGCTTCTGTGATGGTCTCACCATAGCGAGCCATGTATTCACTCGCTGACATTTCTCCCAAATCCAGGTCCCTTTCTAGGATGCCACCACCCACAGGTGTCTCTGTTCTACCAGGCTTCTCCTTGCTCAGGGCTGCAGGTGGCTGGCCGGCTCAGTCCCCCAGGACCTACCTCCGTCTGCACCAGGTTGACTCTCTGGGCCCGCAGCTCACGCACACAGTTGAAGATGTCCACCACCCCTTCATTCTCGGCCATGTCGAGCATGGTGTCGATGGCAATGAAGCAGCCAGTCCTCCCGGCTCCAGCACTGGATGGATGGAAGGAAGGATGGAAGGAAGGAAGGAAAGAAAGAAGGACAGTGATCTGTGTTAGGGATCTTGGGGCAGGACCAGACCTGGGGAGGCCCCTCACATTCAGCCCTATTCCCGGGGTCCCTGCAGAAAGGGGGTACGTGGCAGAGGTCAGACAGAACAGTCTGAATCAACCTTACCAGGAGATCCTGGGCAAATGACTAAACTTAGAGCCTCAGGCCTCTCTTTTGTAAAACGGAGAGAGCTATTTGCCTGTGGGCTGGAGTCATGGTGGTCAGCCAGAGGCTGTGGGATCCGCTGCTGCCTTAAATGCATGTAGTTTTGGACGTGAAGGCCAGACTGCCTTTCATGAGGGTCTTTGACTCGCAACATGGAAAGGAAAGGAATGCAAAGAGGAAGGAAGAAACCACGAGGTGAGCGATGAATCCAAGGAGGACAGGCTGGTGGGGATCATCCCCAACAATGATCTGGAAAGCCAACCCCTAGATCAGTGCTCTGGAAAGCACCCTGTGGGAAAGTCCTCATGTACGGTAATGCTTCTTGGTTTGAATAAGGTCTGACTTGCATCTGCCCTAGAGCGATCTTCCCCCACCCATCCAGACCGAACCCACAAAAACTCAGCTGTCTGGGGCCTCAGGGTCTGAGGGCACCCCATCCGTGTCTTCTACAAAGTCTCATCCTTGACCTGTTTTAGGGGAAAAAAACCAATTTGGCTCAATTTTAAATATTGGGTCCCCCACCAGTGAACAGGTTGCCTGGTTGTCCCTGGGTCTCAGTTTCCTCTCACACATTGCCCTGCGGGGTTCTCGTGAGGCCCAAACTGTGTGTATTTCAGCGTCACGAAGCAACGAAGCTCACGCTATTTGGGGTCAGACCCCTGGGATCAAATTGTCATTGCACCACTTACTGGCGATGTGACCTTGGGTAGGTGGCTCTCACCTGCTCTGGGTTCTGCTACCCTCATCCATAAAACAAGGCTGATAATAATAAACAGACCCACCACGTAGCATTGAAAGCACAATACATGTAAATTGCAGGAAATTATGTTGAAAAAAAGCATAATGCGTGTAAATTGCTTTGCCCTGTGCCTGGCTACATAGCAATTTCTCAATAAACGTATACTTAACAAATATTTACTGAGCACCTATTAGGCATCAGATGCTGGCAGTGGGGGTGGAGACAGGAAGATGAGGGAGACTCATTTTCCGGCCTGAGGGGGCATGACACATGTGACCTTCTCATCCTCACTTGCTCCCTCTATGAAATGGGGCTTCTAATTCTCACCTCTGGATTGTGGGGAGGGAGAATGGGGAGGGCAGGGACGAGCTAACCTGTATGCAGGGTCTGAAAGGTGGGCGGGCCCAAGGCGGCCGTGGTAAAGTCAGTGGGAAGGAGGGGGAGAAGAGGGAGGAAGCGGCAGGCTAGCCAGCCTTCCGGTCTGGAGGTCCACCCTCCTCCCATTCCTCACGCCCTTGACAGGGCCCTTCATCTCCACTGAGGAGGATTCAGACGGGCCAGTCTTTTCCACTGTCACTTTCCAGGTCAGAGCTGAGAATATCTCTTCTCCGCAATAAGGTGACACCTGATGCTGTCTGTCCATCTACTCTCTATTACGGACCCTGCAGGCCGGCAACTGATTATTAAGATAACCGAAGCGAAGAGAAGCCGCTCCCCTGAGGCACCCCGGTGCCGCGGGCAGGAGTTAAGGGCAAGCGTCCAGGGGAAAGCACATTCAATGCCCAGCTCTATCATCGTGCACCTGAGTGACCCGAGTGAAGGGTCGACCTGCTCTGCACCTCAGTGTTCTTGTCTGTAAAATGGGAATGATACCGGCGCCCAGCAGTATCATTCCCAAAGATGGGTGAGAAATAAATGAAATCACGTGTGGGTAGAGGGCACATGTATCGGATGCTGTCAGGGCCAAGCACTTGTTCCCAAGGGCTTTACTATTTCAGGACAGCAGAGGTCGGCCACTCCCGTTCTCGTTAGACCTCCGGACGCGGGTCTCGTCAGAACGCACTGGGCCCAGTGGACACAGACAGGAGACTTTGAGGCAAAGAACATATGCCCCCCCCCCCCGAGCGAGCGGAGCTACCCTGTTCTTAGAGTATGGGGGGGTCCTGCACTTACCTGCAGTGGACCACGATGGGCCCGGCCTCGGGGGGGTTGAGGAACTTGACCTGGCGGACGAAGCCCAGGAGGCCAGTGGCGTAGCAGGGGACGCCGTGGTCGGGCCAGCTGGTGAAGTGGAAGAGGCGCAGCTCCCGGATCTCATGGTAGCCTTTCTGAGGAGGGAGTGGGCCTGTTCTTCCAGCTGCCGCCCCCACAGGGACCCCAGCCGCTGCGCTCAGGAGCCGGCCTCCCACCACTGGGGAGGACACGGCTCTTGAAGGGTTAGCAGGTGCTTCCGCACAGAGGGTTCTGTGACCCCTCACACCTGGGAACTCGGGAAGCAGAGTGACGGCATTGCTGCAGGACTTGTCAGAGCCTTTAGTGTGCTTACATGCACCTGAATCCCCAAGGGGGCCTCGTAACACCCTGAGTTGGCCCAAGGGACCTTCTTTGTTACTCAGCAGCACAGACTCAGAGACATGTTGACCTTAAACACCAAGTTCAAATCATTTTCAGTGGACTACCAGGCCTCTCAGTGATTAAAATCTGGTGTCCTTCAGTTTTCCAGTCTTATCTGTGATAGTTTCTGCAGCTTTAAAAGTATCTCCAGACTTCTTTATTAATTATATTTTTAGAATCGCAAGCTATGAGACAAATAAAGGCAGAGCTTCTTGACCAATGGGGGCGGTGGGATCTAAAGCTCCGACTGGTTCCCCTCCCCCTCTCACCACCCCCCACACAGACAGCCTCCAGTCCATGGGGCAGTTCTGTGACTATGCTGGGGTCAGGTCACACCTCTGAGCCTTTGCTTGTGCAGTGCCCCTGCCGACATTTGTCACTTAGCAGTCTCCTGCAGGCACCAGACAACTCTGAATAGGAAGCATGTTCGAGTGTTCGTTCTTTCAGCGCATGACCTAACTTGGGAGGCAGACTCCTAAGTGGATAATTCTATTAAAGTACATAAAGAAGTGTCAGATAACCCCTTCTGAGGGGGGGGGGGGGAAGAGAAACCAGAGAAGGCTTCCTAGAGGCGGTAATACCTGACCTGCATCTCAAAACATCAATATTAAAAATAATGGCTAACATTTTTTAATCACAGACTATATGCGGCCACTCTCTAAACATTTTAATGTATTAATTCACTGAATCATCATACCAATCTCCGTACTGTTACCTCCTTTTTATAGATGGAGACGTTGAGGCTAAGCACGGTAAAGTAACAGGCCCAAGGTCACAGAACGAGCATGTTGTGAAGTTACAATCTGAGCCCTGGCTGTCGGCTCCCCTGTCTGAACTCCCGAGCATCACAATACACCAGTGGCTGAGAGTTACCTCGTTGAAGAGATGGAGGGACCCCCAGGCAGAGAGGCAGGGCCGGCAAAGCCCGGGGCAGGGCTTGGTGTGACAGGTGCATAGCACCACGAGCAGCCCAGGGTGACTGACTCCAGAGGGAAGTGGAAGGCAGGCAAAGGCGGACAGCAGGACTGGGGGTGGGAGGCTGGGTGGGCGGTAGATTCGGAAAGGCCTGGAATCCCAGTTTCAGGCCTCTGGCCCTTATCCCAGAGGCACTGGGGAGCTACAGGGAGGCTGCCCAGATGGTTGCACGGAAGGGCAGTGCATCTGACTTGCATTTTAGGAGATGGTGCCAACTACTGTGCGGAGGGAGGGCTGGGCTGGGTGTGTCGGGGGGCTGTGCATGCCTACCCAGGTCCCCTTTCCTGGCCCAGGGCACCTTCCCCAACAGTTCAGAGTTACCCCCTCACTTAGAGAGCTGCTCTCAGCCCCAGAAGGAGCCACCTCCATCAGGCTGCAGCCGGCAGCTGACAGTCAGTGGCTGAGACTCAGAGTGACCAGTTCACTTTTGTTAAGTCTGCCCAGGACTGAGGGGTTTCCCAAGAAGTGGCATTCTCACTGATAAATTCAGGGGGGCCTGGGCAAACCAGGATGATAGGTTACCCTAATGGGTACCAAAGGCCTGTGGCCTCCAGACAGGATCAACTCTGTCGTGCAATCCGTGCCCCAGAGTTTCCTGGTGGGAGCAGGCTGAGACCAACAGCCTTGCTTTGTCCTGCCTCCCTTGCTCCCTCCCTTTCTCCTCTGAGTTACCCCTCAACACTCAACACGTCATCAGGCTTTGCTAAATCAAACCAAGACATGGCAAGACTCGATGCAGGGAGTGAACAAGGGCCAGAATCAGGCGCCGCCAACCAGGCTGAAGTAGGAAGAGAGAGCCGCTTCAGGGATACTTGAAGGGTTTCACTCCATCCTGAGACACCCCAGCCCGGGAGGCCCTTGTTCGAGCCCTCCCTGCCTGCGCTGTGACTGGTGATCACGGGCCCTCTCTCCCTGACGGGACTGTGTCCTCTTCAAAGGCAGACGACACAGCTTCCTGTTTATTCCTGGGTCCCCGGCTCAGGAACTGGTATGTAACAAGTAACTCAGGCAGTGTCTGCCGAGCGCCCGCCTGAACACCGTGCTGAGCCTGGCTATGTCCAGTCAATCCTCTGAGGCCTGGGGAGTCTTCCTAGGGGGTCACACCTTCCCTTGTGATGGTTTGAAAGAAAAACCAAAGATAATCCAAGAAAGGACTCAGCCTGCCCAGCTGGCTACAATTCTTGAAGGTCTCCCTGCCTAGGGCTGGGGCCCACGGTGGCCGCAGGTCCCCCATCACCGAATGTGAATGTATGTGTGGTAGATGAGAGGGTGCCCCACCCAGATCCTCTTCGTTGGGCTGTGCTCTGGGGTCTCAGCTGCAGGAGTGCTGGCTGCTACTAATTCACAGGTGCCCTTGCTAAAAGGGGCCAGCTGGGGAAGTGCCCTTGCTAAAAGGGGTCAGCTCCCCCTGCAGATGACCCCCTCAGTGCCTGAGCAAGGCTAGGCGCCCACTCTGTGATGCAGTGCATGCTCCGGAGGCCCCTGTGGATCGGGCTGAGGCTAGACTTCCCCCTCCTTCCCCTTCTCTCACGTTCCTCTCCAGAGTGGTCCCTCGATAAACCATGTGCCTCCAAGTCCTGACCTCAGGCTCTGCTTCTAAGGAACCCGACCTAACACCTGCTGTCCTCCTTCCAGTGGGGGCGCTGCAGGGAGCAGCCAGGATGTCCAGTACCACAGCGGGGTACACAGAGCGGGCACTGTGCAAGGGCCAGCTCTGGTCCCAACAAGGGAGGACTTGGTCAAACCCTGACAGCACAGGTCTCAAAAGCACTGACATCCCCAGTGTCTTCACACCCTCAGGCCTGTGGCCATTGGATCCCTTAATACTGTTGCTTTTAGAAAATGGCAACTGGGGTGGAGTGGACGTGACAACGAGCTTCGAGTCTGGGGCTCACGTGTGAATCCTGGCTCAGCCCCCTTTCAGACAGGCAACTTTGGACAACTGAGACGCTCTGTGCTTACTTTTTTCATCTATAGAGTGGGAGTAATAATTGGACCTCCCTCAAGGGGTTGTTAAGAGGATTAAAGGGGTTAATTTATGCAAAGCAGTTAGAACTAAGCGCCTGGTTTAGTAACGCACAATAAATGTTAGCTATCATGACCATACAAGAGTAACGCCATCCTAACAATGGCTCAATAATAATGCAATTATAGACATAAGAACAATAATTTGCAACCTCATTCTTTCTCTCAAACTCCTGCCACCTTGGCCTCCTTTCAGTGCCCAGACCTGACACCATTGACATGTGTGGTGGGATAGCTCTTTGTTGCTTGGGGCTGGCCTGTGCTGTGCACTGCAGGATGCTTATCGGGTCTCTAACCTCCACCTGCTAGGTGTCAGTAGCACCCTTCTGCCCTCTGTTTTGACAACCAGAAATGGCTAGTTTTCCCGTGGGATAAAAATCACTGAGTTGAGAAACACAGGCCTAGAACATGCCGAAAAATTTTCTCCTCATTGTTTGCCTAAATGCCTCCTCCCCCAGGAAGCCCTCTCTGACTAACTCATCTTCCTGTCTTCACTCATGGCTTGTTTCTTCAGTGGCTTTTTTATCACCAAATGCTATTATTCCACTTATTTGTGAATTCTGTTCATCCCTTTCTCTAGAGGTGGGACCCTTGGGAGCAGGAGCCACATCTAACGTAATGGCTGGTCTGTCCCTACGGCCAAGCACATGATGGGCGCACAGCAGACCTCGCTCACTGTGTGTCCTGAATGAAGAGACCAGCCAGCTCACCTAGTAAACGGGCTGCCCACAACCACAGGGACGCTTACCTTCTGGACTGTGAAGGTGCGTATGACATATTCTGCCAGGGGCTCCGTTTCAATCAGGGTGACTTTAATGTCCCCGTAGACCTCTGTGTCATCCGGCCAGTATCGCACACACTTTACCTGTGAGGAAGGACGGAGACAAGGACCTATGAGCAGATGGCTGAGTGGGAGCAGCCACCTCCTCTGGCTTTCCCGTTCGAACAAACCCAAGGGTGACTTTGGTGGCATTTCCGTCCAAGGGTTCTCGGCTGGCCAGGGCTCAGCCCAGAGGACCTGCAGCCGTCAGGCACAGGTTGTTACCTTTGTTGGCAGAGCCCCTTACACTTTTCAAATCCATTATCAAATAGACGTAGGCGCGACAGGCGGGTGGTGGCATCCCCGTATTGCAGATGAAAATACTACTCGTTTGGAGGTTGGGACGGCTTGTCTAAGGTCCCCTGGCCAGTTTTCTACCTTTGGCTGAGTGGTGTATCAGCCAAGCAGAGATGAGAATACAAGGTGGGGAAGAGTGAGGAGGAGAAAGCGGAAGTGGTCGGGAGAGGGACATCCCTCCTGAGAGCTGGTGGTCAGGGGCTGAAGGAGCAGGCTGTGAGCGGGGGACAGGGGGCAGGTAGACTGTGCTGGGCTACGGGGGACGCCCTGCCCCTGATCTCTGCCCCGGGCAGGGGGTGCGGACGCTACGGACAAGCCATCCCCACACCTGACTGAGTCACACTCCGCAGGAGGAAAAACGAGATCGTGGTTTTCCCCTTAAAAGAACAAAAGCATTACCATTCCGGGGGACGCCGCACGGCCTAGAGTGGCATTTCCCACAGTGTGTTCCGCTGGGTGCTAATCGGTGTTAGGTAAACAAGAAAACAAAAAACAAAGGAAAAAAGGTTTTTTGGTCAAATGAGTTTGGGAAATGCTGGATTAAACAAAGTCAAACAGGCTGTTTTGCTACAGGACTACTCAGCTGGTTTAATGTACTACTGCTAATGGGTTTTTTGTTGTTGTTGTTTTTTGATTTTCCAAAAGGGGGCAAAGAGTAGACAGCATTTCCCAAACGTATTTAACCATGGAACCCTCTTCTCACTAAGCATCCTGCAGATGAGCATCCCATGGAACCCACTTTGGGAAACGCTGGTAGCACACAGCAGGGTTGGGGGGCAGATGGATGCATTGCATGATTCTAACACAGCAGCTGTGCAGCTACCAGGACGTGCCGAACCCTCTCTGAGCCTTGGCTTCTCTTGAGGATGATAGCTATATACTCACTAGGTCTAACACTGTCTTGCACAAATACTTTACATGTATTATTTTCATCACATATCACTATAACCATATAGAGATGATTATCATCCCCGTTTTACAGGTCAGGAAGCGGAAGCGCGGGGAGGCTAAGCAAATGGCCCGAGGTCAGCAGTCGGGATGGGGTGGAGCCAGGGTGCAAAGCCAGGGCGTCTGGTGCGATTGTGAAATGAAAGGAGGTGGAAGTATGGTAGGATATGGCCCGGGGCCTGGCTCCCAGCAGGAGCTCCATCAAGAGACTGCTCTCCTGATTCCTTCCCAAATCCAAATTAGATTCATGATGTACCCATCCAGGGAGCCTGTCTCCAATGGAGGGTATGTTACAGAACAGGCTGGAATTGGCCACAGGAGTCCCAGTCTGGTCCTCGATCCCTGAGGCAACAGGAGCACTACAAGGAGAGCCAAGAGTGGGAGACCCTGCCCAGCTTCTGTGTGGGGGACTTCAGGGTAGTGACTCCACCCCTTGGAGTCTGTTTCCTCATCTGCAAAATGGGGGAGTGGACCAGACAAGGATGGAGGCTCAAGGATCAAGTCTCTCCTGGCTCTGAACTCCCGATGGGACGTGAGATGTCCACCACGCTTTACCTGACTGTGTCTCACTTCCAAACCTCCCTTTCCCGTTATCTCGGCGGCCAGGACTCTATTTTAATGACTTTTCTGGTTCTTGCCAAAATGGAAACTTACCTGCCCACTCTAGTTTCAGGCTCATAAGTAGAAAGGCCCTCTTAATTCTGGTGAGTGTGCACCCTGCCTGTGAACCCGGCGGCCCTTCCACCCACAGGCCTCAGTTTGCCATGTAGGCCACCAGACGCTGGGCCTAGCAGTCCCATTTCTAAGCCCTCGGGTGGTTGAGGGCCCCAAGGGAGGGGTGGGGGCAGAGCAGAGCGGAAACCCCAGCCTGAACCCTGGAGAAGGTGGAGGTTTCAGAGGTCAGGGCACAGGGTCGAATGCTGCCGAGAGGCTGAGGACAATGAGGAGAGAGACGTGGTGACTGGATTTGTCCACACAGAGGACGTGGGTGATAGTGACGACGTCACTGTGGGTGGGAAGAGGCACCTGAAGGGAACCAAGTGCAGAAACAGAGCCTGCGTCTGCGTCTTTGGGGGTTTGGCAGAGAAGCGGGTACAAGGGACTCATGTTGGTTCGCCGGTTCTCTATCCGTACAGGCGAAGGTACTGGGGATGTTTGCATGCGGCCATGTAGCGATCAGAAAGAGGAATTCTTTTTCGAGTGAGGGAGGACTTGAGAAAACTCTCGCGCAGAGTCTACGACTCAAGGCACTGGGATGGCCTTTGCAAGGGCAAGAGTCGCTTCTCCCGGCGTGTCCGGCTGAGCCAAAGAATCGGCCGGGCTCTACCGTACGGGGTCAACAAAAATGGTCATTTTTATAGTTCAGCTGGTACAGACGGGGAGGACGAGATGGCTGTAGACACAAGTAGATGAGATGAGAGCTCACGTCTGATGGTTTACATCTCCTCCAACTATACGAGATGACGTCATTAACGGAGCGCGAGGGTGGAAAAGGGCATGAAGGGAAAGGACAGTCCCCGAGTGTGGAAGGGGAGTGAGGCTTCCTCCCCCGTGGGAGGCTCGAGGCATGGACAGAGACGTGCTCGGGTGTGCCACCCAAGCCCCCTCTAGGCAACCGCAGGAGGGGCTTACCCTGCCTACTTCCACGAGGTTGGTGACCATGACGATGCTGGCTGAGTTCTCCTGCCAGATCATCCTCCAAAAGTCCTTTACGGTCTCCTGCATGGGACCTGCCAACAGAGAAGGTGACGCCAGGGTCAGAGGCTGCAAGTGTCCAGAAACAGCCCGGAGGCCACCCCTTCTGGCTGCTCAGTCCGGGCTCACATGGGTGGGTGACAGTGAGTTTGGGGGCTTCCCGCTGGGACACCCGGGGAGCTGAGACTGGGGCCTGAGGCGTGTGAGGTTAGGGAATGGATGAGGAAAGCCACGTTCCAAATTGCCAAGGTCTGCAGCACCTACTGGGATAACACCAGCTTCTGTCCCCTTCCCTCGCTCACCCTCCTGCTCGTACCCTGTCTACCAGCCCCTTCCCCTTGACCCGTCACCTTATCTGGGCTATGTTTTGGGCTAATCATATAGCTTCAGGGAGCTTTTGTAAATGCCGGGCTCCAGAACCTCGATGAGGCAGGAAGGAAGTGGCTAGAGAGGGCGGAGACCGCCGGGAGTCAGACGCTGAGGCCCCAGGAAGAGGTGCTCCATGTCGAGCATTGGGCGGAGGCACCGACAGAGAGACCAGAAACCAGGCGGACCATGGGGGACCGGATCTTCGAGCCCAGGGCAATTTCCCTGGAAAAGCCTTTCAATGTCCTGGGCCTTCATCATTATAAAAATTATAAGTCATATGTGTATTTGATATAAAAATTTGAATGCCATTTTTCTCTGCATATGCCTATATATGTGTGTGTGTGTGTGTGTGTGTGTGTGTGTGTGTATGCAGATGCATGGATATATTTACATATGTACTATATGGATTGTCCCATGCCCTTCAAAATTCTTACCAAACATGATATTTTTCATAGCTGCATAATTTTCCATAATAGGAAAATATGACGTGGTAACCAATCTACCAATGGACAGGCACCTAATATTTTTCACTTTTTTCATATTACAGATAAAACTGTGACTACATAAGTCATGGTCCGCATTATAATTACCCACAGGGTTTCCTCCCAGGAGGGTTGGAGTGGTAGGATCATTTTCAGCCTCCTGATAACATGCTGCCAAGCTCTCTCCTAGGGCTGCTGGCTGCTTGCCTCCTGGGTACACACCGTGGTGGTGGTGGGGGGGGGCAAGGCACCATCAGCTCCACTTCCCGATGGGAACACGTGACTGAGGCTGACGCTGTTGGTCTGTCCTGACTGCCTGTTTCCTGGAGACACCTCCCGTCTCTCTCACTTGGGTCCCTCTGCTCTGTAGCTGAACTCGTCACCTCCTTCTTTCCCAAACGCACACAGGAACAATCTCAAGACCCCTGGACCGCTACTCCCATGCAACTTCTTTGCCAGCAGAAGCTCATCCCTCTCCCCCAGCGGAGGGCGGGGCCCTCCAGAGGGAAAGGGGGTGCTTACCTTGCGTTGCGATGTAGTGCCGAGGTCGATGGTACCCCTGGAAAACAGAGAAAAGCTCAATGAAGGGCTTCCCGTTCAAAGCTTGCAAATGGCACCGCATCAATAATGACCCTTCCTAAGACGTGGCTTTCTCGTAGGCAAAATGGGAAGAGCGCTAGACATTCCCCAGAGACGTGGCAGAGATTAAGATTGTGCGTATCAAGTGCTTAGTGTATCACTATATGTTAGCTGTGGCCACAGCTGGGAGGTGCCCATGCAGGCTGGCCCTAAGCCAGTAGACAGGGAGCAAGAATTGGGTGGGCATCACCTGTGCGCAAGCACCCAGATAAGAGGTTAAAACTTAGAGCAGCTCCTAGCACAAAGGAGCTGTTGCACGTTAAGCCATCCATTCCTACTATGCACGAGGCGCTGGAAATACGAAAGTGAGCCAGATGGGGGTGGGCGCTACCTCCGAGCAACTTATGGGCCGGAACAGACTGGGATAAGGGGAGACGTGGGGCTTCGCGGAGCTCCCGTGGGGAGCTGACTCAGCATGGAAGCCAGGGAAGTATTCTCTGAGGTTGAGTTGGCTCCGAGGCCGAGCGTGTCTTCCTATTCCATCCCTTCATCAGTCTTCTCAGCCTCCCTGCCCCTCTCCCCGGGCTGCCTGCTCTTCTTCAGTAACCATCAGGTTTCTATCTAGAGGCCTCGCAATGGCCATTCCCTGTGCATGCTAAGTTTGTTCCCCGGTCACCGCGGGGCTTGCTCTCTCCTTCCGCCCGGGCTTCTGTTGTCGTCAGTCACCTCCCCAGGGAACAGTCCCTGACCATGCAGTTGGCCCCTTTCTGCTTTCTTTCACTGACTTTATTTATTTCTTTTTCAGAGCCCTTATCACCAAATGGCATAATGTTCTTTGTTTATTTACATGCTTTTCCGTCTCCCCGGTGGAATGAGCGCCCCGACAGGCAGGGCTGGGTCGACGGCTTGCTCGTAGCCGTGCCCAGCCCAGAGAGGTCTGCCCGTGCCATCCGCCTTGATAAATGCATAGGGAACTCAGGTCGGGGCCTGTTCCCATGCTGCATCTGAGCAAACAGACCCAGTCTGGCCTCCAAGAAGTCCCCACAGAGGAAGCATTCTAACCACGAGCGAGACTCCTCAGCGGTGTTGATACAAGGAAATGAGCTGCTCCATTGGGGCTCCTCCAGGGATTTGCCAAGAGCGGGCAGGGGAAACTTCCTAGCCTTAAACGAACTCGGAGTTCATTGAAATCCCAGCTACACAGCACGCGGCCCACCTGCCAAGCAGCCGTGGGCCTGCCCGCATCTGTCTGTGAGCGATGGGAAAGAGGTTTGCATCCAAAGCACATTTATCTCACTCTGCACGCATGCATCTGTTATTTACTGGGGACCCAGATACAATATTTATTTCCAGACTGGTAATTTATAACGGATTCAAGTGGCCAATACATTCTCGGGCACATAAGCAGACCCGCCGGCGGGACGGTTAGGGTAGCAGCGGAACCGTGGCCATGGGAGGTGACGACCGGGCTGGCCGTGCAGCTCATTATCCAAATGGGAGTCGTAATGGATCGTCAAGGTCCAATAGCGGAGTCTAGCATGGGCAGTGAACTCTTCACAGAGCTGGGAGGGATTTGGCCGGGCGGGGGCCAGGACAGAGGGGTGAGGACTCCGCAGCTGTCTGGAGTCCTGTCTGGCCGGGAATATCCATAGAGACCCCAGGAATTTAAACTTCGCTGGCGTACATTGTAGGTTCACTAGGAATGGGATTCTCCCACCCCCTAGCCCATGTCAGTCACACTGGGAGGCGCTTGTGCTGGGTGTCCTCTCTGTCCCTCCCTGTCCCCTTTCTTCCCTTCCAGGCTCTGCTCTGTGCCGTGAAAAGTTGACCTGTAGGGACCACACCACCGGTTTGCGTGCCTTCCGGCTCGAGGTGGGTTCAGTCAAAGGGGAACGAGAGAGGAGCTCAGAGGCCATGGGAACCTGGGGTGTCTGTTCTTTCGGTGTCTCCCCACCAAGTCACACGGGCTGACCTGGACTCTGTACCAAATGCCACAGCTGCTCTCGGGGGACCTCTCCTTATGGCTACTCTCCCCTCTCTCTGGGCCAGGAGCTCCCTGCTGTTGCTAGCCCTGTGGGAACACCGCACCCCACCCTGCTACTTTCCCTCAGTCCTGTCCCACCCTTAGCATCCTCTCCTGGGTTAACCCCTCTGCGTGAGCCTGTTTCCCAGTGCGACCCTGACAGAGAAACACTTTACATCGGTTATCACATTCTTGTGGGGTGGCATTATTACCCCATTTTACTGATCTCAGAACAAGCAAAGAACTTACCCAAGATCATAAGGCTAGTAAGCAGAACTGCCCAGGTTCAACAGGCACTACGAGGCCTGAGCTCATGACATTGGTCTTGTGAGCCCTTGACTTTAACCCCTAAGATTCAGCACTGAGCCCGGGGTCACACACTAAGACAGCAGCCAGCAGAGGCCTTCCAGCCGGTCTGCACACTCTGCTCCTTACAGAGACGAGGAGAAGGTTGTGGTGTGTCCTGGTGGGCAGTGAGCTGAATTCTAGCAGTGTGACCTTGAGCAAAGCTCTCAGACCTCAACCCCTGGCTGTCTTCCCTGAAGGCTTAGAGACGCACTGTAACGACAGGACCTGGTAGGAATGGGAGGGGCTGTTAGTATCGATGATGCTGCCGGAATTCACTCTGCATTGACAGCGATCTCATTTGCCGCCTATAAAAGACCAAAGTGTACTTTGGCTCTGACTGCAGTCAGATACTCGCTCAACTTTGGACTGAGTGTCTATCCAGAAAAAAGATTTTTGCTGGAAGTTACCCCTCAGATGACAAATGCCAGGTATTGCCACTCGGGCCAGCAGACTCCACACGGGCCATACCCCCAAGCCTGCCACGTCCACTCAGTTGCAGACAAGGTCAAGGGGAAATGCAAGGAACCAAATCAATCTGTGCTGGGAGTCATTTGGGTCTGGTTCCTAGCCTGGTTCTGCCACAGACCAGCTGCATTGCCTTGGACAAGCTTTGCAATCTCAGCTTCTCTATCTGGAAAATGGGGTGCTTGCCTACCTTGGAGGATAAACTGACTCACACACACTCATACACACAGACACACACACACACACACACTCATACCAGCAATGCAAAGCAGAACAGGGAGGTCCAAAGAATAGAGAGAAAGGCAAACACGCAAATGACCAACAGAAGCCTCAGTAAATGTTGGTTGAATTAACAAATTTGGTTCCGCCTAGATTCTGGGAAATGTACAAGCACGCCACTGCGGTTAACAGCTTGCCGATAAAAATACTTAGGAGTCTGAGGGACCGAGGTGGATCTCTGAGCCATTCGTCAAGGCCCTTGGGCTCCCAGCTGAGGTTCTGAGAAGCCTGGCTTGAATCAGTCACCCTGGGATGTTCATCTGGCCCCAGAGGACATGCTCCCCCTCTGCAAACATTCCCACCTCCATGGGTACCTGCTGAATTTAGTCCCAGGAATACTGAAGCAATCCGTTTCCTAATTCAGTGTCCTAATCCAAGGCTCTCCTCCCTCGGATCTCTCTCGCACCCCTGGTGACAGATAAGTCACCCAGAGCTCAGCTCGGACCTGGTCTCCTCCTCAGTGAAACCTTTCAATAGCTTCACCTTGCCTACGGGATGCGGTCCCACTTCCCCAGTGTGATCACGGACCAGCGGTGGTCTAGCTCCACCTCACTTTCCACTGTTTCCATTACGTTGTCTCTGCTCCCCTCAAACGGAGCGGCCACGTAGCTCTGCTTCCAGCTGCCTCACCCTGGCTGTGCTGCTCCCCTAACCAGAGGTCCACCTTCCTGCTCTTTGATTTTCAATTCTACCAGGGCTTGAAGCTTCAGTTCACATCCCATTTTGCATTCCTGATGGGAAAAGGAATTTTTCCCCTCTGAACCCCCGTAGCATTTTATCGGAATGTATGAGTCTTACCCTTCCTAGTCTGTCCTGGAATTACTGATGGGCGTGGCCCGCCTTCCTGCTAAGGTCTTAGAGGGTAGGACCACGCCGTTTTTACCTTTATGGTTCTCATAGTATCCAGCGGACAGAGGCCCTTTTATATTTTTGTTGTCTAAATGGCTCTACCTTCAGACGAATGACTGAATGGACAGGCAGACACGTATGCAAATGAATCAGCGGGTGAAGTAACAAGACTAGCGTGGTCCCGGGGCCCCACATGGCCAGCTACTGCAGCCAGTCTGGGAGGGTGGGCAGCTTTAGATGGGAAATGACCTGGGGTCACTCTAATTACACAAATCTGGGAGGAGCCAGATGGCTTTGGACATGTTCTGGGAGGGCCACCTTCTTGCGGAGAATCGGGGGGGACAGCCGCAAATTTTGAGCCCACTAGCCAACCCAGAGCCCCGCTGCCCAGCCCCAGGAAGACCCTTACATCAATGTAGTTGGCGTTGATGTAGTCAGAGTGCGGGTCTCCATCCAGTACCAGCAGCCTCACTCGGGAATGGTCATCTGCAAAGAGTGAGTGAGGGAGGGAGAGGGAGGGAGGGAGATAGAGAGAAGGGGGGAGGGAGGGAAAAAGGAGGGAGGGAGAAAGGGGGAGAGAAAGGGAGGGAGGGAGGGAGGGAGGGAGAGAGGGAGGGAGGGAGAAAGAGAAGGAGGGAAGGAGGGAGAGAGATAAGGAGGGAGAGAGGGAGGGTAGGAGATAGGGAGGGAAGGAGTCGGAGGGGAGGGAGGGAGAAAGGAGGGAGGGAGGGAGATGGAGGGAGGGAGAGAGAAAGGGAGGGAGGGAGATAGGAGGGAGGGAGGGAGAAAGAAGAAGGGAGGAAGAGAGGGGGAGAGGGAGGGAGGGAGAGGGAGAAGGAGGAAGTGAGCGAGAGAGAGGGAGGAAGATAGGAAGGAGGGAGGTAGGGAGATGGAGAGAGGGAGAGAAAGAGGGAGAGGGAAGTAGAGAGGGAGGAAAGGAGGGAGGAAGATGGAAAGAGGGAGGGAGGAAGATGGAAAGAGGGAGGGAGGAAGAGTGAGAGGGAGGGAGAAACGGAGTGAGGGAGATGGAGAGAGGAAGGGAGAAAGGGAGGGAGGGAGATGGAGAGAGGAAGGGAGAAAGGGAGTGAGGGAGGGAGAAAGGGAGTGAGGGAGGGAGAAAGGGAGTGAGGGAGGGAGAAAGGGAGTGAGGGAGGGAGGGAGGAAGGGAGGGAGGGAGCGAGAGAGAAGAGAGACGACAGAAAACAAATGGGTGAGGCCGTCAGGTGAGGAGCCAGCCCTCCCTCTGTTAACCCCCCCCCCATGAACTACTACACACCAGGCATCACGTGACTTGCACAAGCCCTCTCATTTAACCCCCGGCACCCTCAGTCACTACCCCCACGCACAGCTGGGGCAGCTGAGACTATGCCTTAAAGGAGACCTGCAGCCTCTCTATGTTCCCGCTGCCCTTCCGGTTCTGGCTTTGTCATTACCGACCTGGGTCAGTCTTAGCGATTCTGTCATTAAACGGGGCTGGAAAGACCCTCTCCGTAGGACATGCAAGAGGGAGAGACAACATGACAACACCTGGGAAGTGAGGCGCGTTGGATCGGGATTAATATGCTCCATTTTCATGTTGGCTTAAAAATGGCAAATTTAGCTATTTTCCACATGGGCATGAATTACTTTTCTTTGGCCTCTTAGAGAGTATTGCTTGCAAACAGACTGTCGGCCACATATTGTTATCGATACTACCATTCACGCGGAGCTGAGTAAATCATTATAAAAGAGGTCATCAATAACTAAAACTCGTGTTACAGAGAATCTCATTTCAAACACAATCTAGGCATAAACGAGATTTGCAGGCTTTGGCTGCTGGCACGCCGACGCCAAATAACACCACGTGAAACCAAAACAACAACCAACCAAACAGAAACACTAGCACAGCAGAACCCGGCTAGTCCTTCACAGTTAATTGAAGGGAGCCCCGACACATAAACGGACGCATGTAATCAGCCCCTGGTTGGGGCTGGCTGGAAGGAGGCGCTCAGCTTGCTGTCCAGGTCGCGGTGAACATGTCACCTCGTGTCATTGGTCCGTCTGTCCACCTTCCACTGGGGCAGGGCTGGAGTGCCACGCAGGTGGGCTGGGTACTTGGAGCGTCCCCAAGGGTCCCTGGGGGCCAAGGGCAGGTCAGCTTACTCAGTTCGACTTCCCAGTTATTCAGCACATCTGCTGCTGCTCACCAGAACCCCTGGGAATAGGAACACTGACTGTTTTGTTCCGTTTTATCCGCTGCCGCTCCGATGTGGCAGGTACTCACAGGGACTCGGTGAATGTACGTGACCTCGTGGGTCTCTCACAATGATCCTGAGGGAGAAGCAGATGGATGCTCCTAGCCCATGTTACAAGTGAGGAAACCGAGGCTCACAGGACTGGCTGGCTATGACCAGGGGGTGGGGGAGCTTGGAAGAGCGGGGTCCTCTTAGCTCTGGGCCCAGGCACTCAAGCCTCCAAAGGGAGGCCTACGTGGCTGTCAGAAACCACTTCAAGTGTCCACAGCAGGAGGCATTCATGACAAAGAAGTGGTTACCTAGGTGATGGACAAGTCGAGAAGCCAAACAGAAGAGGGTGAAGTAACTGAGAGAAAGGCCCTGCTGGGGACGGAGGGACAGAGGGAGGGGTGCAGGTGCCAGAGCTCAGGGGCTGGGCCCCCTGTGGGCCTAGAGCTGCAGTGGGCATCTCTGGTGAAGGCTGGAGAAGGGGCGGAGCCTGTGATGGGGATAAGGGGGACAAATACATCTTCCTTTCTCCCCCCCCACCAGTCTCCCACTGGTGCATGCATGGCACTCGCCAGACCCAGACAGAAGCCAGCTGGCGAGAGACTGAGAAATGTAACCTGCAGGCGTCCATCCCCTGTGAGCAGAAGAAGGCAAGGACTGGGCCCCAGGATGGACAAACAGATCCAGAGCTGGATAGCGTACCATCTAATTAACTAATTAATTTAAAAATAATTCACTGAGCACCTGCCATGTGCCAGGCACCATGCTGGACGATGAGATACACTGGGTGCCATGTTTTTACTCACTGTAGGGAAGAGTCTCAGCGGAAGCAGCTAAGGGAGTAGGTGGGAGGTCTACACCGTTCCTTTGGGCGGAGGGGAAGGGGGTGTGGAGGAGTCTGAAGCTAACCTTGATATCAGGAATTCATGACGGGTACCAGAGACTTCGCATACCTGCTTGTACTCCATCATCCGTTCCCCCTAAATACCTCTATAGATTATTATACTCACACCATAACGATGTAGTAGTATTCTTCCCTTTCACAGATGGAGAAACAAACTGGTGCTCAGAGAGGTTAAACAAGTTTCTCCTGTTACACAGCCTGTAAGGAGCAGGTCTGGGAGTCTATCTCAGGTCTGTCTGACCCTGGGCCCCCGTTCTGTCCACACAGCGTGCTGTCCCCGGACTTCTCGCATCTCACAGATCCAACTGCTAGAGGCTGTGCAAATGTTTGGTTTCTAGCTCCAGCTCTCTAGCCCCAGAGAAGGGAACTTCCTGGGGGACATCCCACCCAGCAGGGGTTTGGAGAAGGCCCAGCATCTCACTCTGAGCTCTGGTTGCTAAGCCTCACCACCAGAGGTGACAAAACCTGTATGCCTTTAAAAAGTGAAAATGCATACACACTGCGTTTTTACTCATTGGGCTCGGTAATGGCTTATTGATTCAAAAATTTCTTTATTTATTGAGTTATGCCTGCTCCAGGGGTCTATAGCACTAGGAACAGAGATTCTGATATAAAATGCTGAAAGGTAATTTTCTTTAATATACAGTGGGATTTAAAATCTGAGAGAAAAAATTATTAAAAACAAAAGGGAACAAACTTGTTAGTTCAATATTAAGACGAAAGGTGCCTCTGACCCCCGGATGCTGGTGTTTGCCTACCTCTCCCCTTCATTCATTCACTGAGAACACATGGGCTGAGCACCTACTATGCACAGGCTTGTGGAAGGGACTAAGGAAGTGCTATCCATGTGATACTCAAGCTTACGAAGTTGGTCAGTGGGGGAGGCAGACGGAACGTAGAGGGCTTTGTGGAATGATCTATGAAGGAGGAACCCAAAGTGAGGAAGGCTGACCAGGGGACAGTAAGGAAGGTCCTTCCATCAGAAGGAACCTGACCACTGAGGGCAGAAATCCCTAAAAGCAAGCCACTGGAACCCGTTTCCCGTCTTGTGAACAGTAAGGGTAGAGCGTGAAGGGGTTAGCTATGGCAGAAGAGAGAGAGGAGTGGGCGGGGCTAGATGACAGAGAGCTCTCCATGCCACGTTCAGGCACTCTGATGTAGGTAACCAGTCTAGGGTCTGCAGGGGGTCCAAATACAGCCTCTATTTTCTGAGACCGGGAAAGGCCGTTTTAGTATGAATTGACCAGGATTCGTTCTTAAATGATCTACTTGCGGCGAGGAAGAGACACTCGGGTGTGAGGTATGAAGATGAGGGTCGGCCCTGGGTTCAAATCTTTGCTCCATCACTTTAGGAAGTCAGTTGATCTGTCTGAGCCTTGGGTTCCTTAGCAAAATGGGGCCAATACTACAGTGTTGGGAGGATTCAATGAGGCAATCCAGGCCTGGAAAGTGTGAGGGCACTAAAAGAACGAGAAGACAAGCCACAGATGAGGAGAAAATATTTGCAAAAGGCATAGCTGATAAAGGACTTGTATCCACAATATACAAAAAACAAAAAAATACTCTTAAAACTCAACAATAAGAAAACAAACCTCTCCATTAAAAACAGGCAAAAGATCTGAACAGACACATCACCAAAAAAAGTTATACAGGTGGCAAACAATCATAGGAAAAGAAGTTCCAGGCCAGGCTTCATTAGGGAATCGCAAATCAAAACACTGAGATACCGCTGTCCACCTACTAGAATGGCGAGACTCCAGAACACCGACATCATCAAATGCCGGAGAGGAAGCGGAGCCACAGGAACCGCCACCCATTGCCGGTGGGAACGCAGAACGGCGCAGCCGCTGGGGCAGTCGGCTTCCTTCCAAACTGAACATACCCTTCTATGCTCCAGCAATTGCCATCTCCGGCATTTACCCAAAGGAGTTAACACAAAAACCTGCACACCGATGCTTATAGCAGCTTTAGTCATGCCTGCCAAAACCAACACGTCCTTCAACAGGTGAGTGGGGGAAACAAATGGTGGTCTACCCAGACAACGGAATATTATTCAGGGATCTAAAGAAACGAGGCATCCAGCCATGACAAGACATGGAGGGAACTTCAATGCAAACGGCTAAGTAAAGAATGCCTGTCTGAAATGGCTTCACAGGGTGTCAGTCTAAGTCCAGGGCATTCTGGGAAAAGCAGAACAATGGAGACAGTAAAAAGGAAAAAAAAAAAAAAAGGTTATCAGTGGTTGTTAAGAAAAAGGAGGGAGGGAGGGATAGGTGGAGCCCAGGGAGTTTTTAGGGCAGTGAACTCTATAAACTATGGACTTTAGTTAATAATAATGGATCAATAATGGCTCGTCAGTTGTAACAAATGAATCACACTAATTCAAGATGTTCACAGGAGGGGAAACTGGACGAGGGAGGGGGAGAAGGAGGGAGGATGTGGGGATGCTCTATGTATTCTGTGCAATTTGTCTGTAAATCTAAAAATCTTTACAAGAGTTGTTAGGGCAGCGCTGGGTACCAGCAGGTGCTTCGTGAATGGTTGTTGTTGGCTGGAGAGGAGGCAGGCCATGCTCTGACAGCAGAGATGCTTAGTAACTTAGGGCTCCCCATTTGCCCTTCATCCCGAATGTAAATCCACCTTCGCGCGGAGGCAAAGAGCTACGTGTGCGCTTGTTAAAGGGCAGAACTCAGCCGCAGGTCCGCTGAAAGGCGTTGCAAGGAGCAGTGATGTCCTCATGGTTTATTTATTCCTTGTGGGAGATGCTAATATTATTCTGTGTCCCCTTTCTATGTCTAACTTTATATAATTAGGGGATAAAAAATTGTGTTTATCCACACGCGCACGGAGAGAGATGGGGCAGCGTTGGCGAGAAGGAGTTTGTACAAGGTAATTTACAAGCGGCCCCGAACATTCATTAAGCTCTATCTACATTTTGCAAGCTTGAAAAACAGCTAAATCGGGACTCCTCGTTTGATAGTCGAGACAAGAAGAATGGAGGAGAGTCATACAGAGGAGAAGCGGAGTCCTCAGTGGTGAGGGGGCAGATGCAGGTGCCAAGGACCGGCGTGTGGAGAGGAGATACCTACCCCCTGACAGACACAAGTGCAAAGACTTGGAGACCCAAAGGCCCCCACCCCAGATACAAATCCAGGGGAACAGAAATATCATCCTTCTGGAATAAATCTCTTCCTTGTAGTTTTGGGACAAAGACTGGTGATGTGTTGACAAATATTTAACAAACAGTTCTTTGGAAGAGAAGGAAAAGGCCCTGACCTGTAGCATCTGCTGAGTTCTGTCATTTAAATACTCCCACAGTGACTGATCTTAAGCTACCAACATGGCATCCACTAGCTCACAAAGTCCCTGAAAATGTAACAATCTGTTTCCACAAGCTGGTGTGACTCCGCGCCAGGGCACCACCGACAGAGAGGGAAGCCCTACTGAAGCCACATGACTTACCTGACCCGGTCTGGGACCTCGTTCCTCACACAGCCTCATGCCCTACTCCCTACACATACTCTGGTAACTGTGTCCATCTTTCGGCTGCTCAAATGCACGATGTCTGCTCTGACCTCAGGGCCTTTGCACATGTAAAGGAACACTCCCACCCCTATGAGGCTGGTGACATCTCATTCTTCAGCTCTCATCTCAATGTTCCTCCCTCAGGAAGTCTTCTGTGAGTTCTCCACCCCAGACTCTGATGGGCCCCTGTACTTTTCTCCCCAGCTCTTAGAGCAGTTGTATTTTATACCCTGTTTAAGGAAGGGCACCCTGTGTATGGAACTCCTCTATAGGGTGGGGCACATAGCAGGTGCTCAATAATGATCTGTTCAGTAAATGAACTCATATTTGTGTCTGAAAGGCTGAGAATGAGAAAGGAGCAGGCCCACTGCTTACAGCCAGCCATACAGTTGATTCTAGCTAACCTGGCCTGGGGCCCCAGGCTCTTTGCTGAACAGGAGGCTGGCAGAGTGTGCCTGGGTCCTGTGCTCAAATTCTTCCTCTTTCCATGGTGGACTCCTCACCCACCTGCAGACCCAGTCTGTCCTGTCCCAAGACCACTGGGTAATTCTTACATTCAGTTGGAGAGCAGCTAAGGGGTTGGGTAGACTCTGGAGGCAGATCTGAGGTCAGTTACACTAACTGTATCACCCTGGGCAAGGTAAGAAACTTGCCCAGGGTGATACAGTTTCTTACCTTCCCTGAGCCTCAGTTTACCCAATATAACATCAAAATCATATCTACCTTAGCAGACTGTTACAAGGGTTAGAAGAAGCTATAAAACCACTTGTGGTGGTATAGGAAATCAACATAAACTTATAAATTCAGTCTTATTATTATTTTAGATCAGTGGTTTCCAAACCATAGTTCCTTGACCAACAACATCAGCAACATTTGGAAACTTGTCAGAAATGCAAATTCTTGAGTCCCAGCCCAGACCCAAGAATTGGAAACTCCAGGTGAGGCCCAGCAATCAGCATTATAACAAGCCTTCCAGGGGAATCTGGTCTCACTGAGGTGTGAATGCTCCGACCACAGAGGTGCCCTGGTCATTCACGTCCGTTTGTTTTAGGAGCTGGGCCATGAGACTGGACACCTACCTTGTGTCAGGTGGTGAGGTACAGGAACTGGTTTACCTGTGTGGAGTGTGTAAGATGTGTAAGACTTTCCAGGTACTATTCTAGAAGCCTTACTGCTGCTATAGATCCAGTGATATCTCTCTCTCTCTCTCTCTTTATATGTATATATATATATATGTATATATATATTGTTGTTTTATGGATGAGAAACTCAAGGCTATAAGAAATGTAACAACTCAGGAAAAGGTATTATAAGGTTGAGAGCTGCCTTTGAGAGTGAGGGTGCGGGGGTCCCTACCTCTCCCAGAACCCTAAATCCCATTGCCTCCTCACTTCTTCCAGGCCACCTATCCCTCCAACACTGTCCCATCCCATTGTGTCCCCACGCCCACCCAGAGGACAGGGTTCTGGATAGGGTTCCGTCTCCTCCTTTGCACAGCTCTGCCTCTCAGAACAAAGCATACCTCCTCGTCCCTTCCCCCATTAAGTCTCTCCTCTCAAGTCACATCCACTTAAAGAGTGAGTCACTCCAGAGAAGTGAGGCTGGGAGGGACTGTCATCTGGAAGCGCTGTGCTCTCTCTTCTTCACTTCTGGGCACTCAGGAGGGTAAAGAAAAAGGTGCCATCTTTTCAGAGAAAAGAGATTCAACTCATTACAATGAATTGTGGAGCTGAAAAACCATTTTCGGGAAGCACTGGAAATGTTAATGCATCATCCTGCGCAAGTGGACAGGAGGGGCCACAAGATTTCCCCGAGACTGCCGGGGCACCCCATAGAAGCTTGACTGAATTAGCATTATCAGGAGAGAGGGTGGCTTGGGGAGGAGAGGGGACCAGCTAGCATTCTGTGCACTTCCTTGGTCTGGCAGTTCTGTGGCCTGGTGGCGGAGGCGGGGCAGAGCACGGGCAGCAGTCTGATGGGAGGGGCTGTCTGATGAATTAAATGCCTCCTTCTTAGCAGACTTCCCAGCCTCTACCCCACAAAGGGGACTTCCAAGAAAGAGAAGGCTAGCTTGACCAGGCGGTGGCGCAGTGGATAGAGCGTCGGACTGGGATGTGGAGGACCCAGGTTCGAGACCCTGAGGTCGCCAGCTTGAGCGCGGGCCCATCTGGTTTGAGCAAAAGCTCGCCATCTTGGACCCAAGGTCACTGGCTCGAGCAAGGGGTCACTCAGTCTGCTGTAGCCCCCTGGTCAAGGCACATATGAGAAAGCAATCAATGAACAACTAAGGTGCCACAATGAAGAATTGATGTTTTTCATCTCTCTCCCTTCCTGTCTGCCTGTCCCTATCTGTCCCTCTCTCTGACTCTCAGTCTCTGTCACACACACACACACAAAAAAGAGAAGGCTTGTTATTTGAATTCCTTCAGAAGCAGACCCTAAGACAAGGATCTGAGTTCAGGGAGCTGATCTGGGATGTGATCCTGGGAAGTGAGGTGGAGAGAGGAAGGGAGCCAGGAAGGGGGTGTCATCAGCACATTACCACTGTAGACAATGGGGCTTAGGTACATCAAACTAAAAAGCTTTTTGCACAGCAAAAGACATCATTAACAACAACAACAAAAGACAACCCACACCATGGGAGAACATATTTGCCAATACACCTTATAGGAATTAATAACCAAAATTTATAAAGAACTTACAAAACTCACCACCAGTTAGACAAACAATCCAGTTAAAAAATGGGCCAAGGACCTGAATAGATACTGCTCCGAAGAGGACATACAGATGGCCAGCGGACATGAGAAGATGCTCAACGTCACTAATCAGAGAAATGCAAATTAAAACCACAGTGAGATACCACCTCACACCTGTCAGACTGTCATTAACAAATCAACACACAAGTGCTGGCCAGGCTGTGGAGAGAAGGGGACCCTCCTCACTGCTGGTGGGAGTGCAGACTGGGGCAGAAAGCAGGATACCGTTTCCTGAAAAAAATGGAAAACAAAACTGCCTTACGACCCAGCTACACTGCTTCTAGGACTATCCTAACAATCTCATAAGACTAATTCAAAAGACAACATGCACCCCCATGTTCATTCATGTTCATTGCAGCTTTTTTTTTTTTTTTTTTTTCTGAAGTGAAAAGCAGGGAGGCAGAGGGATAGATTCCCACATGCGCCCGACTGGGATCCACCCGGCATGCCCACCAGGGGGCACTGCTCTGCCCATTTGGGGCGTTGCTCTGTTGTGGCTGGAGCCAGTCTAGAGCCTGAGGCGGAGGCCATGGAGCTGTTCTCAGCACCTGGGCCAACTTTGCTCCCATGGAGTCTTGGCTGTGGGAGGGGAAGAGAGAGACAGAGAGGAAGGGGAGGGGGAAGGGTGGAGAAGCAGATGGGTGCTTCTCCTGTGTGTCCTGGCCGGGAATTGAACCCAGGACTTCCACACGCTGGGCCAACACTCTACCACTAAGTTAGCTGGCCAGGGCTGCAGCATTACTTACAATAGCCAAGATCTGGGAACAGCTCACATGTCTATCAGTGGAGGAGCGGATAAAAAGGCTGTGGTGCATTTACACAATGGAGCACTATGCAGCCATAAAAGAGAAGGAAATTCTTGCCTTTTGTGATGGCATGGATGGACCTGGAGGTTATTGTGCTAAGTGAAACAAGCCAGGCAGAGAAAGACAAATACCACATGATCTCACTTAGATGTGGAATCTAGCAAACACAATAAACTGAGGAACAAAATAGAAACAGAGGCAGGGTCACAGGAAACCGATGGACAGCTGTCAGAGGGAAGGGGAAGAGGGGACAGGATCAGAGAAGGTGAAGGGTTTAGCCCAATTATATACATAACACAGAGATACAGACAACAGGGCAGCAACAGCCAGAGGGAAAAGCAGCGGAGTAGAGGTAGGGGGAGGCGGGGGGAGGGGACAAAGGGGAAGAAATAGGGTAGAGAGAGCTTTTTCATGGGGGTGGGCACGATGAGGCGTGTAGACGGTGTCACATTGAGTGGGACATGTAAAACCATGTCAACACAATAAATTAAAAAATTAAGAAATAAAAAGGAGCCCAAGAGTTGGGAGCACTGAACGAGGCCTCCCCTTTCGACACCCCAGCTCGATCTCCCCAGAAATCAGCAGAGGAACCTGCTTTGACAGAAGCTTCTGGATTTGTTTGGAACCTGAGCTCCTCCCTGGATGTGAGAACAGCCTCTCTCAAGAGCTCATCCTGGTCTACACTCTGTTCTGAGGTCAGTGCCCTGAGCACGTACCCTCCCACCCCAAGAGCACGGATATGTCCAGATGCAGAGGGACCCCTAGGTAGGCAGCACGTGGTGACCAGAGCTCTGGTCGTGGCTGTCCTACTACTGACCCCCGTGTGACCTTGGGCAGGGTTCTAGACCTCTGCACCATCGCTCCTTGTCTGTGAACTCAGAGAGCCTAGACAAAGTCTCATCTAGGTTTAAAAGTCTGCACTCCACACTCGGATATAATAGTCATTCATCCTAACTTGTCCTCTTGGCACTGAGATGAGATGCCGAGGGTCAGAGAGAGGAAGCTGTTGAAGGTCATAAGCGAGGTCAAGGGTCGGCCTGGCCCACATCCAGGACTCCGGTACACCCGTGCCACATCTTAGATTAGGGGAAAAGAGCCCCAGACAACGTGCCGGCTCTCTCGTTTGCCCTTCGGACCATCCGCCAGCCTCCTGTACCTGCTTCTCTAAACCAGGAGGCTGCCTACTGCGGACAAGCTCAGGGCTCCTCAAACGTGAGTGTGCATCACGGTTGCCTGGCAAGCTCAGAGGGTTGGGCCTCACCCCCGGAATTTGAGTCAGCACGTCTGGGTGGGGCCCAAGAACAAGCATTTCCAACAAGGTCCAGGTGCGGCTGGTGCAGCTGCCCTGGGGACCATGCTGTGAGAATGACTGGTCCAGGTCTATGGTTCTCCTGTCCTGTGGCTGGGTTTGGCCAATGGAACGCACAGGCAGAAGACTGGACGAAGAGAAGAGAGTGCAATCATGGTACTACTCCCACTCTCTCGGTTGGGTCCCCATGGACACCACTAAATGTCACACCTCCAATCAGGTCGTCTTTCTCTGGGTCCTGGATACCTCTCCCTACTGAATGCTCTGGGTTGCCCCAGGGTAATGCACTATCTCTCCAATCTCTCTACACTGAGCTCACGCATTTATAAAAACTCAGTTAAATTCTCCTCAAATCCCTTATTTGAGGGTCTCATCTGTTTCCTGCCGGGACCCTGCCTGATCCAGAAGGCAAGCCTCGTTCTGTAAAGTTCACAACCTCTGAGCTTCCTTCCTCTCCTGGGGGTAACTTCCTCCAGCCAGGCCCGGAAGCCCCCTTTAGAACTCCCACGCCACGCCGGGAATGCTTTGGTCTTCTTGAAATGTCCCCTTGTTCAGGGTCCGGCCCAGAGCTACCTGAGAGCCAAGGACCTTTTATTCTGTCCCCACCCACCCACCTCATTTCCTTCCCTTTCATTTCCCTTTGTGTCCCGTCCCTGGAAACCCCGCTGTCTCTGTTACTAAATTCTAAACAGGATCATTTGGAAGGAAGGGTTTACTGAGCCAAGGTTTCTCTGTCATCGTTTCCTTTGCAGACAGTGCCCTGCCTCCCTTTCTTCTTCTCTAACCATTCTTTTCTCCCTGGCCTGGGCCTTTGTCCTCCGCCCAAGCCTCTCTGGGTTCCTTAAGATGCTAATCACGCCGGGCTTTCTTCTTGTGCTAAGAACATTGCCATGCATCAAGCCAGAACAGACTTCGCCTTGTGGAGGGGGCCGCGTACAAGGGCAGGAGGACTTCCTGTTCCTCGGGCCGTATCTCTCTTCCTTTCTCCTTTCTATTGCAGAACTATTTTCTTTCCTGGCTCCCCTGCGCGTCTTGTACTGCATGAGAGTCCTGGTTACCTTGGCACTTCTTCAGTACTGAGTACAGACCTACCCCCGCCCCGATTTGTTGCAAAATTATTGACCCTTAAACTGGAAAGGAAGTCATTACTTGGATATCTTTCCAAGTGTCGTCTTGATCCAGCCTTCCTCCATGCATCCTTTTTGGGTGTGTGCTATTTTATTTAGGAAGTCAGGAGGGAGAGTCGATGGCTTAAGGCCTTTGGGGTTTTACAGAGAATCTGTGCTTTTGAACATTCAATTCCTATTTACTGAGCACCAATGACATGGCAGGTTTGAGGACAAAGACATACAGGATAGTCCTGGTCCCGCCGTCACAGGGCATCTATTTTTGTGAGGGAGTCAGGCAGCCACAACAAAGATGAGGGCAAAGGGAAAGACACATCTGTGCTCTAGGAGTGAATAATGAGGAACTGTACAGATTCAAAGGTCAGAAGAATTCCCTGAGGAAGTAGTGACTGAGCTAAGACCTAGAGAAAAAGCAGAATTAGTAGAACAAAGAAAGGACAGAGTGTGCAAAGACCCTGTGGCACCAATGAGCAGAGAAAGCTCCAGGGACTGAAGGAAGGCCAGTGTGGCTTAACTGAGGAGACCCATTCTGGAGAGGACATGGTGGGGAACAACACTGGAGAGGTGGCTAAGGGGCGTTGGATAAGGAGTGTTCATGAGCGAAGGGCAACCATCTGGAGGGTTTGCACAGTCAGAAGATGACATGATCCCACTCAGGTCACTCAGGCTTCTGTCAGAGATCAGACAGATAAAGTTGGGGGCAAAGGCAAATGTGGAGTAAGCAGGAAGGAGGCCAGGCAGAGACCAGGCGAGAGTGGTGATGATGTGGACAAACGTGCTGAGGGCAGAGGGCAAGCAGGGGGGTCCGGAGGGACACATGGCTTGGCTTGGCGTCTCACCCTTGACCTCTACAGGCTTTGGCCCCGATATGTAACCGAGCCTGGGTATCCCTGCCCTGTGCTCCATCTACTTTTTCTTCTTGGCACAACACCCATGTGCCCACTGCTGTGCCCATTTTAGGGAGAGAAGACTAAGGCTTAGAGTGATCTCACAAGGTCTCACAGCCTATAACTTACTGACCCTATCTGGACTCACCACCTTATAGGGAAAACAGACACATGACTATTTTAGGGCACGGTCCTCAAGCAGAGGGTGGTTAGAGTGAGCTGCCACGTGTCTCCAGAATGCCCCCACCCCCTGGGAGCAGAGACTGAGTGTCCAACACAGAACCCGGCTCAGAGGATGCCCACACGCCATAGGTCTTAACAGACATTTTCTGATGGTTTGAACATCTCTTTCTAATGCTTCACTTGCAAGAAATCTTGCTGTCTGCATTACCATCTTCCAAGAGACAGATTATAAATGTTTTCCGATTAGTTCTACCATTCACAGCCCGTTCCTAAATAGGCACAGGAAACAGATATGCTAAAACTTCTGCCTCCTTCTTCCCTTCTTCCTCTACAAGCTGCCTGTATCCTAGGCTTCCTTCCTCCAAGCTTTTTTCTTAGGCAACGTCTAGACACTTAAACACACGGAAGCACTGAACTGTGTTAGAAATAATTTATTTTTCATGATCATTTTCTTTTTTCCCTTTTTGGCTGAACTGCGTTACTCTGAGTGCTGAGACCACAGCCTGCAATTCACCCAACCAATAAGATGTTGAAAGGTCCAGGCTGGCTACCCCCTGGCAGACAAAGGCTGTTGTGGACTCCTGTTCTGATGAGAACATGTACTCGGCGTTCTGTATGACATAACTTTGTCCTCTCAATATTATGCTGCTTTGAAGGCCGTGCACACCAATATCTGGCAGTGATAATGCTGGTGTGTGACCTGATATTTAGTTACGTGGCAGTCTGTCTCTCATCCTTTTCCCCGGGAACTCAGTACCAGGTATAGTCACATGCAAGTATTGTTCCTGACTTTGTTTATGCCTCATCATACTTTGCTGGGACCTCTGCAGTAGCCTCTTGACTGGTCCCTCTGCCTCCACCCTCCCCCAATCTAACCCACCCTCCCCCAATCTAATCCACCCTCCCAGGCAGCTACCCAATAGATCTTTCCAAAATGGATATCTGATCATGCCTCCCTCGCTAGCCTGGCTTATTCCATCACCCCACATAGGTGTTCAGTGAATTCTAGTTAAAATATGGTGGAATGATATTTCCACGCTGCTTATCAGTGACTCCGAGAAAGTCAACTCCATGGCTAAGAGTAGCAATGATGCTAGTCACTGTGCCAGCGGTTTTATGTGCCTTTTATACTTTTCTTTCCTTCCTTTTAAAATCTATTGATCGATTTTAAAGAGAGAGGAAGGGAGAGAGAGACAGACACAAACATAATCTGTTTCTGTATGTGCCCTGATCGGGGATTGAACCAACAACCTCTGTGTATCTGGACAATGCTCCAACCAACTGAGCTATCTGGCCAGGGCTATCTACCTTTTTCCAACAACCCTATCTTTATTATTTTCATCATTTTAACGGTGAGGAAGTGAAACTTAGAGCGGTCAGGAAAACTGCTTAGGCTCCACAGCTGGGACAGACGCACAGGCGGTTGGACCGCAGAGGGCTCTAACCACTCTGCCCTACTACCTTCATTCAGTCCCATCTGGGGGTGCCTCAAGCTCATCGTCAAGCAAAAGGTCATGCCCTTTCACGCCTCCCCTGGCTCCGCACAAAACACGCTTTCCTCCTGCAGACTCTGTGCCCCGCCAGATGCCTGTGCCAATGCAGCCCCGGCCGCGGGCACGCTCCGGAGAGCCTCTGTCCCACTAGCAGTGGGGTCCGGCAGAAGTCGTGATGCCCTGGGCCTCTGGTGTGACCGGGTAGCCGTGGGCTCCTTTGAGTCCTGAGCTGGCCGCTCCCCGACCCCTCCGAGTTTCTGGCTCCTTTGGAGCACCAATCCTTGTGCGGGACTCCGCCTTCTTAGGTAGTAGAGGTGTTTCTTCCTCTCTAACCTAGGTGTTCTCAGCCCTCCTCCACCACTGGACCTTGCTGTCCACCCCGAGCCACTTCTGCGGCGGTACTATGCATCAGAGGGGCTGCTGGGAACACAAGGACGCCTGTGTCTGGGCTCCCTCCCCAGCCTGAGGGACCCTCGAGCAGCGGGCAATGCCGGACAAAACCCAGCTTTCAGGCTCCCTGGACCAGCTATGCTAGGACCCTGCTTCCCACCTGCCTCCTGAGGCCGAGGTTGGCCACGTCCGTCACCCAGGCCAGGCGGGACAGGGAGGCGGAGATACAGCGCCCCGTTGGAAACATCAACGATTACTTAGATACCAGATTCTAGGTAAACAATATTCCCACCGCTGTGTCCCCAAAGCCTGGGGCCTCCCAGAAGGGCACCTACAGGAAATGATGTTTCCGTATCGGTTCTTATTGCGGTTTTCGTCCTCTTTGGCTGTGTCCCACGAAGCTGTCTGCCCCTCCGGTAAGGCCTACAGTGAAAGGACAGAGTGGTTAGAATGGCCTGAGATAGGAGTTCTATCCAGGTGAGGCTGAGCCGGCGGGGAAATGACACCCGCTGTGATGGGTCAATGAGCACTAGGGCTGCGCGCTCATGGACGGAGACTGGGGAGGACATAGATGGGGCCCTCCGTGGCCTTACGCACTCCTTCATTGGCTCCAATACTATTGATGTCTTCTGTGCCATGAGCCCAAATCTGGTCCAGTAAGGAAGGGATTCATTCATTCAACAAATATTTACTGAGTGCCTAATATGTGTTTGGCACTGTTCTATGTACTCGGGACACAGAGAAATAAACTAAGGACCCTTGAACCTCCATGTGATGGCGAGATGTGGCAAATGAACCAGCAAAGACATAATTTTAGAGAGTAGAAAATGCTATTAAGAAAATACAGCACGGGGAAGGGACAGTGAGGGAGGATGAGAATTACTTCAGACAACACTGTCTGAGAGGGCTTCTCAGATGGCAACGTCATTCAGCCTAATTCCTTAATGATGCGAATAAAGCCACCACTCCCACGGAGAAGTGTGGAAAGCAGTTTCCAGGCAGAGGGACCGGGAGATGTAAAGGAGAGCAGTGACAGAAGCATGGGAGAGGCTGGGAGAGCTCAGACTAGAAGGGGCCTTGCGGTCACTGGGGATTGTTGGGGATTGTTCTAAGTGTGATGAAAAACCGTTGGAGAGTTTTAAGCAGGGGTTGCCTGTTCTGATTTGTTTTACAAAGATGTATGGACTGGCTCATGTGTGAGCTACAGGCTCTGGGAGGCCCATGTGGACAAGGCCCACCGGGGGGTGAGGACAATGGAGCCGCAGAGACCCAACTCTGGAGACCAGGTTCAGTGACGCAGATCCACTTTATTACGGAAGTAAGCTAGCTTATCTACATGGGTTCAGCCAATAAAACGTCACAGAAGGGCAAATGGGCAAAAAAGGTCAGGAGGCTGCCTGGTTGGTGCTGAGTCACTTCGGTATAGCGGGCAAGCTCCCTCCGGGGTGTGCCGGGGAGGGTTTAACCTGCTGGAGTGTCCTCACAGCATAGCATCAGCCACAGCAGCCAGGTAAATGCTCTGCGCTCTACCTACAGGCCCAGAACGGGAGCAGGGAGACACATTAGGAAGCTGATGCGATGTCCAGGAAAGAGCCAATGGAACCTTGGGCACCTGGATGGTGGCAGGGGATGTACTGAGGAGTGATTGTTTTCAGTTGGATATTGTAGATTTTGGTTCTCTCAGAAGCAGCCTCACTGCTTTAGAGAGAAACCAGGATCTGAAGGTGAGCCTGTATGTGGGAGGCGATCCTAAGAAGCATGGCTGTAGCTGAGAACTACTCTTAGGAACTCCCTTAACCCTGCCACGCCCTGTAGGCAAGGTGCACAGATGTTCTGTGTTGAGGAAGTCCTCGGGCAAAAAAGTCACAGGTGCGTCCAGCAGGCAGGCATCGGGGTCAAGGAGTGCCGAGGGGACAGGGGCAGCTCCTCAGCACTGGACTGTAGACGTGGGCTACGACGGAAAGAGGGACGAAGGCTGACGCCCTGTTTGTCAGAAGCATGGAGCAGTCATCCTGTCATTTACCGAGATGGGGAAGAAACAGGGCCTGGCACTTGCTGGGGACTATGTGCTTCTTAACATGTTCAAAACAATAAGAACAACAGTGGTGGCAGCAGCCACGTTTGAGACCCCTTGACATCCAAGCTCAGATGGTGAGTAGGAAGTTGGACAAAGAGGTTCAGAGTCAGAGTTTGGGGGGGAAGAGGTGGGCATTATTGGTTTAAGAGGGGGCAGACAAGCAAACAACCATGTGGGATGACTTGACAGAGTTATGCACCAAGCGGGGATAGGAAACTGCTTACTGTCCAAGTGGAGGGCTTGGTCCTCTGCCTTCTCCCCCTCAGCCCCCCCCCCCACTCCTTTTTCCTCACTGTACATGGCCGACACCCTGCATCCCTCCTGCCACCAGCACGAGCCGCCTCTAGACAGCCAGTGGTTCTTGCTTTTGCAGGTAACTCTGCACTCAGATCCCAGCGCCTGGCCACCCCCGCCCACCACAGCCAGGTAGCCCCAGAGACTTCAGACAATCTGCCAGGTCAACACACTATTCCCGGCTCTCTGCAAGGAGGGGGTGTCCTTGTCTCAGGGGCAGCACTGGAGTTCTCAGTGTTTGAGCTGATAGTCTGGGGGTGGCTTTTCTACTTGAAACCCTCTGTGATCAAAGCCTACTGTTCATCCAATGACATCCACCAAAGTGGTGTGGAGACAGGAGGACACTGTGAAATGTTTTCATACTGATTTTCTGGAGGGGAAATAATCTGTGAGTACCCACTGTGTGCCAGGGTTTGGGCTGCAGTTTGCTTAAAGGTTTGTTATGGCTGCACATTAGGGTCCCAGGAGGAAGGTTTAAAGCTCCTAAAGCCATGGCCCCGCCCCAGCCCCCTTAACCCGACTCTCTGGGGCAAAGACACAGGTGTTCGCACTGTGGAAAGCTCCAGTGTGCAACCACGATGCTTGCAAGTCGTGAATTGACCTGGAGGAATACTTTCCCACGAGTCTCCTCACTGGCTTCTCTGCCTTTGGTTTTGTCCCCTCCAACCCATTCTCCACTGTAATCAGAGAGCTTTTTAAACTGAACAGGACCCAGTTACTCCCCTTGCTGCGGTCTTCAGCCTAGACTGCACAGCCTGTAACAGAAGGTTCTGAATGACTTCGGACCACATGTCTCTGCAGCCTCATTCCTCACCCCGATATTAATCTTCCAATGACCAGGAGCTAAATGCAATGCTACAGACACTGGCAGGTGTTTCGAACTTTGTACATGCTGTTCCCTCTGCCTGAAATTCTCTTCCACCTGAGTTTACCTGGTAAACTTGCACACATCTTTCAAAACCCGGGTCAGGAATCTTCTTTGCAAAACCTTCCCCGTTCACCCACCCTCCACCTCACTGCATCCCAGCTATGTAGTCACTTCTCCTACTGTCAGAGGGGACACTTCTACATCTATAATGTGTCCTGTCTCTCACTGTGGGGATGGAGGACTCCAGAGAAAGGAAGCGTCTGCAACCCCAGAACCCAACCGTGGCTTTGGACTCTGTCTGTGCTTGAATCAACCCTTTCGAATAAACCAATGAATGGGGTCGATGGGTGAAAAAATTAGTGGGTGAGGTGGCTTCCGTGCACATAGAAGGCAAAGCTCTTGGAATCTCAGAAGTGCAAGTGACTTTGAAAATCATCAGCTCTGGCCGGTTCGCACAGTGGTAGAGCATCGGCCCGGAGTGTGGAGGTCCTGGGTTCGATTTCCGGTCGGGGCACACAGGAGAAGCCATCATCTTCTTCTCCCCCCTACCCGCTTCTTCCTCTCCTGCAGCCATGGCTCCATTAGTTCGAGCCAGTTGGCCTTGGGCCTGAGGATGGCTTCATGGCCTCTGCCTCAGGCACTAAAAAAGAATAGCTCAGTTGCCAAGCAATGGAGCATAGCCCCCTAGTGGGCTTCCCGGTCGGGGGACATGCGGAAGTCTGTCTCTCTGCTTCTCCTCCTTTCACTAAAATAATAATTATAAAAAGCAAACAAACAAGAAAATCATCTGGTTGTGTTCCCTATCCATAAGACCCTTCCAGGTGGCTGAAGAACTGACCTACAGCATCTGCTACTTGGACACCCTCAGCAACAGAGAGCTCACTACCCCATTAAGCGTCATGTCTCACTTTCAGACAGACCCACAGGATAGTGTTTTGTTTACTCTGCCTTTGTCCTGCTCCAGGGGGTCCCACAGAATAAGCACACACCCTCTGTACTGCAACACTGCAGAGATTTGATGAAGGCCCCTGTCCACCCCCCCCCCCGAGTCCTTAAATGACACACTGTTGGGAGTCGTCTCAACAACCGCCCATGCTTTTCAGGATGGGCGCAGAATGCAGCTATCTTAAAAAAAAATAAAATCTTTAACTAAACAAAACACCTGGGACGAGTGGCACTTCTCTGTAGGGACTCAGGCAGGACCCTGCGACCTCCCTGGAAGCCTCTGTCACCCCCTGGCGGGGACTGAAGAACAAAGGCAGAAGAAAGGGGGTGACTCACAGAGACGCCCACCTGGGAGCCAGTGGCAATGACCCCGAACTGGCAGACTCTGATCACATGTCCAGTTCCCTGTTCAGGGAGCTGTGTTCTAACAGAGGAGCACCTCTCGAAGGGAAAAAAAACAACGAGGGGTAAAAAGTATGAGAGACTCATCTCCATCTTCAAAGTGAGCCAGCCGAGGGGCATTATTTTTACATTAGTGGCTAGTCACAGTAGATTGACCAGGGAATTGTGGCAGTCATTAGGAGCTAATCACATTCTTTTGAAACCAAAATTGCCATCTCATTATATCCATCCATTATCAACCTCTGCTTTCCTCTTCTCCTTAGTGTTGGGCTCTATTTTTCACACTCCTGTCCGAGTGTGAAAATGTTTCCTACTCTTCCACAGTGCTGCTTTGCTAAGATGATCATTTTTTTTTTTTTTGGTCCTAAAAGAGGCTTTTAGAGATGTCCTTATCCTTGGAGGTCTAAGTTGAGGTAGTCATAGAATCTGGGAAAGTCAGATCTGGAAGGACGTGTTGGAAAAAATTATTGCCTCGTTTTACAGATCAGTAAAGTGAGGTCTGGAAACAGGAAACAACTTGCTGAATCATCTATTGAATGAGTTTGCCTCTCCTCCCTTCCTCTCCCCCTCCCCCAGGGACCATCAGGTGCGGGGCACTGCACTAGGTCCTAGAGGTAACAGCCATGGACAGGGCAGATGATCTGGGGAATTTTATGTTTTAGCTGTGGAAAGGTGCAGACCACAAACACACACACGAGATCACTGTTTACAGTAAGTGCCATGCAGGCAGCTAACAGGGTGCTGGGAGAGACAGTGATCTAGGACAAAGCATGACTTTAGACAGGGTCAACTGGGAAGGACTCTTAGAAGACATTTGAGAAGAAAAAAAGCTGCCCCTGGCTCCTGGGAGTTGGCATAGCACTCATGGCTGGACCCGCGGGTCATCCGGTTGAATGTAGACAATTTTAAAGAATGCCAACGTCAGGCAATGCTGCTCTGAGACCCAGATGGAGCAAGACAGAACCATGAGCACCCTGCAGCCACATCTAAATGCAGACAAAACTATGCACATTGTCCAAGTCAAAAATAAATGACCAAACGTCTTCCTATCCTGGCTAACAGGAGTGACTGCTGCTCCTTTGAGAACTACAGCTTTAGCCTCGATCTCATTTCCTTTCTTATAGCTCAGATTTATTAAGGGAGCTGATCATACCACGTGCGACTACTGTCCAGTCCCAAACAAAGCCTTAAGTCACCCAGCACAGCCCACCCACATCCTCTCCCTGAGCCGTGCCTTCGTGCCCGACCCAGCTCGTTCAACTCCGGCTGCGTTCCCGCAGCTGAGCTGAAACCTAAGTGATGAGCAGACGCCAGCCATGGCAAGAGCTAGGGGAAGAAGGTTTCGAGCTGAGGGATAGTGCGTGCCAAGGCCCTGAGGTGGGACGAGCTTGGTGTGCTCTAGAACTCAAAGGGAGGTTCTCCAGAGCAGAGAGAGGAAGAGAAGAGCGAGAGAGTGACATAATGTGAGTGGGGAGGGGGTAGCGCTCAGTCAAGATCTTGTGGACCACAGGCAAGAATGTTTTACTCTGAGTCAATGGGGGATGCTTTGAATACTTGCTAAGATGGGAAGGCTGAGCCAGGCCAGCATCATGACAAGCAACGTAAAGCACTTGTCTCTTAAACCCTCCCTTCATCCTTGTAGACAGGCTTCGCAGACTTTAGGATAAAACTGTCACCTGGTTCCTGCCCCAGACTA
The DNA here is from genome assembly GCA_037038555.1 of Rhynchonycteris naso. NCBI lineage: Eukaryota > Metazoa > Chordata > Mammalia > Chiroptera > Emballonuridae > Rhynchonycteris > Rhynchonycteris naso. The sequence continues at coordinate 157,170,625 of CM073001.1, read as the reverse complement.
ATTCTTCCTGTGGTTTCCACCCACCCTTCCTTCCTTCCTTCCTTCCTTCCTTCCTTCCTTCCTTCCTTCCTTCCTTCCTTCCATCCACCCAACCATCCATCCATCCATCCATCCATCCTCTCAGCCAAAGAAATGAGGCCCCTGGAGCCAGTGGGGGCTCAGACCAGATGACCAGAGACAAAGGCTTCTTATGCCCTGGTGTGCTGAGCCAGCCCATAGGACTGTGCAACCTACCTCAGTTTCCCCAGTCAACACTTTCATTCCCTGCTAGAACTGAGAACAGTCCCTGGTGCCTGCTTGGTCAGCTCCCTTCTCCTACCTGTTGATTTGGCCCCACAGAGATACGAGGGTCCTTTCTGAAGCTTGTCATCCTTCCTGGATGCTCTTCTCTGTATCTGAGCCTCTTTGAGTTAGGCCCCAAATAGTGAGATGACTGACAGAACACGGCTTGCAAGAGCAGCTCACCTCCAGTCCGAGGCTGGGAGCATCCTGGCCCATTCAATTTACCTGTTCACTCACTATCCTCAGCAGGGTCTGTCAGCTATGATGCTCCCAATTGTTCCCTTTGGCTTGACTCCTTGGAGATAACTGGATATGATATGCCCTGAGGTGCAGCAAAACAAGGCCCAGGGAATGCTGACCAGGACGTTTCTGGCTGACGCTAGGGCACAGCGGAGAGCCTGTTTCCTCCGTGACCAGTCTAGGCGGCCAGGATGTCCCTGAGCTGCCCACCACTGTACTCTCCTGGAACAGGAAAGATTTCAGTCTTCACCAAGGAGGCACCATTTTTACCCAGGTCTTTCATTCATCTCTCTTGTTAAGAAATGCCTCTTGCCTGACCTGTGGTGGCGCAGTGGATAAAGCGTCGACCTGGGAACACTGAGGTCGCCAGTTCAAAACCCTGCACTGGTCCGGTCAAGGCACATATGGGAGTTGATGCTTCCAGCTCCTCCCCCCTTTCTCTCTCTCACTCTGTGTCTCCTCTCTAAAATGAATAAAATAAAAATTAAAAAAAAAAAAAAAGAAAAAAAAGAAATGCCTCTTGCCTGCCAACTACGTGTATGATCAGGGACAAGGCAGGACTTTGCAAGAGGCGGAGTGTTTGAACAGTCTTTTTGCTGCAAATCGTTTCACCACCGCAAGTCTCTATTACCTTTCCTGACGATGAAGTCAATACTATATCAGTTTTGGGGGGTGGGTGGGGGGGAGGATGGGATGGAAAGGGGCAGCCCGGGGGGTCTTTGTGCTGATGGAGTTCTTACGTGTCCGAACCGTGTTGGTATTTTCAGGACTCTATAATTTAACACTCATACACGTTCCTCCCCCAAAATGAATTTTACACTATGTCAATGAAGAAAACAATATACGCCACGGGGTATATGGGTGACCAGTGATTACCCGAGATAATGCCTCTAGGTACCTGGTCCAGGGCCTGGCCCAGAGGAGGTGTTCCCTTCCTCTGGGGCCTTGAGTTAGGCCCCAGATAGCGAGATGACTAACAGGACACGGCTCGCAAGAGCAGCTCACCTCCAATCCAAGGCTGGGAGCATCCTGGTCCATTCAATTTACCTGGTCACTCACTATCTTCAGCGGAGTCTGTCAGCTATGATAGCAAGAGGTCCACCTGTCTCATGATAATGGACTGTCTTCCCCAAGAGATGTTACTGAGCCCGCTCGGCTCGCTCCTGGAGTTCACTCTCTGCCTCCTTTGTCAGAAACACCAGCTTACTGCCACAGGACCAAAGATGGGGGATCCTGGCAACTCCCATCCTGTTTTGCCTCGAACCCAGGGGGCTCCTGGGGTGTAGGACCATATGATTTCACTCATTAGTGGGATATGAAAGTATAAGCAACAAATGAACAAACAAGAAAAACCAACAAACAAAAACTCACAGACATAGACAACAGTATGGTGGTCACCAGAGGGAAGGGGGGTGAGGGGTGGTCAAGGGTAAAGGGGACCAACGATATGGTGACAAAAGAAGGTTTAACTTTGGGTGGTGGGCACACAATGCAATATACAGATGATGTATCACAGAAGTATTCAATTGAAACCTATATAATCTTATTAGCCCTATGTCAGCCCAATAAATGTCATGAAAAATAAATAAAAATGGTACCATTCTGGGAAAACAGGGACAAGTTGCTCACTCTAGGTACAGGGAAGATATAGTATTCAGGGGATGAGAAGGGGTTCACGAGCTGTTGGAAGCCGAAGATCTGATCTCAGCCGTGGCCCACGGGTCCCGTCAATGCCCTTGTTTCCTGGCGTCCGTGGCTGGCGGGCCGATGGCCGTGCAGATTGTGTACAGTACAAGAGTACCGCGTCTTAGGGAGACCACGATCTGGGGAACATGACAGATTTCTGTATATGTTATGAACGTATTGGGGAAGGTGACAGTCCATTATCACGAGACAGGTTAACCTCTTGCTATTTCACTCCAAGGTGCTGCATGAGTGAGCAGCGGCCCCGGCCGAGGCCAAGCTTTCAATAAATGCTTCCTCGTGTGCCAAGAGGCCCATGCCTTGGGGATTATAAATGTGGTCAGAGAAGACAGCAAGGCATGACTAATGACGTCAACTCAGAGTGGCATCAGGAGAGCAAACACTATTGCGCACCGTGTCACTAAATAGGAGGTAATTTATGAGTTCTGCTGGGGAAGCTAAGTAGAAAATCAGATTGCAGCAAGACGGGGGTATTTGTCTGTGACAGGAGCTGTGATCGAGGCACACGGTTTGAGTGTGTGTCTGCACGTAGAGTCAACAAAGCGTCCTTTAAAAGGCCGTATTAGAAGCGACACAATTGCAAATGACAAATTTTAGGCCAGTGGTTCCCAGAGTTTGGTAGGGGTCCTACCCTCCTAGGGCACTTGGTACAGTGCAGGGTCCTGGGTCCTGTTCCATGCCAGTGAGCTCACGTCTTAATGTTCTTTGCTCACCTCCGGTTCATTCCACCACACAGCACGGTTGGAGAACCGCGGGCTTCGGCAGTAAGGTAGATAAACAGTGAATTCCTGGAGAAGACTCACCTACCATGTACAGGCAGACATTGGTGGCCCTACAGACCGCCCTGACGCGAGAAATACCACCTTCTCCCTGCCCCACCCACCACGGCACTATCTTAATCACACAGTTTTTCACCAGCGCTTTGCAATTCAACTAAGTTATTATTACACACGAGGGTTCCTCCATTCCTCCCTGCTCGGAGCCCAAGATCTGGGGAACCCCTGCCTATAATTCCAGGCTACAGACTTCTGGTCCTCACCATACACTGTCTCCATCTTCACGCAAGAGCTTCTGATTGGCTGTCTCTGGGTCAACAAGCTCTCCCTTAACCCTGAAGCCAGCTACAGGTAAGAGGTGGACTGTCGGAGCCCACACGTGGTATCCTGTTAATTCTGCTCAAGAAGACTGTGCAAGGGGCGAAAAAAACTCCCATTTATCTCCGCAACTTCTGTAATGTTAATCTCTCTTTCCACAGTCAGGCACCTTTGGTCCCATTCTAAGGGCGGGCTTGCAACACCCCAATTCTTTTATGCCCCTGAGCCCCTGGACATGTGGTTCCCTCTGTCGCACATGCTTTTCCCTTGATCCAGCATTTTTCTGCTTTTTTTTTTTTTTCAACTCAGGGCCTCATCTTTTGTGAAGCTCCTGATTGATCTTGGCTACAACAATTGACAAAAAAAAAAAAAAAGTAAAAAACAAACACCCCTAACAACACCTGCATTCACCCTGAACTGCCTACCCTCCGTCACCTGTCTAGAAAGCATGTTAACTAACTTTGTAATTAGAAGGTGTGGTAAGACCAGGAGCTTCCTCTAAAGTAGGGGCTTTTAAAATTTAATTTAATTTTTAAATTTAGCGTTCTGTCTCCAATGCCACACACGGGGCCAGGGACACAGTAGTTACTCAACACGTATTTCTGGCCAAATGAAGTAGATGCCCATCCTATCAGGCTTCGGGAGTCTGTGTGCTGTAATCAGACCTTTCACAGAAGCTGAAACAGGGACCCAGAGATGGAAAAGTCTTATCCAAGACCACCCGGCCTTGACACTAGGTCAAGGGATTGCTGTACCGCCTGAAAATTGCTCATTTGGTTTCAGAGGGTGGGAGGGTTCCTCTGTTAGACACAGAAAACACTGTTTGCAGGGTTACAAACAGAATTAAGTGGAAAACAAAAAATAAACTCAAAGGAAAAGAGCGAGTTAATAGTCTCTCCTATATAAGCTCTTTCCTGCTAGAAAAACTTCCAAGTCTGAAACCACGTGGATTACTGAGGTCTTTTCTGGGCCACCCCACCCTGGAAATGGCCCATTTTCTCCTTATTTGAATCCATGAAGAGTGGAGTGAAATATGAGCAGGGGCAGTCCAAGTCTTCTGGTTTGGGTCACTGAGTTCCCAGAGCTGGTGACCAACCACAGGCTTCCCCTTCAGGACCTGGGCATTGGCCATGAATTCCCCAGCCCTCTTCTCCAAATCACAGTCATCTATGGATGGAGACGCTGGACCAGCACCTGCAGGGCTCCCCTGCAGGGGACACTCCATGACTCCGTTACCAACTGAGGAGAGACAGAGTTGTGGGAGAAGCAGGTTTACTGGGACTGCCACTGGGCGACTCTGAGCAGAGAAGCGGGCCACTGGGGTTACCTGAAGCGCCCATCTCCATGGTCACACCCCATCAGGAGGCTGCCTGCCCACCACCACCCAAAGAAAACTAAGAGAAAGATGGCGGCCTCTCCCCACAAAGCCACGCACATGGTGTGTCTGCCCTAAGCTGGAAGATGAACAAATGTTTGTTCTCCATTAGGCTGCATCATACTCCACACAGCTGTTCCTTGCTGCTTAAATAGTCTTAATGGAGCTGTAATAACCAGATACCTTCTGGTCACCCTCCTGGCCTCGTTCCGTGCATTAGGATGACAGACTGCCAGGGCTGGGCTGGCAAGCACAGGCTTCCCTTCCTTCTCTGCATCACAAAGCCACCTCTTCCGGCTGTCCCTCACCTTCCCCAAACCTGCTCCTCTCGTGATCACAAGGATGGCTGGGGTGACAGGGCTCACAGACAACCCCGCTCTCCAGCCACATGCTGCTCGCCTGGGCTGGCATGCCTGGGGTCCTTGTTTTGGGGAAAGGTGGGGGAATTTGAGCTGGGGAAGTAGGCTGGGCAGGAGGGAAGACTCCGCAATCCGCAGTCACACACAACAGCCCCTTGATGTCAACATGGCTGTGTGCCATCAGCAGGGTACACTTGTGTGGCCATCACACACCTCTATGGGCATCAGATGTGACCAGCAGCAGGGACAGCTGGTGAGGGGATGGGTCATAGGCATAAGCAGGGCAGGGACTGGGGACTCTGCATCTTTCTAGACCGGTGTCTCTCAACCTTGAAAGGACGTCACTGTCATCTGGAGAGCCTGCAATACAGAGAGCTCTGGACCACACCCCCAGGGGTGCTGATTCCATTCATCGAATGATGGCCTGGGTAGCGATGTTTTTACAGCTTCCCCAGGTAATTCTAATATGCAGATGAGACTGAGCTCCTCGAAGGCTCAAACCGTATGGCAGGTGCAGTGAACTTGCTTTGGGACCCCGCGAGTTCTTAGGAACCCAAGGCCCCTGGTCAGTCATGGCTGCTAGGTCTTGAGACCTAACCACGAGGGTGGGGTCCAGCAGTGGGACTATCGGTAGGAGGAAGGCCAGCTGACCCACACAATTGGTTCCTCCATAGGCTCTCAAAATATCATGGGCAGAAGTGCTCTTGGATCATTCTGAACAACCCCCTCACCCTCACTGCATAATTATGTAACGGGGGCGGCAGTGTGACCTGCCCAAGGCCACCCAGAAGCCCAGGGAAAGAGACAGGACTTCAGGCATGTTGACCATCGGTTTGGGATGATGCGTACGTTCCATCAAGTCCCTGAACTTGAACTATAGATCGAGAGACTCAAGTTTTCAGGCCGAAGAGAAGAAGCCGACTTTACGGCTCAGCTCGGCGTGAGAACCATGTGTGGGTTTGTCTGGGCTTTGGGTCTGGTCTCCTGTTCCAGGCAAGTCCTTCCTTTCCCTGGATTACTAGCCCTACCTGCCTCTGCTCTCTCTGCTCCCATCCACGCCAGATAAGCTACCTCTAAAATGCAAATACAGCTTAAAAACCCTACTCCCTTCAACACCGCCCATGGCCCCTGGGATAAAATCCAACCCATGCCATTGCCTGTTTGTTCTGGTCCCTTCCCTGATGTTCTCTGGTTATTCCTACTTCTCCTGCTTTGGTTTAGGCTCTGTGTTTCCCAGAATGCTGCTGGCCATCCACCCTCCGGCAAGGTTTAATGCATCCATCACCAAGGGCATGCTTCTAGTTGTGATCCTTCGCCAGGATATTGAAATGATCAGTTGATATGCCTGTCTGTATGAAGAGGTGCTAAGTCCCTCAGAATGCAGGGGCTCCTACTCATCTCCTCAGTTGCTGGATCCTAGTACAGTGTAGCGTCTATGGAAAGGGCTCAGACACCTCAAAGTTGAAATCCCTCCAAGTTCAGTCCTTGGTCCCTGTCTTTTTTCTCTGTTCACTTTCTTGGTGACTTTGAACAGTCTTGTGGCTTTACCATTGCCTATGTCAAAAACTCTCAAAGATTCTAACACGAATTCAAAAGAATACATGCCCCCTTATGTTCACTGCAGCATTATTTACAATAGCCAAGATCTGGAAGCAGCCTAAGTGCCCATCAGTAGATGGGTGGATAAAAAAGCTGTGGTACATTTACACAATGAAATACTATGTAGCCACAAAAAAGAAGGAAAGTTTTACGTTTTGCAAAAACGTGGATGGATCTAGAGATCAGTATGCTGAGTGAAAGAAGCCAGTCAGAGAAAAACAGGCACCATATGATGTCACTCACATGTGGACTCTGGTGAACAAAATTAACAAGCAAAATAGAAACAGACTCACACATGGCCAGCTGACAGCTGCTGGGCAGGGTCAGGGTGTTGGGTGAGGGAGGTGGAGGGATAGAGCAAAAAAGGTCAAAAAATTCCTAACTCACAAAATCAATGAGCACAATAAATGGGCTGTTTTCTGTCATGAAGATTTGGGGTGGTTTGTAACACAGTGAACAGTATTTTTTCAAGAGCACAATGCATTATTTACTAACATATCACATTGGTTGTAAAATAACTTATTTTTAAGTCGGTTGTTTATTTCCTATTTCCCCTGGTAGAACAGAAGCTTCATAAGAGGCATGTTGTGTTCACTGTCAAATCGAAAATACCTGGAAGAGTCCTTGGAAAGAGTAAATATCCAGTAAAAATTTAATGAATAGATTTGTAAGTAACTGTACAACTGGGTTGAATTTTAGAAGACACAGCTTCCTATAGCTGAGAGGTCCGCGATATGTCAACTTGTCAAACCCACTTATTTGTACGAAAGAAAAAGACAACTGAGCAGGGTAGGGGAGTGACAGGCAATGAAGAGAGCACATGGCAGGTGGTTTGAAAGAAGGACTGCTGAAGACCCAGGAATCCTGCCTCACAGGATACAGTCTTCGAGCAGATTTGTGAGTCAGCCTCAGTATGTGGACTCCAGATATCACAGGAGCCCTGACGATCAAAGCCCTAGCCAGCTTGTAGTCTAGGAAAGTGAACTAGTCCATTGCGGAAAGACTCCCATTAAATAATGTTTTCAAGTTAATCTCCAGGTGATCAGAGGATGCTGTCAAGCCAAGCATTCCAGCTAACTGATTAATATAATTGGAACTCATTGAGGTCAAGGTTAGTCTGGTGATATCTCCAAATGACAGAACAACATGTATTATTTTCTTTCTCATTATAAAAGCAGTTGATTTTCAAGCCAGAAAGTTTGGGAAAAACACAACAAACAAACAAACATTGTACTGGTGTTCAATATCCTCCCCTTTATCACTGTATTTTGGTGATGGAAGAGTGCTCTATAGTCTGAATATCTGTCTACATGATTGTGTCCCTCCCCCCAATTCATATGTTGAAACTTAATCCCTAATGTGATGGCATTAGGAGGTGAGGCCTTTGGGAGGTGGACAGGTCATAAGGGTGGAGTTCTCATGAATAGAATTCGTGCCCTTATAAGAGAGACCCCCTCACCCATTCCACCATGTGAGGATATGGCGAGAAGATGGGCGTCTATAAACCAGAAAGTGGGCTCTCACCAGATACAATCTGCTGACAACTTGATCTTGGACTTGCCTACTTCTAGAACTGTGCGAAATATATTTATTTCTGTTATTTATTTAAAAAAAAAGTTTGCAGAATATAAAAAGGCACATTTTTTAAAAATCAATCACACAGGAATGGATACTTTTAAAAGAAGTATCAATGTGGAAGAAAATACATCGAAGTAGTCAGATGTATTTGTGCGCCTGTTTTCAAAATTTAGATGGCAAGTTCTTAGTACAGAGCTTCTCAGGCTTTGATGACTTGTCACCCTCTTTTGATGGCACATTTTCTTCCCCAGTGCTACTTGAAGCTTTAATGCAAATTAAATCTTATGACTGATTTATTCAACCATCATGGTATTGAAGATGCCTTCACAAATAGCACGCCCTCTCCTGACCCTCGCTCCACAAACAGATGGACGCAGGTGTGTGTACAAGCACACAGATGCAGCCCCTGCCCTTTTAAGGGGTTGGGACCATTTAGCAAAACCCCTAGGAAATAAGGCCCAGGTATTGAAAATAATAAGACCCTCTCCTTCAACTCTTCCCCCAACATCCTCTAAAAACTTGTCGATTGAGCAGATGAAAAATGCTATTTTACTTAGACCACATTCCAAATTAACTGCCGGTTCTCCTGGGCAGGTAATTACTCACATCCATTGACATAAATGCTTTTGCTCCCATAAATGTGTCAAACTTGCCCCTTGCCACCGTGTTTTACACTCCCATAAAGTTTTAGGACCAGACAGGACCTTAGAAATCACCTTATCCAAACGATGCATGCCGTGAATACAGGAAATGTTCAGACTCAGGTAACCAAAAGCCAGTGTGAAGATCACACGGCCAGCTGCACTGGAATCTGGCTGTCTGCACCCCCCCACTTTGGCACAGTTTCCTGGCCAACCAGAGCTTCTGAACAAAAACGGCTTGGTAAGCATTTTCTCAGAACCCGGTCTGAGAGATACACGTAGTCCGTATTATCAAGAATCACCAATGGCGAGAGCCGGTGCTAAGGCCTCTCCCTGTGCACAATGACACCGAACCCAGCATATGTGGGGCACACATCAGGTATGAAAAAAAAATGCCACCAAGGAAACTAGTTCATGTAACTTGGAGCCTGGACCCAGTAGATGCTCCAGAGATATTCTGGGAAGAAAGGAGGAGCGGGAGAGAGGAAAGGAAAAGTAAAAAAAGACTGTTTTTCAAAGCTGGCTGTGGCTGGATTCCACCCTGCAGGGGGAGGGCGGCCGGCGGTCTCTGGGGGAGCGGGGCCCCTTTAGTTCCGGAAAACATCTTAATGAGTTTTCCCTTCAATTTCATTTTGCTTTCTGTTCGCAAAGGTGATGTTTGCCTACCTTCGTTGGAAAGGTGTGAAGCAGAAGGGGCAAGGGAAAGAAAGGGGACTTGGTCTGTGTAGGAAGGAAGGGGCCATGGGGGCCTTTTCCTGGATGCCGGGAAAAGGAAAACGGGGGTTTTGAGGATGTGAAAACTTGTGGGAAGGGCAGTGGGAAGAATGGCCTTGGAGGAGACCAGAACCAGAGGACCACTTGTACTCAGGCTCATCCTGGACTTCCCTGCAAGCCATCCCCTCTTGGGGTCCCGTTATCCCCAAACCTCAGTAGCAACCGTCCCTCACCAATCCTTTGCATTAGAGCTGCTTTGGGAGGGGGGAAAGGGGTGTCCAGTGCAGAGGTGACAGGAAGGTACAGCAGAGGGGACAGCAGTCGCTGGAGGTGAGGCACTGACTTGGGGGGACTGAGAATAGGCTAGAAGCATGGTAATGAGGCAAGAGGTGGCCAGGAGCAAGCAAGCCTTGCAGAAGCCCTGGTGGGGGAGATTTGCCGACTTTCCTACCATGTGTGGGATGGGGGCTTCAGCCATTCCAGCTTCATATGGAGGGAAGCATGGCGCTTCTCAAATGCAAAAGGCATACAAGTCACCTAGGTTCTGGTTAAAGTGCGGGTCACTGTGTCAGCAGGTCTGGGTGTGGCCAGAGACGTTGCATTTCCCACATGCTCTCAGGTGGCCTGGTCTGGGGGCTGTACTTAAGAGTGGCAAAGCTTTAGCACCCAGAAGCCTCTGCTCCCAACAGGAAGCATCCCTGCAGGCTGGTCCCTTACCTCATACTCCTCCTTGAACCCGTAGCCCTGGCCTCTCTTCATCTGGGTGATGTGCTGCAGGAGGTCAGCCACCCGGATGGCGGGCTGGAACTGGTCCCGAGGGTAGCTCATCTCCATGGGGTCACAGGCCCGGTAGGGGTGCGTCTGGATGGTGAGGGTGGGCTGGGACAGCTCTCCGCGGCTGCCATCTGCTTCAAAGAGAAGGGGGCAGAACAGAGTGTCATCTGTGGTGGCTGGGTCCTCTGTCCTCTGTGCCTTTCTCAGCCTGACCTGAGGGGGGCAGAGGGGACTCACTCAGGATTTGACTGAGGAGGAAGACACCGGAGGAGCAGGGGCACACTGCTGCCCTGGCCTGGCTGTGGTTGTCGATTTAGACACTAAAACCAACTAACCCACCCAGGAACACAAGAGCCCTTGCTTGGCTGTCATCCCCTCCTTATCTCAGCCCTTCCTTGCAGCTTGGCAGGGTGGTCTTGGCCCATTCAGGCCAATATCAGAACCACCAAGGAGGTAGTCAGGCTAGACATTGGGAGCGCCCTCCTTTTTAGAAAGTGGCGCCTGCCAGCAGGTGAGCAAAGCCTCAGGCGCTGGAGATCAGGGCTGCACATGTGTATCTGGTCCATTAGCCTGCGTCCCTGTGACCTGGTGTCCCTACCGGTTTATACCTTTTGGGTTGTACACTGGCAGGAAGGAATTGGAGCCCCAACCGCAGCAGGGTCCCTGACCTCTCAGTGCCCCCCTCCCGAGCAGCGGCCACCTTCTGCCTCCAGTCTAGCCCCTCCTCCCCCCACGTAACATGCTTGATCCAGGAGGGTTCCTGAGCCCACCTGGCAGGTAGGGAAGCCCGAACTTCCCTCCTCCAGTTCTGCCAGTTACTTCTCCCAGGCCTGGGTACCATGGCTCCTTCATAACATCCCTTCTTAAGCAAAGATCTGTTTCTCCTTGGTGACAATCTTTAAAGCCACTGAGTTGCTGTCTGTCTGTCCTCTCTTACCTTGGCCACCCTGGAAATGGGGGGCTGCTGAGGTTGGACTTGAGGTCCCCGTTCCCCTTGGAAGAGTAAAACCACTTTCCTGCATGACCACCTCCCTGCTTGGCATTCCTTGCTGGTCTTCCTGGACTGGGTTATCTTCCCCAGAACCTCTGGGATTGCTCTGCCCACCCTCTTCCCAAAGACATGGCCAGTCTCCGCCCTGGACCCGCTGGTGTGACGCATGAGATGAGAATGTCGGATTTGCTACGTCTCACGCCTGCGGGGCCCTAACCCCATGCCGTCCCCACTCCCGGGAAGGCTTAACAGATATTCCTGATTTTCTGCAACCTATCTTTTCAAAATCCACGTTTCCTCCAGCTTGCTTTTCTCTCATGTCACAATAATCCATCAGATGTTGATCCTGTATGTGAAGATGAACTCTCCCCTATGTGCAGCATGAAATAAACTCCTGGTCAGAAGGAGCGGCTGACAGGAAGACAGAGAGTTGGAAGCTTTACGCACAAGGGAGAAGGGCCCAGTGAAACGCTCGTTTGCACAACCTTCCTGACTGCATGTTAAGATCACGGGTTACGTTTCCCCAGGATGTTAAGTTGTAGGGACCACGCGCTCATGGGCATTGCTTAAATGTAGCGCTTAGCAGATGCAGGGGCTGCCCCCCTTCTCCATCACACCCTGGTGATCGGGAGTTAAGATTTGTTGGGAACTCACTCTGTACCAGGGACTCTGGGCGGCACTGGCAGTGCCCAGAACAATGTAGACTCCACCCTCTACATTGATGGTCTAGTAGGAAGACGGACAAGAACACGAGCTGCAGAAGCCCAGTGCTTCTAGGTGAGAGGGAATGAAGGTTGTGGGCGGAAATGGGAAGAGGGAAAAGCTGTAAGAGACGGTGAGAGGTGGGTCTAGAGAGGCCGTGAATGTGCGAGCCTCTTCAAGCTAGCAGGAAGCCCTTGACGGGTTGTAAGGAGATCCCCTTTCCTTAAAGACTCACACTTTCTTGCTGTCATGTCAGCACAGTGGGCACGAGGCAACTCTCCTGTGAACACCACTCCTGTGCAGGACGGTGGGGCGTGAGGGGTGTGGGGGGCATGGAGGAGGAAGGAGTGCTTGCGTTTGCTTCTCTAGATCCTGCCCTGTACCATTCCCAGAAGAGGAGGTGCTGGAGCCCTGTGCGCACCTCCCACCTCAGCCACCGTCACCTATGGGCACGGATGTCTTCAGAGACCCAGGGTCTCCCCAAGGACTCGAGGCACGGGCTGCCTGACAGAGACAGGCTTCTTAGGAATGGGCACCTGGCAATTTTTTGTGAGATGACAAATGTTTCCAAAACCAAAGAACGACCAATATGGGTATTTTCCCTCAACACATGGCTAGACAGGCTGTAAACCTGGTGTCAGCAAAACCCACAGTGGGATGGAAAAATAAATGCATCTGAAATCGAGCAACTTGTACCGGTGTGACATTTGTAATAATGTCAATGCTGGTGCTAATGAGGCTATAAAGACTTGGAACCGAGGGATTGCCAAGGTTTATTAATTCAACTAGTTGGACTCTTTTTTTTCCCCCCAATGTACCTTACCTCACCTATTCCCTTATTAACCTCCGATAATGTAGAAGCGTTGCCTTTCATCACGGCCCATTTCACTCGACGCACTATACTTAATTTTCCATCATTAGGTTTAATGAAAACCCAATTTCACAACTCACTTCTCTCAGGAACCGACAAGTAATGCTACGTTTTTTATCAGCCCCAATTAAAAAGCGTTATGATGTTCCTATTCGAGAGGGAGCCCTAAAACTAATGTGCGGTTTTGTTGCTAATTCAACAAGGGTGCTGGAACACGCTATTGCTGCTCGTAAAATGTAACTCAAACCAGCTGGCCCAGGGAGAGAGCATTTCTCATTCTCTCTCCTCGCCAGACCCTCCCTTTACATGCCATTTCAACTTCTCCTGTCCGGGGTCCCGCATGTTTATTATTTAGCACGTAATAATGGTTTGGGTTTCTTTTGCGCTTTTCTAGAGCTGGTTGCCTGAGTCTGTGAATTCCCCGGAAATAACTCCTGCGGCGCCTGTGAGGGGCTGGGAGGGCGGGCAAAGGGATTTTGGCGTCATGTATGTATGAGATCTCGGGTCAACACTGTCCCTCTGATTTCTTCCTTCCTTCTCCCTTGGGAATCTGGCTTTGACCTTCTCTCTCTGTTTTTATCCTCTACCACCAGCCGCTAGAGACCCCCCCCCACCCCCCGGCCCCCGCCCCCAGACTTCAGCCACCCATTTCCTATTACCTGCTAGGAACTGTCACTCCAGCTGGTTAACAAATATTTACTGAATAGCTCTATTGTACCGAGCACGGTGTTAAGATACCGCGTACATCCAGGAGGGTGGAGTAAAGTGTGTTTGGAGGGAGATAAGCACAGCACAGCCCGGGCAGGAGAAGAGAAGAGATAAGGTGTGCAGAAACAAGTCTAACAAAGGTGGGAAGGGACGGGCGTCTGGGAGATGGAGGGAAGCGACATGTGCTTCGGAGTCAGGCTCCACGGAAACGCTTCCCAGGCTTTAGGCAGCCATGCCCCACCGCTGTGGGCGTGGCCATAACTATGTACGCTGGTAGCACCTCTGTCGGGTAGAACTTTCCATGATGATGGACGGGGTGCTCATCTGGGCTGTGTAACAAGGTAGCCCCCAACCCCATGTGGCCACTGAGCATGTGGATTATGGCGAGTGTGACTGAGGAACTGAATTTTAAATTTTGTTTCATTTTTGTTAATTTAAATGTAAATATCCACATGCGGCTCTACAAAGACATTGATCTAGTTAGACATTGATCTAGAAAGACAACTTGAGTAGAGCCCTGCCCATAGACAGAACTTGATACGACTGACGGTGTTCTATACCTGCATTAATATGTTAGCCACTAGCCACATGTGGCTACTGAACTTTCAAAATGTGGACTGAGGAAGTGAATTTTTACTTTTAATTTAATTTCAGTTAAGTTTAAGTTTAAATTGTCATATGTGGCCAGTAGCTACTGTATTGAATTGTGCAGATCTATACAATGATGTCTTCAATTTTTTTTCTTGAAATCAACTTTCAACTGTTTTTTCTTTTTTGTGACAGAGACAGAGAGAGAGATGGACAGATAGGTTTAGACAGACAGGAAGGGAGAGAGATGAGAAGCATTCTTCGTTGTGGCACCCTAGTTGTTCATTGATTGCTTTCTCATGTGGGCCTTGACCGGGGGGCTACAGCAGAGAGTGACCCCTTGCTCAAGTCAGTGACCTTGGCCTAAAGCTGGTGAGCCTTGCTCAAACCAGATGAGCCCGCACTCAAGCTGGTTACCTAAGGGTTTCAAACCTGGGTCCTCCAAGTTCCAGTCTGATGCTCTATCCCAGGGGTCTCTAAACATTTTACACAGGGGGCCAGTTCACTGTCCCTCAGACCGTTGGAGGGCTGGACTATAAAAAAAACTGAACAAATCCCTATGCACACTGCACATATCTTATTTTAAAGTAAAAAACAAAACAAGAATACAATATTTAAAATAAAGAACAAGGAAGTTTAAATCAACAAACTGACCAGTATTTCAATAGGAACTATGGGTGCGGATGCATCCTGTGCTCCTCTCACTGACCACCAATGAAAGAGGTGCCCCTTCTGGAAGTGTGGCGGGGGTCAGATAAATGGCCTCAGGGGGCTGCATGCGGCCCGCGGACCATAGTTTGGGGACCCCTGCTCTATCCACTGCAGCACCGCCTGGTCAGGTTCAACCATTTTTTTCCTTTATCTCATTATGAATGATAGCGAAACAGTCATGGGTGTGATATGCTAGTTTTGATTTAATGCTCACTAAAATGTACATAACTATTTAAGAAAAGGCCTAGCCATATCCCATGGGAGGAACACAGTCCACATTTTGAGAAATGTGTGAGTCTGAGTCTCAGGACCAGAAAGAATGGGGTTGGTACCCTTAACCAACCAGTAATGGGCTATGTGACCTTGATCAACTAATATTTCTCAGCCTCAGTTTCTTCATCTATAATATGGAGAAAGGGCTCTGGCTGGTGGCTCAGTGGATAGAACTGATGCTTGATCCCTACTCAGGGCACACAGGAAAAGTGACTATCTGCTTTCCCCCCCTTCTCACTTCTCTTCTTCCCCCACAGCCAGTGGCTCGACTGGTTCAAGTATGGCCCTGGGCACTGAGGATAGCTCTGTTGGTCTAAGTGTGTCAGCCTCAGGTGCTAAAAATAGCTCTGTACTTGAGCATTGGCCCCAGATGGGGTTGCTGAGTGGCCCCAGGGTGCATGCAGAAGTTTGTCTCAATATCTTCCCTCCTCTCACTTAAAAACATATTCCATATATACTACACACACACACACACACACACACACACACACACACACACACACACACATGTATGTATTACAGGAAAAGGAGTGTAGTGAGGATTCAGAGATAATGCATGCTAATGCTTGTACAATGCCTGGTATCTGGGAAGCAGTGAAAAAACAATAGTTGCTCTGATGTGGTACAAGATGTCCTGTTGGGCACATGATCATCCACAGACGGGGGAGGGCATCTGGGGAGTCTTAGGGCTTCTCTCTTCTTTCCTTTATGACACTCCAAAGCCCTTTATTTTTCTCCATTCCTGCTGCTGCTGCCTGAGTTCAGGTCCCCATGACAGGACTATTGCATCAGATGCCTAATGGCTCTTCTGTTTCCACAGTTCTTTTCACACAGCTGTGATCAAGTCGTTCTTAGCTAAAGCCTGCACAGAATCAAGACAAAATCCTTCACTAGCCAGTCAAATTCCTGTAGTTTCTGGTGCCAGAATGGATTGCTTATTTTATCTCTCACAACTCCTTTCAAGTCCACGTGCCCCGTAGGGCAGAGGAGCACGAGGAGTGGGTGGGAAAATATTTAGAGGCTGCTCACTAAGAGGGAAGATGCAGAGAGGGTGGAGGTGGGGAGGAGGCTGGCCACCTGCTCAGAGTGGACATGTGATTAGGACAAACACCGCGGGGGTGTGACAACAGCAGGCATCAGGGTCTAAGTACCAAATCCAAAGACAAAGCATGGATTCAAATATGAACATCACATCTTTCTAGTGATGGGACTTCAATAAGTTACTTTGAGCCTAAGACCTTTATTTGTAATTGGCAATAGAGATGGTGATGATGCTAATGATGGTGATGATAATGATAAGACAATAAGATGAGGATTAGGAGGTTATGCAAGGATTAAGTGGGATTCCACTGAAAGAAGCTTCAAGGTGGTACCTGGTTAGCAGGCAATGCCTCCCCTCCTCCCCCCTACAAACCAAATACCAATAAAACCTCAATAAAATAAACTAGTAACAGCCTTGTTACCTAAGCCTTGGAACCTAAGTCTGTCAACTAACTTAGTGTCAGAATGTAGGAGAAATATCCATTAATTCTCTTAGTACCACACTTGATATGTGCATAGGAACAAAGACTTCATTGTGTCAAAAATTTCTGAAAAAAAAATCTCTGAAATTGAATGAAGTTATCTTGCACCTGTTTCAACACTGGCAATCTCCCTTCTAGAGTTGGGAGAGATGGCAGCTTTGTCGGTGAAGTGTCTGCTATAGTAGTTGGCTTGTGTTTAGGTGCCATGTTGTCAGAAAAATCTGTTCTATATTTCTGAATTCTAGACTTAAGTTAGAATAGGCACACAGATTTGTGGCCCCCGAGAAACATCAGATTCACACCCCGCCCCCATCTCATACGCACTAGGGGCTGTGCTCTCATTCAATGCAACGGCAGATGGAGTTACCTTCTCTTTCAGAAGTCTGACCAGATGCAAAGGGTTGAACTTGTGAAATGAATAGTAAGTAGAATGCCACCCCACCGTACCACCACGTTTTACAAAGTTGAAATGGACACTATGTCATTGGCAATTGACACTGATATACTTTGTTACTCAAGAGAACAGGGGTCTGAAAGATGGGAAAGAAAATGTTCACTCTTTTTTCTATTTTCTTTCCTGGGCTCAGAATCAAAGGCCCTGTCAACCAGATGTGGAGGGTTGGGCATCTCCAAGCCCTTTCTCCCCTCAGTTCCTTTCACTGGGTCTCTGACATGGCAAAGATAAAAGGTGGTGAATAAAGACCTTTGTGCCCCAGAATGCAGATTCAGTATGAGGAAAAATCTGTGAACGGAACAGTCATGGGGAAGGTGTCTTTCTGGACTCACTGACTCCTTCTGGTAAAGAAATCAACCCTCTTTGTGGGGAGAGCATGAAGCGCTCCCTCTGCAGCACTCACATGCGAAGGAAGGATGGTGTGAGATCTGTCACAGAGTGAAGCAGTTAGGAAAACCCGTGTGCCTTCACTTAAGCCACAAGAGGAGGATTCCCACTGGGCAGATGGCGAGGGCAACAATGAGTGTCTATCTTCCAGCTGTGTTGACGACCAGCACCAGTCCTGGAGAGCTAGAGCCCCCTCCTTTAAAGGACAGTAAACAGAAACAAAACAACATGGGTCTTAGCAAAACCCATCATGTTGAAAAAGGACACTCTGGGATGCTGCTGAGGAAAATAAAATTTTCAAAAGACAAAAAGCTGTCAGTGTTGGCTGTTGACCCAACCACCACCTGCTACCCTTCTTCCTGCGTGGGCAGAGCCCTCAAATTAGCTTGGGTGCCCACATGTTCCCCATGTGACTCAGGAGGGTGGCCCGAATCCTACATCTAGGGGCAAATCCTGATTTCCTTAAGCCAATTGGGGATTCCTATCCCCTTTGACAATGTTTCAAAATTTTTTCAACGAGATAGTTCTACTGCTCACTAAAATGAGGGGATCAGGGAATGTGCAGATACTCCAGTACTTTCAGCCTTTTGGATAGTGCATTTTTACCAACGAAATAAAAGTTGGTTTTGCATCTCATTTGCATAATCAAACAACTTTCTTTGACTTGTCGTTTGCTTTTCTGATGTGCTTGTTTAATAAAGAAAGTCAAATGCTTTTTTTTATCGCTCCATATTTATTTTGAAATATCCCCTAACTTTTGTGAGCAGTATATTAAGGAGATTGTAGGAAAAGGTATTCTTACTTCTAAGAGAAATATTCTAGTGGCCCTTCTCAGCCACGGGGCATTACCATGTGTGGGTGTGATACCTGTAACTGCTAAGACAATCTCGCATCTATGAGGCAAAGCTGGGAACAATGCCCACGTGAGACGGCCACGTGAGTAGCTTCAAGGAATTCGGGTCCTTAATAACATTCTTGGGCACCTCATTCAGCCAGCCTTGGACCCCACTCTCTCTGCTTACAATTCTGTGAAATAATACATTAACCCATTGTTTAAGCAAATTGGATTTGTTCTTTTCTGTTACTGGCTGGCCTCTTACCCTACACGTTAATAAGAAATGTGCTTTAGAGAGGGTGAAAAAATCAAGGAAGTAAAAGATGAAATAACAAGACAACAGATTATTCAAAATATGGATCAAGTAAAGAAGCGACCAGAAAAACCCTTGGGTGAGGCAAGGGAAGACTGGGAGAAAACCGAGGTGCAGTAGCTGAATTAAACTGGACGCTTGAATCTATAATGAAAATGAGCAACAGGCAGAAACTCATGGAAAATTAATTCGAGACCCTTGCCATGAGAACAGAGTGCAAGGGTATAACAATGGGACTTACACTTCCTCTGTATCTATCATCTGGTCATGCGCGTTCATGTGCGAAGGCACCAAGAAGACATTTTCAGAGAAAACAGACATATAAAAGCCAGATAATTGGTGCTACTAAAGAAGAGAACCCAATAAGAAGAACAGAACAAATAATAAAAGATACAATGTAAAAAAAACAACAATAGCTCTTTGGCAGAATAAAAACCTAATTCTCCAATAAAGAGTTCTCCCTGTACAAATTAAAACTAGAACAGGTCTCGTGATACAATTGTTTAAATATTATTGATGTAGAAACACTCTGATAAACATCTAGGCTGAAAAAATTATTAGCTATAAAAGAAAAGAAACAATGGAAACCATATTTTCTGTTGCCCAAATTTAAATGCCAGAAAACAATGGCAGAACATTTTTGAGGGCAAATGCTATGACCCCAAAATAATACTCTGATATAAGTTGTTATTCATTATCAAGGCCACAGAAAGACATTCTCTGATACAGGGAGGTTTGGAAATTATACTGGCTTTGATTGTTTTTCAGAGTCTTGGGGAGGTAGAGAAGTAGAAAGAGAAAGAACCCCCCCAAGATCGGAGGCAATCATTTTGTGAAAGAGTTGAATTGTTAAGCCTGACTAGGCGGTGGTGCAGTGGCTAGAGCATCGACCTGGGATGCTGAGGACCCAGGTTTGAAACCCTGAGGTCACCCGTTTGAGCATGGGATCATAGACATGACCCCATGATCGCTGGCTTGAGCCCAAAGGTTTCTGGCTTGAGCACAAGGTCACATGGTTTGAGCAAGGGGTCACTGGCTAAGTGACCCCACCCCCGTCAAGGCATGCATGAGAACAATCAATGAACAACTAAAGTGTCACAACTGTGAGTGATGCTTCTCATCTCTCTCCCTTCCTGTCTGTCCCTGTCTCTCTTTTGCTTAAAAAAACTAACTAAAAACAGAATACATTATTAAAAAAAAAAAAAGAATTCTTAAAGAGGAACTATATAATCTAAACATTCTAGGCTAGAAATAAAATTTTACCAACAAAAACCAGAGAATGGGTGACTGATCATCACTAAAAATAAAAGTATGCCAACTTCTGGTTGCCAGATGGGAGAGGAGCTGGGAGATGGGTGAAAAGAGAAAAGGGTTAAGATGTGCAAATTATTATAAAATCAGTCATGAGGATGTGAAGTAAAGCACAGGGAATACAGTTAATATTATAATAACTGTCTATGGTGTCAGATGGATACTAGACTTACGGCGGTGATCATTTTGCAATTTATATAAATTCTAATCATTATGCTGTACACCTGAAACTAATATAATATTATGTGTCAACTGTAATTGAAAAACTAAAAAAAAAAATAAATTGAAGTCTATTTTCACATTTTGTGATGGACAGTCAACATCTATTAATCTTGTTCTTAATTAAAGGATCTAATTTCAAGCGTGCATGTACAAATCTCTGTGTGTGCTGTGTTTAAGTTAAAGCTATCAATTAGTAGGAAAAAAAAGAAAGAAGGGTGTGTAGCTTTCCAATAGAAGCAAGGAAACGCGGGACCTTTCCCACGTGGGGTTGGGCTCCACATTTATGCCACTGCTGTGAGAGAGACACTGCAGACACAGACACCCTTCTGCAGACCCTGGTACCACCACGGAAAATCTTTCTGTTCTGACAAGTAAATGAAAAACCCACCCTCTCAGGTATGTTTTCATAATCCAGGTCATATTAATCCCCCACCAAAACCAAACTGCCAGCACTAGAGATGAACTCAGAGTGGAAAAATAAAATATATAAAGAATGACAAGCCATGTGAGGAAGCTTGTCCCCATGAGGGAGAGTCGGGAGATGTGACACAGAGAAATATGCCTCCCAGGAATTGAAAATAATAAAACAATCAACGGGACTGCAAAATAAATACATTTTGATGGATGGAAGAGAAAAAGAAAGACCTATGAACCGCAGCGAGCACAACACATCACAGCAAAGGGATGGGCGGATTTGAAAAAACACAAATTTAACTTGTAGAGATGAAAAATCTAGCCATCGAACGCTGAGAGTAAGCAAGCACACATAGGAACAGATGTTGATGGAACACAATAGAAGTTAAATATACAATAACAAAGCCGAAGCAAAGTAAAAGCTGGCTCTTCCCTTTGAAAACACCAATAAATTCTCTGCTAAAAATGAGGAAGAAAAAAAAAAAGACACAAATAAACCTCTTCAGGATTGCTAGCAACTGTCAGAACACCTTTATCACGTGCATAGATTGCCAGGTGAGTGAATGAATGACCATGAGAACATCTGGTGACTCTAATGAATGTGGCCGGAGTCAGAAGTTACAGATCAATCAGTTCAGCCCATCTGAACACAGCTTTTTAAAACAAACAAACAGAAAAAACAACAAAGTTCTTTT
This sequence comes from Rhynchonycteris naso, assembly GCA_037038555.1. Classification (NCBI taxonomy): domain Eukaryota; kingdom Metazoa; phylum Chordata; class Mammalia; order Chiroptera; family Emballonuridae; genus Rhynchonycteris; species Rhynchonycteris naso. The sequence goes on along the minus strand of CM073001.1, from coordinate 157,149,267 downwards.
TTGAGATAATTATAGACTCACAGTCATGAGCAATAACAAAGAGAGGTCCCATATACCCTTTATCCAGGGTTATCATCTTACATAACTTGAAGTCCAACCCACAATCAGGAAATTGACATCAATGCACTCCACTGACTGTATTCAGATTGCAACCATTATATGCCCACTTGTGCGCAGGTGTGTGTTTAGTCTTATGTAGTAGAGTCCTGTGACCACAGCTAAAATGCAGTAGTTTCAGCACAAGGATCCTTCATGCAAGAGAACACTACTAGCCTTTGCATTTTTTTCTCGTCTCTAGCTCAGTGGTTCTCAAACTTTTTGAAGTCAGGGCATATTTAAAATCCTACAAATAATTGTAGGCGCACTATATACAAATTTCTGAGAAATATGTTATAATAATTAAGTCATATATATATATATTTCAAATATAAATATATATATGTAAATATGTATATAAATTTATATATATATATATTTACAGAGACAGAGACAGAGTCAGAGAGAGGGATAGATAGGGACAGACAGGAATGGAGAGAGATGAGAAGCATCAATCATCAGTTTTTCGTTGTGACACCTTAGTTGTTCATTGATTGCTTTCTCACATGTGCCTTGACAGTGGGCCTTCAGCAGACGGAGCAACCCCTTGTTCAAGCCAGTGACCTTGGGTCCAAGCTGGTAAGCTTTGCTCAAACCAGATGAGCCCGCGCTCAAGCTGGCGACCTCGGGGTCTTGAACCTGGGTTCTCTGCATCCCAGTCCAATGCTCTATCCACTGCGCCACCACCTGGTCAGTCAGTCAAATATTAAAGAAAAAGAATATAAAGTCCAAGCGTGCTTTTATAGTATTTAACGAAATAAATACAACAAAATTAAATTTATTCTGACATTAAAAAACATTTTTATGTTACATTTTTTGAGTTATGCTTTTTAGAATTTGTAAAAAAGAGGGGTTAAAAAATAAGATAACAACAAAAACATTATCTTTTTATATATGTAGATACATTCTTAATAAGATTTAGTAAATTTGGCAGGTCCCGGTGTGAATGTGATAAGTTTTTCCATTCTTGTGTTTATGAGAAACATGAGCCTGATGTGTCCTAGTGATTTCTTCAATGTTTGGGCATATATTTGAAAGGCAAACTCTCATTTCCTTGTTAATACATTGAAGAATTTGTCTTTTTTTTACTCTTAATTGTGTTGAGTGCAGAAAACCCCCACCATACGTATCATCTTAACTTGACACCAAACAAAGGATAGAAGAAACCTGCCTTCGGTTTTTCCAGGGAACCTGGGGGGTAGTGTAAACAATCCAGCACCACAGCCTAACAGCCTTTTGCAACCTAATCAGGCAAGTGAGGTGGGGCGTTGTGCAGACTGTCAGCTATAGCCGATTCCCCACACCTCTGTCCCCCCAAAAATCTAAACTCCAAAATCCCTGTTGGTGTTTTGGTCCCCCACTGGCACATATTTCTCTGGAATACCATAGGGCGCACCTGGAAATCTTCTAGGGCGCACCAGTGCGCCCTGGCGCACACTCTGAGAACCACTGCACTAGCTTGAGGGCCGATTACTGAACCCTGGGAGACTGTGGCAATAATGCAAACAAACATCCCTAAGTTTAACCCTGAAGTCCATCTGCCAGAGTCCCACACACTGGAGCCCCGTCTTTCCTGCCTGATGCTCCTAGGATCCAGGGGTCCCGGGGGTCCCACATGTGGCCGTTTAAGTAGTGTACTGCTCAATGTTAGAGCGTGCCATTCATGTAATGGCTTTGCTCTGTGACTCACATCCTTCTAGTTAAGAGCCATCAGTCTTAGGTGACTAGTGATTGGGTGGTTATTGTCATTTATGTAACTGAAAGGCTCACTCCAGTAGTCTAGAGGGGAAAGGAGTAAGCAAATCACTAGTCTGTGGACTCTGTGTCCTAAGAGCTGAGACTGGGTTAGGAAGGGAGACCTCTGTTCAGTCTCTTCTGTGGAAAGAGAATTGGACTCCCATGAGGGATTTTGTGCACACACGTGAGGGCATGCATGTGCACGTGTGCATGTATGCGTGTGTTTGTTTGTGCTGGAAAAATACATGGATTTTCCCTCACCTCTGCTCCAACCAAAGCTAAATGGTTTTATAAAATCGACTTCAAGGTCTGTTTTTGAAGAAAAGATTTTACTCTTAAAAACAACCTATGAAGCCTGACCAGGTGGTGGCACAGTGGATAGAGCGTCAGACTGGGATGTGAAGACCCAGGTTCGAGACCCCGAGGTCGCCAGCTTGAGCACCGGCCCCTCTGGCTTGAGCAAAAGCTCGCCAGCTTAGACCCAAGGTCGCTGGCTCCAGCAAGAGGTGGCTCAGTCTGCTGAAGGCCCACGGTCAAGGCACATGTGAAAAAGCAATCAATGAACAACTAAGGTGTGCAACAGCAATGAAAAACTAATGATTGATGATTCTCACCTGTCTCTGTTCCTGTCTGTCTGTCCCTATCTATCCCTCTCTCTGACTCTCTCTCTGTCCCTATAAAAACAACAACAACCTATGAAGACCATCATTTTTGTGGGGGGTGGGGTCATAATTTTATGAAGATCAGTGGGCAAACAAGACAGCGCAAGTGCTGATACCAGTGTTCCCACGCGGTGGCATAGATTTCATAAACCTGATTCAATTGAAACAGACACAAATGAGACTCACTGGGTATGTCAGAAGCAACAGGCCTGCAGCAGCAACGGGATGCATTTGGGTCTCAACTGCTTTGTGACCAAAGCAGGAAGGCAGAGCAGAAAGCTGAGGGCCTGGCATGAGGTCCTGGAAATAGACCGTTGAGCCACAAAGGCGAAGAGGTATATAATTCTGGGCTTTTAACATGGTTTAGCTCACTGGAAACACAGCTCTTTCTAGCAACACCTAAGACAAGTGTTTTAATTGCCACACATTTGCCATTCATTTGTACTATCAGGCACACGTGCGTACGATCAGAGTGGCACACATCTGAAATTTTACGAGTAGAAAATGCTCCATCCACACACAAGCAGTGAGATAGGGGTGGACACAATTTTGCAAACTGATGATAAAGTATGGCACCAGCACTGGCTGGGGAGGAACGGGTTCCCGGGGATGCGCTCCTTATCAGCCGAGAGTGAAGTAGATTCTGGAGGAAACCGTGGGGCTGCTCTGTGTTGGAAGGACTGATATTATATATAGTGAGGTTGTTAAATACATACTGTTAGTACAAGTTCCGCGTATGGCTGTGTGTGTGTTGATATACATGGAATTTTCAGAAGAACTTAGAAGAGCGTGTCTTGGCCAGTAAGTTACTTGATGCAGAAATAATAAAGAAAAGGAAATCGTGAAGTTTTGGTCATCTTATAAGCATGAAAGAGAGCGACATGGGGGCGGGGGGCTTTTGGGAGGGAAGCTGTGCAGAGAGGAAGGCTCAGCCTATAAGAGGAAGGGTCCGAGTCACCCAGGAAGGGACTAGCTGAGCCCGCAAGCGCGAGGACCTGAAGGTGGCGCCCACAGGCCACTTCTGCATGCGGGGGGGGGGGGGGCGGCAACCCAAGCAAATAAAGACAAATAAAATAGGACTGGTAGAACCAATTGGTTGGTCCACCTGCCCCCAGCCCCAAGTCATCCTTTAAAAGAGAACCTGGGCTACAGATGATCTTCTCAAAGTGAACTCAGGTTGGCTGGGACTGCTAGCGCCTGGGGCAGTCTTCCGTCTCGAACATTCTGGAGTCATTGAGGAATCTGATGTAACAAGGGAAGGAATAATTCTAATGAGAACCTCCCATATTTCCCTGAAGACAGGGAAGTGGTCAAAAAGGCATTGACTCTAAACTTAAATCGACTTCAGTGAAAAATCTGACACCACCACTTCCTGGCAGTGTGACTCTGGGCCAGTGACTTAACCTCTCTGAACCATTGTTTGCACTAAGGTTTTGTGGCTGGTATCTCTGAAAGATGAAGACAGAAAGGGGAAAATTAAACACTGTGGTATATCATTGTTAGAAGTACCACACCCTGGAAATCAAAACAACAGAGGAAGGAGAGATGGTCCCTTCTCTCCATGGCCGGGACCCTCACACCTGCTACCCCTTCCTTCCCCATGGTGGCTGAAACAGCGCCCCTACGTCCCCCTGCAGCCCGCTTTGCTTCTCCGTGTTCTGTTCTCCACAGTGAGGCATGAGACATTTTTAGAGGTTCAAAGCTAAGCATGCCACCTCCTCGCTGAAGCCGCTTGTTGGCTGCCCACTGCCCTTTGGCTGCATTCCTAATCTTTAATATGGAGCCAAGGCGATGACCGGCGTAGCTCCCTCCTCTCCCACCTGCCTCACATTGTGTCTCTCTGTCCTTTGCTCACGACGCTGTCACCATACCAGTTCTTGGCCACCTACGGATCTGCACATGCATGCTCTTCTTCTCCTGGGATGGTTAACGTCCTCCCCCACAACCTTCGAATTCCAGTGGACTCATATTTATCCTTCAGAACTCAGCTCACAAGGCACTCCCTTTCTAGAACAAACTGATTTAAGGCAGAAAAATAAAAAAACATTAGAACATGCCGCTTGGTGGGAACGGGAGCAGAGCTTGCCCAGGAACAGCGCAAGGGACCTTGCTGGCCTGTCTGTATATTATTAGGGGTTTGGGTTGCATAAGTTTATGCAACTGTTGAACTCGTGGAATGGAAAGCTTAAGATGTGTTGGGCATTTATTTGTATGTAAATTTTACCTCGAAGGAAAAGAGCAGAACATTGAGTCTGCATTATTAATATGAGGAGCGCAGTGTTGGGGGTGAGGAACGTGTATTGATGTCTGAAATTTCTTTTGCAACGCATAAAAAATCAAGATGGATCGAGGGGAGGAATAGATGGGAAAAATGTGATAAAGTAAATGTTATAAAATGTTAATAGTAGAATCTACATGGTGAGTGGATGTGTATTTACTGAAAAAGAATTATTAATTTTTTTGAATGCTTGCAGATAATAAGGAAAACGTCTGTCTGCCCAGCCCCCTCTGAGAGTACCAGTGTTACATTCTAACAATATCACCTGCAGGAGTCACAATGTAGCTTTCTGGACATAAAGTGTGTTTGTAAAGTCATGGTGCACTTTTGTCCTGTGACTGGTCAAAAATGCACCATGACTTTATGGACGCACTGTATATGTTACCTCCATATTTACAATAGTGATTGAAGAATTAATGGTGAAATTATTTAACATCTGTATCCTCCACTAGACTGTAAGCCCTATGAAGGCAGCTGCCCTGTCTCTGTTTACTGAATTCTGCATTTCCAAGATTCAGGTGCTGCTTGGTAAATGCCCATTAGTTTGGTGGGGACACCTGCCCCTCCGACATCCGTGCTGATAGACATGGTGCCTGCCTGTTTCTAAGGCTCTTCCCTCATGCCTTCCTATTTCTATGGTGAGAGTAGCAAGATCCTCATTTCCAGCCCAATTCCATCAGCCTCGGTGGGTTTAGGGGGCGAGAAGCCACATTTACTGAAAACGCATTCCTTCCCCCAAATGGGCTTCTGGTGATTTTAGTGACACCCAGGTCCAATGTGCATCTCTCAGACCGAAGGTTGTCCACTTCCCTGTGACTCCAGCTTGTACTTGGACGTGACTTAAGAGTTTCTCACGGGTTTCAGAGTTATGCTCACACTACATACAATCAGCCCAGCATCTTGCGTTGTGTATGAATTAATGCACTCCAAGATTTCCAGCTCATGGCACAATGTGTGATAAAAACAACAGCAGCAGCAACAACAAAACCTTAAATAATGCCTCACACTGGAAACATGTTATGTCTGATTTCTCTCTCCCTCTCATTCATCACAATTGTAATACAACGATATACAGAACAGGTGCAGAAAAATTCCATTTTGACAGGTTGTACAACTTTCTGCCTGACTGTTTTCGTTAATGTGTAAGAAAAGAGAAAATGGATTGAAAAAGAGTAAACTCGTCTGGGGGAAATGGAATGAGTAAACTTGTCTGTGGGGAGAAACTTAGATGTGCAACAGCTGTTGGAAATGAGTGTGCCATTGCGCTGGGCCGTGAGGAGCCCGGGCCTGATTTCTGAAGGTCGGACTCTGCCCGTGAACTTCAGCGGATTCTGCGGATAGGACACACCACAGAGACGACAGAGCATGAACCCAAAAGTTCTGGAGTCCCCCCACCCCGGTCTCGAGTTCTCAACCTGGTTTTGCCACGAAATTGTCATGTACAGTTACTTTCACTTTAAAATCAGGGAGTTGGAGGTAGGCTCAAGATGGTCCCTTCCTCCCGGGACCAAACTGGAGTTACAACTAAATTTAAGGACAATCATTCTGAAAAAACCATTTCAGGAATAAAAGAAAAGGAGTCTTGGAACCAAGGATCACAGAAGCCACAGGGAGACCGGTAGCAAGTGCGGAGATGCGGAAAGGGCTGCCCTGCCTCCAGGGGCTGAGGTTCTAGAAAAGTCCTGGCTGCGGGAGAGTCACCCGGAGGAGAGGCTGGTCCGACCCCCTGCCGGGCGCCCATCCCAGAGCACAGAGCCTGGAACAGGCGCCCCTCACAGCAGTGGCGGTGAGAGGAGCCGAGGTTTCTGCCCGTGGGACAGAGATGGCAGGCTCCCTCCCGCGGGCCCACGCAGGGAATCTTGGGCACGCCACTTACCAAGGGCTCGGCGGGAGGGCTGGGAGGACTGGAGTCTCGAGGAGAGTGTGATGTTGGCGGCCCAGGGAGAGAGGCGGTGGGACAGCCATAGAGACCTGTGCTGAGTCACTCTCCAATACCGCGGTCGTTGTCTTTCTGGGGTGGACCATCCCCTCTGAGCAGCGTCAGCCTGGGGAAGCAACTGCCCCCCTCTATGGGGAATGGGCCTTGCTGAGAAGCAGCCTTGGGCAGGAACCGGAGGGCTGGACAGACTCGGGGGACAGTGACTCGGTTGTCTGGTGTTGAGGCCAGAGCTTTCCCCTGCTCCCCGCTCTCCCGAGGACTGACTGGCGCTTTCCCTTCCTGGGAGACTCAGTAGAAACTGTCTGGGCTGTGGGCTGACTAAATATCTGGGTTTCAGAGGCCACACCCACTAAGGTCTGAGAGAAAATTCAGCACACCTGGGGCTCTGGGGTGAGTCAAACTACCACCTTTCCTGATGCCTGATTAGTCCAGCCTCTCTACTCTCCCAGAGTCTACTCAGGGGAGTTGCCCAACAAGCAGCCAGCAGACAGAGGCGGCAGGAAGCCAATCTCAGGGAACCTTGAGGTCTTCTGTAGGCCTGCCTCCAGGCCCCGGGCTGGTAAAAGCCAGCCTATGTGTGCAGCTTGGTCCTTCCATGTGGATCTAAGCCCAGCAGAGGCAGCTACAAACTGTGGAATGCTTATAGTTCCAAACAGGTTGCTGAGGGCCAGTCATGGGCAGCGTCTTACACTCGTCTGCACCAAGTTTCCTCCTATGAGGCCCAGAACCAACATGTCCAGTGGCCAGCCACAGACACCAGCAGAGCAGGATCCGTTAGCTTCACAAGCAGCATATCCAAGAGCTGGTTCTTTGAAAAGGTAAACAAGAATGATGAACCTTTAACCAGACTCATCAAGAAAATAAAAAAAAAAGAGAGAAGACCCAAATAAATAAAATTAAAAATGAAAGAGGAGAAGTAACAACTGACATCACAGAAATACAAAGAATATGCCAAAAAATTGGACAGCCTGGGTGAAATCGATAAATTCCTAAAAACATACAATCTTCCAAAACCGAATCTGGAAGAACTAGAAAACTTGAACAGACCGATTACAACAAATGAAATTGAAACAGTTATCAAAAAACTCCCAGCAAACAAAAGTCCTGGACCGATGGCTTCACAAGTGAATTTTACCAAACATTCAAAGAAGAACTAACACCTATCCTTCTCAAACTATTCCAAAAAATTCAAGAGGAGGGAAGACTTCTAAGCTCCTATTACAAGGCAGGCATTATCCTAATTCCAAAACCAGGTAAAGACACTACAAAAACAAAACAGAACAAAACAAAAAAACTATAGGTCAATGTCCCTGATGAACAGAGATGCTAAAGTTCTCAACAAAATATTCGAGATTATTATGCTAAGTGAAATAAGCCAGGCAGAGAAAGACAAGTACCATATATTCTTACTTATATGTGGAATCTAAACAGCACAATAAACTGAGGGTCAAAATAGAAACAGAGGCAGGGTCACAGGGAACAGACAGACAGCTGTCAGAGGAAAAGGAGAGAACAGGACAGGATCAGAGAAGGTGAAGGGATTAGCCAAAATCACATCTACATAACACACAGGTACAGACAACAGGGTAGCAATTTCCAGAGGGAAGGCGGGGAGTGAAGGTGGGTTAAGGGGAACAAAGGGGAGAGAATGGGGGTGGAAAGAGACTGCATGGGACATGGGGGGCACAATGTGGTGTGTGGAGGGTGTTCTGAGTGGGACACTTGCAACCAGGTCAACACAATAAATTAAAAATAAGAATAGAACAATAATTTTAAAAAATGAAATGATTTATTAAGAAAAATGAAGTTGGATTAGATCAATGCTTCTCAAATTTTAATACGCATTATCTGGGGATAGTTTAAAATGCAGATTCTGATTCAGTAGGTCCAAATGGGGCCTGGGAATTTGCATTTGTGATCAGCTGCCAGGTGAGGCTGATGCTGGTGGTCCACAAACCCGCACTTTGGATAGCAGTAGTGGTCTTTAAGGGAACTTGCAGTTCAGAAATGGTTTATCAACTTCCCTAGCGTTGTTTATAAAAAAACAAGGCCTGTCCTTCAGGCTCTTAGTGAGCGGAGGAGATAGAAAAGCTTAGCATTGTCCAAAAACAACCAAACCTGAAATACCAAGCAAGCAAAGCCAAGGTCCTTTGCTCTGGGAAGAACAGATACAGAACGCTCGCCTAAGAACTAATAACATAGGTGTCACGTCAAGGGGCCGTCTGGCAGACCCTCGGAGGAGGCTACAGAAGGTCGCGCCTGAAACGGCAGCCTACAGTGTTTCACACAGTGGACCCCAAGTCCTGCTGCTGCACAAGAGTCACTCCGAGAGCCGAAATACAGATTCCTGGGCTTCACGTCCTGGACCTGAGGATTTAGCGGTTTCAGTTTGGAAACTACTGTTATAACCATTCAATGGTGGATGGGGCAGGGTGGGGGGGGAAGGAATTTTGACTCAGTTTTTGATTAAAACATGGTAAACGTCAGTCCTACCAGCCTGCTCACCAGCTTCTCCAGAATCCCACTGCCCCCCCCCCCTTGCCCAAAGTAATGAAGGTGAATTGCTGTCATAGAGAAATAGACTCTGAACTGTTGCACTGTGGGATGTCAGTGCTTTAAGAAGTTGGCACTCCACCCTCAGAGTCTACCTGTTGAGATGCATCAGAAGAACCGAGGTTAAATCCTGACTTCTGCTTATTAACCAACAGGCTTTCGGTAAATTATTGTAACATCTCACTTGTTAAGCTACGTATTAACTGCCGCATGGGAAACCCTAAAACTTAGCAACTTAAAATAACCAACATCTACTATCTCACAGTTTCTGTGGGTCAAAAAAAAAAATCTGAGCGCTGCTTTAATGGCTCAAGATCTTCTGTGGGGTTTCCCTCAAGCTATAGGTGTGGTTATATATCCGAATCTGCCCACTCCACAGGGGGCCGGGTGGGGCAGGGAGAACCTGACTCCAAGTTCACTCAGGTGGTTATTTGCAGAGCCAATTTCTCATGGGTTATCAGAGCAAGGGCTTAGGTTGCTTGCTGGCTGCTGGCTGGAGATGCTCTCAGTTCCTTGCCCAATGGACTTCTCCATAGGGAACCCCCAACAGAGCCTCCCACAGAGCAAGTAAAGAAGAGAGTGAGAGAAGACGAAAGCCACAGACAGTCCTTTTATAGCCTGGTATCGAAAGTTACATCCCAACACTTTGTTGCATCCTAGTCATTAGAAGTCAGTGACTAGATCCAGGCTGCATTCAAGGACAAATTTCACAAGGATGTGAACTTGGAGGCAGGGATTATTTGGGTCATTTTATTTTATTATTTATTTATTTGTTTTATTATTTACTTATTTATTTAAGTGAGAGGAGGGGAGATAGTTAGACAGACTTCTGCATCATGTGCCATGGCTGGGATCTACCAGGCAACCTGGTCTGGGGCCAATGCTCAAGTACCAGGCTATTTTTAGCTCCAACCAGCTGAGCTCTCCTCAGCACCCAGGGCCACACTTGAACCAACTGAGCCACTGGCTGTGAGAGGGGAAGAGGGAGAGAAGGGGGAGAAGGAAGGGGAGAGAAGCAGAAGGTTGCCTTGACTGGGAATCGAACCCGGGATGTTTAAATGCTGGGCCGACACTCTATCCACTGAGCCACCAGCCAGGACCTGGGCCATTTTAGAAACTGCCAACCACAAACCCCAATGTCATTCTACAACATTTTGTTGAGAATCCTAAGAAATAACGTACATGAAAGGGCATGTATATTAAAGCAATATAAACATATGCAATTATATTATAACGATTTATTCCAACGGGTCCAAGCACAACCCTTCAGCTATTTTTATTTAGGTTTGCTAAGTATTCTGAACCATTCAGTTAATGAAAGTTCTTTAATTCATGAAAGGTTCTAAACTACCATCTCTCTGTTTCTCCAAATGTTTTCACTACATCTGATACTTCAAGGGAGAGACATGGCTAAATTTTCCTTATAACATAAATTGCCATTGACAAATAATCTCTAATCACTGAAGAGTTAACAATGCACTTTGAATGGCTTTACCCAGATAAAAAATTCATTTCCTAAGTAAATGAATTAGTCACATAATTGACAGTCGATTCCAGTAATAAAACACTAATTAAGTGATTCTGCTAAGTAAAAAGTGCAATGTGATGCATTTGCTAAACAATGGGCTAACTAATAAATTATCATGCTAAATAAATGGCTCACGATGGTGACTGCACACTCACCATGTCTAGGATCAGTTGAAACAGCAACACTGCTTTCAGAAAACAATGACAGAGTGACGGTGCCAGCTAACATCCTAACCACATTACACTGGGCTTCTTACGATGCAGAGACCAAGTAATAAGTCTGAATGTGGTAAATGTATTACATCCTGTGTGTAGGGTGGGGTGGGGTGGGGGGACGCATAGGGAAATCACCATGGTCATAGCAAGGGTGGTTGACCTAAATGAGGTCTTGGCATAGTCCAGGAGAGCCAGACTAGAGTCATAGCAGAACCCAGCAATGGGCAAGTGGGAGGTAGGGTTCAATGCTGGGCCTAACTGGGCTAAGAAAGGTCAGAATCAGCACCAAGGGGAGATCCTGGAAGTGGTGGCTTCAGGAGAGTCCTATAGATGGACATGTGCTTTGTCATGGACAAGGAGGTCGAAGGTTACAGGCTTGGCTCTCTGCTTCAGAAGGCTAGGGCGGCAGTAGATGCAGCTCTCAGAGGTATGAAGGTCTTTGTTGTCCTTAGGAAGCATCTTGGATTAACCCACTTACAATGGTGCCTCTGGAAGGATCTGGATTCAGAGAAGTCTGTGCCTGTCATGGGCTTCACTGGCTCAGACTTCTATGACCAGCCAACAGAGAACGGTGCAGACTTTTCATCATCAAAACCTTGTGGTTTGATGGACCCTTGTAGCACCATACTCATCTCCGGGTATACAGTGGCGGCCAAAACAGAAGTGGTCTCTGCACTTTGGAGCTAACAGTCTACTGAAGAAGGCAGACCTTGACTGACAAACTCTTAAGTGAATAAAAATGTATATTCACGACACTTGTGATTCATGCTGGGAGGGACTAAAACATAGTGCTATTAGGAAAAAAAAAACATGGTCACGATTCAGATTGGAGATTTGGAAACCCTCAAAGGTGACAGTTAATCATAGATATGAAGGATAACTAGGGGTCAACAATAAATGATAGAGCGGAAGAATATTGTAGGAAGAGGAAACAGAATTGTAGAAGCCATGATGTTGGAAAATACCTAGTGTTTTCAAAGAATAGAAAATCAATAGGAATGGACTATATTGAGCAAGCCAGAGAGTAGCCCAAGAGGTGGACAGGAATCAGACCATTCTGAGCCTTAGAGGCCATGAAACACATTTTAACTTCATCCTGAGGGCAAGGGGGAGCCAGGGACAGGCTTCTGGTTGGGCAGTGGCATGGTGAGATTTGTGTTTTAACATTGCAGAGAAGACTAGGCAAGAGTTATTTTACAAGTAATGCATGATAATGACACCGAATTATTAGGTAAACCTTTGTGGATGGACCAATTTGAAAGGAGAGTGATGGGACAGTATGGGAAGAGATATTAATAAGAGCATGTCCAGAGATCCGCTCTGTAGGTGCATGTATCTGCTGGGGCACAGCGGGCTGCAGACTCAGCGGAGGACCACATGGGTCTACACTGCAGCAGAAGCAGAAGTGACTCTCTTCCTGTCTGAGCATCTGTCAGACCTGTAGATCAGAGGACATTTCATCTAACGGAGATCAAGGTCCCTAAAGATGAAAGGGGTTATTACCTCGGAAAAACTGAACCGGCCCAATGAGACATTACCTGAACAACAGTCATTTCAAAAAATGAAACATGTCTAAGTATTTCCAGGCATCAAACCATCAAGAGATTGTCTGACCAAAGAAACAGGGTGCAAGCAGGGCGATGGAGTCAATACTTGTGAATTTGACAAACTTCACGGCAGAGTCAGCTGTATGACTCCCTCCTTCATTGATTTTCTAAGGTACATAGATCCACGCCAATCACTAATGTATAAATCAGACATGTCTACTTTGACTCGGAAAGGTATGATGACATACTGGGACCCTGTCATCATCCAGGCTGAACGAGCAGTCACGAGGCCACCTAATCCATGAACTCCGTCCCACAGTCTGAGCTCCGTCTCAGGGTCCAGGTGGCTGACCGGAAGGTTCTGCCCTTGGACCACACCCACACAACCCCTGTTACAGTCTCCTGCTCCGCCCTCAGCTTTCTCTGACTGCTTTTCCAGCAGCGCTGCTCCTCCCTGTCAGTCCTGGTTCCATGGCCTGCCTCTCCACTGACTTACTGAGTGACCCCGGGCAATGCGTTTCATCTCTGCACCCCTCAGTTATTCATGGCAAAGTCTTTAATCATCGTGTACACACAACCCAGCAAACGTTTATACCTCTAGGCCAGACTCCATCACTGAGCTCCAGGCCCTAGGATGAACTGCCTGCTGGGCTGGGCATCCCTTCAGTGACTCAGAAGCATCTCAAACCTGACCTGTCTGGGTCAGACTCCCCCCTCTTCAGCTCCCAATCTGGCCCCTTCCTGTGCTCATTATCTAAGTGAACACTGTCACCACCCACTTAGGCCGAGTATATGCAGAACGGAGAAGATGTGGGACCAAGCCTTGGGATGCGCCCATGGTTAGCGCTCGGAAACCAGAGGAGGTTTCAATCAAGAGGCGCAAGAGGTGGCCGGGGAGGAAGGAGGAAGCCCAGAAGAGTAGAAGTCAAGGGAAGAAAGTGTTTCAGGAAGGACAGGCTGCTGCTGAGTCAACCATATCAACCCAGGTCCAAGGGCAACTTTGGCTTCTTGGTGGCCCTGTGCCCGGGGGCAAGTGAGGCACGCAAGTTCTCGGAGCCTCCGCTTCTCGCACCTGCCGCGTGGAGCAGTTGAGAATATGAAATGAATTGATGTGTGTAAAGTGCTCTGTCCAGTAATTACTCACAAATATGTCAGCTCGCGGAACACTCTATGTTTCCAACTTATCAAGGCTGTAACTTTGAGTTGACGAAAAAAAAAAAAAAGGTCTCTAAGCTCGGTTTGCTCTGTTACCTAGCAACTGACTATTTACATTTCCAACATCCCTTCTTTATCTTGATGACTTCAGCAAGCACTTTATATGTGCCCTGTTGGAATCCAGGACTGCCTGTGAGGTGTACAGAACAATTCTATTTTCTTCTCAAGACAGAGCCAGCAGTCAGCCTGGCGTCAGTTGTCACAAGCAACTTCAGCTTTGTGGCTTTGCTGAGGTCCCCTTTGGAGGGGTATCGAGAAGGAATGCCTGGGAGAGCCCACCAAGTAAAGGCCTATAGCTGATGAAACGCTGTCCCTACTTATCTGCCCTGCGAAGCTCAGTCTGCACAAACCAAAGAGAGGAGGAGGCCAGATTCCTACAACATGCAAAGGCACCGAACACTAGGGTCACTCTAATTTCCAAATAGGTTGCGCTTCCTGTAACGAGGCTACAGATGTTACGTCCTCTAGGCAGGTTCCACATCTCTGGCCACCTGAGCTGAAGAGTACAGCTTGTATACCAAACCACCTTCTCTGAGCCCACCAGGCCCCTCACACCTGCAAGCCATTGTCTCCCCACCCCCACCCCTCAGACAATCTGCCCCTTGTACCTTTTTCAAATTAAAATCTATTCCTTGCCTAGTATTGTCTAACTCAGGCAGACTTAATCACTTGCTGAGCCTCTGATCAACGTTTCTGGGGCGCTGGACATGCCTTTTCTTTATCACTTACCACATTTATTGAAACCAATCCACTTCCAAATCTCCTCTTGGGAGACAGGAATATCTCTGAAGGTGGACACCGTGTCTTACTTATCTTTAAAAACCCTGCACCATGTGGCATGTAATCAGCATTCAATGAATAGTTAAAGAAACACCTCGGCTCCTCCCATCACAAGGAGATGAAAGGTACCATTTAATTAGAAAAAGGATCATTTGTGTAGAAATCAGATTGGGGGTCTACAGGAACTATCAGAAGACAAACCACTGTTGACCAAAGTTTATTCCCCTGAAGGAGGCCAAAGGACAAGGACTAGAGCAATCACAACCCCCAACTCTAGCCCAGGTTCTGCTAGTGACTCAACGAACGGCCTTGGACTAAATTCTCTGGGACTTGACCCTCCATCTCTAGGACGAGGAGTTGGTTCAGATGGTGTCCAATGACACCTTTTGGTTTTGATGATCTATTCTATCCTTTTTGAGTCTGATATCCTTCCCTGACACTTGTCTTCATTTAACTACTTAGTGTGAGCGATGGACAATTCACCCACTTTCTCAAGGCCACTTCTGTTTCCATTTGTCCCTTCCAAGGAGTAAACAATTCTCTCCCACTTTGGGTTGCCAGGAACTTAATAAGTGTGTCCTTTAATCTGTCAGTCAGGTGGATGATTGCAAAATATTCAATAATCCCTGTAAAATATTCAATAAAATGGGAGATAGCAAGCTTGTAGCATTCAATTCTTTTCCCAGATTCAATTTAATCCTGGGCAACCAGAAAATATAATTGCACCTGCTAACAGAATTCGGTGCATTAAAATAAGGAAAAAACACATCATCTTCACAATGTTCTGCGTAGCTCTTGGTTTCATTGTGTGACTCCTAGTTGCTTTTCCTTGTAAGTTCCATTCTGACTCTTATGATGTCTGCTGCTCAAAGGGAGAGAAAGTTCCAGAGATGGTTGCGAGGGGACCTCGGGTCTTGGGGACCCTCAGAGCCATGCAGAGGTGTTAGCTGCCTTCAGGTCCTCTAAGTGGCAATGTCTTCTCGGGGAACCCACCTTGAGGAAGAGGGAGTGAGCGCCTTTCTCTCCCGGTGTGCCTGTAACCCTACTGTTATCAGAGACTGCTCAGCACATGAAGAACAAATCTGACACTCCTGTGCTTTACTATGTGCTAGCGTTTCTCAAACCTGAACGTTTGTCAGCATCGCCGGGAAGACTTGTTATAAACAGTGACTTTTGGGTTTACTAGGTTTGGGGTGAGGCCCCAAAATTTACTTCCAAAAATTCCCCATGTAATGTTGCTCATCTGGGGACCATGTTCTGAAAACTATGGCTTTGAGCAAATGACTCAATGTCTGCGGACTTCAGTTTCTTCTCTATAAATGGGAATAATAACATCTACCTTATAGAGCGCAGTATAGTGGAGTGGTCTTGGCCATGGGCTTAGGGTTGTCAGACAGACCTGGGTTTAAGTTCCAACTCAGTTATTGAAAGCTATGAAGCTTTGGACAAGTTCCCTGCTTTTTTTAAACCTCAGTTTCCTCACCTACGAGTCAACAGGGACAATCATAACACTTATTCAATCCTCCCAACGTGCCAATGTGCTAAGATAATGCATAAAAAGCTGGAAATGGGCTCATACATAATGCTCAGTAGATGATAGCTGGTATTATGAATATTAATAATTATTACATTTTAAGGCCCCAAACTGGGAGGATTAAGTGAGATATATACTCAGTACACTGGAATAACAGGATCAAATCTAACCAGAAGACACCACTTGGATGTAATATGAAGTCCTTTACTTGGGCCCCCAAATTCATCTTCGCCTGGGCTGAAAGAGGCAGCCCTAGTTTGGGAGCTAGGAGCTTTGCACTAGACAGGCACGTGATGAACATTCGGAGGTTACTTCAAACGTGAGTCGTGGATTCTGAGCCTCGTTTTGGAACCCTGCGTGAGGGTGATGGCAGCTCCCGGAGTCTCCAGCCATCATGCCCAGCGCAGACGCTCGTGCTGGTCGCAGACACGGATGTGGACCAAACGGGGACAGAGGTGCCAATCGACGTTTTGAGCAGACTGTAAAAGAGAAATGTGTCCCCAGAGAAGGCTGATGGCTGAAGTGGGGGCTGCTCAGCCTGACGAGAGGACCCTACAGGGCACAGGGCTGGGGAGGGGCGGGGGAGGCAGAAGAGAAAGACTGACTTCATTACCTTGGGTGACAGCAGAGGCCAGACAAGGGCCAGCACGTGATTGCTGACCAACACCTATTTGTGTGCAAAAACAGGAATGAATGAATGAATGGAAGTCATGAGAACAGATTTCAGCTTAAAAGAAGACAGAATTCATTACCAGAAGACTTGGAACCGGACATGGGCTTGCAGCTCAAAAACCTTAGTTTGAATTCCAGTTCCATAATTCATTCATTCTTCCATTCATTCGTTCAAACAAATCTCAATGAGCATGAGATGGGCCAGACAGTTCGGCAATGGTCAGAGTATGGACTGGTCAGCGGCCATGAAGGGCCCAGGTATCCATTCTGAGGATTTCAGCCTTTACCTACCCGAGGGGCAACAAGGAGCCACTGAAGGGTTTAAGCACAAGAGGGGAAGGTCAAGTTGGGGTATTACAAAGATGGGACAGCAGAAAGCATTTAACTTCACTGAGCTTAGATTTCCTTATTTATGACATTGAGATAGCAATTCCCACCTGGTAGCAATGTTTTAGAGATTATAGATAATACGTGCATTGCACCTGGGGGAATGACTGCCCAGAGAGGCTCCTGAACAAAAGAAAGCTTTCAGCAGCAAGCCCTAACATCACCTGCTATCGAGCCCAGTTTCCCCAGGGAAGGCTACGGTCCTCCCACCAGTTTTTCCAGAGACCCATTTCTGTGCTGGCTCGCCACCCTCCTGAAAGGGTTAAGGACGGTTCCTTAGGAGTTTACCCTAACCCCAGCCAGACCCCACTCCATTTTAAAAGTCATGCTCTGTCTTCTCCATTTGAATGGCTTTAGTTACATAACATGTTCCTAAAATCATGGGGTTAAAATCTTGCCTGGTGAGCCTCCCTACCACCACCAACTCTATCTCTGCTGCACCACCTGTGGGGTATCAAGCCTGGAAGAAACACCTGGATGCCATCTGTGGGCTGAGAGACAGGCGAGGTATCCGGCTTCCGGGCTCACAGTTCTCAGCAGTGACAAATATCCCCTAAGGCTACTGCGTGCTGCCTCCCAGTGGTCACACTGAAGGTACAAAGTCAGGGGAAGGGTCGTGTGGCTCTTCTAGCTAGCTGTGACTGTAGCTGCTGGGAGGCTGTGGAAGGCTGCTCCTGGCTGGGCCACCTGTCTGCCCCGCCAGGCTGCGAGCTCTCTACGGACAGAGGCCGTTCCACACTCATCTCCCTCGCTACCAATCCAGGGCTTAGTCCAGCTCAGGAATGCTCAAGGATGGGACCATCAGTCTACAGTCCCAGCTTCTAAGAAGTGTCAGGCTCTGAAGTGGACAGAGGAGCCAAGATGAAGCCCTTGTCCAGCCAGGCTACTGCCTTGAGCTCTCTTCTCTCCTTTCCCAGCTTTGCGGTGGGGAGAAAGCTAACGGGGCTCGAGGAAAGACAAAAGCACTTGGTCGTGAGCCTACTCTGGGATCCAGACCTCTCTCGCTCTTCACCACGTGAGTTAACGAAGATCTTTTAATGTCTCTGAGAGCCAAGTGTCTCAACTGTCAGTGGGTTTAATAATAAACATACCAACTGTCCAGGGTCACTGTGAAAATGGACTAAGATGGCACATTTGACCATGCTTATCACAGAGCCTGGCACCTCGTGAGAATCTGACCAGCTCCATGCCAGTGCCTGGCCCCTGACCTCCCTGCAGGGCACAGCTGTAGCAGCAGCATCTGCCCACGTGTTTGCAAAGCTGCTGGCCATGGGGGGGGGACGGGGGGAGAGGCGGACCTAGGCCCTCTCTGTCTCAGCAGTCTCTCTTGGGGACAACAGGGAGTGGTGGGATGCCACTGAGGGTCCGTCCGGGAGAAGGAACATGGGGTCTCGAGTTAGAGGACCTTAACCTACTCCCATTGCTACTCTTCTTGAGTGTGCTGCCATATTTACTTCAGTTCCCTGAAACGAAGTTTCCACACTTACAGAATGGGAATACTAGTTAATGCATGGGGGTTCCAGAAGGCTTAAGAGTGAGATTAATATAAAGCGTAAGACCTAGCACATAGTAGGTGCTCACAAAAGTTACATTCCTCATCAGGCTTTTGCTACTAGGAAGCTCAGAGCTACATTGGAATTTAAAAGTTACCAGCCTGCATCTTGAGATTACTTCTTAACATACAATAATCCCATTTTAATATAACCTGACCTTGACCTTCTTGCATTCATTTATGTTTTCCTGTTCCTGATTATTTATTTCTCTTACAGCTATTTTATTGTAGGTACCTGTAGTGGGTATTTTCTCGTATTCTTTGCAGAGCTGGGTGGACAGAACCTAACCGATATCAGAAAAGATGGGTTCTTACTGTGACTGTGCAGACGCCTGTGTGATGTGGGGCATGGGGGGGGTCTCTCTGAACCTCAGCTTCCTCATCTCTAGAGTGAGAGTAAGAATAAAACTACTAGCTAGCTCATGGTGCGAGAATAGGTTCTATGGCTCCGGCATTTTGCAAAAGGACTTTTGTCAACTATGAAAAAATGATTTGGAGAAACATTTATTTGTGCAAAGATGCCCCATTTTTTCATTTTTGTAATTATCCCCTTCCCCAAAGTGTGCCCGAGACTCATGGCACAGGGACAGGCATATATTAAGGGCTGGGAAAATGGCTGCTGAGTTCTCCCTCTCGGGCCTCAACCATGCTGCTTCCTTACTCAGCAGAGAGCTTGATGGCCCAGCTTCTGACGCTGGTTAGAGACGGATGCCTTCACCCCCCAGACACAGACACAGTCCACAGAATGGAAGCAGAAAAGTGACACAGAGTTAACTAACGGTCCCCAGTGGGCAAGCGAATCCATCAAATGCCATTATGGAAAGGGCAGACAACCAAAGCCCATGTCATCGGAATTCAACCGGGACTTGTTTTGAAGCATTCTGACTTGGACTGAAAATGAACAGGGAGAGGATGACACCATGAATAAAAGGTACAAAGATGGAGAGTTATGCACAGATATAGAAAGAAAGCACCAGCAAATGACCTCAGTGAGTGAAAGTTCTCAGAAAAAAATAATAATAATAACAATCAGGCACAAAGGGCAGTAAGATCAAAACCAGATTACTTAATGAAACCCAGCATTTCTTTAAACTGAAAACAATGCACATTGTTTGTCCTTGAGATGGGAGATGCGATCCTTTTCCCCCCAAGAATGTCAAAGCAATGACCCATACGCCACAACGCCTCATCACCCTTGCCACGGTTCACTGTTCCTAAGCAAGCATGGTGCAGAACTTAGCATAGCAGTGACCTGGACTAGATAACCCTGGAAAACAGAAGTAGTGCAGGGAAACGCGGACTTGGAGTTAGGCGAGGGTGCTCCTGTTCAGGAATGAAATAACTGCTCAGAGCATGCTCTTCTCTGACCTTTTCCAACGTGACGTCTCTTCTTATGCTCTGCCTCTCTCGATGCTTCCTCCACATTTGCAAATAATCTCGAAGCCTCCTAGAGCCACTGATGCAGAAGCCAGTCACTTCCCTAATGCCTCAAAATTAGATTCAATTTTACATACATCAGGGTGATTTCAGAAGCAATTTCTGCATCTCCAGGGTACGCATTAGTTACATTTCTTTTTTCTCCCTTAAATCTTATTCTGGTGGTTCCACAAGGCATTTTAAAAGCTACCTGATGCATTCCAGGGCATTTAAAAGAATCCCCAGAGAACATTTGAGGTGGTAGCCTGCAGACACTAGAACCATCAATGGAATCCTAAAATGCCGATTGATGCAAACAAAGGCAGAATGTCTTAATAATCTAGTATAATGCCAATTCAAACTTGTTTTTTTTTCTTTTTAAAAAAGCAATATCGGCCCTGGCCGGTTGGCTCAGTGGTTGAGTGTCAGCCTAATGTGTGGAGGTCCCAGGTTCAATTCCCGGCCAGGGCACATAGGAGAAGCACTCATCTGCTTCTCCACCCTTCCCCCTCTATTTCTCTGTCTCTCTCTTCCCTTCCTGCAGCCAAGGCTCCATGGAGCAAAGTTGGCTAGGGCACTGAGAATGGCTCCATGGCCTCTGCCTCAGGCACTAGAATGGCTTAACTGATTGGTCTGCCAGATGGGCAGACCATCGCTTCCTGCTGGGCATGTCCGGTGGGTCCTGGTCGGGCACATGCGGGAGTCTGTCTCTCTGCCTCCCTGCTTGTCACTTCAGAAAAATACAAAAAAGAAAAAAAAGCAGTATCATTAAAATGAATACCTATATGTTAGTGTGTGTGTGTGTACATGTAAATACACATGTACCATTCATGCCAACCATTTGGAAATACTATATCTGAACTCTAAAACATCAAATTAGAATCTATCCAGTATGCTCCCTGTTCCGCTCTGGCTGGCTAATCTAGCTCAGTCTTAGATGCTTTCTTCCTACAGGTCGGTGTTAGCCCATGGGGGACACGGTGGCAATGTTTCCCCTTGGATCTAAGAAATTGGTGTCATCCAGATCTCTACTTCAGATCAGAAAGTTTAAGATCACGTACCTACAACTTTGGGGTCACAATGATCATCATGCATCTTGGACCGTAATCTTTTTGACACTCAGAGTCCTCCAAGGAATTCTGACAAACAGGAAAAAATGTACCCAAGAGACTGGCCTGACCAGGAAAGCTTTTGGGTAAATGGGTAGCATTCGTCAGTCTGTTCCATCAGCTAGATCTGCCCCTAGGCCAGAAGCAGGGGAGTCCCTGACCAGTTACTACAGCCAGAGGCTGGAGGGCTCAGTAAAGACTCACCAAGGCCATTTCCTTGTCACCCCTTTCCTGTCCCTGCTGGCCTATGTCAATATCCCCTCTTCCTGGTCCCCAGGGAACGTATGAACCCCAGCAATTCACCATGCTTGAGAATGGAGAAAAGTCTGGCTTGGGTTTCGGCAAAGAGCAAACTTGCTCAGCACGCTGAGAAAAATGGGAGTTAAATATCTGCTCGTGAGAGCATCAACGTGCGCCATTAGACTTGGTCTTTGAAAGCCCTTCTCAACCATGAGAAGCCCTCAGATTTAGAGTCATCGATAATGGGCTGAGTGGCAGTGTGTGTCCATGGATAGGATGCAAAGGGAAGCACACCCATCCCTTCCCTCGTGTTTTTTTGCCAACGTGTTTCACCTGGACGTGATCCCGATGAAAACATTCAGATAAATCTGGATTGTGGGGCACGCTATGGGACAACTGGTCTACACTTGAAATAATGTCAGCGTCCTGAAAGATAAAGTAGAGGTGTGGGGGGGTTATTCTAGATGGAAGGGAATGAAGAGACATGGTGACCAAATACAACATGAGCACCTCCACTGGATCCTGGGTTAAAATAATAATAATAATTAATAATAATAAAGTTAACTTTAGAGCCATTGAGGAAATTCAACTACTGGCTGGTACATGAGATGTTAAAATAAGGTTCCATTCTCGGGTAAGGTAAGTTGGTGGGTATGTTGAGGAGCTGTCCTAGTTCTTAGAAAACACACACTGAATTTTCCAGAGGCAGAGTGTCGTGTTGTCCACACCTTATTTCTAAATGGGTGTGTGTGTGTGTGTATACACAGTTTGTAAAGTCATGGTGCACGGTTTATGTGAAACACTATATTGAAAACGACAATTCAATATGGCATGTTTTTCTCAAGTGCATAACCATGTCCTTCCTCCTCCTTTCTTTTCTTTTTTTTTTTTTACTCTTACTAGTTTTAACCGGTCTCTACTTATATCCTCAAGTATTTCAAATAGTTACCCCCACTTTCAGGCAGATTTTGAAATTCTCCTTTGCACCTCGGGAAGGGTGGCCCCAACGTTTTGCCAGTAACAATGTTCATCCTGGACCATCCCAGGGAAGCATTCCAACCCAAAGTCCTACAGCCCTTGACCGCTGGGAGGGGTCCTCAGCAGAGGTACCAGGGTCAAGCCGGACCACAGACGTTGCCTTCCCCTCAGCCGGCCCTACTTACTGAATCCATTAACGTCCTGGGAGCTGGATGAGAAGCCTTCATCATTGCGGCCGGAGCTGAGCTTGGTGCTGGGTTTGTCGGCCGAGGCCACAGGCCCCATCTCCCTCTGCGCTCCACTCTGCGTCTCCTTCTGCTTCTTGGCCAGCTTCCTTTGGGACATGTGCAAGGGGAAGAATCACAGTCAGATGGTGCCAGTTGCACTGGAGCATTAAGAGGATTGGCCTGCTCTCCTTCCCCATCCACCATCCTCAGCCCCACACCTGGGTCAGCCTCCAGACACAGGGTCAAGGTGGGTCCTCCATTGTCAAGGTGGGATAAACCTAAACCCTCCTAAAACCATTAGTGGCTTCTGTTCACTCAGAAACATGATAAGCATCCCCAACTCTGGGTGTGCTCTTTAGATGAGCTTAGAACGGGAGTTCAGTGAGACATGCGTGATGCCCCTCTCACTCTGCCGTCAGAGGGAGGGGGAGGCCAGCTTGATCCTGTTCCCACAGCTCTGAGTGAGACTTAAATGGAGTCTGGCTGTTTTCAGGGACTAAGCTCACAAAATCACCCAGAAAATGATCGTAGACCAAAGTAGGGGTTGGCGGCTGCCACTGGCTGAGGGTGGAGGTTAGTCTTGTAGCTCAAAAGGTGAAGAGTGGAAGCTGACCTTGAGCAATAGCTTTTCCCGTGGGAGGCTGTAATAATACTAGTTCAGAGCAGTGTTTTCAGATGCTGATGTAAACTAGAATCATTTAAAGGGCTGGACACACACACACACACACACACACCCAGGCTCATGGAGGTAGGACAGTGCCTGGACCTCTGCATGGCCACCAAGTTCCCCAGGTTATTGTGACACTGTCCACCAAAGGTGAAAGCCATTGGTTTTTGGCACCAAGCAGACTGAGGCTCATATACTATGTCTACCCCCTGCCAGCCGCATGACCCAGGGCAAGTTCATTAAACTGTTGAAGTTCTGAACTCTTCTTTTGTATACTGTGGCAAAGAACGGGCCCCAACTCAAAGCGTTGTGCAAATGAAGAGTCCACGTGAAACAAACACAGAGCCGTGCCTAGCGCATGGTGAACATTCAACGCGCGGCAGCTGCTATTCCTGTGTTGGTGTCGGCACCGCTGGACCAACTACATACATTCCAGTGTCTGACTCCACCTCCGGCAGCTGCGCTGTGACATCCCTGGCTTATATCAAGGGAGGGAGACTTTGATACTTCACCAGGGAGCTAAAGGGTTGAAACGCTCTTTTCTATATGGATTATGAAATCTTCTTCCCTTAATTTTAACTGATTTGTCTTAGGTCTATCATGAGAGATAGAAAAATATGACTCACCCCTCTTGCGTTTCACACTACTTCAAATATTTCTAAAGGACAACACAGTCCCTCTGAGTGTTCCCGACATTTATGCATCTAAGTGAAATTATTATGTTCCTAGGATATGCAAGGCTATGGGTTACACATTGCGAATCTTGAGGCCAAATTCTCCCAGGTCCCCTTCTCCATTTTTCACAGAACTTGGTTCCAAATTCAGTCTTGGTCATGCCCATCTTACCACGAAAAGAACAGGTGTCTCAGAGAGGTCAAATTCAGGGCCATGCAGGAAATAATTTTCCCAGTTGAGCCCTCCTGATTACGAAATAGGCTGTTTCAAGAGGCTGTAATCTCCCTGTCAGAAGCAGTATAAAATGAAAGGATGAAGCTAGACTTAGAAGTATTTTTGAGGAGACTGTCTAGGAGCAGTCAGTTCTAGTGTGGCAGTAAGAGATCATGCTCCTTTGCAGGGGTCCCTTGATCTAGGCGCAGCTTGCACAGGAGAATGACACGTGACACGTTTAAATGAGGGTAACCTGAGAAGAGTTTATGCATAGAAGGACCACCAAAAAAGGGGTGGTGGGTGGAACCCAAAGTGCACTATAGGGACAGGAGAGCCGCTGACCACGTGTCCGTCCAGATGGAAAGTAGAGGAAACAGGAGCCAGAATCCAAAGGGACAGAGTCGAGGAAGAGGAAGCCAGCTGCACAGAACTGGCCTTCTCTTGAAGGAGCCATTCGATCCTGGATGACTTCACAAGGAGCAAACCAGAGGCGTAACTGCTCCGGCCACGTCCTCCCCTCTCCCTCCGACCTCTGACAGTGGCTCTCATTAGTTGAACCCAACTGGAAGCCAGAGACATGGAGTCCGAGTAGATCTAGCTTTGAAAGCGGAGAGCCCAGTGAAGAAGCATGGTCAGGGAATCTGGATCAGGAGACCCCCACGGGGAAGAAAAGAAGAGACTGCACCTCCCACTTTGGCCACAGTTTGAATACAAGCTCACGGGCCCCGCCCCACTGGCCTGGGGAACAGGAGTGCACCTTCTGGTCACAACGCTTTGGCCCTAGGCATAGTGTCCACTAGGGAAACGGTTCCAGGCAGACAGGAAAACAACAAGGCATGAAGCCTGCGACCAGCTGGGCCTTTTCTCATCCTCCCCGGGCAACCAGACGATGGCGAAGGGGAACGCCAACGACAGGAAAACGAGTGGTTCTGCTACTGATGACATTTCGGAGTTTTATTCTTCATTCATTATCAAAAAGGAATATGTTTAAAAATGTATATGTGACCTTCTTGATCATCAGTTTAAAAAGATAGACAGCAGATACATTGCCTCTGTGTGAGCTCTGCTCCCATGGCCTCGGCAGGAAATAAAGGGAAATCGGATAAGAGAGTAAACTTTAAAACTGTAAGTGAGAAGGTATTGGAGTCTTTGATATTTCCTTGAGGGCAGGACTCCTAACCAATCTCATTCCATTCAGGGCGAAAGAATGAGGAGAGGGTTGTCTTGGGCACAAATCACTGCTTTCCAAAAGGGATAACATTAACAATAATAAGAAAGGGCCTTGCTGCATCTATGAAAACGACATTCTTACAGAAATGTTTGGGTAGCTCTAAACACCGGGGTAATAGTATGGAAAACTGAGCCTCTGCAAAGCATGTATTTAAAAATCGGACAACTGAGTTGTAAAAACTGACACGTGACATCCCCAGTACTTAGCCCATGGCTGACACGACACGCTCACGGTGATGATGATGCCATAGAATAATTTAAAAATGTATAGACAGGTGTTTGAGCAACAGGTAAACACACTACGAAGTGGAAACGAAGGGACTACAGAAGGAAGTCAAACACAAACCACAGTTTGGGGAGCTCGCCTTATCAGAATTCAAAATTTAAGTAATGACAAATCCTCTCTGTACTGAAGGAAAACTTAAATCCTTTCTTACTGCTATCGAGTTTGATTCCCCTCCCTTCTAAAGAGAGAGGAAAATCCAACCCAGTGAGGAGGGTACACGAGACCCTCAGACTGAGGCTCCAAGTATTAATTCAGCCATATCGTCCACACCGATCTCCTTCTCCAAAACATCACCTACTCCTCCGCCTTCTGCAACCATTCTTTAATCCGTTGTTTCGTTCACACGTCCCCATTCTCCTCCACTGGCCACCTCCTATTCATCCTTCAAGGCTCACTGGCATCCCGAGGTCACAGCTTCTTGACATTTCCCTTCTAAACAGATCTGCGGTTTTCTCTGCTTGGTTGACTCATCCATTGAACAACTATTTATGGAGCACCTACACACATGCCAACCTCTGCTAGATGGCAGAAGGTGACAGTGACAAATCACTAGACATAACCTTGACCTTCCCAAGACCGCAGAGGCAAACGGCAGAGACGGGCCCTCAGCAGATAATACAGAACAAATATGAAATCACAGAGGTATTAAGAGCCGAGGAGGAGAAACACACGGAGCTATGAGAGACCGAATAGCTGGTGTGCGTCCTGTCGGGAGACCAACAAAGGCCTGGTTGCCATGTCAGCCAAGCACTTGACGGGTCCAAACGCAGTGGTTCGACTCTCCTGCCCACTAGGGCGAGAGCCTCTTGAATGAAGGGCTTTTGACTCCTTGCACCAACTCCTGTTTCTCGCAGAGAGCCTGGCACACAGCTGGTGCTCAATAAATCTGTTGTGTAATTTTAGATTTAAAACGCTACCAGGTGAAGTGCAGAAAGATTGCCGTCCTACTTTGACTGCAAATTACAACCACTTACAAGCAGATACACACAAGGAAAGAGGACAAAAACCCTGGATGAAGCTGCTTTGTGATCTAGGATATTTATACTTAGGAATATTTCTGGCTAAAAACGTAGCTTTTTCCTTCCTGTGGTTGTCACAGAACTCTGGGGATGCTTGAAGAAGTAATCGGATGTTCGTAAGAATCAGAGATTCTTTTACCCCTCCCCCTCTATTTTTTTTTAACCTTATAAAATAGTCACATGGCCCCTGGAATGGTTACATAACTTATGGAATCCTCAGATCCTTCAAGACTCAAGTATTTGTGACTTTGCAAACTTGGCATTTTTTTTTTCTCTTTGTTCTGAGATTCTTGCCAGCTGAGTCACCCAGTTTCGCCAGCAGGGGGTACCAGAAGCTGGTACAAAGAGAGCATGCCCTTGCTTATGTGTTCCTCTGCTGGTGCGTCTCGGAGCTGAAGAATGAGGATGTAGAGTGCTGAAGGTTACTGCTTCTGGCAGGTGGGGCCAGTGTGGCGTGGCAGGGGCTCCGGACGTTCTAACAGGTCACTCTGAGGTCTCTCCGACCTTTGCTTGTTAGCCGAGTGAGGGTAGGTGGCAGGGATATGTCTGTGAGTCCTATGGTCTATTCAGAGCACCACTCCTTATGAGGGACAGTGGCAGGTGGGATGGCTCAAGGGAGGGTCTGCCGGGCTGGGGAGAGTTCTGACATCACGCTCTAAGAAGAGAGGCTGAAACAAACAGGCATATTTCTCATGATGACAGAATATCCGGGAGTGCCCTCTTCACACATCTGGATTCTGGCTCTGTGCGGCTCCGGGGGGAAGAATCAGAACCAGCTTGGCTTGCTTAGAAGAAATTTCTAGCAAAGTAGAACTTTGTGGGTGGGTCTCTCTGGAAGCACCTAATGCCTGAATTGTCCTTCCCATTTTGTCCCCCTTGGGCAACCTTCTCTTTATCTTTGAAGGCTCAACTCAAACGTCCCCACTTCTTAGAAGCTCACTGTTCCCTTCTCAACATTATTAGTTTCTTCCACTTTGTGCATGAAGCCACTGGGCAGATATTTAATGAATGAGCATCTTCTTTGTATCAGTGGCTGTTAAGCAGATGGTGACCATGATGCGAAAAGCCAGATATAACCCTGACACTGTTTAGACTTTTGGAGGTAACGACCCCCTCTCATTGGAGGAGTCCCGGTAGAAAGAAACCCTTAGACAAGAGAAACTAGGGGATCCCAGTGACTTGATTCCACAAAACTCTTGAATCTGTTCTGGACTAAGTACAGGAGGCCCCAGACCAGTGGGGGAAGAGTCTTGGGGTTCCACCATTGGTTCTTCCCCAGATGAGAAGAGCCATGAGGTCCCCTGGGAACCTGACCAGGTACCCTTTCCTGTCCCCACAGGGCCCTTCCCCTGACGAATTCTCCATTTGCATCTCTGGGCAGACTCTCCTAGGATAACCCAAAGATCGGGACCCAGACGGCGACCTCAGCCCACAGGAGGCAGACGATAAAATATACAGTCGAGACTCTACTCATGTTAAAGTTGGCCTCATGCCCTCTGAAACCAGAAAGCTGCTCTGCTGACATGATAGGCCCTCTAATGCAAGTTACACGTCAGAAGTAGGAGGGAACTGAGCCATTCTCTCATTTTCTAGAAGGAACTGAGGCCTGGGCAGAGAAGGGGCTTAGCTAAGACACAAAGCCCCTTGGTGGAAGCCACAGGACCCAACCCTGCTTTCTGCCTGCAGCTTGGGATGCCTGTTAAACTTTCCTCCACCTCCCTTTTCGGAATGACATCAGACGTGCAAACTCAATCCAGGGTGCACACGATTCTAGTCCCTTCCGAAGCAGCGAGACCTCATTCATCCAAACCCCACTAACTCAGAATTACTGTCGTTGGGGCTGAACCACATCAGGGTCAACAGAGTAAATGAGGGTATGGGCGTGCCCAGGGTTGATAGGGGAACATGCCGTGTTCCCTTATGCCAGGAGGCAGGGTGATGGAGCAGTTCACACACCGGCTTTGGTGCCAGGCAGCCTGGCATCCAAAACCTGGCTCCATCTCAGACTAGTGGTGCGAGTGCTTGCCAGTGACTCCTCGTCCCTCTGTGTGTCAGTCGCCTCCTGTCTGTAGAACGCAGGTAACAGCAGTGCCCCCCTGGAAGATGGCTGTGAAGATTAAATGCTAAGTGATTTAGTAAAGCGTTTTCCTCAGGGCATGCTGCCTAGTAATATCTCAATAAATGCTGTCTGGTCTGATCATCTTTTTTTTTAATATTTAAAAAATGATTCATTGATTGATTTTAGAGAGAGAGAGAAACATCAAGTTGTTGTTCCACTTATTTATGCATTCTTTGGTTGATTCTTGTATATGCCCTGACTGGGGATTGAACCCACCACCTTGGTGTATCAGGACGATGCTCTAACCAACTGAGCTACTCAGCCAGGACTTGGCATGATAATCTTTTAAATACAGGAAGCAGCCATGTTAATTTAAATAACCACATTATGGATTAAATACAAATCCTTGGAAGCAGATGCCCTGAAGGATGGCTTTTCTCTAATATCATCCTTTGATGTCTGTCGTCTAGAGCTGTGCTTCTCAGCCTTGGCGGCACAAGTCATATGGGAAGCTTTCGAAATTACTGATAAGATTCTAATGTGATTGGTCTGGGACGTAGCCCGAACATCTGGGTTTTATAAAAGCTCTCCAGGGGATTAGCGTGGGCCACCGCACCTGAGCACCACCGATGGAGAACAGCGATTCTCTGGGTGTGGTCTCTGTGCTGGCAGCACCAGCTTTACCTGGAAACATACTAGAAGCACAATGTTTCGGGCCCCGCCCGTGACCTACTGAGTCAGAAACTCTTCCAGGCAATTGTAATGCATGTGACAGTTTGAGAACCCTGATGCGAGAACCTACTCTATGGCCAGTCTGAATGCGTAGAGTCCTTATCCTGTTTCATCAGTGAACGGAGGACCAGAGGACTGGAAGGCAGGATTGCCGGGGACCAGCCTTGGGTCTCCAAATAACTCACAGAGTTACCACGGACACGCCCTTTCACCTCTCCGGGTGTTGACTTGACTACAGAGGGAGCTGGCATCTAAGAGCCACAGTGAGAACTGATGCTTTTTAAATGACTGTTGGCTTCATGGTATCCCCCTTAAAAGATATGTTGATGTCCTGACCTCTGGCACTTATGAATGTGACACTACTTGTAAATAATCTTTACAGATGTAATGAAGTTAAGCGGAGGTTATTAGGATGGACTCTAATCTATTATGACTGGTGTCTTTACAAGAAGAGGGTCATTTGGATAGAGACACTCAAGGAGAAGGTCATGTGATGACAGAGGCAGAGATTGGAGGGATGCAGCTGTCAGACCGGGGATGACAAGGACTGCCAGCCACCACCAGGAACTAGGAAGAGTCGAGGAAGCTTTCTACTCAGAGTGTCAGAGGTGCACAACCCTGGGAGCCCTCGATTTCAGACATCTATCCTGCAGAACTGTAAGAGAATAAATTCTATTGTTTCACGCCATCCTGCTTGTAGTACTTTGTGATGGCAGCCTTAGAAAATGAATGCAATGACCACGAAACAATAAATCCTACATATATTTCATAAACAGTTTTATAGCACTTATTCCATGCCAAGCACTGTTCCAGGCTTTTAACAAGCACAGTGCATGAACTTCTTTAATTCTTCTAATAACGTGATGAGGTTGAAATGACATCTCAACTCGAGGAGATCAAAGAGTGAAGCAAAAGGAGCTGAAATAATTCACCCAAAGTCAGCCAGGCTTCAAGAGATGGAGCCGGGATTCAAACTCAGGCAGCCAGGCTCCTGACTGTCCTCTGAAATTCCTTGTTACGTTTTGTTCAGCCACAGACCCACACATACCTGTCCTTGTCCCCAGCTTTCTCAGCTGGCTCCCTTCCTCTCCAGGCAACGCGCACGCAGACACACACACACACACACACACACACACACACACACACACAGCCAGCAAGCTCACATTCACACCCATTCCTGTCCTTCAGGCAAGGCACATCCTGTCTGCTCATTACCTCTACCGGGCACCAATTCTGAACATAGCTGGTGGTCTTTCCTTTCAAACCCCCATCACGCTCCTTCGGGGCCTCTCTGTGCTTCCACCAGAAAGGCAAAGTTATAGAAGCAATAGCAGCAGATCTTATTGCAAGTTGAAAGGCCAAGGGACCTTGACGGCTGCCTCTGTGACCTCCATCTCTCCAAGTCTGTGCCTCTACCTGTCTGTCTGTCTCTGCTTCTCCCTTCTGCCTGTGGCTGTCTCTCTGTCTTCCCTGCCTGCATGGGTCCTCCTACACATCACATTCTCTCCTGCTGGGGCAGGGGCAAGCCTGGTCAGGCCATCTTCTGGGGCTGTCTGGGGAACCAGCATAGGAGAGAGCCTAGGACAGAACACAAGGCCCTCTTCCCCCTGGGCCTAGGGCCACACTACAGCTTGGGTCCTGAAGCAGAATTGAGCGGGAACAGCATGGGCTCTGGAGCCAGACTGCCTGGGTTCAAATCTTGGCTCCAACCCTTCACTAGCTATGTGGCCAATGACTTAGCCTCTTGACAGCTCAGTTTTCTCATCTGTAAAATGGGAATAATCATAGTGAATTCTCAAGGCCATTTGCAGTGCAAATAAATACTGCAAATAAATCAGTGCAAATAGGCACTGATTTATAAATATCAAAGTCCCTACAACAGAATCTGTCACCCACCAAATAAGATCTATGTATGTGTTAAATAACAAGCAATGAGAAGGTTACTAAATGCCTCTTGAGAGAGTGAGGACAGACTAGGATTCAGTCGTGGGAAATGCCCTGAGTGCTCTCAGGCCATTGGGCTCCGAGCCCCATGGCTGGGCAAACGGCAGTCTGTTCTTGGCGTTGGGAAAACACTAGGAACTCTGGCTGCTGGTGCTAACCAGCTGGGGCATCATGACCCCGTCTGCATCCCTATGAGACAAAGACTCAGTTTCCTCCCCTGTAGATTAGTACTTGGTAAGTCCCAGCTCACAGGGTTCCTATGATGACGGGAAATAATACATGTTAATTTCTCCTGGTTTTGCATCCTAGTCCATCACCGGCCCCCTCTCGTCACTCTTCATGACAATAACTTACACAATACACATTAGTTTGTATTTGTCTTTCCTCTAGCGTCTAGTTCAGCACTTGGCATGATGTGGTCAAAGCGTTGACAATGTTTACTAAGTGAAGGAGTTAAGGAAGGACACTTATAATTCCTTCACTGCTGCTCGGTCTCCTATTTCAGCATCCCCATGACGGAGACCAGACACTTCATTTCTGCACACACTGCCCATATGTAAACAGGTCCTCCCTGCTATTCGACAAGCTAGCCTTTTCCTGCAGATGGTGCGTGGTGGTGATTCTCAGACTTGGGGTTGCATATCAGAACCCCCTGGACAGTGTGTTAAACCAGGGGGTGCTGGGTTCCACCCACAGAGTTTCTGAGTAGTGAGTCTGAGGTAGGGGCCAGTAAATTCGCATTTCCAAGTTCCTGGGAGATGCTGGGAACACCCTTTGAGAACTGATGGTCTGTGGAATGTCCTCTCCCATGCTCTTTGGAAACATTTCCCATTCAACTGCTCTCTTTTCTCCATCAGTCACTTGAGACCTTATTCCCATCTCCCACCTCACCCCGCTCCTAAAACTGCCAATGGGCATAATACACCCTATAATCCAGGACTCCCACTTTCCCGGGAATTGAATGCAGTAACTATAAAAAGGAAACACGCATATGTTATGTAGATAACACTGGAAAACACAGCTTCATTTACTCCGGGGGCTTCTCAGCCTTGCCACTGCTGACATTTTGGGTGGGGTGACCCTTCGTTGTGTGGGCTGTCCTGTGTATTGCGGGATGGTTGGCAGCATCCTTGACCTCCACCCCTAGATGTCAGCAGCTTCCCCAGTCCTAGGTGTGACAATAAAAAAACATCTCTAGATACTGCCTAATGTGCCCCAGGTGGGCGTGGGGAGCAGAATGGCCCTGGTTTAGAACCACTGGTGAATATATACAAATGTATGAGTAACGTTTAGTAGACACCAGCGTCTGCGTGGTACCTTGAAAACATCTGTAATCCTCCGAGCCACACAATAAAGTAGTGATGATTTCTTTTGTTTTATAGATGAGGGATGGAGACCCAGAAGGGTTCACCTGAAACTCATATGACAGGTAAAGGGACCAGGTGCAGGCCAAGCTCCGGTCCTCTGTCCTTCAGAGCCTCCTTTCCTTGAAGAGCAAACAATCACTTACAGCCTCATAAACGTCTAACACTCGGGGACAGGTTCAGTAAATGATGGTGCGTCCCCTGGATGGAATATTATGCAGCTATTAAAATGATGGAGTGCCATTACAAATGAGAACTATGCAACAACACGGAAAATTGCTCTCTGGATTACATTAAGTTAAAAAACCCCAAAACCTAGCAAATATAACTGTGTCTGCATTGTGATTACTGTGATGAGAAAGTGTATGTGCTGATGTGTTACATTGAAGGCATTAAGGATAATTTTCCTTTCTTCTCTGATATCCATTGTTATCACAATGTCTTTGCGATCATTATTTCCAAGATAGCAGCCGAGTAATAAAATTCAAGACGTTAGGTCTCCCCGTAGGTCCTTCTTCCATCTGAATTAGTGGAATTAAAGCTTAGCTTTAAATTCTCTGAGCGTGGCGGGGATTTTAATACACTCTAGCTTCACCCCCAAAGAACACTGTTGCACGTGTGTTTCTGAACCAGGACACCTCCCCTAGCACTGACCAGTGTCCCCACAGGCACAGAAAACTGCAGGTGTAGAAGGACACGTCTCTGAAGGCCTCGGTGTGGGTCACGGGGGCGCAGGGCTGTTAGGGACGTGTGGTTGGTGACTAGCAGCTGCGTCTGTCTGTCAGAGAGTACTGGTCTCATGCATTATGCAGCAAGAGTGGCCTGGCACCCTGGCCCGGCCGTGCGGGAGAAGTTGTGCACGAGGAACATCTGATGGACTGATTGGAATGTCAAAATGTCATTAAGGATAAATTAATGGATGTGTTACTTTGGCTGGAAGAGGCCATGCCAGGAAGACGACAGGCAGCCAGCGGGGCCGCTTCCCGGCCCAAGACAGACGGCGTTCGCGACGGAGATTCATGGTCTTTTATGCAACGTGAGGTGCTTTGCGGGGAGAAGAATCAACAGAAAGGCTCCCAGCACTTAAGCGCCATAAAATCACAAGCATGAGATAAATTAATTAGTGTACACTAGGAAGGCGGCGGGTCTGTCTGCACTCCTGGGGGAAAGCTAGGATGGATGGCACGTGGCTACAGATGACGGGTCTCAAATACCAGCCGCCTACAGAAAGCCATGGAATTGAATGTGCCGTCATAAACCGCAGCTGATGGAAGGGTGAGTCCGGTCCGTGTCTGTTTATTCATGGGTACCACTTCTGTCCACTGCCTCAAGCGCCTCGTGTCTGTAGGTCAAGTGTCCTGGGTGGCTGGGGAGACCTGGGGTGGCTGCCACTTGTTTCTAATGCAAGGAGGAAATTGCAGTACTTCCACACCAGGGGCAACCCTTCAGGGAGCCCGACTCTCCCTGCAGTATCCTGGATAGGGAGTGGTCCATCCTCCTGGGATGGGGAGGCTCACTACCTCGTATTCAACTTGTTCTATTGTTAGACAAGCATTGGTAGAAAGTCTTTCTTTATGCTTTCCTGAATCACCCCCCCCCCCCACCCCGTAACTTAACAACAACAACAAAAGCAACCACAAGGATATCTAATGCTCACTGAGCACTGGCCAGGCGCTGGACACAGGGAGACAATCACATTACAACCTGATTGTGTGTCATCCCTGCTTCCCAGGGTAGGACACTGAAGACCAGAGAGAGTGAGAGACATGCTTGAGACCACACAGCGAGTATGTGGTCGAGCCAAGCTCTAAGATCAGGCCTGCCTATGACCAAGTCTTAATATCTTAACTATCACACGGTTCCGAGGGCTACAACCTCCCCCGGTGGAACAGAGCTGGTGTTTAGAACACCGCAAAATCAAAGAAGGCGAGACAAATGGGAATCAACACTTTGAGCTCACACTGGAAGCTTTGCTAAGCACCTGGCCTGGGTTAGTTCACCTAATCCAGCTGTCATGCATCAACCCCTTCCTCTACCTGATACCTCTTTTCTTCACCTCATTTTTTTTTACCTTTTTTTTAAAAAATTTCATGTATTATTATTTTTTATATACAAAAATCAGTATCATCTCTCTATATTAACAAAGGACAATCAGAATATGGGGGAAAAACGTACCATTTACAACAGCATGAAAAAATATGAAACATTCAGGTATAAATCCACCAAAACGTGCACAGGACCTGCACGCAGAAACCTACACTAGGATGTAAAACAGTCAGGGCAGACCCAAGCGAACAGAGACACGCCCGTTCCTGGGCCAGAGGACTCAGTGTGATGCTGTTGATTCTCCCCAAATTGATCTACTGAGTCAATGAGAGGCCAATCAAAACCCAGTGGATATCAACGAGCCGATTCTACGATTCTAAAATGCCATTGCCCAATTATTTTGAAAGAGGGAAGGACAAGTGGGGGCAGAGCCTCCAAACCTCAATTGTCCAGAAAGTGAAAGCTTACACCTGTTGTCATAGTAAGCATCATGGCTACACTTTTGATATCTCTGTCTGTGTGTCTGGTAGGGCTGACTTTGAGTGACATCCTCCCCATGGCACTGCCCTATTTATAAGACACCATGAGCAAAAACATGTTAAGGGACAAAGGTTTACTCTAGAAAATTAACAGTGGGATTCAAGAGGGGTTGTTTACAAAACAACCCCCACCCTACTCTGTCTTTAATCTTTGTTTTTGCTTCTCCAATAAAGATAACATTTCATGGAATTGTAAAAAGATGAATGAGCTTTTGTTCTTGTTTGATTCTTGTGTGTGTGTGTGTGTGTGTGTGTGTGTGTGTGTGACAGAGACGGAGAGAAAGTCAGAGAGAGGGACAGATAGGGACAGACAGGCAGGAAGGGAGAGAGATGAGAAGCATCAATTCTTCATTGCAGCTCCTTAGTTGTTCATTGATTGCTTTCTCATATGTGCCTTGATGGGGGTTGGGGGGTTCCAGCTGAGCCAGTGACCCCTTACTCAAGCCAGTGACCTTGGGCTCAAGCCAGTGACCTTGGGCTCAAGTCAGTGACCTTTGGGCTCAAGCCAATGACCATGGGGTCATGTCTATGATCCCACGCTCAGGTCAGTGACCCTGAGCTCAAGCCAGCAACCTTGTGCTCAAGCTGGATGAGCCCTGCGCTCGGGATTTCTAATCTGGGTCCCCTGCGTCCCAGTCCGACGCTCTATCCACTATGCTACCACCTGGTCAGGCTTGTTTGATTCTTGTCCTGTTTATGCTATGAGTGTATTTAAAGGAATAAAATGGTTGGTACAGGGTTGTTTTTATTTTCCTCCTCACCTATAATAATTTGGAGCAATGGTGAAAACTTTCAGGTAGGGACCAACGTTGAACCTTATTTGAGGCACTGTCTGCCTGGCCTCTAAGGGTGTGATCGCTGTCAGTTTTGCTACCAGGTAAAATAGCTTCCTTCAGAATCTTTGTCACACCCACTTCCCAACCCACGATAAGAACACGGCCCCAGAAATTGGCAACTCTCTGTTCATGGTTCCCTTTCTTCACGGGGCTTGTACCCCTGGTTGATTTGATAAGCCTTTATTTCCTTATATTTAAAATACTTCTTAGCCTTGGCTGGGCAGCTCAGGTAGTTACAGCACTGTCCCGACATGCCAATGTTGCAGGTTCAATCCCTGATCAGGGCACGTACAGGAAGCAACCAATGATGGTATGAGTAAGTGGAACGACAAGTCAATGTTTCTTCCTCTCTCCCTCTGTCTCTGTCTCTCTCCCTTCATCTCTTTCTAAAACAGTTAAAAATAAAAATAAAATTGGAAGTACTTCCACATTGGTTTGACTTGCGGATTTCATGAGATTTCTGTACGAAAGTACTGTGGAAACGGCAAGACACCGGTCGGTAGAGTACCATGAAATGTGAGGCACAACTGTAATAACTACAAGTTCCTGAGCACCTATGATGTGTCAGACACAGAGCCCGCTGTTAGCCATTAGCTTACGTAACCCTGGCAACCCTGCAGCCACCCTTTGCATTTAGAACAGCTGTCCCTCCCTCACAGCGGGAACAGAAGCTCAGAGGACTTAGGTTAGAAAGCGGCAGAGTCCGGGACTCAGACCCACACGCAGTGGTCCGGCACTGTTGTCCTCGTCGCTCAGAGCCAAGGCAAAAGCACAGTTTAATACCATTCAGCAGTGGTGGTGGAGGGGGGCGAGATTAGCAAAGTGTCATTTACTGAGCAAACAGCACCGAGCCTCGATGGCTGAAAAACTCCTATGTGGTAATCTAGTGGACGCATACATGGCAAACTAGCCATGGATCTCCTGGAGAAACCTGAGCCAACACTTTCATCGTAGTATCGCTGCCCAGAGCAAAGACGACCGCAGAGGATAAGATCCCTTTTAAACCATATTTGAGCTTAGATTTCTTTTTTTTTTCCATCAGTGGTCAACTGGGCGATAGATGTCCGAATTGTAAACAACAGGAGAAAGAAAAACTAAGGTAAAATACAGACTATCTTAGCTTTTTTCTCCCCCCCCCCCCAAACAAAAGTGCCTTGTTGCTGTTTTCCAACACAAACAAGCATTCCTTATTAGTCTTGAGGCTCAGTTTGGTTTACAACCTTCATAAAACCGTACTTTTATTCTTTATAAAAATCAAGTCTCCCATTGATAAGAGGGTAATGACCACACCAATCTTTCAATTCTTCCACTTAAACAACGTGGTGGTTGCAATAGACACAAATTCCCACCCTCTTAGGATGTTCCGCACCATGGTTCCAAGCCACTGGAATGAGAAAGTGCTTCAGAAAGCAGCTCAGCCAACATCGCTTCATTCTGCTGAAAAGGAGACTTTATACACAGAAGTATCTGGCTCTCGGAGGGCTCACTGATGAAGAGAATGCTTATAAACAGATATTTCTCAGGAGACTGATCATGGCTGAGGGGTCCTCACTCCTCATAATGCACCAACACCAGTGTGGGGAGTGATTGTTATGAGAAATTAAATACTATTTAAAATGAGCCTGGGGCCTTTTTGCTATTCATTACATGGTCTCTACACATTTATGAGCAGCATAAGAATGGTCTACTTCAATATTTAAAGGAAAGAAATGGTGCCATCCCATAGCATTCTATCTTCTTTTCTTTTCATTTTTCTTTTTAAATCTTTTTATTTTATTCATTTTAGAGAGGAGACACAGAGTGAGTGAGAGAGAGAGAAAGAGAGAAAGGGGAGAGGAGCTGGAAGCATCAACTCCCATATGTGCCTTAACCGGACCAGTGCAGGGTTTTAAACTGGCGACCTCAGTGTTCCCAGGTCGACGCTTTATCCACTGCGCCACCACAGGTCAGGCCCGTTTTTCTTTTTAAGTGAGAGGAGGGGAGATAGTGAGACAGACTCCTGCATGAGCCTTGATCAGGATCCACCTGGCAATCCCCATCAGAGGCCAATGCTTTAATCAACTGAGCTATTTGTAGTGCCTGAGGCTGACACTCTCAGACCAACTGAACCATCCTCAGTCCCTGGGGCCATGCTCAAACCAATCGAGCCACTGGCTATCGGAGAGAAAGAGGGAGAGAAGAGAGGAGAGAAGTAGATGGTTGCTTCTCTTGTGTGCCCTGACCAGGAATCAAACCCAGGGACAATCCACATATCAGGCTGACACTCTACCTCTGAGCCACTGGACAGGGCACATTCTATCTTCTATGGACTCTGACCTCCAAACTGAGGCTCATAACCAAAGCCATGTCTATTTGATGATCCCATGAGACCAAATTCTTAGCTGAGTGTTACGTAGCCAGACAGAGACCTCAAGAAAACCTTTCAGATGCCTATATTTCATGACCCCGGCTCCTCAAGCTCTCCTGGAGAGGTGATTCTCAATCATGGCTTCAGATTAGAATGACCCGGGAACTTTAAAATGTCTAAGCATAGGTTAAGACCAATGTAATCTGTTCTCCAGCCTCTCTTTGTAGGTTGTGGCTTGTGACCCCCTCCTTCACCCAGCTGCCCTCCGCCAACCTCCAGCAGCTCCTCTGAGCTCCATTCCCAGGAAGGAGGCATGATTCCCACTTGGTCTGTTTCGAGTACAGGGGACCCCTCTGCATTGAGAATCATGCCTCCTTCAATGAGGCAGGTTTCGGCAGTCACATCACGAAAGCCAAGCCTGTCCCCTAACTTCTACATTTAGGAATATCTGGGATAACCCTTCTCCCATCACCCACCACTTTTTTCTAGCTACTGGCCTGCAAAGTCTTCTTGTGTTAAAATGACATTGGCTACCCTCGTGGTTCCGGCCAGAATCATTTATTGTCTTTGGTTCCTCTCGTTGGTATAGGCGGGGATGGATGCCAGGCAGAGGGGTGCTCTATCCGATTGCTCAGAAAAGAAAGTTAATAAGGTTTAAGGAGCACCCTCTCAATTGTCCTACTTCATTCTACTTGACAACTTCTTCCAGGTCACTTAGATGGGTTGTCACAACCTCTGTAGCCCCGCCTCCCCCGACGGCTGCTGTGTTCTAGCTCAGTCCTGCCATGTAGAGGATGACCACCCCTCTCCTGGTGCATGGAGTGTGTTATTTCATTTCTTACCCTAGCCCCATGGATCGAGCACTATCATTCCAATTTTACAGATGGCAGTGGAAACCCGGAGAGCTTAGAAGTCGCAGCTGTTAGGTAGTTCAGAGGGGAGTCAGACTTGCTCCTCCCCTGGGAAAGGTGTGTGTGTATTTTAAGAGAGTGGAGCCAGAAAGAAAATGGGGTGCCTACATCATTGCTTTAGGGGGGCATCTTGCATCTGGCCTATTCCGGGAACCCCACCAGCTCCTTTAGCCCAGGGGATATTTCCTCGACATAGAATCAGTGACTTCCGTTCTTCGTTCCATCTTCTCTGTTCCTTTCCCATGTATTTATAACTTTGCTCTATGAACTATTTGCTAACACGCCCAAGTTGGCTTTGAAGCTGTGAGCTCCTGGAGAGGGCGATGATACTCCTTCTTTAATGCCTAAGCCCTAGCGTGGTGTGCAGCATGAAGACGTTGCTCAGTACATGCCAATGAATGAAAGGCTGTGCATTCAAACGCCACAGCAGTTCAGAAACATAGTGCTATCAGCCCTGCTTTACATAGGAGAAACTGACGCGGAGATGGAGGTAAGTGACTCAACTAAACCCACAGGGCCAGTAATGCCCAGGGCTCTTTCCCATACCGCACGTCATCACATCATCTATGTAATAACATGTTGCTAAGCACCTCCACGCCCAGCCAGATCATAGGCTGGAAATCACCTCGGAAGAGATAAAGCAGCATACACAGACAAAATGTGATCGTAGCATCCTCACCATTGCTGTGGAGCTTAGCTAAAGCACTTCCTCCCCTTAAAAGCACCATGCTGAAGCACTCAGGCACTTTCCAGTTTGTGTGTCTCAGCCCTAGTTGCAAGAGTCATTCCCCGCTTTGGGGTTACTCACTGAAGGCAAGTGCTTTCAGAATTAAATCCGTTCCTGCCCTGATGACTCAATGCTAAGGAGCCCTGTGGCTGGGCGCTTGGAAACCTGGTTCTCTCCTCTGGCTGGCTCAGCAAAAAGATCTGACTATAGTCCTTTCTACACTACACCGTGAGCTGTCCCCGGGCAGGAGCTATGTCTGAGGGTGTACACAGGCCACGTGCCCAGCACAGGCATCGGAGAGAAACAAACACCTATAAATGAATGACGCCTAAGGGAGGACTTTCTACAGCTCATATATCATCAGTGGGCAACACAGTGGTAACCCGCTTAGTGGGTATACAACGTGTCCACAGGCAATGACGTGTACATGTTGAGGGGAGGAGCATACTACATGCTCAGAGCCACTTGTCTCCAGGGGTCAAACTGAAGAAAGGCCACAGGGAATCTGACAGGTGTGTTCCCTGAGAATTAGATGCTGAGACAGAGATTAACATGTGGGAGATGAATTAGGAGGAGCTTTTGGGG
The DNA here is from genome assembly GCA_037038555.1 of Rhynchonycteris naso. NCBI lineage: Eukaryota > Metazoa > Chordata > Mammalia > Chiroptera > Emballonuridae > Rhynchonycteris > Rhynchonycteris naso. The sequence continues at coordinate 157,108,422 of CM073001.1, read as the reverse complement.
TCGATGTCTGTGGAAGGGAAGGGAAGGGAAGGGCAGGGGACAGAGGAGGTACAGGGAGTAAAAACAGTGGGCAGTAAGGGAAGCTGAACGGTGGTGCAGTTGCAGTGATGATTTGAGCAAAACCCATGGGAAGTTCTGAAGCTGGGGTGACTTTTCAACCCCTGTGCTGACAGATTATGTGGATGACTTTGGGGAGGCAACTCTGAAGGGTGAGGAGTCCAGAAGGGGGCTTTTAGCAAAGAGTGGTCTGCCAGCAGCAATTCTGGCAACGGGGGGCAGTAACCATCATTTTCGAAAGGGGGATCTGAGGAGCTCATCACAGTGTCCTCCGCTGGAACTTCTCTTTCCCACCACATTGCAGTCGGATCGGGCAGCCCTCCATCAACAGAGAACCCCCCCCCCCACACACACACACTCTTTTTCACAGCTTCTTTACGACGTTCCGATGCATTTACGGAATAGGAGCATTCAGAATCACAGACAGACCTTTCTAAGCCTCAAGCCGTCCTTGATACCTGGTTGGCATGAAAACCTCACGCACAAACTTCAAACTGAAGTTAAACAACTTTGCCGCCTTTGGAGGGGAAACGCTCATTTGTATTTTCCCCCGGTTAAGGGGACAGATTCTGACTTATGGGTTTGCTCTGTCTGGTATTCATGACCGATGTGTTTAGACTCTAATCCGACAGAGTAAACAATGAAGCGTCCATTCAGTCACACGCCCTCCCCAAGTCTGTCAGTACACCTGATGTACCCAGGGCACTGCACCCATCTCTTCACAGAAATGTTCATTAATATTACACACATATAATCATGATACACAAGTTCAACATTCTGAAACCTAAAACCAATAGAAAGTTACAAAAGAGGTGTGATCTGAAAGCCCGATGCCATCACCCGATGCCAAAATGAATGGAAATGGGTAGGAACTAATGTCTAGAGAACAGAGTAATAGAACTATATGAAGGATAAGACAAAATGGGGGGAGGGGTGCAGCAACCTCACACGTACGCCCTCCTGAGTGTGCGTTCATTCACGTAATCAACAGCATCTCACGTCGCCTGACTCGCGCTGGGCACCCAGCTAGTCAGCGGGAAATGAAAGATGAGGAACACCCAGTCCTCGTCAACGAGGAGACAGACGTGCAAACACATGCAGGGCAGTGTAACCCAAGAATGGTTCCTGATGAACGCCTCAGTGGGTGAATGAATGAAGGGTGACTGCAGCAACAAAACTATGCGCCCAGGACCACGCACAGGGCTGGTGGGAGTTGCGGATGGCCGCCTAAATAGAAGAGCCATTTCCCCTTGTACGGCTATTGACATTTTCCAGGCACAGAAGGTGGATGGGCGTATCAGGAGGGCACAGCAGGAGCAGAGGTGCGACATTGAGGAAGGGACAGTCCTATCAGCGTGATGTGAGGATATCAGGAGAGAAGATGTTCTCAAAGTCAGCGTGCGCAACAGTAATCTGAGGGGGGGGGGTTAGAACTCAGGCCCCACCCCTTTGGGGGCGGGGCCCCGGAGCCGAATTCTCACCAAGGTGTTCCCCTGGGCTGAACAGCAGCAGTATGACAGGCATTCCTGACTTGCCTTTGTGGTGATGCTTTGGCTTTCCACGCACCAACATGTTTGCTGTTCACTTTTGGTAATTGATACTTATCACTTTCAAATGATTTCCTTTTATTCCTATTTTTCCTTCGTTTTTATCTGAAGCGACTGATGAATTACATAAAGTGCTTTCTGAGTATCTCTTGATATAATCATGTTAAATTCCTCTTTAAATGCATTGAGGCAATGATATCTGACTTGCAACAAACAGCCTGTGACACAGGACGGGGTATGTGTAGGAGAAAAGGAGGCAGTTTCTTCAGTGGAGGACCTACTATGTGCTAGACATTTCCTAGATATTAACTCATGGAATCCTTGCAAGGTTCCTATGCGGTACACACTTTTATTTCCATTTTTCCTATTAGGAAACTGGGACTCAGAAAAAATCGTCCCAGTCCCAGATGCTTAATGGGAGCAAAGGTGTCCCGAAACCCACAGAAACACGGAAGGTGCAAGCTCTAGAGTTACCTAAAAACTGCTGCTACTTGTTTTTTCTCTTAAGAGCAGATCATTTCTCTACTGACTGTCGCTGTTAAATCTTCTAATTTCCTCTTATTCTTTCATTTCTCCACATACTTTTACTAGGAGCTTACAGTGTGTTAGGGGCCCTATGGGGAACACCACCAATGCACAAGGAACATTCTTAAGACATATTTGCTCCCATTGTGATAACAAGTAACCACAGCGAGAGTTTGGAGAAAAGGCCATTCTCACAGGTGGAAAGAATCAGGGAAGACTTCCTGTAGGAGGTGGTATTGGATATGGACCTTGAAGACCAGAGTGAGATTTGAATGTGGTGATGTGGGAAGAGACAGGGAGAAGATGGGACAAGCCCAAGAGTTCCAGAGTGCCTGCTGACAGGGACCAGCGCAGACCACACTGTTTCCCACCTCTGCACAGTGTCAACAGGCATTGATTGGTGCAAGGCCAAGTGAGACAGTTAAGTGCTCTCTCTCCACCAGAATGGCTGAAAAACATCTTCGTGCTTTCACAGGAACTACTACTACACGAAAATGTCTCTGTTTGAAACAATTACAGTGCCCATCACACACCTTAAGGTAAATTAACCTGTGAACACACGTCAATGCTTAATATTCTTTTCAGAAGGAAGTCGTTGGGTCCGCTTTACTAGAGAAATGCAAAAAGGAATTCCGGGGAAGCATTTCTGTCAGCTCGGAATGTGAGGAATAATAGCTGCTATTTATAAAATACCTACTTCGTGTTGGCCATACAACATACACGCTCTCTCATCGCGCCTTGTGAAAATGCCAGGAAGTCGCTACTGTCATCACCATTTTGCAGCTGAAGAAACAGAGTTTCCAAGTGGTTCCATGATTGTTCAAGGTCAGAACAATGTGATGAAAGAGGCAGACCTAGAATTGTGAGCTGGCTTTGATGCCCAATTATCCTCATTTTCTTGTGTGTGTGTCCTGGACAATGAAGGATCCCATTCCAGACTCTCCAGTGTCCCTGGGTCTCCAGATCCTTCTATCTGTAGCTCTGTTTAGCCTGTTTGTTAGAGATCTTTTGGCCATCCCCTCTCTCTAACCACATGGCTACCCCTGGGCTGGCTGCCTAGTGCCTTAGGCTCTGAGTATGTGGCAAATCCCAAGGATGGCAAAGAACAGGATTGCTCCAAGAGCCTCCTTGCTAACCAGGAATAGCTACCACTTCTTGTCCCTAGCAAGGGGCTGATGCCCACACACAAGACTGCATCTCTACAGGCAGACAGACTTTCATGTGAATCCTGGCTCTACTGCAGCCCGGCCAGGGGCTCTCCAAGCACATGGCCCAGGCAGGAGTCTCTCCATCCCCCGAAGAACAGGGCTGGTGGAAAAGATGAGTATAACCTGAGACTACGTGGTCCTGGGTTCAAACACTAGCCCTGGCACATCCTGGCTGTGTATGTAGACAAGCCCTCCAACCTCCTTCTTCATGTCTAAATATACTCAACCCAGTAGCATGTATCTGGGAGGGCTTGTACGTCTTAGATGAGCCTAGCACATGGTAGCTACCAACAAGGAATTCTTTCCAACTTCTGCTCCCTTCTAGGCTGGGCTGGGTGTGCTTTTTTGTTCACCTGTGTGTCTGACACAAACACACCTCGTAATAGAGCTCCATAAAACAGGATAAATCTTGAATTTCATCCTCTCTGTAGCTCAGAAGTCTGGGGCAGGGGTTGGCAAACTGTGGCCCTCAGTACAAATCTGGCCCACTGCCTTATTTTCTAAAATAAATCTTGTTGGAATAAATCCATGCTAACTCATTTACCTACTGTTTGTGGCTGCCTTTGTGTTACAACATCAGAATTGAGTAGATGCAATGTTGACAGTTTGAGCCCACAAAGCCAAAAATATTTACTTGCAGAAAAAGTGTAAGGACCTTTGGTCTTGTGTGTGGGGCGTTTCAATGGGGTGGAAACTGCAAGGGTCTCTTTGAAAAAAGAAATTCCCCGGCTCCCCCCATCCACACTTCATGTCTTTCTCCTGGTTTATCTATCTCCCCTCGCTGTCTGCACATCACGTAACATCTCTGTCCCTCACTTCCCTTATATATGTTGTTTCTGTCAACTCCACTATAAAGCTCCACGTGGGCAGGGACTTGTGTTTGTTTTGCTCTTATATCCTGAAACCTTGACCAGTGCCTGGCATATAAGTGGTCACCCCACAAATATTTGTTGAATGAATAAACATTTTTTTTTTAATGGGAAAAAAATTGTTCAACCAAAGTGTGTTGGAGGCTTTTTCTTTCGTGAATAATTTTGGGACCACGAGCTTACCCCAAACCCCTCGAAGAAGAGTATTATTTTTCTTATTTTATAGGTCAGACAACTGACACTCTGGCTAAGTCAGTGCTTCTCAAACTTGAATGTGCATATGAGTCACCAGGGTCTTGTTAGCATGCAGGTTCTGACCCGGGAGTTCTGAGCGGGGACCCCAGGCACTTCAAGAAGCCTCTGGGTGATGTTAACATTGCCAGTCTATGGGCCACGCTTTAAACCCTCAAGTGGGTTTAAAGCACCCACTTGAGGTCTGCAGCTAAGACTTGGTGGAGTGGGGTTTTGAATTTGGAACTCATGAAGGTTATAATTTCCTTTCTGTTCTTTCTTCTCCATTCACACGCATCCCTCAACCCTATGGTCTCACAACACCTGTCCCTCCTCCCCTCCAAGGTTGCTCCCTGTCCCCAGACACTTTGCCTCTAGACTGTCCCATCCAGAGCCACCCTACCTCCAGCATCTGCACAGGCTCCTAGATGTTACTGACACACACAACCAGGACCTTCTGACCCTTCAGGTGGCTAATCTCCTGTTTTTCCACTGGCGTAGGGCCCCATGGTTAGAAGTAAGCATTCCTCCTCATGGGCCCCGGGCATGTGGCTTCCTTTCCCAAGCCCGACTCATGACATGCACACATGACTACTGACGACCAAAGGTCAGGGCCCGGCCCACACCCTCCACGTCGTCAATCCGTCTGTAGCAACTCAGCCGCTGTCAGTTCTTCCTGCCATGGCCCTGTCCTCAGGGTCCTCACGGCTCTCCTCCCGCTTCCCTGTCTCTCTGCCAGGTCTTGTCTTCCTCTGGCTACCTGACCACGGCCTGTTCTTGGCTGGCATGAATTTCACATTCCAGGGTCGGGACGGGGAACTGCAAGTCTGCCCCAATGGAAGGCCCTTCGGTTATCACTGTACCCTGAGCTACGAGTGCCTGTGTATCTATCTCCTACATCCCTGCACTGTTCATCTTCGGTTTCCTCAGGGCGCCCAGCACAGTGACCGCATGGTATGAAGTGGGTACCCAGAGACAGTACTAGGTTCTCGGGCTAAGTACTGAAAGGGCGAGGCGCCCAGAGGCTGAGATGGGCCACAGTATGCCCGCCCAGTCTGGGGAACACTGAGGCCGTAAGAATCCCTGAGAGACCCCTCTTCAAGGTAACTGTACGAGTCAGGCATACCGAACCCACTTTAGAGCTAAGAGAAAGGAAGTTCAGAGAGTTCAGGGAAGTTGCTCAAGGCTGCACAACTGGTGAGTGACAGAGCTGGGACCCGAACCCCGAGCTTCATGGTTCCCAAATCTTATTCTCTTTCCACCACACCGACGACAGCCCATATGGTTTCATACGTCTATTCCACTGCAGACGCTGTTCCCGCTGCTCCGAGTTCTTATATCTTCAGTAGTATGTGCTGGGTACATCTGTCTCTAAAAACACCAATAATTGTCCCCTGCCCCATTAAAAATGAGCCACCCAGCTAAGGGCTCTTACACCACAGTGCACATAGACACCTCTCAGTGGACATTTCAAGTATTTGCTGTGATGCTGATCTCTCAGGTGGACCTGAGCACTGTTAGGGTGAGGCTCAAAGCCCTGGTCATCTCTGTAACCACAGCACCTGGAATACAGTGCGCATGTCCAATGCCTGTCTGTCAAATGAATGAACAAATGAAGCCAGTTCTCTGGTACTTCTAGTGCTGCTGGGGGGGTGGTGGTGGTGAGGGTTCCACTGATTTCCATACATCATGAGGGCAGTGGTAGCAGAATCTTAGCAGCTCATTGCCTGGGCCTATTGACCTGTGGACCTAAGAGCTGAGCAGAGGGGGTGGACGAGGCTTCTGCTCACTCCATCTTCATCTGCAAAGGCTTTGGCAGATGGTCACCAACAGACATGGCCCCTTTCTCACAGGGCCAGGTTTCCCGGGGGTGAAGGACAGCATGGAATGATGGCCATATACTCTACCGGGAGCCAGGCATTCAGAATTTCAGTCCCACACTTTTGATACCTGAATGTGTGATTTCACATCACTTCTCTGGACCTCAGTTTTGCAAGTATGAGAAATGCATGAGGGATATGAGACTACAGGTTTTATTCCAACTTTACATTACCAAGGACCTATTTATGGAGGTTTTCTCCTTTACCCTCATGTTTTGAAAATGTCTGGTTTAATAACAATGAGAAAAATCATCATCTTTATTTAGAAAGTGCAGTAAAAACAAAATTGACAGGCAACTAGCCAACAAAATGCATTGATGGTATGAGATAACTAATGCTAAAACCAAACTGAGATACTTCCAGCCCAAAGCAAAGACCTGGATGACACCTGTTTCTAGATAAAGTCACGACTCCCTGTAGACTTCCTGAAAGAGTGGACACAGCCAATGAATTTCTTTCTAGCCTTTAAGGCCCAAGGGCTCCCCATTCCCCAAGTAGACACAAACGGACCTTGAACTTGCTGCGATCTGTGACTGTTTTATGCATGCCAGACTTGCACGAGAATTAGGCTGACCTCTTGCTGGAATTTGGGGATGTCTAACTAGAAAATTACACTGACCAACAGCCCTTCACATCTCCAAAAATAGGAGGGAAAAATCCGAGATGGCAGAAACATAACGGACACGAACAATGACGGTGCACTGCAAATGGAAAGACATTGATGCAAAATAAAAACGGGAGCTACAGATGACTTAGACAGAGTGAGTATGAGAAACCAACACACACTTGGTCGGTGCAGGAAATGCATGCTACAGGTCCCCTTACAGGGCACGAAGCAAAGTTAACCCCGGGTCGATACTTACAAGTAATAGGAGTAGGAATAAGCATTTCTTCTATTTATTGATGGGCAGTCAGATGAAGGAAATGTCCAAAAAGGGGGAAAAAGAAAAGACAAATAAACAAGGATTAGATTTATATGAAATCTTGATTCTTAGAAATGCACATAGTATTTTAGCATCCCTAAGCTCAAGGAGATGCACATTTCCCTACTGGCCATTGTTGCTGAGAATCAGACACTTTCAGTGGCAGAAAAAATAATGAGAAAGACCTTTCCTATCATGCAGAAACTCACTACTCATGCATAGGAAGCCACATCTCATGCTGGCTGTTGTAGTTGTTTGAAAGTTCTTTCTTAGGGTCAACAAAAGCTAGCATCACTAATCATGACATTTTAGTCTTGGGCCAGATTTCTGTGGCCTTCTAGAACCAGTCTACCATTTTTCCATGTGACAGTGCTCCTATGTTTTAAGGAAAACCATAATGACTTCTATGTTCTCTATTTCAAGTGAAATCACTTCAGTCTTTATGTAGTAAGGTCATGGCCAGAAGCAAGGAGATCACGTGGCCAGCACCCAAAACGGCTCCCCAATGATCCACACTTCTCAATACTCATGCCTAGCTGTAGTACCCTCCCACACTAAACCAAGGCTGGCCCCATCTGACCAGCAGAATGCAACAGCAGTTACATGTTGGGACTTTCTAGAATGGGTCAGGAAGAAGCCTGCAGCTTTCTGGGTTGTTGCAACTCCCACTTTGAACCCCAGGTGTCCATGTGAGAAGTGCAAGTGTCCCAAGGAGGTCGTGCTGGACAGATCCTGTGGAGAGACTGCATGGAGAGGCCCTGAGGCTACAGGAAGACAAAGAGATGTCCAGCCAGCCCCCATCTTATTTTTTTGGGCCACTAGATTTCAGGGAGTAGTGTGTTACCAATCAGCAGCTAACCAAAGCAAAATCGAAACTGGATGCAAAAGCATGGTGCTAATGAATTCCAGTCCTACAGCTTGAATAAACTCTCTGTGTCTTCATTTCCTTATCTGATCCTTAGATGAGCTGAACTAGATCAATGGTTTGCAAAGTGTGTTTCCAGGAACCCAGGGTTTCTGCAGAACAGTCGCATTGTCATGGGGGAGGGTGATACGGAGCAGGTAGGGCTGCTGGTCCCTCACTATCTGCCAAACCCAGAGATCCTCCAGTTTTATTTGTTTTAGGAATTAGAGTTTCACTTAAGAATCCACATGACTAAGAATTCCATTCTCCAAAAGAAAGCTTGGGGAAAAAAAATCCCTGCCTGCAAACTCTGATGTCCCTTTCAGCTCTTGTCTTCTGAACAATAAACAACTCAAGTCCATACTATTTCCTCTGTTATAACTTCATATTCTATAGGAAAGTAAGCATGCTTTTATGTAATAGACTCACACTGACAACAATAGAGTGGGAAAAACTGCTGAATAATTCAGGCTTCCAAATCTCCATCTGAGTAGGCAAGAACAGTTTCCTCCCTTTTTGGGATATGTGGTTAACTGCAAACATCATCCAGTTTGTTGGGCACGGGAAGACACAGTCTTTCTATCTGCAGAGTGGGGATGCATGCTCAGAGCCTCAGATTTCCCCCTCTCAGTAGGAACTGGCCAGACCTCCCAAGGCAGGGCTACTTCTAGGTTTTCTCTCACTTATCAAGAGAGCCCAGCTTCATAGCCTCAGTAGGAAAATGACTCAGAGTCAAGAAACCAGAGTAGAGGGGAAGCCCTGTAGGCTCCTTGGGAGGTGGAGCTGGGGAAAATGAGTCTTAGTGAAGTAAGATTTGGTCACACCTAAAACTGGTCAATATTTTGGACCCTGGATGATGACAAAATGGGTGAACGATTCCCAGCTGTGATGGGTGGGAATGGGAAGAGTCCAAGCAAGTCATCAAACTGCCTTCACCAGCCACACAGGTTGGCACTAGACCACTCCTCTTCTTCATTGCTGGCTCTGTGGTTCAGTGCCTGGAGATGTGATTCTTCAAGGGCAGAAAACTTACAAGCCATTCAGTGAAGACTTAGAGACACTTACGTTCTCCATATTGTTGAGAACACTGGAGCTGAGCCTCGAGAGGTCAGGGTTCTGATCCCGGCTCTTCCACTTGTTCATTGTGACATCATAAGCAAGTCGGTTCTTTCTCCTAGATTTGTTTCCTGATCCGTGTACAGGTGAATGGCATGGGTAACAACCAGCTTAAACAACTTTGAGGATTGCGAATATGACCTGCCTTAGCATCCTAGTACCCTTGCTAACTGATGACCTCAAGCAAGTCACTAAATATCACTGAGTCTCAGTGTCTCCACTCAAGGTTGGGGGAAAAAATGACCTATTCCATTAGGTTATATTAATGTAAGTTATATTCAAACTATAGATGATATATAAAGTATTATAAGCAAGTGATATTACCCTAAAGTAATATTAGATTGTATTAATCTAAACACCTGGAATATAGGAATACTTAAAGAAGAGGAACTTATACCCATCCCCCTCACCCACAAACATAAGGTTTGCTGCTTCTTACTCTGGTGACCAAGGACAAAGTGCTCACCTCTTTAGGAACATTAACGTAGTAATAAAATAAGGACAAACACATATGTAGCATTACTCCATAGTCAAGCCTTATTCTTGGTGGTGACCCTGCATTAAATTATGTATTCTTCACAACCACCTGACAGGTAAGTGTTAGTATCACCCCCCTTTACATGTGAGGAGACTGAGGCAAAGAAGGTTACGTATCTTGCCTAAGGTTGCTCAGTTAGCGATTGGATTTGATAGGAATGTGGGCTCTACAGCTCGTGTTCTTGACCACTGGCCTGTGCTCCCTCTGGGAAAGGAAGAAAACAGACTAACGTATTTGTCTCATTTAATCCTACCCAACCCCATGGAGCATTATTCTCATTTTCATTTGAGGAACCCCAGGCTCTCAGAGGTCACTCTTCGCTAGGTCTAAGGTTCTGCGTGTTTTTGGCCCCGTTGCCAGACCTCCATGCTGAGTCAGGATCTCATCACTGCCAGTCCCAGGCTGCTTACTCTCCGCACCCCGGACCCTCTGGTTTTCGCGCTGTCAGCCTTCAGGATTCACCTCTGCCTGCACTAGCTCGTCATGATAACGTGCGTCCTTAACCTTCAAACTACCACGTCCAAGTAGCTTTTCTGAGTTATCCTCTTTCCTGTATGTACCTGACCCAGCTTCAAGGCAACTCCAGAATGACAACTGACAAGCTTTTTATTAATTGAGTACCTTTTCCCAATTAACTTGCAAAGTCTTGTGGGGCAGGGATTATAGGTCTTTATTCTGTGGCCAAAACACACTATACTTGTGCGTTTTCTCTAAGGCTCGAAAAAGATTTACCGAAGGTCTACATTTACAAGAATACAGTGCTATTGTAAGTAACAGACTGCCTGAGACCAAAAATCCTGAGCCAGAAGACAGCTGTACTTAGAAACAAACAAACAACCCCCCCCAACTTAATAAATCACATCTGCAAAGTCATTTCAGCTGGCTTGCAAGACTGCCTTCAGACACAGCTTCCCTTTTTTGTTCCATACTATTTAAAATAAGTTGTCTATTTAACCATCCAGTTGACTGTCTACCAATCCATTAGCATATAAATCCATCCATCCATCCATCCATCTCTCCCTCCCTCCCTCCATTTGTCTACTAAACAATCTATCTATCCACCTATCAATTTAGCTCATAAACCCACACGCTCATCTACATGGAGATACTCATCCTGTGTATTTCCATAGAGCCCTGATTCTGTAAGGTCCCACTTTAAAAGAAACCCAGTCCAAACAGTGAAAGGTACTACAAAAAGAATCCTCAACTTTAACTTGCATCTTTTGCAAACTGTAAGGGGTTCCTGTTTGAATCACCCACCATCCCTTTCTGCAACGTTTCATTTCTCAAGATCCCCACCCGCATTACAAACCAACCAAGAAACAAATCATCCCTCTCTCTTCCTTCCCCTCTCTCTTTTCCCCTTATATTTTGAATGTACGTTGATTTAGTTTCATCCAGTCTTTCCCTTGGTCCTCTGTACCTCTAGCCCACGCTCTGGCTTCTTTCAAATTCAGTACCTCACAGCAAGAGAAAAAACTATCTTTGGGGTGTGACAAAGAAGCCCTAAGGCCAAGGAGAATAACACTTCAGGGGAAGGAGCTGAGGGCAATCTTATGTGTCCTGAAAACATTGGGCCACCACTTTGGTAGATCCAGTAAGAGTGGAGAAAACAGGAAGCACCATGCCCACGACCATGGAGGTTAGGGAGAAGACCCAGATCAAGTCAGGGAAGGGGATGTAGCAGGTGTTCGACTTCTGAGAGCTCTCGGACCCAGGAACTAACTGTGGATCATGATGGGACTGAAGAGATGCTGATATAGGATCCTGAGCTATAATGATTTGCCTATTATTTGGGGTTCCTTTTCTTTTAATAACACTTCCTTTAGGCAGCTGTGGACGGTGGTCTGGCCAGCAGTAAGGTAGTGACAGGCTTAATCGGCGAATGAAGTTTTCCCCATGAGAGGCAAAGGAGCCCACCAACCCCCTCACTGGACTTGGGCATCTCTAGACTTTGTAGGTTGGTGGAAAGAGTGCAGGTCTAGGCTTAATGCCCCCCCCATGTACCTTTCTCCTTTCTTCTTCTCTCTTCGCTTTGCTTTCCCCAATCCTCATCTGTACATCATTATCAACTAGTCTAGCAAAATGTTGTATTGTGTCCAAAAGATGCTGTAAGTAAACACCGAATGGCTAACTCCCAGCCTCTGCCCACTGCCATGATGCCTGTGATTTGCCTCTGGGGGAGACATGGTGATCATGTGACATGTGTTCGTTAGGTCTGATGGATGATTTTGATAGAGATGAAAGACAAAGAGATGTAGAAGAGGTTAAAACCACAACAAGGGCTCTCTTTATACATGCTCCCATCCTGGCCACAGAAAGCCCTTCCCCCCTCCCCTCCCAGAGAGTCACACATTTCAGAAATAGCTGTTGAGAAGGAAGTGAAATTTCTTCACAAGCTCACAGACGATGGTGACGTGGGTTAAGCCAGGCTTTGGAAAGAGCAAAATTGGAAGAGTCTATCTGTCTTACAAATCAGTAAGTAGCCAAGAAGGAGAACATTGCAGGTCTATCCAATAGAAATGCAATTCTATTAAACTGGTTTTGTTTTTTTCTCCAGGTAGACAATCCCAATCTTACCCCTGCCTTCAATCTGCCTATGATTCTAAGAACCATGACAAGGATCTTTTATGCGCCATGTGCTCACTGCCTCCAGAGACGTCAAACCTCATGGTCCACCTCACCTAATAACTGCTGACTTCTCCCCGAGACATTCGACAGGGCCACGTTTTATGGATGATGATAATAATATGACAACACGGGGCTCTCCTTAACCCTTAGAGGGCTCATGCTCTCCAATATCAACATAGTGCCTTCCCTTCCCCGGGACCTCTCCAATCTCAATTTCAGTAGCTGAGTGAGAACCTTAATCCTTCAGGTATTCTTCCTGGGACTCTGAGAAAGGGAGCAGTCCTGTCAGACAAAAGATATCAAGAAAGGACAGGTCCTACCAATAAGATGTCCTGGCCAGAGGGGCCAGGCACTGACTAATTCAGAACCATCAGAGACACAGGGACATTCTGGCACCAACATGGCTAAGAGAACGCTGACTGTGTGTATAGTGGGAACCACAGTATTTCTGATTCACTGACGTCTGGAAATGGGGACATTGGTGTTATTTTTGTTTAAATGCCTGCATTTATATATTCACAGGACCCCTTTAGTAAAAGCTGGGTGTTGTCTTTGGAGCATTCTTTCCCTTTGTTTTTGTGGGGAACAAACCTCAGGAAGACTTTTGAGTCTACTGATGGAAGCAGGTGTCTGGACTTGTTACTGGACTTGCCCTGAAGTCTGTGAGTAACCAAACCCAGAGTGACAGACTGAGTGAGGTGTCAGGCAGTTTGTTTAATAACGTCAAAGCCTCTTTAAAACTAGGGCAGGGCGCATTGTAGCCTGTATTATTATAAAGCAGATGAAAGTTTTGTTTGCTCTGGCAGATTGGGGGACGGGAAGGCGGAGAACCAAGGTTGGGACCATGGTGTTGAAATCAAGAAGACACAGAAATGAGCAGTAGGCGGGCACACCTGGAGCCCGTCAGGGGCTTACACAGGTGGGCAGCAGGACCATCTGGGTGGAGGAATGACCAGTGCTCTGTAGGAACTGTACAGAGGACATTTCCTGTCCCTCTCTGCCACTCTTCCCTGCGTTACCCTCAAGCTCTGTGACTGGTCAACAGAAGATGGCAGTGTAGTGGATCTCGGGGACAAGGGAGGAATCTGAATCCTGGCTTTTATAAGGAAACACAATTTGAGAAGATTGTGTTAGTGTACCAGAGACGCCCAGGGAGACGTCCTATTGCGAGGTGGCAAGCAGCACCAGTCCAGCTGGGAAGTTTCATGGGACACGAGTAGGAAGGATCCCTTGAGACTATCTATGACACCACTGGGAACTTTGTCCCTGTAATGCAGAGGGCAGCCTGCCGGACCAAAAGGAAATCAGGGAAGAGATGAGAAGGATGAAAAATTATTCTTCTGCATCTATATTTCTAGGCTCACGTGTGATCCTGGGGCTCCCCAGTTACCTTGATGACCTAACTGATCACAACAGAGCAGTTAAATCTGAGAGAACTCATTTCATGATATAAAGAATCCCATGGCCCCTCTTGGTGGCCGAACCATAAGAAACTGACCATCTCCGGGTCACTCACCAAGCAGGCCGCACAGACCCTTCCACCACCAACCAAACTAATCACAACTGACCCACGTATTTCTAGACCTCAACAATCAGAGCAGTAGATCCTTGCTCGACAGTGATCAATCAACAGAGCTAGGACCTGGCCACGTGGCAGTGCTGGGCCACCTGGAGCCACCCCAGTCCGCCAGGCAGCGATCCCGACTCACCTCCTTTTGATGGTGAGCATCACACCCAAGAGGATGATGATGAACATGAGGAGCCCGGCGATCACTCCGGCCATCTTCACGGTGTTGTCCACCTGCTTCTCCGGCTCCACAGTGTTAGAATTCTGGGTGGAGGCACCTTGGAGGGGAGAAGGGGAGGAGGAAGATGTTGAAAAGGCTCCTACACGGGGCTAGACAATAATGGTAATGACAACGGCTTAATCACTTTTGAAAGCTAATTATGTGCCAGGCACTGTGCACACATTGTCCCGTTTAATCCTCCTGGGGGTCAATCCTGGTGAGGTTGGGGTTATTGTTATTGCATCCTTTTGTTTGCAGATGTAGAAAGGGAGATTCAGAGAAACCGAGACCCCCTAAGGCTGCACAGCGCTGTGACGGAGCGTCCATCCTTACTGACCCTCTTGTCCTCAGTCGGAGGACTTTAGCCCTCACGCGGCTTTATCTCCAGGATCAAACCACGGAATTACAGTTCGATTCTTGGGTTCATGAAACGATTCCAAACCCTACTTCATCCTCCCAGGTAAGTGGTGAAAACACAGCTCTCTGTTAAGATAACACTGCTAAAATCACTGGCTGTACAAAGACAGAAAACAAAGCTTTTGTTTTGTGCCTTATGTGAAGCAAATGCCAGGGTTAGAAGCTTCGTGTTTTCAAGAGAGTGGTCTTAGGTTAAAAGAACAGTTATGTCCGACTAACTCCATTGTTTTAAATTGCTGCTGATGCTGCCGACGCTGCCGGGTGCTACCTGGCTGGCTCATTGCAGGGGGAGCGGAACATACTGTATCCTCAGCCCTGGGAGGGCCCCTTCATGGGGCCACTGTGGTCAGTCCTCACACACACTCCCGGCAGTAGAAAGGACTGCCCTGTGTTAGAGAGGGGAAGGCCAAGGGAACCCGCTAAAGGCCACAGGGCTGCTGACGGTCAGGGCCAGGGTCCCGCAGGCTTTCTGACCCTAAGCCTCAGCCTTGAGAGTCAGAATCCTGGCATTCAGTTTTTAAGTCCCCTGGTCCCTCCAGGCCCTTGCCCCCACACCATGATTTCGCCAAAGCCTCAGCGAAAGCGAGCAGGCAAAGGATGCCTCAGCACGACCTCTTTAGGAGGCGTGCTGGGGTCAGAGGCAACTTCTCACCCTGGACACCTGTGGGGACAGGGCTGGAGCACCCAAAGCCCTGAGGAAGCCCCTCCCACTGCTCCTCATATTCCCAATGGTGCATGATGGTGTGAGGCTGCTGAAACCCCAAGGACCCTCCCCCGACCCATCCCTCCTTCTCTGCTACGTGGGTACCAGCCCATCCTTCACCGTGACTACGTCTTCTCTGGTCACCAGCACCCCTGGGCGAGTTCCTCCCTTCTCTCCGTTCTGGTAACTCTGTAACACTTTGCACATACCTCAATGTGCCCGTATTATGATCCCTTTGTTTCCCCATCTGTCTCTTCTAGCAGTCTACAAGCTCCTCAGGGCGAAGGTGATGCCTCCTTTATCTTTGCTGCCTCCTGCTAGCCCCGAGCCTGGCTCCTAATAGGTCTTCCCCTTAATGTTTCCATTGCTCCATGTTTAGCTGAAGGGATGCCATCGCTGTCCACACACATTTGTTCTCATGGAACTAAAATGAGTTTCGCAGAACTCAGCTGTGATTCTGACTCCCCAAACTCACTGATGGCTGGGAACAGCCCTCCAGCACAACGACGTACCCCTCGTCTTGCTGAAGAGCACCCGGTGTTTGGTTTACCAGCGCCCCTTCCCCAGATTCTCTTGTAACTCAGACAAGCCGGCTTTACTCACTCAAGTGTCCCTAATGAGAACAGGAAGTGCGTCCTGGTCATTTCTCTAATGCCAGTGGCTAGCCCAGGCCTCCTCCCTTGTAACTGCTGGTTAACAGGTGATTATGGAACGACATAAAGGCAGGGGAATCACAGTTATCTGCTACTGGGCATCCATGGGCTGTGTGCCCAACTTCACCCTCAGTGGGGTCAGAGGACTTACACATGACGTTTTATTCCATTCCCCTCCCCAGCTACAGGCGAAATGAGCACATCAAATCCTGAGACCATCTGTGCAGGCTCTACTTATCCAGAGCCCAGGGACTTCCTGGGGGGGTTACTAACCACCTCTTTGGCAGGGCTGGGCTCACCCTCCAGACTTGGGGCTGCTGTCCAGTAGCCCCAGGAAGCTATTGTCTCCCAGTTTGGAGACAAGATTTCTGATATATGTCTAGTTCCGGAGACAGATGACACTACTGAGTACAAAGGAGGCTGTGCACCCCCGACCACAGTTTCCTTAACAGAATCAGAGTCCTTTCACCTGGGTTTGAAGGAAGCGTTGTCTCGGGGATTCTCTCTCTGGCGTAGCTGAACTTTACCTAGTGCCCGCTGTGAGATCCTGGTCTGAGGACTGTGGGCACAAAGGCAAAGGAGCCCTGAAGGGGACCCTAATTCCCCAGGAACACCATTAGTAGCTTGGTCTACTGAGATTCACACTTCATTCCTCCCGTAAACCATCACAGGTACCCACTGTATGCCAGGCGTTTGGCGATGCAGTGGGGAGCGAAATAGGCACAGTTCCTGCCCTCCAAAGAGCCTGTAGTGAGAGTTGGGAGGGGCTCAGGAGATCGGGTTAGTCAACTAAGACTCAGTAATAGTGGGTTTTCAGCTCTACTAAGGACCAGGATTGAGAGGCGCATGCTACTTGGGCAGTGTACAACAGGGGAAATGAATCACTTCCACGAGGAAGTGAGCAGTGGGGTGAGCTCCAAGGAAGGACAGGCTACAACTAGAGGAAGAGAGAATGAGGGGGTCGCATGGGAGCAGCAGAAGGAGCAGCCCTGGCCAGGGCTCTGTGATGGGGCAAGGAGCCCGGGCCAATCAAGAAATCAAGGAAACATAGTGTAATGGGGGTGAGAATGAAGTCTGAGTGTTATTCATCGAAGCAATGACATGGTCAGATCTGTACTTCTAACACATCGTTCCAGCTTCCCTGTGAAGTCAAAGTGGATCCAATAGAGGAATTTTGCAGGCACGTGGGTGGGTTGGGAGAGTTGCTGGACTCCAGGAATGGCAGTGGAGATAGAAAGATGCAAAAAGGCAGAGAATGACCAGAAACAGAGATAAATATAGCCTGCGGATAGGCTGGATACGGGAATCAGGGAGAGAGAACTGTCGAAGGGGATCACAAGTGTCCGGTTCTCATAACAAGGTAGATGGATGGTATCGTTCATGGGTTCAAGAAACAATGGAAAACAAACAGTTTTAGAGGAAAAATGGGTGTGTTTTCGGGGTAATTTAAGCTTGTTACTCTAGAAAAGTCAGAGCTCTAAAGAGGTCTGAGCTGGCAGTAAAAAAAGTGTGAATCCTAAGTACGTGGATGGCATTTGACGCTGGGGGCTGATGTAGAAGGAGAAGCAGGCTTAGACAGAGACTTGTGGGTGTGCGGTGTTTAGTGAGGGGCTCGTGGTGGGTCAGCCTGCAGAGGAGACAGAAAAGAAGTGGCCAGACAGGTAGGAAAATAACCAGGAGAGCACCGTGTCCTAGAGTCAGCAGAAGACAGTGTTTGAAGAAGGAAGGAGAAATCATCTTTGTCAAGCACGGCTCCCAGGGCAGAATCAAGCTCCGGATCCAGAGGAGAGTGGATATCTTGGATGCATATTTGAAAACCTTTCCCAGGTACATTCTAAGATGTTCCTAAACAGAAGCACCTTTAGCAGGGATCATGAACCAGCAACGGGACATACGTGAGGGTCACAGAAAAGCAACCAAGACATTCAGAGAGGCTATCTCAAAGGCCATATCCCAGTGGTTTAGCCAAATCCAATGAGTTTGGCCAACAGTCATCAGAGCTGCCATCACAGACTCTCTACATGAAGTTATGATGAGTGGACATGCTTGGCTGGTCCAACCAGACTCTAGATACGTGCATGTGAACCTTCCCCAGGACACAGCAAATCCAACCTCTGCTTCAGCATCCTCCCAGGGCATTTGCTCCAGCTGCTGAGGATTTGCGCCTCTGTCCATCAAGGAAGTGCGCTGGCAGTGCTCAAAGGTAGAGAGGAAATGGCTCTGGGGTCAAAGGCCAGGTAGAAAATTCCCATGTGGCTCCTGCATCTGAGAGGTGAGAGATGGAGACAGTGGGTAGGCCAGTTCTGGTCTGGCTGCAGTTAGGCAAGGGTCCACGGGGCTCACATAAGCGCTCTGTGAGCGGAAGAGAACCCGGGGTAGGACTTTGGTTGGCTAACGATGGGAACTCCTGGCAATGTGATAGGCTGACTCAGGCCAGCCCTGAGCTCCTTATCAAACAGAAGCTCAATCATGACTTTTTAAAAATTTAGCTTAAATGTTCCAGCCCACTGCTGTGAGCAGAGCAAAGTGCTAATACACACTTTCCTATAGGAAGCCATTTAACCTTCTAAAACTCGACACAGGGGAGCTGGATTTATTTTCTCTTTTGTGTAGATGAGAAATGTTCACAGAAGGGGAAAGCACTTGTCTGAGGCATCTCACTAGGGCATTTCATAGCCGGGATGCTGCGTGCCCGACACATCCCCTCATCGCTGCAATAAACTGTCCTTGACGGAGTTGTCATTAAGGAGGTGCCAGGCCTGAGTCCGCATGAGAGGTCAGCCGTCTGACTCGCTGGCCTGAAACCCAAGGGAACTTCCAGAGAGGCAGAACTGAAAGCCGTTCAGGTAGCTGAACGTGACATGGTAGCTGCGTGACTTCTGCCATAAGCCCATCCTTTTCACAAGAGTCAAATGTAGTCTCCGTCCTCAGTCCCTAAAAGGCTCTGTCCCTGGTCCTGAGTGACTTCCATCTACTACGCAGGAACTGGGAGCTTGAGAATTGAGAGAGGGGAGGCACCTGAATGCATCTTCTTCCTCTCTGCCCTCCGCTGGGAGCCCACCCAATGACAGTCCAAGTCAGTCGGAATTGGCAATGAGGCGCCAGGTGGTGGGTTTATCCCCTGGAGTAGTTCCAGGGCTCTACTCGAGTCCCTTGTGTGATGCAGTCATCAAAAATAGCCTGTGAACTCAGCCTGCACTAGTGGAGGACTCTTGTCTCCAACATGAGACTGTGTGCCTGACCTTCTCCCCCGCCGGCTGTGTCCTCCAAGCTCTGAATGCTCCCCAAGGCTGAGCCAGTGCCCCCAAAGCCGCAGTTGCTGTCCCCTGCTCTTGAAAAGCGGTTGTGGCACAGAATCTAGTCCCCTCCTACCTCCTGCCCAGAGTCCACATATGGCTTTCAATGCATTATTCGTCACTTTTGCACATGGAAACCCGGTGCCCAGGGCGTGGCTCGTGGTTTCTGGAAGGCTGTCCCTCTTCTCTCAATATTTACGCCATACATAGGACCCAGTCACCACGGTCTGTTTCCTTTACTGCCTCCTTCCGTGCTACCAAACAACCATGACGGTTTATATCTCCCAGGGACCCCTGGGACCCAACAGGGGCAGTGTTGCTCAGCTCTATTTGTCCTTTACCTGACCACTCTGATGAGGCTTGTCCAGGTGTGGACCCCAGCCTCTGGGGGGCACTTCCAGGGTGAAGACCGACCAAGAGCCTCACCACTCAGAGTGTGGCCCAATGACCAGAGGCGTCAGCATCCCCTGGGAACTTATTACAAATGCAGACTCTTGGGCCCACTCCAGACCTACCGAATCACCATTTGCACAGGGTGTCTAGATGATTCAGATGCACAGTAAAGTCCAGAGATCACTGGCTTTGGAGGAGTGGAAGTCAGAATCAGCACTTTTCAGCCTAGACAAGGGAAGATTCAGATGAGTCCTAATTCTTGCCTTCAAAAAGGTATAGGACCATTGTGAAAGATGGAGTAGATTTGGCCCTTTTAATTTTAAAGGTCAGAGCTAATACAAATGAGTAGAGGTGACAGGGACAGATGTGGGGCCAGCATGAGAAAGGGATTTAATAGGGACGTGCTACCCAGCTGAGGCCCGGCCCTTCCCTTTCCAATGTGGCGTTATGATGTAGAGAGGAACAAAAGCAGTCACGGTCCCAAGTCTGGTTCAGGGTGGGCCCTCGCTTTACCTGCCCACACCATCTCCACCAGCTCACCTCCTAGGCTTCCTGGATGCTCAACCAAGCCCTCACTATCTGACCTTCCTTTTCTGCTATTGATCCCACCTCCCCGCTCTGCCCAGCCTCCCTTAACTCCCATGACACACGCGCTGTAGGTGAGAGACAATCTCCCTGTCATCTTAGAGTCTTGAGACTCCTATGGGGTCTACCCCCAGACCTCCAAGTTACCCACAAGAGGGCAGGAACATGTGTCACCAGCAACAAAAGGCACTGTCTGGGCGGTCAGCATGCTCCGCACCAAGCAAAAGAGGCTACATGACCTCTTGTACCCTTTTGGAGGTTTGAGATGCTATGATTTTATGAGATTGGTCCAAAGAAGTGGGTTTAAAATTAGAAGTATGTGAGCTTGCATCCAGACGCCACGACTAAACTCGTCGTGTGACCTTGATCCAGGCTGTTCACCACCATGTGACTGGATATCCTCATTTGCAGAACAGGGAGTAAATGCCAAGTCCACAGGGATTTTCTGAGGATCGCATGTAACAATGGAGGTAAGAATGCTTGATAAACTATGAGGAATTGCTCATGCAAGTGGCATGCTGACGACATGACCCTGGGATGAGAGCAGGGTGTGTGTGTGTGTGTGTGTGTGTGTGTGTGTGTGTGCACAGTGGGTGCCAGGGCAATGATTCCTTGCAACCTGCTGCCTGAGCTCATCCACTCCTCAGGATGGAGGCAGGCGGAGCCCGCAGAGTGATGCACTGAACTGTCCTCCCACAAGCAAGGCCCGTATCGGGCTCACATCTGGATGGCTTCATGGCAGAGATAACATAATTTGGCAACAAGGGATTAATGAGTCATTTTCAAAGCGCTCTCTCTGGCTACTGGCCCAACTGTATAACCTCACGGGAGAGACTTTTCCCTGGAAAGACACGGAACAAAAAAATAGAAGTTGCTGATAATGAACATCTAATTGAAACTGATAAAAACCTCAGTGAATCCCAGTGGACACGCAAAACCCACGCTGGTGATCATAGCTGATGGTGAGGAAAGAAAACCGGCTCTCGGGGACGTGGCTCCTCAAAGCCCAAGTCTTGAAAACAGTCGCCGCTTAGCTGTCCGAGAGGGCACATCATCCCCGAGTCTTCACCGCGTTGGCAGGTCACCGCACCGACTTAATGATTTCTTCTGTCGAAGACTTCCCCTGCCTTTACTCGGCTTTGCGTGCCTTCGGCGCTCAGCAGAGAGAGCCTTTGAAACCCTGCCTCTGAGCTGCTACCTCGGAGCCAGGGAAAGCTGGCAGCATTGCAGGCTTCTCAGATGGTGGTGGTGGTGGGGTCTGCCAAGAGGAGGCCACGGGGAGGGAGAAGATGCGGAAGCCGGGGCAACCTTCCGGTTCTCCTAGAGTCGGGGATACACCAAATCCCTTCTCGATTTTGCTGGAAGCGAAGTCTCAGAACAGGAGGCTATTTTTAAGACAAAAACTGAAGTTCAGATAGGAAGAAAGTTGGTAGGTAAGCATCTGGATCCTTGCTTCAATAAAAAAAGCCTCCAGACTTTACAAATCGCATCCCGAGGCACCGGGAGCATTTGTGATCCCAATCGCGAAGCTCTGGCAGTCTTGGAGGGCTGAGATGGTGGCGAACAGGAGGGAGGCGAGAAGCCTGGGGAGAAACAAGCGCTGTTGCTGACTTTCTCGCTTTCTTCTTTTCTTTTTTTTTAATGGAAAAATATGGCTTCCAGATATTTCATCCAAGTGAGTGTGATGTTGATACAGAAAGATATATAGAGACCTGATATATTAAATCAGATTTTACGTTCATGACCATTTACTAAAGGAGAGGACAGTCACTAGAAACCACACAGGTTCCGCATCAGTCAGCATCCAGCCAGGGTAAGGGGAGCCGCTCCAAACACTTAAATAGGCGCAAATGCGTGGGGGAATTGGTACCCAGCGCTCCGAGGAGGACGGAGAGGCAACCCAGAGGGTGACGTCACGAGCCGTTGCCTGGCCCAGACTGGAGAGATGAAGGGCAGTGGTGGGGTCATCAGAGCCCAGAGGTGACAATGGAAGCGGGACGTGGACCACTGGAGACATGGCGGGCCTGAGGCCGAGAGGGCAGCCTTCTCCTTCCTTCTGCTCTGCAGGTCACTTCTCCTACGAGGCCCAGGGAGCACAGCCTGCAGGGGTCACCTGCATGGCCCAGCTCAGCAGGGAGGAGAGAAAGGATGGGTGTAAGGCCAAACGGGCCCAAGGCTGGCCTGGGCTTTCTACGATGTTAGGTTCACCTCACTGACACTTCTGAGAGGTGTCTAGA
Organism: Rhynchonycteris naso; assembly: GCA_037038555.1. Classification (NCBI taxonomy): domain Eukaryota; kingdom Metazoa; phylum Chordata; class Mammalia; order Chiroptera; family Emballonuridae; genus Rhynchonycteris; species Rhynchonycteris naso. The sequence continues at coordinate 157,085,922 of CM073001.1, read as the reverse complement.
CCTGTGAATCAGAACGAATGTCCAGTACCATGTCTTAACTTGAGCAAAATCATGGCCAAGATGCAGACGTTGTGACTGGCTTTCAGGAGAGCTGGATCTTACACTGGGCTGGATCTTGAGGAGTCACATTACCTGACCACATACGAAACAGTGATATTATTAACAATAAAGGGTTAACATATTTGGGGAGTTTTCCCCTACAAGCCAGGATGCTGTTGTAAGTCCTTTCCATTTACTATCACTTTTAATCTTCACTACAAATGGGTTCTCTCATTGTACCCATTCTAGAGATGGGACAACGGAGGCTCGGAGAGACTAAGAAACAGTAGCAAGTGGCAGAGATGGGATTTAAATCCTGGCAGTTCTATGAAGAGTTTATCCTCTCGAAACCACTAAACTATTCTCCCCCTCTCCCATAAAAGGGGGAGAGAGTGCTGGGCAGAGAAAGCTGGTTGTCTCTCCTTAGCTATCAGGAAGCAAGAAGCAGACCGGTATTGAGCGAGCCCAGACTCTGATCCTGACCGGTCAGATTAAGACACCTTTGTATTTCCGTCCCTGCTCAGGTTGCCACCTGCCATATCTTGCCGTTTGTTTCCTTTACACCTGCTTTTCTGAAAAATTACTTCATTTCCCCTCCCCCCCATTGCCCTCTCACCCATATATAATATTCTAATATCTAAGGGATTGATTGATGAACATGTCACATGAATCTTGTTATATGGGCCAAATTATACAGACTCTGCTCAAGTGATATTTACACTTGACCTTTTAAACCTAAGTTCCTTCATCCTTTTCACTTTTCTTGTGATGTCCGCCACCATCTCCAAGCCCTGAATATATCGTGTTCAGCGTTATTGTTAATCTCAGGGCTTTCTCTGTAATACCTTTCCTGCCAGTGAGCAACCAAAGCATCCCATATAATTTCACAGGGAGACAACTCTCGCTCAAGTTTAGGCCGCTGTTTTCTGCTCTATCTCCGATCCTCCTTCTTTGAGTGCACGGTGACTAATTCTTTTAAATTGCCGGCTTCCTCCCCCACATCTCGGAGTGAGCCTGCACCACGAGATCTGGTTGATAATGGAGTACACGAGGAGGATTATTCCATCATTCTTCTAAGTGACATCACCTAGGATGTTTCTCAAGTAATAAATAAATTGCCTCCAATTCATCATATGACAGTAATTGCTTTTACCCAAGATTTAACTCAGAGTCAATGTCAAGGAGCTGGAAAACACCACAGAGACACAGACTTTTCAAAGATAGCTCTACCCTTGCTGTGTGAAACCATTTAAGAAGTCCTGAGTCAAGTACAAAGAAGACACAGATTTATAGTATCCTGGACACCCTCAATATTACCCAACCAGCCCCTAAGAGGTGCAGGGAGGGCGGGTGGGTTCGGGGATCGACTTCACCGTGGCCCATACAAATAACACTGCTAAATATTGCTGACAGAGGTTGCCCTCTGTTTCAGACTTTAATGGAGGTCAGAACCCCATGAGATAGGAATAGCTTTAATTGATTGTTGGAAAGCACTCTGGCCACACAAATAAATTGCTCCTCAAGTGCTGATTCCGCTTGGTCCCGTGCACCTCCCGGGTCTGTTTCTAGGTGGATCTTGTTGTGCATAGCAAATGCTCCACTTAGGTCAAATTCTAGTTCAATCATGTTACACACAGCCGGAAAGAGGGCCATACAAGACCCTGATGGAGAATTGCTTCTGAGAGCAAGAAAACTCCCACCCATTCTAAATTTAAAAAAAAGAAATGCATTTGGAATTTAGCGATAATGGAGTTATTTAAGACCAGTCATGACCAATGGATACCAGGCACTGACATCACTGACCGTGAGTTTGGGAGTGTTCTGCTGGTCAGTCTGCACCCATGGTGAGGGTCAACCCATGCCCATGCCCATGAAACCAAACAGAGCTAAGCAGCCTCCAGATGGAGTAGACCCACATATTGGCCTCATGAGCAGCAACTCAACTCTTGGCCACAGAGGACATGTCTTGGACTCTGCCTAACGTGAGTGGTGCAGAGGTAATGACGACAGGGGGTACTGGAGGTGAGGTCCCTAAGAGACCAGCGTGCGGTCTGGGAGCTCACCACATACTGGAACAGAGAAGCACGCAAGCTGACAATCAAAAGTCAGTGTGAGGGGTGGTAACAAGGAGGCCACAGGGAAGGGCGTGCAGGATGCTGCTTAGGCAACACTGGACTACACACTATTTCTACAAGTCATTTGGGACAGGCTGTGGGCATCCCTGAGACCAGCCAGCTCTCTGTGACCTAGATGAGGTCTGCCCTGCTGACGAGGCTGAGTCAGCTCGGCACCAGTGGTCCTGGCGTGCAGAAATCAGGGTGTTGAGCCAGGAGCCTGGGGCTCAAAGCTGCTTAACCACGGCAGAGAGGAGCACCCACGGGCTGTGCTGGGGATTAACGGTTTAGTCTGAAGAGCAGATGCAAGAGGGAACACACAAGCTTTTGGATGCCTTGCGGTGAAGTAACGGTCCCATTAGACATTCTCAATCAGGAAGAGAGAGCGCATGGACACACTGAGCAGGTTGTCATTCTTCCTGTGGAGTCCGAGTCGTCCTGGGGCAGCTGTGGAGCAGGGGAAGGCTCTCAGGACCAGTCAGGGTAGGTCAGCACAAGAGCCGACCCGGGATGGTCTATGGGGCAAACATGCCAGGGCCCAGAGAACAGGTTACAACCGCCTGGTTGGTGAGGCAGAGGCCAATGCCACAGTGTGACCAGCACACATGCTAAGATTGTTCAAAGGCAGGAGGTAGATCCAGAAGGGGAGGGCATCAGAGTCACAGAGTGGAGACCAGTCTTGAGCCAAATGTAGAATACAGCCAACAAGGAGTCCCCACAGGAGGACAGAGAGGGCCAAAGAGATCCTTTGAGATGGCAGCTCTTGGCCTTGGTGTCCTTGAGGTCTGAAGAGGTGCAGCTCTTCAGAGTGGACCCCATCTGTTGTCCAGAGCTCAGCACTGCTGCATTTCCAAGTGCATTAGTTTCTTGGGCTGTTGTAACAAAGGACCACAAACCAGGTGGCTTAAAACAATAGAAATTTGGGGACTCAAGGTCTGAAGTGAAGGTGTTGGCAAGGCTTCCTGAGACTGGGCAGAAGCCCCCCTGGCTTCGTCCTTGCTGTGGGTGTTTGCTGGCCATCCTGGTCGTTCCCTAGTGGAACATTCCAATCTCTGTCGTCCCGCAGTGTTCTCGTGCGTCCCTGTCTTCACACGGCATTTTCCTCTTCTTGTAAGGACGCCAGTCACATTAGATCTGAGCTCACCCTCAAGGTTACATCTTCACTAATTACATCTGCAAAGACCCTCTTCTGAATAAGATCACATTCACAGAAACCAGGGGTTCGGACTGCATCCTATCGTATCTGGCAGACACAATTCAACCCATAGCACCAGGTTCAGCTGAGTTATGATCCACGCAGCCTGGGAATGAGCTGCAAGTGGCAGGAAGGTGTTTGCATTTCATGAAGTAAACTCAAACCTAGTGGGAGGCACATGGAGAGTACCCGGGAGGAGGGGTGGACACTACTGCTTGGTTACAGACTCGGTGGAGCAGGAGACTTCTAGAAGGATAGCAGGTCCTGGCTTTATTTGTCTGAGCAGGGCAGCAGGGTGTACCAGGAGCTGAGGCGTCCCCTGAGGCTCTTACTCTGAAACATAACTCAGTTCTTTCCCACCAACCCCGGTCCAATTAACGCCCCAAGTGGTAGCAGCACTGCCTGACCCAGTGGGGCAGGAAGGGGAGGAGAGGCAGAGACCTGCCCGGCTGAGGCAGTTCTGTACCAATTTTGCCACCGAAACACGCGCCGAGCACCAGGGTGTCTGAAAAGGAGAAAGCATGTGCAGGAGGGAGTGAGGAATCTATAGGAAGGATTAGCAGAAGCATGAGCAGGATCAGAGAGAACAGCCTGTCAACGTGCAGCACGGAATTCAGATTAGTGCAGAGAAACGGAGCGAGGGTAACGAAACCAGCAGCAGGAACGGCATCGACTGTCGAGATTCAAGCCAAATCCACCGCAAACGTGTTTTCTTTCTTCTAGCCTTTGCCCCTTGGTTTTGGAGGCAGAAACATTGAATCCCTGTGTTCTGTTTGAAAAGCTCATCTATCTCCCTCTCCACTTAAGGATGGTTGGTAGCTTGGGCTTCCGTCCCCAGCCCAACCTCTCCCGGACCAGCACAATGAGAGCCCAGGCTGGGCACCGGGCTCAGCGCGGGCTGGACCCACAGATCTGGGGGAGCCCTATTCAAAGGCTCCAAAGGGTCAGTCCCTAGAAAGCTTGGCAGGTGGAAAGAAACAAAGGGAACTGGCCATTTGCTGAGCCTCGACTCTGTGCGTACGCACTTTTGCTCAGCAACCTCGCTAGCGATGGTCATTTTACCTCTAGGTCTGAACTGCCATACGCCACACACGGGCTCTGAGCACCTGTCATGTGGCTAGTGTGACTGAGGGGCTGAATGTCACAATTTATCTTATTTTGACTAATTTAAATTTTAAACAGAAGCAGTGTGAAGTATGTTGACTTGTAAAACCCAGTGTCAATCTTGTTTTAGGATATTTTACTTTGACTGTTTAAAATTTAGCACCTGAGCTGAGAAGTGTGCTACACGTGTAACACTCACACCTGACTTCACCCCGAGTGCCAACAAAAAAGGGAATGTAAGCATTTTTCATTCATAATTTGAAAATATTGATCACATGTTAAATGACAATATTTTGTATACATCGGGTAAAACTACATTTAAATTCATTTTACCTGTTGCTTTTTACTTTTCTCATGTGACCCTCGAAAACACCGAAAATTACATCACACAGCTGAAATTCTATTTCTGTTGAACAGTGTAGCTCCGGAGGTTTTCAACAGGGGGCGCTTTTGCCCTTCAGGGAACATTTAGACATGTCGGGAGTTCTACTGGGGATAGAGTGCTACTGGCATCTAATGGTTAGCGGTCAGAGATGCCGCTAAACATCCTACTATGCGCAGGACAGCCCCCACCCCCACAACAAAGAATTATTTATCCCAAATGTCACTAGTGTCAAGGCTGAGAAACCCTGTCGCAGACGATGAGTTCCTTGAAGCAGACAGAGGCCAGCAGGTAAGAGAGACTGAAGCACTAGTTGGAGTTCGTTGGGCAAAGACATTGAAGCTGTTATCGCACTCAGTTCTCACGAGAAACTGAACTGGGGCTCCAGGAATCCCTATCCCCACTTCTCCAGATGGAGGGGTGAAGCCCAGAGAGGAGAAATCACCTGCCCAGGATCACCCACCAGGCAGGAAGTGGCAGAGCCGCGAGCTGAACTCTGTCTTCGCTCACGCTGAATGCCAGCCTGTTCCTCTTGGTTCTCTGAGTTGGTGATGGTGCTGGCAATCTCACATTGCCATTGCTCAGATTCGGGCACTTGTCATTTAAATCAGCCATTATGGCTCCTGGGGGATGAGCGCCCCCAAAATGCCCTTTGGAAGGGCCAGCCAGCTCAAAGAGAAGGACGTGCAGGCACCGCACCCATCAAACGAGGCCGAGGGACGCGGGGAAATACACGGAACCCCGTGAAATAAACCTGTCGAAGGAGGAACATTCGGACACCTCTGAAGGCAAGAGGCAAGAACAAATGGGCCTGATATGGGATCGGCTCTGTTTAAAGAAAATATTCTCAGACGGCTTGACTTGATAGAGCCCCGAGAACAATGACCCAGAAAAATAGAGTGGCTCACACACTCCGGAGAAGCACTGCTTCTCAATAAATCAGGTGTGAGCACCATGGTGAGCGATGCTTTCCTCTCACTTGTCCCCACCTGGCCACCTGCAACTCCAACCTCCCTTGGGCCTGTGATGGCATGGGGGAGGGGGATGGCCATAAGGTGTGGGCCTATTATGTGTTGCCCCTGAGTAGGGCACTCCCGAGGGTCATCTAACGTAATTGTTTTTCTTCCCTTGACCATTTGAGAGTAAGCTGGCGATATATAATGCACTATCCTTCTGAGTACCTAATGCATCCCTAATAAGCCTCTGAGGCAAGTGTGACAATTAGTTGTGCAAGTGCAATAAAGCTACCTTAAGGTCACAGGACTAGGGAGTGGCTGAAATGACATTCCCGGAGGGTTGGCAGTGACTCACTGGGCTGAGGAGGTCAATGGCAACGACACAACTTGGCTTCAGTGAGCGTTGCTGGGGTTCACCTCCTCTCCAGCTGCTGTGCTGGCTACTAACAGCCCACAGAGCCTTCCTGGCCTGCGGAGATGCCCTCTGACCAAGGCTGTCACTGCCCCAGGAAGGTACTCACTCTTGTGGCAGCCCACAGCCAGTGGGTGACCGACTCAGCTGTGCTTGTTGGTTGGGCCCCTTGTCTCAAGGGTGGAGCAACTCTGAAATACAAATCCACACCCCCGACCCCCTGTGAGATTGGGAGACTCAGGCTCCACATCCTAGCCCCGTTTCCTCCCCTCCCCACCCCGACGCCTGCATTCCCTTCCTCCTGAGACTGCTCCTCAGTGAATACTCTGCACAGGAATCTCTGCCCCAGACTGTGTCTAGGGAACCCCGCCTGAGACATTCGCTAACAGCAATGCTCCTGAGTCTTGGAAAAGGTGTGGGCAGAACTGGAAGGCACAAGATGGCTGGACTCATGTCATCCCTGCCTGTCGCACCATCTTTTCCACCATGATAAACTGGCCAGCTTGGGGCTAGGACTGAGGAAGCCACTGTCTCATCGACAACTTTGAGAGAGGCGACAGTCAAATATTTGAAATCCCCAAGAAACTTCCCACTGACCAGAAAGGGCTCCCTTCAGTAGAGATTCCAGGTCGGCAGGGACTCTTTTGTCTCAAGGGTGATGGTGGGCATCAGCCTCTGACAAAGATGGGCTCTGTATCCCGGCCTTGAAGAGTGGCAGATGTCTACGTGAAATGAGATCTAACTACGTGTTCAAGGGAAGGGGCTGGTAGCTCCTTCCAGTGAATATCTCCTCTAGACCGGGCACTCCCAGAGCACCATTTTCCCCATCCATTACCTTGTTTTGTCTCAGAATAAAACTCCAGAAAATTCTGCATGTGCAGAGTATATAAGGAAATGGCAAGAGACAGGCACCATAATTCCTCTTAAAAGATAAGAGGGGAGGGAACCATCACATTTAAAGGGCCTTGTCCAGGACAGATGGTAGACCTGGGATCAGAGCCGGATCTCCGTATTTCCTAAGTACAGACATGCTAGGTCAAGTTTCCTAACCCGAGGCCCCAGTGCAGTTGTAACCTGTCTGGGAAGCAGTCCTTTACTTCCCGGTGTGTGTTTGTTGTGAACACTACACCCTCTCCTTTGTTATGCCACTCACAGCTGGGGTTGTACCCTTACTGGTATAGTGTTTTGACTAATGGCTCCTTCTCTTCCCAGAAAGGCATAGGGACATACTTTCTCTTGCTCATCATTGTATTCCTTGGCACCTAGAATGGTGCTTGGCACATAGTAGGTACTTTGTAAGCATTAATAGAATGCATGGGTAGATAGTGGATGAGTGGGTGAATGAATGGGTGGGTAGAAGAATGGGTGGGTGGGTGGATGGATGGATAGATGGATGGGTGGGTGGATGGGTGGATGGATGGATGGATGGATGGATGAATGGAAAGATGAATGGGTGGATGGATGGATGGATGGATGAATGGAAAGATGGATAGATGAATGGGTGGGTGGGTGGATGGATGGATGGATGAATGAATGGAAAGATGAATGGGTGGATGGATGAATAGATGGGTGGATGGATGAATGAATGGAAAGATGAATGGGTGGGCGGATGGATGGATGGATGGATGAATAAATGGAAAGATGAATGGGTGGATGGATGAATAGATGGGTGGATGGATGAATGAATGGAAAGATGAATGGGTGGGTGGATGGATGGATGGATGGATGGATGAATGGAAAGATGGATAGATGGATGGATGGGTGGGTGGGTGGATGAATGAATGGAAAGATGGATGGGTAGATGAGTGGGTGGGTGGATGGATGGATGAATGAATGGAAAGATGAATGGGTGGATGGATGGATGGATGGGTGGATGGATGAATGAATGGAAAGATGAATGGGTGGGTGGATGGATAGATGGATGGATGAATGAATGGAAAGATGGATGAATGAATGGGTGGGTGGGTGGATGAATGAATGGAAAGATGGATGGGTGGATGGGTGGGTGGGTGGGTGAATGAATGGAAAGATGGATGGGTGGATGGGTGGATGGGTGGGTGGGTGGAGGGACTGCCAGTGCCTCTGTGGCATACCAGGCCTGGAGGGCCTGCTGAGCATGGGCCACTCTCACTCCCCTCCCACCCGCCCAGGACTCTGGTGATCACCTGTGGTGAGGAGGCAGAGTGGAGTCCCCGGGGTCACCTGGGCGCTGCCCATTGGTGCTGACCACAAGGAAGCCAGTCCCCAGGCAGCATGCAGAAGAGAAGGAGAGAAAGAAACACACATGAAAACGTGCGGTACAGTGAACAAACCTGCAATCTCGTGGCTCTGATGAGCTCACACTAAACAGCAAAAGAACATCATGATCTAAAAGACCTAAAAAGAAACAGGGCCTGAACTAGATTTTAAAAAGTGGAACAAGATTAAGAGTCACCATTTATCAGGCCCCCACGATATGCCGGGTACTCTGCCAGGTACCTCACGTACAATGTTTCTGAAACAGGACCACCCAGAAAGGTCAGTGTGAGTATACACAAACCCACTACCTTCCCACCCAAACGTCTTTTCTCCCAAGCTTCTCTTCCTTAGTAAGCGGTACCACCCCCCATGCGGCTGCTCATTCTTCATCCCTCTTCTTCTGATCTCCCACTTGTAGTCACTCAGCATGCCTTATCCCTTCTTCCCCAGAGAACTCCTGAAGCTTCTTCCTTCTCTCCAATGTCATTTCCACTTTAGTGCAAGTCACCACCACGTTTCACCTAGACCAGTGATGAGCAATCTTTTGAGCTTGGTGTGTCAAAATTCACCAAAAAACCGAGCATAACTCGGGTGGTGTGTCACTTTGAGAAAAACGGCCTAACTGGAAGTCCCAGAACTAGACGCTCTGTGCTGGAGTTCTGTTGTTTTGGCCTACAGACCTCTGGCACAGAGTGTCTACACTACAGCAAATGTTTTATCCTTGGCTACTGCACCTGGCCATAAAGGAGCCCAGGATGAAACGTCCTTCTCAGCATGCGGCCCTATACTTCTCTGGTATGCAGCCGCGTGTCATCAAAAATGGCTACGCGTGTCAGTGCTGATGTGTGTCATAGGTTCGCCATTACAGACCTAGACTGTTCAAGCAGCTGCCAGCTGCTCTAACGACCTCCCGTCTTGCTCCCCTGCAATCCAGGTGCAAAGCATCAGTGGCCCCATTGTTTTCAAGGTAAGGTTCAGACCTCCTGGTCTAGCTCGTGGGCCCACAGTGACAATCCTCTGTCTGGCCCCTCCTTCTCTCTGCACCCTCACTACTACCCTCTGTGGTCTGCCCCATGCACAGACTCCTCTCCATCGTGAGCAGTCCTCCCTTCTTGTCTGGAGGCCTTACCTAGGCTTGTCACTCTGTGTGGGACACACCCCTTCCTGCCTGGGCACCTGGCCAACCACTGCTCATTCCTTGGGTGTCAGTTTACAACTCTTTCTCTCCAGGGAGTCTTCAGTGTCTCATCATGTACGAGACAGATGCCTGGCCTCTGTCTTCCCATAACATCCCAGTCTTCTCACCGTCTTCCGAGGGGCTCCCCTCCCTCATGTCTATAATCTCCTCGAAGGCAGCCACGGAGCCTCACTGACTAGTGCACCTCTGTGGCCTTACCCTGTACCTGGCGCATAGTAGGCACCCGTGGACTGTTTGTTGCATAGATGAATGAACGAATAAAGAAATGAGTTAGAGAGCTGCTATAAATTGCTGGAGATCACAGAAGTATTAACCGGCGGAGACAAGATTCGGACTCTGGTTTGCCTGATTCGTGTTCCCGTCCTCCCGAACCCACCACTTGCCTCTCCAAAGAAAATGATACAAAAAGGCACGACGGTGCCCTAGGCTGGTCTAAGGCTGCTTGTTTCTGTAGTGACTTATCAACAAAACTGCAGCAAGTTCTCACGCAAAAGGGAGAGAGAGGCAGGCCACTCCAGAGCGGCGGAGAAACAGGAAACACGTAAATGCAATAATTCACACGAAGGGCGAGCTTGACGTAACAGCCGTGAAATGCTATAAAATGTACCCAAACCAAGTCTGGTCAATAGCAATCACACTCCTCCTCCCTCCGAGGTGGGGAATGTGGCGGCACTCCATACAGTCTCAGGGAGAGGGCAGCACGCAGCGGCTCGTGCGTGAGCCAAACCCACCGCCCACCTCCCACGGACTGTTTTCTGTGTGGCCACGAGCTAAGAATGGTTTTTACATTTATGAATGTCGGTCGGGGAGCGGGGGGACATAAAGAAGAGAAAAATGGTCTTGCCCGGGGTTTCGAAATGGCAACCTCCAGGTCAGGCAGAGAAAAAAATTTTTTGACAGGCAAAAATGATATGAAATATACAATTTATGGTCCATAAATGCTTCCTCTATAGGTGTCATCTGTGGCTGCATCTGCGCCGTCACCACAAGCTGAATGGGCTTCGTGGGCCACGTGGTCGCTGTCAGAACGACTCAGGTTTGTCCCAATGGCACAGGAATAGCCATCAGTAAGACATGAACCGGGGTCACCCCAATCAATTCAATGAAAAGGAAAAATAAAGATGGTAGTTTGGAAAGAATAAAGTCGATTAAAAATAAAAAAGCTGACAAGTATTTCCTCTCTGGCCCTTCACAGAGAAGTTTGAGAGCCCTGTTCTAAGTGGCTCACTTTTATTCCTTTTTCCCCCAACCATGTGAAGTAGTCGAGACAAGAACGGTTGGCCTTGCACATCAGAGAAAACAGAACAGAGGGCCGGAGAGACGCGATGACTCGCACATCCCCCCCCCCCCCCCCCGCCCAGGTCTGTTTCAGTAGCATCCTCTGTGTTCTCCAGGCCCCAGGCTTGTCCTCGCCTCGGAGCTGCAAGTAGGTGGCTCTCTTGACAAAGGCGGTCTGTTTAAGCACCTCCAAGGACTTCTGCCATCTCAGGACAACGCTCACGTCTATGCCATGGGGCTGCACGGAGTGCCTAGTCTCCTGGTCTTGCCACTTCAGCCTCCCCTCTCATCACACCCAGTCCCCACGGGTCACACTGGCATGCCAGCCATTCTTCCTCTGTCCTGTGCCACTCAAGGCCAGCGCCATGCTCTCTTGCTCCTGATGATTGGCACAGGCTGCTTCCTCAGCTCAGAAGATCTCCTGCCTCTCCGACCTTGTGCTGTAGGATCACTCACGGTCACTCTTCTTTCAAATCGTGACCACATCCCTGAGAATACACGCACGCCTTCCACGGATTGATGCTTTCCTTCTCTGTGTTCCCATGGCACCCTGAATGTACTTCCTCTCCTTGTAGCCCTTACCCTGCTGTACTAACACAATCTATCTGTCTGTGGCTCTCCCAGTAGCTCCTACTTGTTGAGTGCTTATTACACGCCAGGCATTAGAACAGCACTTGAGGTGCACCAGCCCCGTCAGACAAGTGGTGTTAACTGTCATTGTTTTATATTTGGCGAAAAGGTTAAAGACCATTTCCAGCCCAGAATCAAAGACTGCCCAAAACTGGAGGCAAAATTCTGAACCTCTAGAGGACAAGGGGTCGCAAATCAATTCTAAGTTGCACCCAATAAATGTTTATTGAAAACTAAATGAAGAACTGAAATCCTGGTTTAGTACTTTTCACTTACCAGTCACGTCACTTGGAAGATAACGTACATTTACGTTTCAGTTTCTCTACCTATGAAATAGGGATAATAAGTATCTCATGAAGTTCTTTTAAAGATTAAATAGAAAGCAGCCAAAGCCATAGTTCAGTTGGCAGGCCCAGAGGAGCCTTCCCACCCTACGATTTGGGGCTACAACTGCTTAATAGGAATGCTCCACTGTGAGGGCTAGGAACAGAGGTGTGGCCGGACAGCTGCTAGAATGGGGACAGGTTTTCCTAGTGGGTGGAGTGGCAGCAGATAAGGGATGCCACTTCAACCATGGGTCTCAAAGGACACAAAGAGAAGCAGAAATAGGAAAAGGACTCATATATATCATGCTAGAGATTACCGGTGTTTACTAGTGACGGACCCATCTCTCCTTCTTAGGGGTACATAAGAATCCAGGTTTCATCAAAGCCACATAAGCGGAAGTGACGTGAGTCATTTCCAAGGGAGGTATTTAAGATCCAGGTTACCACCTCCATAGATGCCCCCTGTCCCAGCTCTAGGGTCCTCTGAGGCCACAGGGATTCTGGTTGGCATCACAACAAATGCACCACTGTGGTATTCAGTTGCTGAGATTTGGGTATCTATCTGTTGCTGCGGCAAAGCCTATCCTATCCTGACTAATCTAGGGACAGAGAAGGTGGCAGGCAGTGTCTTGCTTTCTCCTCCATCACCTGGTCCCCCACCACACGGCTTTTTACTAGAGGATTTGTGACCCCGCCCTCTTCCCAGCTCTCGGCCCCTGCTCATATGAACAGTATACGTCAGCTGTTGATGACAACATTGAGACCATGCAGAATAAAGGAGGTCAGGATGCCGAGTCCCTTCTAAAGCAATGAATGTTCAAATGCAGAGACGCTGATGGGCTAAAGGTAGCACTGAAGTTGATAACCTTGAAGACAAACTCATTTCTTGATTTATCAGCTTCAATTATGTTGTGGAAATGAAGATGGATGAGGGCTTCTGGAGGTTTCTGCCCCAGATCCCAGGATTTAGCTTGGACACCACTGAAGATAGGCCAAAGACCCATCATACCCTAAAGATGCTATTATCAACCTATAGCAATTCCCAGAAAAGAAGCATGAGAAGGAACTAACAGAAGACAGTGGACCTTGATAGTGACCCATGGAATCTCACCCACATTATGGTATTGACAAGATTCAAAATGGTGCCATGGAAATGCCATCAGCATTGGAGTTAGATCTCGGTTATAATTCTGAGGGATCCTGAGCTCTTTATTTAACCCTTTTGAGTCTTATTGGCTTCATCTTTTGAGTAAGGGTAATAATTGATGGTCATTATTCATCTGGGGCATAACAAGTGCCAGGCTTTACTTCTATCCTTGCCTTGTATCTCAAGTCAATATACATAACCTGTGACCAGCACACAGTAGGGATTAATTTTGCTAACCCCCTTCACCTCCAACTTCAATACAATACCGAAACTCCATCAGTGAAAGCACAAATGGAGCTTTCTTCTCTTTGTTTATAACCCTTGTCTCCAGCCTACCCTGACTTTTCTCCTTTCTTGACCTTTCACTCTAAAAGGCGTCTTATTCCTTTTGTAAGACACAACTGCTTTGGAACAACAGATTTGAGCTGAAGTCGATTCAGGTGTCTCAGGTCTTGAGTCTCTAATTCTCATTTCTAGTTTATAGGAATGAATTAAGACTCCCCAGGGACATGCATGAAGGACAAGAGGTGATTGGCTTTTGTTTTCCTGGACTATCACACCAGCTCACCAGCTTTGTCTTCCTGAGTGGGGTGTGGAGAAGGGGTGTGTGTGTGTGTGTGTGTGTGTAGGGGAGGGTGCAGGTTAGAGCAAATCTAGAGTAGAGGTTAGGTGGAGGACAGAAGACTAGAAAGATGTATGAGCTATTGCAGCAAGAAAAACATTAAAGCATTAGGATGTTTAAAGCACAGAGGTCCCCAAACTACAGCCCGCGGGCCGCATGCGGCCACCTGAGGCCATTTATCCGGCCCCGCCGCGCTTCCGGAAGAGGCACCTCTTTCATTGGTGGTCAGTGTATGGAGTACTGTATGTGGCGGCCCTCCAAGGGTCTGAGGGACAGTGAACTGGCCTCCTGTGTAAAAAGTTTGGGGACCCCTACATTAAAGCATTGGGATGTTTAAAGCTCATCTTTAGGTTATTTTATGGTTTACTTATGATTAATCCTCGTCTCCCATTTTATCACAAAACTTTTGGGAAAATCCTATTATTCCTCTGGCATTTTAGGACCTAGAAGACACCGGGTGAGAGCAGAGGGGACCCTGGGTCAAGGAGACATTGTTACACGCAAGTTACTGTGAGAGCCCCAGCATAGAAAATGCATCTCATTGGGCATGGTTAGGGAGGAATAGCATTATCCTGCCCAACTGCCCAACCCGCAACCAGCCATACTCCGTGGGCTTGTCCTCTGAAAGTCCGGGATTTCTAAGGACTGAAGGACAGCCAAGAGTTTCCAATGGACTGGTCACTACAGTCTTGCCTCTCACAAGTAGTCCTTCATTATGACCCCTACTCCAGCTGCCATGGCAAGATCTGGGCATCCTCTGGTCCTGGGTCCCTCCCAAAATTTCTGAGCAGACAATAAGAAGAGGAAAAGCACTGTAGTCAAAGATCAGCACGTGGATGAGCAAGATCATCAACTATTACCTATTACTGCTATGAAGGATCTCATCTAAATACAATGACCTATAGATGAAAAAGGTTAATGCTGAAAGCCGAGGCCATCTCCTTTCCATTTGTGCACCTTAAATCTAGCTTGAGTCTATTTGATCAATGCCTGATTTGGACAATTGTATGAGAAGCGAGTAGAGTTCAGTCTTTCCTTTTCTTCCTGAGAGAACAGCAGAGAGAGGACAAGTGCTTAGGAGACCTGAGTCTCCAGGTCTCATATCACAGAAGGTCTGAAAGAGAAAAAGTAGAAAGGAAGCTTCAGCTGTTTATCATCCGTTATGTCCTTGGCCTTTCACGTGGCTCAAATCACCAGGAGAACAAGCTAACAATCTCAAGCTTAAAAGTGAAGTTATGGACTCGGAGACTGTGACCTGCCCAAGGTCAAACAGTTAAGTTGTGGATGCAGGATTTTAATCCAAGTGTCTCTGATTCCCCATTATTCCATGCAATTTGCTTAAGTTCATATATATATAACACAGAACTTTCCAGATAGCATTGGATCAACGGGGAGGGGAAGGGTAAGCGGTTCCCATCCTATAGCAGACAGTTCCTACATCTCGCGTGGCTTCTCACACCACCTGTGCGCGTTATTCTGTGGGTAAGGAAGCCATGGACACATCATTCCTCCGCTTGGCCCCCGTCTTAGCAGCTGCAAACCGAGGACATCTCACCGGAGAATGGGTACTGACTGTTCCTGCCAGCCCCTGCAGGGGTCGGGACCATCCATTACAGAGGGTGGAGAGAAAACACTGGATGAAATGCTCTACTTCAGGCTCTGCCACTAGAGAGAGAAGCCACATTTACAAAAGGCCATCGCCCACACCTGTTGTCTGTTGCTGTTGGGACAATGAGTTTAGCCCATCACGCTGACATGGGCCCCTTATCTCTTGCTTCGTTCTTCCGGAGTCTGGCTTCCAGCACCCACTCGGGGGGCTGTTCTAATGGGGACCGTGAGAGAGTGTTTACTGGATTAAAACAGTGCTGTCCTCTGCAAATGGCTTTATAGGTTTCCGGATTTATTCTGTCTCACTGACTCGGCTCAGTTTGCAAATCAAATCAAAGCTGATTTTTTTAATGGCTGCTTGGGTGCGCCCAGTGGAGCTCAGTGAAGCCAGCTGTGTCCCCTCCCCCCTCCTGGGCTCTGCCAAGGACAGCAGTGCGGCTGCTTGCTGGTGGCCAGAGTGTGTCCAGAGAGAAGGCGGCGGGCAAGCAAGTGCCAGCTGGACTTTCACCGGCGCCATGGGAGCAAGTCAGAGAAAGTGAATTTTATTTTTTGGAAGAAGAAAAGGCAGATAGAACTCAAAGACTGAGTGACAGAAATAACGGGGAGCCAGTGTGGACTATAACAGGGAGGATCCCTCTAACTGAAGTGTCTGCTGGTGATAGGAAATCCCTGGGGGAGTAGTGAGGTCCCTGTCTCAGCAGGTACCCAAGCAGAGTGTGGATGGTTTTTTACTACAGGGGATTGTAGATCACGTAGTTAATCCCTACCTCTACAGTGTATACTCCTACTTTCCAAGAGAAGAGGTCTGACAAGTAGCTTATGTTCGAAACAATGAAATCATGGAAGAATGATATGTGAGCATTCTGTCCATCCATGCACCTATCTATCCGTTGATTTATTGACTGATGAATCAATTGATCCATCAACTCGTTTACCCACTGGTTTAGTCAACATGTTTTCTTAAGCACCAATGTGTGCAGAACCTGGCGACACAGCAGTGCTCAAAGTAGGCACGCTCCTTTCATGTCACTTAGAATATAGCGGGGGGAACAGATACCAAATGTTGCAAGTCATGATGAATGCTATTAATAAAAAGCCCAGGGTATGATGAGAGTGGAGAATGCTGGAGATAGATATTGGATGGGAGGCCAGGAGGGTCTTTATGAAGAAGGTTTAAACTAGTTGGAAAGATGTCTGGCAAGCAGATAATTTCAGGCCGAGGGAGCAGGATGGGCAAAGGTCCTGAGGTTGGCAGGCACTTGATGTGATCTGAAGAACTTAAAGGAGACCAGTGTGCTGGAGTGTAGTGACTGCACTCCCCAGCTCGGGCTGAACCCACACCCGAACTCCTGTGAGTCGCCAGGCAAAGCGAGCAACATCAGACTCCTGGCAGAGGAACACGGTAAAGAATGATGTGAACATGGGCAGTGTCCACAAGCCCCCATAAATGAAAAAGACCGCTGTCAAGACTTTTGAGGTGAGCCTGTCTGGGTCCTAGAGTGGACCCTTCTATTAACGACTGCCAAACTCCCACCCCCAGGTGCCTCCAGCGTGAGGTTCTGCTCTGACTCTGTAAACGGACACTGCCCCCAGGGATATGTGAATCCGCTGGCTAGAGCCTCTCTAAATACAGGGGACTTCTGGCGCTTCACGTGGGGCTTACAGTGTGAGGGTCTGAGGCCGCTGGCCTCCCAGACCCCACCCTTGCTCTGGCTACTGTGCAGCCCCCACTGTTCGAGGAAGAGGCGTGCTGAGGGGACAGGGAGGCAGACGCCTCTGGCACGGCACCCACCTCGGAGCGGCAAAGCCCCAGAGACACACCTGCCCATACTACGTGGGGCGAACGTCCGTCCCCATTCTCTGTGGAAGCACTGACCACAAACATAACTGCACCATTATCTATAAAATCGTCCACACAGTGTCTGTGCCCCCATGAGACGGAGAGCCTGCTGAGGGCAGGGCCCAGGCCTGCCCGTTTGCCACGAAATCCCCGGTTCTCGTCAAGATGCCTGGCTCATGTATGCTCAGCGAGTGAGCAGAAGGGGCGCAGGAAATAACAGTCAAGAATAATAATCAAAACATTTTTTCCAAAACACTTTGCAGTAAATAAAACACTTTTATGTTTATTGTGCCATTTGATCCTCATAACAAACCGGGTGGTAGAGGTCTGGCGCGTTGCAGCTGCCTAGAGCAGGCTGTTAAACATTCAGGATTTTTTTGTTTTTCTTTCGCTAGCCAGTTGTTAAACCACTAGGAACTAGAAATTAGACCTGGTGGGGAAATTTACACCTAGACATCAACAAAGACAACAAAGAGGGGCTTTTCTTTTTTACAAAGAGCAGGTTTATCAGCAAACCACTGGCTGTATGTTCAAACGGTTCTGCTGCGATTGGGGGTCGCTTTGTATCTGATGCCGCTGAGTTTCGGGAAGAGTGAGCGAGACCCTCTGGGTCTCTGAGCCTGGCTGCAGAGAGATGCTGACTCCAACCCATTCACGCGTTCCAGCAGGCATTGTGCATGTGTCGACTGTGTGCGCAGGAACTTCCTGTCACGGCAACACCTGGTTAAGACCCAGTGGCTCCTCATCAGAGCTCCTCTCAGAGAGAAGTGCTGGTTCCTTCCCCAGGAAGGCGGCCTGTTCAGGCCTCAGGACCATGATTGGGTCTGCCCCTGACGCTCCAATGTCACGTGGGGTCCCCTGCCACAGGCAGCCTCACTCAGCTCCTGAAGGGAACAGGAGCCCAAGCTGGACCTTAGCCCACCTCCGGGCTCCCCTCTGGTGGGCTGGTTCCTGCTCCTTTCACACCCGTACAAGCTACCGGGATCACACTATGAATGCTGAGCCATCAGAGGGTCACTGCCCCTGACTGCATGGTTCCTAATATGGATTGAACTTTGACCCCTCCTCAAATTTACACATTGAAGTCCTTACTCCTCAGCACCTCAGAATGTGACCTTTATTTGGTAGCAGGGTCCTTGCAGATGGAGTCAGTTAGGATGAGGTCATCCTGGAGGAGGGTGAGCGCTAATCCACTATGACCAGTGTCCTTATAAAAAGGAGAAATTTGGACACAGAGATGCACAGAGGGAGAATGCCACGTGCAGAGGAAGGTAGAGATCAGGGTGATCTCTCTACAAATCAAGGAGCACCAAAGATGGCCATCAAACCACCAGAAGCTAGGGAAAAGGCACGGAAAAGATCCTGCCCTCACAGTACATCAGGAGAACCAACCCTGCCGACACCCTGATGTTGGGCTTCCAGCCTCAGAACCATGAGACAATACGCTTTGCTGTTTAAGCCAGGTAACCTGTGTGCCTCTGGTACAGCCACCACAGAAACAAGCACAGGTCCCCGAATTTGTGACCCTCCAAATCGGGCAGTGCTCTTTTGTAGCTCTGGCAACTGAGAGTGACACTGTGGACAGACAAGTGCTAGATCTACACCTCCCTCCCCCCCCCCCCAGCCAGGCGTGACGTCTAACAGCAGACGTGCTGGGCATGGGGTCAGGTGAGAATGACCCCGAGTGAGTGTTTGGAGCTGTTCCGTTCTGAGTGGCAGCCGCCCAGTTCTGCGAGCCCCACACAGCTGACCACAGGCACTGTCGAGTCACCACGATCAGGGACAGGACATAAGCAAGTTGCTTTATCACCGGAGCACTGGCCTCCAGCCTGCACATGTGGTCACACTCCAGGGGCTGGATGCCCGCTGGCAGACACAGGAGGAAGTGGCCACGATGACAGAGGTGGAAGAGCCTGGAGGAAGCCAGATGGCCCGTGGAATTTACCACTGGGACTTCCTAACACCCACACCTGTGAGATGCCCAGTTTTGTATTTCCCTCTATTTAAAAAAATAAAATAAAATAGTGTTTTCAGCAAACTCACAAAGAGGAAAATTTGATTCAGGAAAGCGATGGGTCAAATATTGATTCATGGCTTTAGATCAGGATACTAAGTCCCCATTGGCACTCTGCGTGGATTTAGATGCGGTTTGCCTTTAATCGACCCTGGATGATGCTCCTACAGGAATGCCAGGCACAGAGCAGACACACACCACAACCAGGTTTCTTCCCCTCGCCTTTGCTCTGCAGTCACCTGGCGCCCTCTTACCTGACGGGTGCCGAGCGGGGACGGCTCCCTGAGCTGCGGGGGTAGGGCATTCTCGGGCATTCTGCATCGGCCAGTGCCCTGCCCTGCTGCCGGCTGCTGCCGGGCCCCACTCCTTTGAGCTTCAGGGAGCTGGGAAACCAGGGCGGGGCTGCTTGGCACCCACTCTGACTCCCAGCTCCTCCAGGCTCTGCCAGGGCTTGGCCAGGCGGGCACATATCATCCATTCACGTGTTCCATACTTTCACACCGTATGCATGCACACATCCTAATAAGGAGGACTGTGACCTGAAGGTCAACAAGAGGAGAGGTCCTCAAGGCTCCTAAGGAGGGGCAGTGAGTACTTCTGCTACAGCTCTCTGAAGACCACTCAGCTCTCCAGCAGATCTGCAATGCACTCGGGGGGCGCACGCCAGGGTGGACCTCCATGTCTGCAAGCACCATGGTCCTGACCGTCCCAGGGAAGCACAGTGCTACATGCTCTCTCTCAAAGTCCCCATATGTACCGGCTGTCTACCTAGTCACAGTTTCCCAATGCTTAGTTCAGAAGATACGGTCCAACAAACGACCTGTTAGGGGGCTTATGTCTCTCACAAGCTTAGAATTGCACTCACCATACAGAGGGCAGAACAACCACATGCACCCCTCCCTTGTCTAGAGGTCAAAGGCTAGAGGGGAACCATGGAGCACTGCCCCTGTGAGGGTTACTGTGCAAGTTTCCTTCCCTCTTCCGGCTGTCCGTCTGAGCCAGACGCTGCCGACACCCAGCTGTCCCGCTCTGCGTCCAGAGCACCAGTACTGTCCAATGGCTGGTGTCCTTGCTTCTAGATGATCTGTTGGCTTCAGTGGAAATGTCTGCCAAGCCCTGTGATTTGTGTCACATTTGTTTGCGAGCCATCCATCCTCCTGACTGCCTCACGAAAGGCAGTTTATCTCTCTGTCCAGGAGCCTGAGTTCCCAAGAGGGAATAAGTTGGGGACATGCTGACCTCTCACGACTTATGAGAAGTCAGGGTGAGTTCTTATCACAGTGAACCCTCAGTTCTCTGTCTTACCCTTCCTCCTGCACCTTTCCTGTTCTGCTATTTATTGATCTGGTTTTATTCAAGGTTGTAAAAGCTGTACATAATAAGTCTTGATGTGTATTGGCCAAATAACCATAGATACTCTCTTCTCTCTTTCTCACTGTGTGTCTCTGTCTCTTCCCCATCCTCCATCCATGGGTGCATTTTCCTGTGTGTGCGTGTGCATGGGTATTTATATTCTCATATGTATATACATACTTCGGTCATTTTTTAAATCTATACTGTATATTTATACTTATAATTGTCATCTCCATAGAAGCAACTTATAAAACTATCTATGCTGCCAATAAATGCAGGGACAAGACAGAACTGCCCAGTTTCGGAGTGTCCGTATGGGCAGGATAGCTGTGAAACATGATGCTACCACAAAAAGATAAACGGGTTTCTGACCACTCAACCTTGTAATAGGTTAAATGATAACAAACCGTTCATTGATTTTTTTTCAAAAGAGTAATAAGCAGAAACATGTACCAACTGAAAAACCCAGACGATTCCATTATAATCAGGGAAACAGAAAGTGGTGAGCCTGAACAACGTCTCCTTAGTTTTGGGGGCAAGTGTTGAAAATGCCAGCCACGAAACAAAGCAGCGTTTCTCTCCTCATTACAAAAGGCACTGGCAGTCACCACCTCATTTCATTTCTGAAAGCCACCTGCTCACTGAGAAAGGTACAAATCCCATGGTCAGGCTCATGGACAGGCTAACAAATCCCAACGTAGACATGGACACAAATACAAGAAAATACATAGCCAAAGAATATTTGAATACATCTATAGTCACCACTGATTAATGCACCAGTCCCTCCACCTGTCCATTCATCCGTCCATCCGTCCATCCATCCATCCATCCATCCATTCACCGATTCAACAAATATGTTATGAGCTCTTCCTGTGCTTTGGGCACTGTGCTCTTAACACATAGACAGTCAGGTATATATTAGCATCTAGATGCAAATGACTCCAAAGAAAAAGAACAATTCTTTCTTGTTATTTTTAGTGATTGTTGTCTAAACTCTCCCTGCGTGGCTAGAGGCAAAGAGACTTCAACGACTAAATAATGGCTGAAGACAGACAGGAACACGCTGACATACCTTTCGTAGCCAGACGAACACAGTTGATTTTGGTCTCCTGTGAACAACAAAAGGGAGGCTCTGGTTAATTCACTGTGGGTTTGGTTTGATGTATCTATTAAAAAAATACATACATTTGCATATATATATATTCATATGCATTTTAATGATAACTTAAAATTCATCCTTTCCATAATTTTTCCCCATTGGAATCGCCTTTTAATTCTATTTCTTTATTTCTTTTCAAGCTAGGGACAGACATCATTCCTTTTACTTCCGGGCTACCATCACCTCATAAGCTTCTTCCCCAAACAAAAGTACTTTAAACTGTATCAGATACTGCCCAGCAGAGAGCCACTTTAACAATAACCCTCAGTGGGTACATTGTGTAGCATGCAGTGCGCTTCATTCAGGTGTATGGATTTCCCGAGAGAGTCCATGGGTTAGTAGATGGTATGAAGGGCAGGGGTGAACTCATGGGCTAGTAGATAGTACCAAGGGCATTCTTGGGGAATCCTGGGATAGGTATATAATGCATCTATATGCACAGACTGAAACAGACACTTGGCAATAGCCCCGACAATATGAATGTGTAAGAATCAAACCGTCAAATTCACGTTCAAAAAGTCCCTTTGGCCCTGAGGTCTCTGGGGAACCGTGCAGATTTCATGGGTAACATTGTGTATATGCATGTGTTTACATAGCAATAGAATCTTTGCGGAGTGAACTATGTAGTCATTGTTGGCTGCTTCCCTGTGGACAGGATCCATAAATTTGTGATGTTGCTGGGTTGAGGTTGAGTTACAGAAGATAATTAGCTTAGCCTATTTTATTAGGATCATCTCCCGGGAAGTCTTGGAACAAGTTGAAAATTCCAGTTGACTAAGTTAAGCCCCCAGCAACAGTCTGAATGTAGTGTAGCAATAAAAAACAAAAGACAAAAATGCAATGAGTATGAGCCCCAGGAACACAATGCTCGTCTTGCTCCTGCTCACTCATAAGGAACCTTTGCATCTTGAAGGCACTTGTATTAGTCAGGATAGAAAAGGTTATGCAAATATAATAAAACCCATGGACTTCCGTGGCTAGAAAAGACAAAGGCTTATTTCCATTCAAACCACATGCCCAATGTAGAAGTGTGGTCGGGTCTAGGGGAGTGTGTGTGGTGGTTTGGGAGATTCTTACCCTTGCAGTCACTCAGAGCCTAGGCTGGTGCCTCCAATTTAACAGAAGAATTCAGTGTTTACTGAGGCAGGAGAAAAGAATGCTGGAGAGTCTTAACTTACATGCAACACTTTGTATCAGAAGCAACACTTCTGCTTTGACTCAGGTGTCACTGGCTAGACCCAGTCATATGGCCATGCCCACCTTTAGTGAGGTTAATGAAGTCCTCTGTGTGCCCACAAGTAGAGAAGAAATGGTAATGTCTACATCAGAGTCTATTTTATTTATACACACCTCAGAATGCTAGAAGTTGTCACCTCAATTAAACCCAAGTATGACTCCTCAACGGTCTTAATTCTGTCCCCCAAACCACAGAAAGTCTGCCCTTGCTTGTGTAGGAGAGATGTCTGGATATTGGAAGATGGTTTTCAGTTCATTAACATTCTTATTCTTCAAATAATTTCTCATATGATAAGAGTTCAAGGCCTTTGAATCATCCTAGCCACTCATTCTAGGACCTCCTCCAGTTTGTCAATCTTAATGAGAAATTACTAGAACAGGAAACAACAGTCTACATGTGGTCCTGTCAATATACGATTACCTAGCTAGTCACTATTTTCTACTTTCCCTGCTTACACTGGGCTTCTATTAGCCAACATCCTATTTTTAAATTGATCACAACGAATGTGCCATTAACCTTCAATCCCCCAACCAAAAAGCAAAACAAACAAAAAATATGCCTGCTTCTATACATATAAAGGTAGTTGTACTTCTAAAACCCAAATACAGAGTCATATATGCTATTGACTTCTGTCTTCTCTGACTCATCTGATTATTACAACCTATTTCATATTCTCTACTATCTGCAAGTTTTCAGGCATAATTTTTCTTGAATGCCATCCTTATAACTAATATAAGTAGTAATCTGGAAAATGCCAATGGTAGGGTAGAGATCTGTGGCATGTACTAGAACCCTTTTTCCAGGTTGGCATTCATCTGTTCATCACAATCTTTGGTTATCTAATTAGTTACTCATCTCCCCAACTGCTTACTCACTCTGCTGCTAATGCTGTATTTTCCCACAAAACAGCTTGAGAGTAGGGTCAAATTTGCTTTCGATGCTGATACTCTGTCTACTGCACTTCTCCAAATCTATCAGCCCCAGAACTCTCTTAAAGAATAAAGGTTGGCTTGGCATGACTTGTTCTTTGGACGAAGTGTTTCCTTTCCTCTCTATTTTTAGACTGAAAGTGTCCCTTTTTAAAATAAATAATTGCTTTATCTTATAAAATGGAAAATGCAGAATTGTGAAAAGAATATGACACATTATGGTTCAAATACATGAAGGATTCATCCGAGGTGCTCATATGATATTTGAAGTATGCTATATTTTGAGAAAATAGTTTTATTTGAAAGAACACATTCAGAAGATGAAGAGTAGGAAAAATGAGTTAAAACTTAAAAATGATTAAAAAGAAGTGAGCAAACTGGTTTTTGTTGTTGTTGTTTTTTCATGTTTGGAGATAGAGCAAAGTCCTTGAAATCCTTGTGGTTTCCATTTTTGTTCTTTGGTTTAAAAGGCCAGTGAACTGAAGCCTGAGATAGTTAAAGAAAGGGTGACCCCAGAGAACGGAAGAGGACTGGCAACTGGCTGTGCAACAACACTATGATCATCCCTGAGAAACTGTGTCCAATGGGAGCAATGCTGAGAGACCAGAGAGGGCCAGAGGGACCTCAAAATTCACATCAATACAAAGAAAATAAACTTTGCAAGTGCTATATTAGAAAACTTGCCAAGTCTGCGCATGATTGTTGAAGACAGCTGCAGGCAAGGGTTGGAGGAGGCCAACACTGTTGGGAATAATTGGTAACTAACTATGTATCTAGGCTTTAAAGAGAATCAATCTAATTTCTTCACTTCTAAGAATCTATTCTCAGTGACTCACCTTAAGTGTACAGAAACTTTTATATTCAAAGATGTTGGCTCTGGTGTTTTATAAACATACCGTATCTGTCTAGCCCTATAGGCACGATGAAGTTGTGGTCTATCCACATAGTGGAATATTACAAAGCTGTTAACAAAAATGATCACAGCAGCCTGACCAGGCAGTGGCGCAGTGGATAGAGCGTTGGACTGGGATGCGGAAGACCCAGGTTCGAGACCCCAAGGTCGCCAGCTTGAGCAAGGGCTCATCTGGTTTGAGCAAAGCTCACCAGCTTGGACCCAAGGTCGCTGGCTCAAGCAAGGGGTGGCTTGGTCTGCTGAAGGCCCGCGGTCAAGGCACGTGTGAGAAAGCAATCAATGAACAACTAAGGTGTCGCAACGAAAAACTGATGAGTGATGCTTCTCATCTCTCTCCGTACCTGTCTATCTGTCCCTATCTATCCCCCCCCCCTCTGTTCTTGTAAAAAAAAAAAAAAAGATCACAGCACTGTGTGATTGCATGGAATAGTGTGCATAAGAAAATAAATGACTAAAGTACTATATTTTTTACAATATGCAAATAGAAGCATTTAAAAAATAACCCCCAAAGGAAATATACTAAACCTTAAAAAATTGTTGCACAATTAGTCAGAAGTATAACATGTATGTGGACTACTAGTATAATGATCTCAAACATGGTTTGCTGAAATTTTACACCAGTAAACACATACTAATGACCAGCACAGATCTAGACACCAACACTGCCAGCATGCTCCCTCTGGGTCGCTTCAACCCTGCAAAGGTGAACCCTAACCTGCTTTCTGCGGAAATATGCCCTTTAAAATGTGTCACATCAAAGGGAATGCTGGGTAGCTGAATGGTCCATTCTACTTATTCTCTTCCCCACTGGGTCTTTTGTGAGAGCTTTCTAATTCTCATTAGAATCACCTTCCCTTCCACAACCGGTGCATGAAATTGGGCCGTTCCCCAACACTACCTCCTCCGCCCCACATCTATTAAAATCTGTGTTCTATCATCTAGAGTGCATGTCTGACCATGTTTACCTCTCCCTGGCTCTCACAAACATGCCACTGACAGCTGCTCTTTCTTCTAAGTTTCTGACACCTTTAATTCCATAACCGATTTATCTTTGTTGGGTAGAAATAGGTACAAAGTAAACAATGCCCTGAGTCACTCTCTTGACCTTCTGGGTGACTGAATTGTTAGCAAACAAATCAGGAACATGCTGGAATTTTTGCATACTATTGAACGGGAAGCCTGGCTACTGTCCATATGTCAAAAGTCCCCCATCAGTTCAATGACTAGAAAATGAGTACTTTTTTGAGCACAGATGGCATAAACTTCGGGAAGAGGAGAAACACTTCATATTTTCTGTTCTATCTCAAGTACAATACAATTCATTTCCCCATTATTTTAACCTCACTCGTATCCCACGTTCCACCCCAGAATGGCAAGTCTGTACACAGGTACATATCACCTTGGTACAGAATCCAATGTCCTCACTATGGCACTTCTGTTGGAAACTGCTTCCACTCAAGGCCCTGCCAAGTGCTGGGCAACACTGAGCAAGCCGCTGCCCCTCTCTGTGGCTCCATTTCCCCATCAATCAAAGAGGAAGAGAGAAGGCCACTTTGGATCAACTATGTCAATCACATCAATAAATGTGAATGTCCATAAATGAAGACCTCACTTTGTGCTTATATAAAAGTCACACCCGAAACAAAGTAATTCAGAAAGGCAACAGTAAAGGAATGGGAGGAGCTATAAATGGCGAATAAAAAGAATGCAGTAGCAGTGATCCTGATACTAGAGGAAGAAGCATCAAACCTAACAAAGGATACTTTCTTAATGCTGGAACCCACAAGTAATAAGAAATAGAACATCTGTGAACCAAACACCACAATCACCATCTTTATGAAGTAGAAATTACAGGAAGTATAAGATAAGGAGAAAACTACTGCCAGTATAATTTGCATCAAGTGGCACAAAGTGAGGCAAGGACAGAGGAGAGCTAACACAGTGGAGCAGACCCCGCAGACAAGTATCAACCCTGCCGCTGATAATCAGGAAAAGCTTCCTCTAATGAGCTTCCCAAACATTCACAAGCATTGGCCACAGATTAGCTAATTAAGACAGCATCGTGATGTCCCATAAAGCAGAAATACTGCAAGCAGCATCCTATGATGATAATGTAATAAAACGAGAAGTGATTAAGAATATGAAAGAAACCAAACATTCTTCCACTTGGAAATGTACAAAATAAGTAATAAGTTTTTTGACCAGCTAATAGGTGAGAGAAGACGTTGCAAATAAAAATTTAAGCATTTTAAAGTAAAACAGAGCAAAAACTATATATCAGAATCTATGAAAAAACATTTAAGGTAGTGAGTAGATGAAAGTGTGTCGGTAAAATTTAAAAAATGAAAAAAAATTAATTCACAGCACAAAAATCTAGAAGAGGAACAAAAATAAATGACCTTCCACGAAAAACACACAGAAGAAAATAATACAGGCAGAAGCAGAGCAGAAATTATTGAAGTAGAGAAGATAAAAAGAGTAGAAAAATGGAAACGAAGAGGAAGAACCAGATAACAAATGACAATGAAGAAAAAGCTACTGAGGAAGGCAAACTAGCCTCGGCTGGATAGCTCGGTTGCTTAGAGCATCGTCCCCAAGTACAGAGGGTATATGGCTCAATCCCCGGTCAGGGCACATACAGGAACAGGTAAGTATTCCTCTCTCTCTCTCCCCCCTCCTCTCTTGCTGAAATAAAAATAAAAAATAAATAAAAGGAGAACTACTTTAAAAATGAGACTAGTTTTCAGATCTCTGGAAATAATTTTAAAAAGCAAAATGGGACTAATAAATTTCTAGAAAAATATAGCTTATAAAAATGGGTTCAATTAGGAATATAAACTTATACAATTCTGATTCAATAGATGAAATAGAGAGAGATATTAAGGCACTACCTCATACACAAACAGACAACCATGCCCAGATGCCTGCACAGGTAATTTCTACCGGACCTTCACGGACAAGATAGTGGTGACATAAATTGCTCGACAGCACAGAAAGTGAAGGAAAACCTTCCCATTTTTAAAATAAACCAGCATAACACTGACACCTAACCTTGGTCAAGACAATATAAAAAAAGGGTGGGGGAGGTTAGACCTATTTTACTTCCCAATGCGTAAAACTGTAAAATAACATATTAGTGAGCTGAATTCCATGCCGCATTGAGAAAATAAAATGCCACGATAAAGTGGAATGTATTCTAGAAATGGAAGGTAAATTTGATGTTAAGAAACCCCTTCTCATAATATACTATATTATCTCATCAAAGGAGAAAATCATATCATCTCTATTCATGTAGAAAAAGCATTTGACACAATTTAACACCCATTCCTGACTTTAGACAACACTCAAGAAAACAGGAATTGAGGAATACTTTCATAACATGATAAAACTATATCTTAGTCTTAAAACTGGCATCCTAGTTAGTGGGCATCTAGTCAGGTCAATATGACTAAGATCAAGAACCAGAGTAGGATGCCCTTCACGTCCCCTCCTCTTTTACATTGTCCTGGAAGGGTCAGCCAGTGCAAGGGTATGAAAGAAATCACTGGAAAATAAACTTTGCACTACCTCTGTTTGCAGAGGGTTTGACAGCATATCTAAAAATCCTTAGGGAATCAATAATACAAGGTAGCAGGATATAAAATTAATATACAGAGTGAACAGTAGCCATGTGATCAGCTGGAGGGCCCCGTGGCAGCGCATTTCACTTAGCGATGGCAACAAGGATGAAATACTTGGCAACAAACTTGAAATCTATGGAAGAGAACTTTACAGCCCCCCTGAAAGACACAGATCTAGTCCCCAGCTAGGATAATTCAACATCCTAAAAATGTCAGTTCGCCCTAACTAACCTACAAACTTAATGCAATCCTGGTAGAATTAGCAATAGGCTTTTAATGAAGCTAGAATAGTTGACACTAAAGCTTATATGAATAATGAACGTGGAAGAACTATGAAATCATGAGACGCAAAAGTCCAGCGGGGGGCTTGCCCCATCAGATATTATTGCACAGCGCCTCTACAATGACAACAGCGTGCTACGTGAGGAAGCTGGTGAACAGGTGGTGGGACAGAAGCAAAACCCCAGAAAAAGATCCAAGAACTCACAACTCAAACTAGAAAGACAGCATCTCAAATCTAGGGGCAAAGATGAACATTAATAAGTTGTTAGGACATTTGGAAAAAAGACATTGTTATTTAGATACATACTTTATACCTTATGCAAAAATAAATACCCAACATCAGAAAATTAAGCGTAAAATACTTAAACTGTACAAGTTCTAGAAGCAAACATGGTTGAATTCCTCTATAATGATGTTGTAAGAAAAAAAAAGACTTTTTTCACTGTGTCTCAAAGTCTGGATGCAAAAAAGGAAAAAATATATATAAGTATTTGACTCCATTTTTTATGTGGCAAGACAATATAAGCAAAGCCTAAAAAATCTGCAATATATATAATAAAGAATATAAAACTATAGAAATGATGCCTGAAAGTACAGTCAACAGTTCAAATGCTATAGAAACGTTTACCTGAAATCTATGTACTCTTATCGATCAATGTCACCCTGCCAAATTTTCTAGATAAAATAAAAAATACTAATATTCCTGATATATAACTAGCCTTTAAAAATCGAGGGGAAAGAGGTAAAGATCCTGATAAGAAAACAGGGCAAAGGACATACACAAGAATTCAAGTTATATAAAAAGCCTGAATGGACCTAGAGAGTATTATGCTAAGTGAAACAAGCCAGGCAGAGAAAGACAAATACCACATGATCTCACTTAGATGTGGAATCTAGCAAACACAATATACTGAGGAAGAAAACAGAAACAGGCAGGGTCACAGGGAACAGACAGACAGCTGTCAGAAGGAAAGGGGAGAAGGGGTGCAGTCAAAGAAGGTGAAGGGATTAGCCAAAATCACGTCTACCTAACACACAGGTACAGACAACAGTGCAGCAATAGCCAGAGGGAAGGGGAGATGGAGGTAGGTGGAGGGCGGTGAAGGGGAAAATGGAGGGGAAAGAGACTTGCATGGGGCATGGAGGGCACGATGTGGTGTGTAGGGGTGTCATATTGAGTGGGGAACCCGAAACCATGTCTACACACTAAATTAAGAATAAAAATTAAAATATAAATAAGATAAAAATGAGGAATGCCCTAAACAACAGAGTAAAAAAAAAAACACAACATAATGTGATATAATGGAAAACATAAAGGCTTTAGAGCAGTGGTTCTTTACCTTTTTTCAGGTACCGAACCCACCAGTTTCATATGTGTATTTACCGAACCCTTCTTTAGTGATAAATAAAATATGATTTTTTTCCCCCAAATTCAAGACATAGGTATATGTTTTTTTACTGGTGCACAAAATGAGCCGTGCATGAACATAGGTTCAAGACCCCGAGTTCGCCAGCTTGAGCGCGGGCCCATCTGGCTTGAGCAAAAAGTTCGCCAGCTTGGACCCAGTTCGCTGGCTCCAGCAAGGGGATGGTTCAGTCTGCTGAAGGCCCACGGTCAAGGCACATGTGAGAGAGCAATCAATGAACAACTAAGGTGTTGCGATGGCAACGAAAAACTAATGATTGATGCTTCTCACCTCTCTCTGTTCCTTTCTGTCTGTCCCTATCTATCCCTCTCTCTGACTCTCTCTCTGTCCCTGTAAAAAAAAAATAAAAATAAAATAAATTAAGGTATAGCTACATCATGATGTAGCTACAAACAAACAAACAACAAAAACAAGGAAGACCTTATGAACTAATAAAAAGTGAGTTCCAGGTATCTATAGTATGTTATCTTTTCTATTGATAGAAGGGGAAATAAAATATGCATGAAGCTCTTAATCTTGCAAAAAAATTAAAAAAGTTACAGTGTCCTCATCTACAGAATAGTAGCAATCAATACCTTCCACACATCTCACTGGGTTGAACAAAATTTTGAGGGCACAAGTGCCTGAAAGGTGCGAAGATTATACATGAATGGTGTTATTGCTGTACTAAATAGATATCTGGGTTATGGACAGGATCATTTCCCCTGTCTTCAACAGAATAAATCCCAAGCTTTCCAGCATGGCACGCAAAGCCTCCCCCTTTATCTGGTCTCCGTCTCTAAGGCTCCGTCTCTCCATCTCCTGGAACCAACCTTACCCCTTCTCCCCAAATGTATCACGGAATTCCCATCTTTGGGCTTCTACCTAGGTGTTCCCTTTACAGGACATGCCACGGCCTCTGCCCTGGTGTCTGCATGGCAAATACCCCTTCCCTTTCAGTATTCAGCTCAAAGGTCTCTATGAGACTTTTTTTTATATGTTTTTTTAATTAATTCTAATGGAGTGACACCAATAAATCAGGGTACATATGTACAATGAAAACATCTCCAGGTTATCTTATCATTCAACCGTGTTGCATATGAGATTTTTGCTATAGCACCTCACCCCTCCACCTCCGGGCTTCCAACTATACACGGGGCACCCCAGCAATGTGGCTCCTGTTACATAACGGCCTATTGGACGTATTTGTTTTCCTAACTCTTTCCCACCGGACCCTGGGTTCCCCGAGAGCAGAAACTATATCTCATTTATCTGTGCATCCCCCTCCCACCTCCACCAGTGACTCAGAGCAAGCCCTTAATAAAAGATGATTTATATCATCATTACTGCTGTCATCTTCATCGTCATTGCTGTCAATTCCCAGCTCTGGACTTCAGTTTCTTTTGCTGCCAACGGATGGAAGCTGCGCAGTCTATAAGCTCGCTTTCATAACCACGTTTTATGATTCACATTCCACGGCACCAGGACTTCGAGGCAATAAAACAGCTGTACAGATTACCCTCTTCTTGGGAAGTCAGAAGTGTCGTTCTTCTGAGCCTCGTGGGGAGAGGCTTAGACTTTGCACCAGGGACTGGTGACTCCCAGTTCTAAACCAACCTCAGCCAGAGCTGCCCTCCGGGCCTCCTGCACAGCTCTCGTCTGACCTTAATGATCCCTGTGCTCTGTGAGCCATCCTTTGAGCTGTAATCACTAATTGATGTTTGTAAAGTCATTGGAATTCTCAGGTGACAGATGTAATCAAAGGCCAATTTATTATGGTAATTGTTATTAGTACAGCTCCTCGTTATTTGTTGATGTTAATGGCAGGGCCAGCAGGTGTTTCCAGATCGAGAGGGGGATGGTGGCTTGCCCCGTCTAGTGGGATAGGGAGAGAAAAGTGGTGTGTGGGGGGGATTTGGGGTCATTGAGGGACTCCTGCTGATTTGAGTCCAGCCAGATTCCACTTTGGGGCGGGGTGGGGGGAGGAGGTTGTGACTCAGCAGGAAGCATGGCCTGAATGCACGGGATGGCCCAACGGCATCTTTACAAGCACAGGGAGGTTCAAACCCAGCTCGGTCTCTGGCTTCTGGAATGTGCTTCAGTAAAGTACGATCCCCTCTGAATCTTAGCCTGCTTGTCTGTTTAATGAAGATACATATAACATCAATTTATACTTCGTAATGTGGGAGAATGGGTTTGAGACAAGTATGAGTGGGTTTGGTGAGACCAGTGAAGAGGCTGTTGGGGTTTCCCAGGCAAGAGATAATGAATGGTATTCAGAACTAGGATGGTGACCCTGCAGGTGAGACAAATACACGGACTGGAGAGAAGCTCAGAGTGTAGAACCAGTAGAACTTGGTGACAACTGGATACGGAAGGGGAAGGGTCTTGGCCAACCCACCTCCTGAGATAGGAGAGACTTAGGGGTGTTTTTGGAGGGAAGAACTGATTTAAAGAGATCATTGCCTACTACTTCTATCAGACTTCTGTAAGTTTGATTTACTTGGCTCTCCTCTCAACTTGGTATTCTGATAAATGGAGTTTATGAGATTGCAAAGTTGGGGGCTATGGTATAAAAGATGAAACTTGACCAAAATTCAGCCTCTGGAAAGGGCCAGCAGAAGGACTGTCTCACCTCTCTACCTGTCTTTCTCTAAGTACAACATCCCCAGTCTTCCTCTGAAATCTCCCTCTCCTCCGTGTATCCAGGGTGTCAGCTGGTGCCTCTGTACACCTTGGACTTCACTGATTATGCTTCTCCACCCTGAAGTCCCTCCTCTTGTATCCTGTCCCCAATCTACTCAAACCTGATAGATGGGTTAAAAATGTTGGTGCACCCATAGATTTTGCTTGTTCTTTCCTTTACCTGCCTCATATATACCACTTTTGGTATATATACAACATAGTCTAATAGTAGTCTAGCAATGATAGCTGACTTTGTTTATTGCCCGCCAAACACCACAACGAGAATTTATTTCATGCGTCTCATTCAATATTTACCAACATTTTTATAAATTTGATACTATGGGCATCAAAGTTTTCCAAATGAGAATGAGACTCAAGAGAGTTGAATTCACATGTAGGAGGTCACATAGATGGAAAGACCATGTACTAAGCATAGTCATTAAAGGTTCTCAGGAGAAAGAAACTTCAGATCCATTCATCTTATTTAGTGGCATTAATTAATAGCATTTAGGCCATTGTACAGCCCAAGAAACAGACAGATTCCTTGAGTATAAATGGCTCCATTAGATTCTGGTTTGGTATTATATCACAGCATTGATGGAGCAAGGACTCATAGGGAGGTTGAGCAAACATGATATTATGATGCTGACTGGTTTCTTCTCTAGGCCCCTTATGTATGAAGACATGCATACATTCATGTATATAAGCATATTCAATATATCATATAATAATACAATATATAATACATATGCTCTATATCATCTATATATCTAGATATATGTTCTATATATCATATGATTATATATCATCTATATGTAAATATGATAAACTCTTTACTAGGATCTCTCATGAAAAATATGTAAGGTTCTTTCTATCCAGTAGGAGAAGCTATGGTAAGATGCCATATGCTCTTTTTTGCCTTGGCTTCTAGGAAGCTCAAGAGAGGTAAATAATGTTCTATTTCATTAACTACCTATGCTTGGCCTCTGGAACAATGATTACCTCTCTTCCATTAAGATTTTTGAGCTACTTTAAGGAGGTATTTTAACTGAATATGAGTATATACACATTCATATATACATGTACATATACAGAAATACACACATGGTACAATATTTATGTGTATGTGTGTACATGTACACATATGCTGAATACACACGGACATTTATGTTTGGAACATCTTCATTTGAAAGGTGCTTAGGAGTAGGCAAAGAGTAATCACATCCATTGTTTCCTCCTCACAAAGACCCCAGTGGGCTGGGGGGTGGCCCTCTTGTCCCCATTTGACAGATGGGGAAACTGCAGTTCAGTAGACCAGTATTCAGTTCACATAGCCAAAAATGGCCCCGTCAATGCTTAAACCCATGGATCCAGTTTCCAAATTCAGAGATTTCCCCCACTTTTTCACCAGTTGGGGGCCTACTGGGCTGAATGTCATGGAGGTGCTCAGTTTGCAAGGGGCCTGACGGAGGCAGAACCCCTGCCTAAGGAAACTTGGGCTGCCATTTCCATGAGTCTCTTGGGGACGGAGTCTGAATCATCGATGCCTCAAGACCCAGGCTGACAAGATTATCAGCTGTCAACATTTGTGTAACCTTGATTTCCTTCTCCAAATGAGTTTAAAGTATATTTGCATAGAAAGAAAAATGCTCTTGGTCCCTCAGGTCTTGTACAGTGATAGTAAAATCTGTAGGCACTGTAAGTGAGTGAAAAAAGAAAAATTAGCAACCTGGGGAGCTCATCTTGGTATTTGTACAAGATGACACTCGGGGAATTTTCCTCTCGCCTGGAATAAGAAGTTTGAGACCCAACAGAGCTCCAACAGAAGTTCAGAGCTTTGAAGAGCAGGTGATAAGTCTGAAATGGTGGAAGAGAGTCCTGGAGGGGCTGGGTGGTTCCCAGGAGACAGAATTCACTGAGGACTAGAAAGGAGTCCTAGACAGGTCAATGGGGAATGGGATATTGGCTCTGTTGACAAATGAAAACTGGGAGGGGCAGTTCATCTCAGGCCAAGTCTTTCAGAAGTGGTTATAAAAAGGTTGTTATGATAAACTTGGGTTCAAATGTCTGTTTCAGTCCTCTTCTCCACTTCCACAGGTCTGCCA
The DNA here is from genome assembly GCA_037038555.1 of Rhynchonycteris naso. NCBI lineage: Eukaryota > Metazoa > Chordata > Mammalia > Chiroptera > Emballonuridae > Rhynchonycteris > Rhynchonycteris naso. The sequence continues at coordinate 157,051,130 of CM073001.1, read as the reverse complement.
TAGAGCTAACAAAACCCAGAACTATGTTCCAAACAAGACTATGACAACAGGTCAAAGAAAGGATATGTGTAGGCCTTTGGTTCACAGTTTTCCCTTACCCTGGCTCAGCCATTGATGGGTGGGAGAGATCTGAGGTCTTTTAAAGCCTCTCTACCATGCTGCCTGGGAGACTTGGAGGGATTGCTGTCTTTCAAGGTGGAACAGTATCACAGGGAGTATTAGACATTTCTTTACTATACTTGCATGGAGGTAAAGAGAGAAAGCTGTTTCTAAAAGTTCTCCTTCAGCATGGAGTAACTGAGGCTCTATGAGATCCAGGGGTGCTTCTGGAAGTCCAACTAGCCACTGATTTAAATGAAATCACTTTGTGCGGCCAATCAGGAGGTAGTATATATAGGTGCAAGCACCTTGCTTTGTGTCTGGGATACAGCAAGAGCTTAATAATCGAAAGTCCTCAGGCAGGACCTGTGACAGGAACTACGTAGGTTCCAAGAGGGAGTCTAAGTATTATGAGAAGTTGAAGGGAAAGCTCAGGGAATAATGAAGGAGTGTGGCGGTCATTAGGATGGGCCCCAGGTCCCAGTTCTCCCTGTAGGCACACTGCTAGAATGTGCTGCCTCATTGTTTTGAAATTAAGCATGACCATATGACTGGCCTTGGCCAACAGAATGTGAAAAGGCTGTGCACGATTTTATGTGGAATTCTTTAGAGCCAGTTCCCTACTTGCCAGATTTCTCTTTCTCTGCCTTGATGAATATAAAAACGTGTGTCCAAATGGGTTTTCCATTAGCCTGAGCTCCCAAGCGACTACAGTAAGCAGAGCCCATCTGCTGACTTATTTTGGACATGTACAAGGAAGGAAAATTATTTTCTGGTAAGACACCGAGGCATCATGGTGGTTTGTTACTACAGCACAATTGACTTCATCCTAACCAATATAGGTGTTTTCTAATAAACTCCCTGACAAAATATCTAAGACTCAAGCCACAAGATAGCCTGTGTGGTCCTAGCTCAAACTCATCTGAGCTTGGGTTCTTTACATCCCCTTATTCCATGCTCCACCTGGGCCTTTCTCATGTGACATGTGAACAATCACTAAACATAAAAGAAAATAAAAAAATGGGCTGGGAGGGCTAAGATCATACCCAAAAGACAAGATCAATTATGTTAAAAGATTCAACAGGACATATGTCAGGCTTTAAACCATGTAGGAAAAGGTAAAGTAAGAAGAATAAAGCCTGTGTTGGGATTATAAAGCAATTGAGTGTGGGTGAGTCAAGGCAGTTAACAGCCATCGCCATGGCTCAGGAGGTCTTCTAGAGTTAGGAAGCTATGTGCTCCTATGTGCAGTTTACTGGACAAACTGGATTATGCCAGGCAAGGATGCTCTCGCTCCCCTCCCCTTTCCCAGTGAAAGGGAAATGAGTACAAATATTATAATAATCGTGACAGATGCCTTATATGCATTGTCTCATTTGCTCTCTCCAAAACTTGGGGAGGTAGATCATTAATCACCTTATACATCTTAAGATGTTAAGTAACCAGCTTCAGTTCACATATCTGGTAACAGCTGTAATTTAAGGCCAAGTCTGTTTGACGTCCAAGTCTCAGTTCCTTCCATCTCATCAGGCCATAGAAAACCCACTGATGTGCAAACATTCTTCCAACAGTTCTTGGACACAACTAAATACAGTTTCTTTCAGTTCATTCACAGACACAGATTTTTTCCCCTAGCCCAGAGCTACCTAGATTATCCCAACTATTATAATGTGATTACACGACAGACATGATGACCCATTCTAAATAGCATCTGGCTTCCAACTGCTCTCAAGAGGCAATTAAGTTCAGGAGCTGGAAGAGGCAGTGAGAGAAAAGAGAACAATCACCCTTCTCTTTCCCACTTCATTTATTTAGCTCACCAGATGATGCTCTTTCTTTATGCAGAAGCATCATCCAGGTAAAATGTGTCCCCACATGATAAAAAAGACATGGCAAAGGAAAGAGTTTTCTCTCTGCATAAATAGAACATCCACAACCACATCGGCCCAGGGGAGGTGGCTTCTGATAGATATTTTTTCATGAATTTACCACATTTGTTTTGTATTCAACTTTTAATTATAGTCCTTTCAACTTCACAATCACTGCTAATGGTGGTGGGGAAGCAGAGAACAGTAGATTCAGCAGACCTCATTCTGGGAAAGAAACATGACAAAATAGTACCCACCCACTGTTTACAACAGAGACTGCTACTCTGGGCACCATTTGGAGGATATGGAGGAAATCAAGGCTTCCCAGGAGCCTGGAGCTTGGGAAATGAGACAGCTGGGGAAAAGTTTTACTACGATGATAGAAGGAAAGTCCTTCAGGGCTCATCTGTCTTTGGTGAAAATAGTGCAGAACCACATGCCTCATGCTATGCTGAATGGAAATCCAGACTGTATTCACACTGACTAGGTACCTTTCAGTATTTAAGATCTTTCCTCAGTTAGCTCGCAGAATAAGTGCATGAAGCATTCCTGTTTTAGTTTTATAAGTAAGAAAACAGAGACTCAGAAACAACAAGAAACAGTTTGTAACCTCATTCATTCATTCATAAAATGATTGCTGAGTATTTACAATGTCTTAAGTATTGTACGGTATGGAAGAAAGAACAGCAAAAAAAGCCCGAGTTCCTACCTCCCAGAGCTCAGTCTAATGAGGAAGGTTCGCGCCACACAAAAACAAGTGCAATTAAAAATATGCCCAGTGTTATAAAGAAAATGAACAGGCTAACATGCAGGTGAGGACAGGCGTGGATGAATCCTAGATAATATGGTTGGGGAGTTCCCAGAGAATGTGATATTAATGATGAAGTCTGAAAATTAAGAAGGCATCAGTTTTGCAAAGAATAAATTAAAGAGAGGTTCAATAAAATAAGAGCTTGCGTGAAGGCCCTGAAGTGAGAAAAATATCTTAGAATGTTTGAGAAGTAATGTCTTAGAAAATGATCAAGAGAAGAAGGGTAGTTAAAAATGTAGCCAGCATTACTATACCTGAAGTACAATGCTAAGTTTTGGGCCCTTGTTTTTAAGGAAGGCCCTGGGAAAAAGCAGTCTATCTACGAGAGAACAAAATACATAGGATGAAAGAGATACATAAATGATGTCATGTGAGAAACAGAAGTAATAGCATGTTAAATATCAATAAGAAATGGCCTGGGTGGCCAGGGATGGTTGTTGGTACTGTCGTATATTCTCCAAATGGATGACATGGAGAGAAAAAGATTTGATTTGTTCAAATCAATACAAGCACTCAGGAGGAGAGAGGTAAGGAGACAGAATTTGGCTTTACAGAAGGTAGAGAGTGTGGATAATTTTACCTGTTCCCCAATGAATCAAGTCTCCCTCCATAGAACTGCAGTGGTCAAGCTGAGGCTATACAATGACCTATCAAGAATGCTTTATTTGATATATCTTGTTGGCCTCAAGTCTAGCCTAGATGACACTTCAAAATCCATCCAACTCTAAAATGCTATATAGCTCTGTAAGATAGTTGTATGGAAAACAAATGGTTACAATACACAATTCACAAGACAGTTTAGGATTCAGCACCGTGGACAGTTCCTGACTGTAAGGCAGCCAGGACTGTCTTGCAATCCCTAAGAAAGCATCAGTGAGTAAACGTGATATTACTAACCCCCCACACAAGTGCCTGTGAGCTACTCACACTCTATGAAAATGCCTGCAAGGACTCTGAGCACCATGCCTCATAATTCACATCATACTTGTACTCTATAGTGTTTATATGACTAGATTTAAAATACTTCCCATTTATATAGATCGTTGTGAGTTTGCAAAATGTCTTTATCTTCATCCTAATAATATTGAATTAGTGACTTCCACACATTCTTAAATCTAATCATTAATTATTTGATATATTACTTCACATACTTATTTATTTTGGGTTTCTCCCCTACTAGAATGTAAATACTATGAGGACAGAGAGTTCTTTGTTTGGCTTACTGCTTTAGTCCCAACACTTAGAAGAAGTACATGTTTTATTTTTACATATATATGTGCTTCCTATGTGTTCATTCAATTAATTTTTCAATAGTATCTAAACCTTTAAATAGTTTACTTCAAGGCACAGATTTGCTAGGGTTTTTTGTGTATAGGCAGTGTGATTGTAAGGCTGAATATTTGGCCACTCTGCTAAGCTGAAAACCACCCTTAATATCTATAGAATAAAATATCTGGACCCTAAAATTCTCTTACCTTGCTCTGACTGAAACTTGCAGGTAAAGTAGGGAAGCATGAAATTGATTGATAGTGAATGATTCAACCTGGCTCACAACCGTCCAGCAATAAGTGGCCATTATCCTTTCTTCTAACTTGTTTTAAGTTTACCATAACTTGCTTCATCCTTTGTTTTGAATCTTCCAGTGACAACGATATGTTGAATTATGGTTTTTACCTGACCCAGGATATATCCTCTCCCCCTTTTACGAGGGGAGAAAAGCGGCACTTTAAAAATAATCAAATCTAGTGCCTTTGTCTTTTGGCTTGCTTTATACAGTTGCCGATTTTTGTGTTTACTTATAGCTTCCTTTGTTTCTCTCCCTCTTCTTGGTGGGTTGTTAATTCCTGGATTTTTAATGATGGTTTAGAAGGCTGCCTTTATGTTTAAAAACTATCCTTTAAAACAAGTCTCTTGATCAAAACTAAAACAGCAGTATTTATTCCATCCTGTCTAAAGTGAGAAAATTAGTAGATTTTTATTTACACTCATAAATGCTCTTCTTAAAGTTTTTATTGACACAATAGACACAATAGTGAATTAGAGACCCAGATCACAATTGTTAACTTTTTCTTTTTTACATTATACATCCTCTCTTTAAGTAATTAGTTTTTATATTAACCTTCTCTTTTGTAACCTACTTTGAGCAAGTATTTAGCATTAACACTATGTATAATTTGTTACCATGCTCACTGTAGGTCATTTTATCCCATATTTCTCTAGTCTTGATTTCTTTATTTTGATTCATTGCTCAGCCGGTTGCTCTCTGAATGATTTATTAGAAGCAGGGCATGCGGGAGCCTGTGGATACTGAAAATGTCTTTCTGATGTATTTGCACAAGAACAACAACTTGGCTGATAAGGAATTTGTGGGTTATCACATTTTCTTCTCAAAAAAAGAAAACAAAAAACAAAAACAAATCCTCCAGGCTTAGCTGCCTTGTCCGCTTGCCGTGTGATGTGGAGGAATCTGAGAGGCCAGGCAGAGATTCGTCAGCCCGAGAATAGCTTTTCTGCTCCTGTGACCCCTTCACCCAGCCCTGTTTGGTGAAACTAAATACTAAACACAGTAATTTGAAAAAGTGTGGAGGTTTTCTCTTGCTGGAAAAATATAACACTCTGAAAACGCAACAGCTCTGGCAACTTTTCCTCTCTCTGTTCCTGCAAGGCCAACTGCACCCTCAACACACGTGGCCCAAGCACCGTTCTGGTTCCACTCCTGCTTGTGCTTGATTACCACACTTTTTTTTCTTTTTTGAGAGGAGGGGAGATAGAGAGACAGACTCCTGCATGTGCCCCGACTGGGGTCCACCTGACAACCTGTCTGGTGCTGATGCTCGAATCAACTGAGCTTATCCCCAGTGCCTGAGGCTGATGCTTGGACAACTGAGCCCCTGGTTGTGAGAGGGGAAGAGAGAGAGAAGAGAGAGAGGGAGGGGAAGAGAAGCAGATGGTTGCTTCTCCTGTGTGCCCTGATTGGAGATCAAAGCCAGGACGTCTGCATGTGGGGCTGACGCTTTATCTGCTGGGCAGCTGGCCAGGGCCCCTGCACCTCTTAAATCCAAATGGAGAACACACGGTGTGGACTTGAAAGTATAAGTAGTTACTGCTCACTAATGAGCAAGGCCTTGCTCATCTTGGAAGCAGTACTAGATATTCTTTCCTAAATGAGTCAGCTTCAGAGAGGGGTGACTTTATTCCCCGTGCCCAAATCCCACGTGTTGAAAAGACGGTCTCTTGTGTAACGTCTGGGGAGCAAGTCCTCTGCCTCCCCTGCTCATGGCCAACCGTGCTCCTCCTGGAATGCGCTGCTCAGTCTTTCTGGGTTCGAGACTCGGTCTCTTGCTGGGCTGAGTGAGTATCTTAGTAGGAACGTAACAGAGTGTGAACTGAGCATAATTACTCCTCTTCCCAGCACCCAAACCCCAAAGCGTCTCTTGATATGTCGCTAGAGCAGGGAAAGCCACATCCCCCCCCCCCCCGAGTCGGGCTGAACCAGTGAGCCGGCCAGTGTGGGGTGCAGGGAATCAGGAACAAGGCGGGCCCTGAGATGCTTCTGCCCTTCTTTGTGTCTTCCTCCCCAGCATGTCAGTGTGTGCAGAGGGGAGGCCAGACGGACAGGTGGAAGGCAGTCTGGCTGCTTCTCCTTGCAGTTTTCTACTCTCTGTGATCAGTGTTGCTTGAGCCAGTAATAAATGCAGAAAATGAAATACCAATGTGGAATTTAAATGGGCCTGTGGATATTTTAAATGTCAATTAGTTCCTCAAGCCGGGTTTCTCGTGAGGTGGTAACTGCTACCATCAGACTAAACTCTCCACGCTTGCCACCAGAGCCCTCACGGGCGGGCTCTTCCCCACGCATGTCACTGAATCTTGCTCCTGTCCCAGCTCTCCCTTCCCTGGCAAGCTTCTCACCTCTCCAGCTGCACTGTGGAGCATGGCACACCCTCCGCCCCTTGCATTTCTATACGGGCGCATGCTCCCTAACCTTGGTATGAACTACACAAGCCTAGCATGCACCAGTGCTTCCTGACGTCTTTGTTGAATGAAATATATCAATCTGGAGCATGTCCACAGAAGCATCTTAGATGGAAAAGATAAACTTGTGTCATAAAAGGAGCGAACTGAAGATATTTAGCGTGTGGAAAGTAAGGGCTAGAGAGCTGTGTCTGCATGAAGGGGAAGTGCGGGGTAGGAAAGATCTTCTGCAGCTGAAGAATTACCGCCTGAGAACGTGACTGCAGTCACCTGTGGGTCCCCAAGAGTACGGACCGAGAGTGATGCCTAGAAGCTACAATATTTTGACCAATGAAATACTTGACACAAAAATAGGTTACTTTGTCTCTGGGAGAAAAGAAAATATTTTCTCATGTGACTAATGGTAATGATAAAGGAGCTAGTAGTCTAGGATGAACTAAAATAGGCTTAGTACATTCAGAGATTTCAAATTGATAGGTATTTTATAGACGAGGACATTTAAGATTCAGGCCATGTTATCTGCCCCAAGTAAAATACCTTTTTTTATCCTCTAGTATAGGGCTATGTAGTAAGTATTTTAGGCTTTATGGCATAGTGTTTCTGTGCTAGCCACTTGTACTGTTGTAGCATAAAGACAGCCACAGACTATATAAATGAAAAGCTAACGCTGTAGTAAAAACTAAATAAAACACACTACTTACAAAAGAAAAAAAAAAGCATGGGGCAGGTTTGGTCCATGTACTGTTATCTGTCAACCTCTGCTCAACACCGCATGGCCTTAAAGGAAAAATCACAAACAAGACCAGCAATGGCCTCCGCGTGGCCATACTTACTCCGTTGGCTTTGCTGAGTGCTTGGAAGTAGATACTGTAGCTTTTCAGCGGGGAAAGAGGAGGGTTCCAGTAGCCGTTGTATGTCTTGTTGTCACCCACTGTAAAGGGCTGAGTGACAGGCAGGTTGGCGGGCTTCAACTCAGCAGCAAAGTAATGCAGGGAGTCGAGGCTGGAGGCGTTCCGATAGCTCACGGGCACCGAAAAACACTCGATGATGTCAGCGGCCCGCCGCGATTTCTGAAGTCTCTCCTCCTTGACCACCAGCTGATAAACACTAGACAGGAGAGAGAAGAGGCAGATGAACGCCATCTGGAGGGATGAACTTGTTAGCCATCACCACTTCTGTCTACAACTAAACCTCCCTCTGAGTGCCAAACTTATAAACCCCTGCTTTGTAGAAATCGACCCCCATTAGATGTCCCAGAGGATGCTTACCCTGGATCCACCCTAAATACCACTCAGTCCCAATCCCTACAAGCCTGCCTGCTCCTCCTACATTTCTTCCTTAGTGAAGGAAAGCGCTGCCCATCAAGGGGCCAGATCTTGCATTTGGGGCTCATCCTCAACTTCTACCTCCATAGATCTCACTCAGCATCTCTAACCAATAAGTCCTGTTGACTTGACATCAGTAATCTGCTTTTCTTTCTTTTCCTCCTCCCACTCATAATGTTGAGGATGGACCCTCCCGTCCTCTTACCCAGACTCAACTGGTCTCTTTGTATGTAATTTATTTGATAAACTAACCAGTTGATCCATGGATCTTTCTAATCATACAGAACTGTCCCTCTTCAGACATTTTCACAGGCACCCCATTATTCGGATGACATAATCATAACTTCCCATCCTGGTATTTGGGGCACTTTGTGCCTGGCTTCCAGTCCCCTTTTTGGAAGTCTGATTACGGAGACGAGAAGAAATGGCACGTGCGAGGAGTATGGGTTTCCTCGCCCCGACACGTACACTTAGGAAGGGGGTGTGGGAAGAAGAATAAAGAACGTGGGTATTGTTGTTTTCTTTAATTGTGCTAACTTCAGCTCATCATCACTGGCTTGAAAATAAATTTATTGAAGCTCTTTTCAGTCTCCTGGTAGTGATAAAATCGTATCTAAATGAGAATTACCCCCCAAAGTCACACTCTTGTGTAAAACAAGTGGGTGCAATAAAGTATTTAGGATTATTTGTAAATAACAGTGCTTTATTATGTGGTAGAAAATCCCTGACAGTACGAGAGAGGGAGGACTTAAACCCCTCACCTCACAGCACAGAGCATTTACTCACACATCCCCCCCCCCCCCCGGTGACACATTCTCTGTCTCTCCTAATGAGAAGACAGGCATTTATGACCACATTTTCTGCATAACTTCACCCGAGGGTCCCTTCTTGCAGGACCCTGAAAGCTATGCTGCAGCCCTCTCTCAATACAGAAGATTTAAGGAGACTTTGAAGCCTCTGTCACCATCCTGGTCTTGGTGTCCGCACTGCAGCTGACCTTCAATGTCCATGGCTCCCCCTTTTCGCTATGGTGACTGACCCCCACCCCCCTCTCCCCAGCTTTTCAGACCGAGGCTTGCCAGCAACTTTCATCCTTCAGTTTCAGTGTCTCCTGAGACAAGACCACTCTACTGGGGTCCCAAGTTGCAAGCCCCTCCTCAACCCCTACAGGACTATTTCCTCAAACACCCTTAAAAGCCACGCTTACAGGAATTCCTCTGAGAGCCCAGATGCTAGACCATCGCGCCTCCTCTGACTCTTGAACTGAAGGTTTAGATGTTGACTCCTGCTTCTCTGAGAGAGACCAGGGACCTATCAGGGCCATCCATCCATATCAGATACATCCTGGGGCCCTCTTTCTGTATCTGGGGACTAGGTTTCCAGCCAGGGACCCTAGGCATTCAGAATGTTGACATCAGATGATAGAGAGGACCCTGCAGCTCCAAGTTGAAGGCTGCCTGACTTCAGAAGGGCACATTTGTTCTGCCAGAAATGAACAGTGTCCCCTACTGGGCACTTGAGACTTGCATAGGCGCAGAGAGCCAGTTGGACAAGGTAATCTTCAACCTTTCTTTCTGGCCCCACTCAGCTGAGGCACATGGCGATATCCCACCATTCACAGTGACTTTTCTACCACTGATCATTTTCTTCTATGATACGATTTATTTATTTGTAAATTTGTTTTCCTTTTATAGTTGTATAAGAGTCACAGGTACAAGGAGTTGATAAATGTGTATAAATATGAAATATCTAAATAATTGTAAACTAAAAATAGTTTCAGCCCAGTGGCAGTCCCTCTAGGTAGCTCCCACATTCATCAGCGGCCTCATTGGTCACTGAGCACACCGTCGCTGGTTGGCACCACAAGGTGTTCGAGGCTCACCTGTGCCCTCTTTATCAAGATGGTAATTAGGTATTCTTCTACAGGTACCAGATAGTTCATTGTTACTGTTATTCCACTGTCTCTATGCCCGTGTATTGGACAGAAGAAAGAAATATATTTTTTGAACAACAACAATTTATACTGATCGTTCAGACTGACAATGCCAATTCAAATCCATAAACACAAGAGTCTTTCTCACCTTCCCCATTCCACATTTGTTTTTCCTTTTTCCTACAGTGAGAACCCTCGTTTCCAACATCAATACTCGTTACTCATGAACTTTCACACAATATACATGAAATTGTCAGAATTAACTCATTAGTACCACAACCAACTTTAGGGTTTATAAAATTCATGATTTCTGCCCTGCTCTGCTCCCCAAACTCTTCAGTCCTAAGCCGTTAGACAGGGCAAAGCAAGGCAGGCACCTGTATGTGACGGGGCAAGCTGTGACTGCCCAGTGTGGGCAGTGGAAACCCACCCAGTGTCCCCGACACCAGTGATTTGTGAGATCAAAACTAGTTTCAGAATAACATTAAGATATCTTTTCCCTTTTGCACTTTCAGTGTCTCACAAGTGTACTGTGGAGTTCTTTAATAGTTACAGGACTTCAGGAGGCAGCAAGATGGCGACGGAGTAGGCGGACATACCAACTTCCACCTCCCAGAACCAAAGTGGATTACAACTTAATTTTAAGAACCATCATCTGGAAAAATCAACTGTGGACTAACCTAAGTGGACTCTTTAACCAAGGATCACTGAAGAAGCCACACTGAGACTGGTAGGAAAAGCAGAAACGCGGAGAGGGCTGCCCAACCCCCGGGAGTGAACGGCAGCCTGGAGACTCAAGTGGTGGGAAGTGAGCTTAACAGAGAGGGGAGGGTCCTGGGTCCAAGGAACAAAGCCCCAGCCTGCAGCCCCAGAACCTAGAAGAGAGGTATGGACAATATTTAGCTGTGAAACAAGTCAGGATACTGTTTATGAGAAAGACACAGATTTCTCAGACCCAGGATTCTTGTTAAAGGGATGGCGCAGAAAACCTCTTTCACAACCACTCACCCAGGGCTCTGGGGGACAGGGAGAGATGAGAGGACCAGAGCAGCGGGAAGAGAGTGTAATCTAGGAGGCACAGGCAGAAACACTTTGAGGGACAGCCACCCTAACCCCTGGGCTGAGTCATCCTCCAAATCTAAAGCAAATATTTCCCCTGAAACCAGCAATACCAGCAAAGGAAAGCAGGACACCAGCAAAACAAGCTCTTCTGTGGAACTCAGAGCAGAGCTGCTTAGAAGGAGGAAGCCTTAAGAAATACAGTATTGAGTGCTGAGGTCTGAACAGCAGCGCCCCCACCCACACTGCTGAGGGCTCACTGGAGGGTGGACGGCGGCGGGATGTGGAAGTGCAGTCCCGTTGGCGGGGGTGGAAGTCGGGCGGGCCATGACTGAGGCTGAAGTGAGCTCAGTCTCACCTGACGGGGGCAGAGGGGACACATGAAAGCAGTCTGGCCTGGCTGCAGGGATGGGCAAGCAAGAGCAGTCCTGCCTGCAATCTCACCCACAGGGGAAAGGCGAAAGCCTGGGAACTGCAGAGACCTGCAGCTGAGCATGGGCATGCAGCCCCGCCCAGCCCACGAAGCTAGGGCTTGTGGCCTGATGTGGGAGCACAGCTCCGCCCGTGGGGGTGGGGCAAAAGCCCAAAAACAGGTGGAGACCTGGGGCTGAGCAAAGGTGCTCACCCCTGCCCTTGGTGCCAAAGCTTGTGGCTCTGGGTACGGTGCAGAGCCCCACCCGCAGGGGTGGGGTGAAGATCGAGACAGGCCAAGGCTTGTAGACCTGGGTACATGAACACAGCCAGTACTATGGAGGAGAGGCGGAAACCTCAGTGACAGTGGCAGTGGGCTGACCCTGGCAACACCCACTCATACCCGAACGCCCAAGGCAGCGGCAGAGGGGATGGCGGGCCTGCAGACAGACCACACCTAGGGAACACAGATGCCACACCCATTGGACTCCAGTGGCCAACCCTTCTTATACACAGACAAAATGGGAAGGCAGAGAAATGCAACCCAAATGAATCAAGAGAAATTCCCAGAAAAGGACTTGAATGAGTCAGATATAACCAAATTACCAGATACAGAGTTTAAAATAATGATTGTTAGGATGCTCAAAGATCGTAGAACAACAATAGATGGACATAACGAACACCTAAATAAAGAGATAGCAAGTATAAGAAAGGGCATTGAAATAATAAAAAAGAATGAGTCAGAAATAACAAATACAATATCAGAAATGAAGACCACAATAGAAGAAATTAAAAGCAGGATGGATGAAGCTGAGGATCAAATCAGCGAGTTAGAAGACAAGATAAATGAAGGCATGGAAGCAGAGCAGCAAAAAGAAAAGAGACTCAAAAAGTCTGAGGAAACTATAAGAGAGCTCTGTGACAACATGAAGAGAAATAACATCTGCATCATAGGAATTCCTGAAGAAGAGAAAGAACAAGGGATAGAGACTTTGTTCAATTAAATCATAGCTGAAAACTTTCCTAAACTGATGTAGGAAAAAGTCACACAAGTTTAAGAAGCACAGAGAATTCCATTAAAGAGAAACCCAAAGAAATCTAAACCAAAACACATCATAATTAAAATACCAAAGTTAAGAGATAAAGAAAAAATATTAAAAACTGCTAGAGAAAAGAACACTATCACCTACAAAGAAGCCCCCATAAGGATGACATCCGACTTCTCAACAGAAACACTTGAGGCCAGAAGGGAGTGGCAAGAAATGTTCAAAGTAATGCAGAACAAGAGCCGACAACCAAGACTACTTTATCCAACAAGGCTATCATTTAAAATTGAAGGAGGAAATAAAAAGCTTCCCAGACAAAAAAAAAACTCAAGAAATTCATTACAACCATACCAAGGCTGCAAAAAATGGTAAGGGGCCTGTTGTAAACAGATCAAATGGGGAAAAGAATATACCAAAAGAGGAATATATCTTTAAAAAATAAAATGGCAGTCAACAACTACATATCAATAATAACTTTAAATGTAAATGGATTAAATGATCCAATCAAAAGACATAGGGTAGCTGCGTGGATAAGAAAACGGGACCCTTACATATGCTTTCTATAAGTAACACACCTCAAAACAAAAGATGCACATAGACTGAAGGTAAAAGGATGGAAAAAACTATTTCATGCAAATGGAAATGAAAAAAAAAAGCTGGGGTAGCAATACTTATATCAGACAAACTGGACTTTAAAACAAAGGCTATAGTAAGATATAAAGAAGGTCAATACATAATGATAAAGGGAGCAATCAAACAGGAAGATATATCCATTACAAATATCTATGCACCTAATATAGGAGCACCTAAATATATAAAGCAGACTTTGATGGATATAAAGGGCAAGATCAACAGCAATACTATAATAGTAGAGGATTTCAATACTCCATTAACAGCACTAGATAGATCCTCAAGAAATAAAATTAACAAAGAAACAGCAGACTTAAAGGACACACTAGATCAACTCGATTTAATAAATATTTTCAGAACTTTTCACCCTGAAGCAGCAGAATATACATTCTTTTCAAGGGCTCATGGTATATTCTCTAGGATAGACAACATGTTAGGGTACAAAAGTGGTCTCAACAAATTTAAGAAGATTGAAATCATATTAAGCATTTTCTCTGATCACAATGGCATGAAACTAGAAATCAACCACAACAGAAAAACTAAAAAATACTCAAATACTTGGAAACTAATTAGCATGTTATTAAATAACGTATGGGTTAACAATGAGATCAAGGAAGAAATAAAATAATTCCTAGAAATGAATAATAATAAGCATACAACAACTCAAAATTTATGGGACATAGCAAAAGCAGTACTGAGAGGGAAGTTCATAGCATTACAGGCATACCTTAAGAAGCTAGAAAAAGCTCAAATAAACAACTTAACTCTGCATCTAAAAGAACTAGAGAAAGAACAGCAAGTAAAACCAGAGGTAGTAGAAGGAAGGAAATAATGAAAATCAGAGTGGAAATAAATGACATAGAGGCTAAAGAAACAACACAGAGGATCAATGAAACCAGGAGCTGGTTCTTTGAAAAGGTAAACAAGATCAATGAACCTTTAACTAGACTCATCAAGAAAAAAAGAGAGAGGACTCAAATAAATAAAATTAGAAATGAGAGTGTAGAAATAATAACTGACACAATAGAAACACAAACAATTGTAAGAAAATACTATGAAGAACTGTATGCCAAAAAATTAGACAGCCTAGATAAAATGGACAAATTCCTTGAAACATATAATCTTTTAAAAATCAATCTGGAAGAATCAGAAAACCTAAACAGACCAATTACAACAAATGAGATCGAAACAGTTATCAAAAAACTCCCAACACACAAAAGCCCTGTGCCTGATGGCTTCTCAACTGAATTCCACCAAATATTCAAAGAACTAGCTCTTATCCTTCTCCAGCTATTTCAAAAAATTCAAGAGGAAGGAAGACTTCCAAGCTCCTTTTATGAGGCAAGCATAATTCTGATTTCAAAACCAGGCAAAGACAATACAAAGAAAGAAAATTATAGGCCAATATCCCTGATGAATTTAGATGTTAAAATCTTCAACAAAATATTAGAAAACTGGATCCAGCAATATATGAGAAAAATCATACACCATGATCAAGTGGGATTTATTCTGGGGAGGCAAGGCTGGTACAATATGTACAAATCAATCAATGTGATTCATCACATAAACAAAAGGATGGAGAAAAATCACATGATAATTTCAATAGATGCAGAAAAAGCATTTGATCAAATCCAGCACCCATTCATGATCAAAACTCTGAGCAAAGTGGGAATACAGGGAATATACCTCAACATGATAAAGGCCATCTATGACAAACCCACAGCCAACATCATACTAAATGGGAAAAAATTAAAAGTAATCCCCTTAAGATCAGGAACAAGGCAGGGGTGCTACCTTTCACCAACCTTATTCAACATAGTTCTGGAAGTTTTAGCCACTACAATCAGACAAGAAGAAGAAATAAAAGGCATTCAAATTGGAAAAGAACAAGTAAAACTATCATTATTTGCAGATGATATGATATTGTATATAGAAAACCCTAAAGTCTCAATAAAAAAACTAGTGAACCTGATAAATGAATTCAGCAAGGTGGCCGAATATAAAATTAATACTCAGAAATCAGAGGCATTTTTATACACCAACAATGAACTGTCAGAAATAGAAATGAAGAAAACAATCCCCTTTACTGTTGCAACAAAAAAATAAAGTACCTAGGAGTAAATTTAACCAAGGAGATTCAAGACTTGTACCTAGAAAATTATAAAACATTGATAAAAGAAATTAAGAAAGATATAAACAAGTGGAAGCATATACCGTGTTCATGGATAGGAAGAATAAACATCATTAAAATGTCTAGGTTATCCAAAGCAATTTATAAATTCAATGCAATACCAATTAAAATACCAATGACATACTTCAAAGATATAGAACAATGATTCCAATTATTTATATAAAACCAGAAAAGGACACGAATAGCCTCAGCAATCTTAAAAAAGAAGAATAAAGTTGGAGGTATCACACTTCCTGATATTAAGTTATACTACAAGGCCACTGTATTCAAAACAGCCTGGTCCTGGCATAAGAACAGGCACATAGATCAATGGAACAGAACAGGGAACCCAGAAATAAACCCACATCTTTATGGATAACTGATATTTGATAAAGGAGGAAAGAACATACAATGGAGTAAAGACAGCCTCTTCAACAAATGGTGTTGGGAAAATTGGACATCTACCTGCAAAAAAATGAAACTAGTCCACCAACTTATACAATTCACAAAAATAAACTCAAAATGGATAAAAGACCTAAATGTAAGCCGTGAAACCATAAACATCTTAGAAGAAAACATAGGCAGTAAGCTCTCCAACATCTCTCGTAGCAATATATTTGCCGATTTATCTCCACAGGCAAGTGAAATAAAAGACAGGATAAATAAACGGGACTATATCAAACTAAAAAGTTTTTGCACAGCTAAAGACAAGAAGAACAGAATAAAAAGACAAACTACACAATGAGAGAACATATTCGACAATATGTCTGATAAGGGGTTAATAACCAAAATTTATAAAGAACTTGTAAAACTCAATACCAGGAAGACAAACAATCCAATCAAAAAATGGGCAAAAGAAATGAATAGAAATTTCTCCAAAGAGGACATACAGATGGCCAATAGGCATATAAAAAAATGCTCAACATCACTAATCATTAGAGAAATGCAAATTAAACCACAATGAGATATCACCTCACATCAGTCAGAATGGCGCTCCTCATCAAAACAACACAGAACAAGTGCTGGCGAGGATGTGGAGAAAAGGGAACTCTCCTGCACTGCTGGTGGGAATGAAGACTGGTGCAGCCACTGTGAAAATGGAGATTCCTTAAAAAATTAAAAATCGAACTGCCTTTTGACCCAGCTATCCTACTTTTAGAAATATACCCGAAGAACACCATAGCACTGTTTGAAAAGAAGAAATGCACCCCCATGTTTGTGGCAGCATTGTTCACAATAGTGAAAATCTGGAAACAGCCCAAGTGTCTGTCAGTGGACGAGTGGATTAAAAAGCTGTGGTACATATATACAATGGAATACTATGGGACCATGAAAAAGAAGGAAATCTTATGTTTTGCAACAATATGGAGGGACCTGGAAACTATTATGTTGAGTGAAATAAGCCAGGCAGAGAAAGAAAAATAGCATATGACTCCACTCATATGAGGAATCTAATGAACAATGAGAACTGAGGAAAGGGATTGAGACAGAGGAGGGATCAAAGGACCAGAGGAAAAGAAGACAGAGGGAAGGGGGATGATAGGATGGGAGAAACCTGAAGGGAAGGGGGGAGGGTACTATCGGGAGGGGGGCATGGGAGATCTTGAGGGGAATACGAGGGAGGGGGATGCATTCGGGGCAACACTAGAATCTATGTAAACAAAATAAATTAAAATCAATTAAAAAATAGTTATAGGACTTCCTAACTGTATAAGGTTGAATCCCCTTCATTTACTTCAATCAAACAATATAATGCAATATTTTGAATGCAGAAGCAGGCATGGAATCCAGCAGCCTTCTGGTCTACCAAATGTTAGAGATGAGCTAAAAACGTAAAACAACGCTACACTTTTCACTAAACCACTTCTGATTTAGGAAATAATTGTTTTCATGAAAATGTTTTATTTATGTTCACATGTAATGGGCTTACTACTATTGTTTTAAATAAAATAATTTTTACTTAAAGTTTTGTGGAAGTAACAAATATTTAAAAGTATTTCTCGGTTGCATGTTCTAATATGGTAAATTGATATATGATATTAAATATAACTCACATAAATTAAACTCAAGTTTAAAAAAATTTTCTTTGTACCCTGTGACTATGAATCAACCCTGGCAACCGCCTATTTGCTTTCTGTTTCTGGGTCCATTTTCTGTGAGTTGCTTTTTCCAGCATTATTGAGGTATAATTAACAGATAAAAATTACATGTATTTTTAAGGTGTACAATGTTAGGCTTTGATAGATGTAAATATTGTAAAATAATTACCATAATTGAGCTAATTATTAGCACACTCATCACCTCTCACGGTTACCACTGTGTATGGTGAGAATACTTAGGATCTAGTCTCCTAGCAACTTTCAAGTATAAAATGCACTGGTTCACAGCTCCCCTAGAGCTTATTCATCCCACATAACTCCTGCACCAACATCTCCCCATTTCCTCTACCCTTCAGCCTCTGACTACCACCACTCTACTCTCTGCTTCTATGAATTTGACTATTTTAGATTCCACATTTAAGTGAGTGCGATTACACAGTATTTGTTTCTCTGTCTTACTTATTTCACTTAGTATAATGTTATTTAGATTCATCAATGTTGTTACAAGTGTATTTCTTTTTTTCTTTAAAATCTGAATAATAACTTGTTGTCTCAACCTATCACACTTTCAATTTCAACAAGGTCACAGGATGCAAGATCAATATACAAAAATCAATTCTGTGTTTATCATTCGTAAAGAGCCAACTACAAACAAAATTAAAAAGCAACTCCATTCACAATAGTATCATAAAGAATACTTAGAAATAAATTTTGACAACAAAACTGTAATCCTTGTACATTGAAAAATACAAGACACTGTGGAAAAAAATTGAAGAAGATCTAAGTAAATGGAGACACATTCCATGTTTATGGTTTGAAACAGTCAATATTGTTAAGACGGAAATTCTTAAAGGAATTTACCTATACATGTCATACAATCGCTATCAGAATCCCAGGTCCCTTTTTCTAATAACTAACAAGCTGACACTAACATGCATATGGAAATGCAAGGATCCATACATAAGAGAAGAAACAATTTTACAAAATGAGAGCGAAGTTGGAGGGCTTACAGCTCCTGATTGCATAATTTATGAAAATCAATACAGTGGTTAGGTATAGAATAGATTTACAGATCAATGAAAGAAAATTGAGAGTCCAGAAATAAATCACTACCTTTATGACTGGTTGATGATCCTTCATAGGATACCAAGACAATTCATAGTAAAAGAACAATCTTTTAAGCAAATGATACTGGGTCAATTAAATATTCACATAAAAAAAATCTAAATTTAAATTTATACTACACAAGAACTAAGAGATCTAATAGATCATAATACAAGAAAACTAACAGACCATGTCCTAAATGTAAGAGCTAAAAGTATAAAACTTCTAGGAGAAAAAATCTTCATGATCTTTGATTTAAAAATGGGTATAGCCTGACCTGTGGTGGCGCAGTGGATAAAGCGTCGACCTGGGAACACTGAGGTCGCCAGTTCAAAACCCTGCACTGGTCTGGTCAAGGCATATATGGGAGTTGATGCTTCCAGCTCCTCCCCCCTTTCTCTCTTTCTCTCTCTCTCTCTCTCACTTTGTGTCTCCTCTCTAAAATGAATAAAATAAAAATTAAAAAAAATTAAAAATGGGTATATAGCTATAACACCAAAAGCATGAGCCATTAATGGGAGAAACACACATAAATTGGATGTCATCAGACTTTTAAAAAATTGGGCTTCAGAGTACATCAGTAAACAAATACAAAGACCTGCTACGCATTGAGAGAAAATGTTTGCAAATTCTGTGTATAAGACTCACATCCAATATACATAATTAAAGCTCAATAAAAATAAGACAAATAATCCCATTAAAAAATTGGCAAAAGAGCCTGACCAGGCGGTGGCGCAGTGGATAAAGCGTTGGATTGGGATACGGAGGACGCAGGTTTGAGACCCCAAGGTCACCAGCTTGAGCGTGGGCTCATCTGGCTTGAGCAAAAAGCTCACCAGCTTGGACCCAAGGTCACTGACTCAAGCAAGGGGTTACTCGGTCTGCTGAAGGCCCATGGTCAAGGCACATGTGAGAAAGCAATCAATGAACAACTGAGGTGTCAAAACGAAAAACTGATGATTGATGCTTCTCACCTCTCTCTGTTCCTGTCTGTCCCTATCTATCCCTCTCTCTGTCCCTGTTAAAAAAAATTGGCAAAAGATTTGACTAGACATTTCTAAGGATGAAATACAAGTGACCAATAAGCTCATGAAAAGATGGTCAACCTCATTAGTCATTAGGGAAATATAAATTAAAACCACAGCGAGAAACTGCCACAGACACCCACTAGAGACTGGTATCAGTAAAAAGACAGACAATAGCAAGTGTTGGCAAGGAAATGGGAAACTGGAACTCTGTGGGGAGACAAAAATAGTTCAGTCACTTTTGAAGAGTCTAGAAATTCTTTAATAAGGTAAACATACAACTCCCTTTCACTCAGCCATTGCGTTTTTAGGTTTCTACTCAAGAGAAATGAAAAATATGTTTACACAAAACTTGTATACACGTGTTAATAGCAGCATTATTCATGATAGCCAAAATATTAAAACAATCTATACATACATCAACTGGTGAACAAATAACAATCTGTAGAATATCCATATAATGAAATACTATTCAGCAATAAGATATAATACTGATACATTCTATAACACAGATGAAGCTCAGAAATATTATGCTGTGACAGCAGCCAGGTGCAAAAGACTAGCTAGTGTATGATTTAATTCAGATGAAATGTCAAGAGAAGGCAATTTTATAGACAATCACAGTAGTGACTTCCCAGGACTGAAGGTGGGACCAGGAAACAAAGGCACTCGGACACAGGTGTTGGGTGGTGTGATTGATGAAAATGTTCTAATGGAATTGTGGTGATGGTAGCACAACCCTATAAAGTTACAGAAAATTATTTAACTGTAAGTGTAGGTGAACTTTATGGTATGTAAATCATATCTCAATAAAGCTGTTAAAGGAATGAAGGAAACGGACTGAATAA
Source organism: Rhynchonycteris naso (assembly GCA_037038555.1). NCBI lineage: Eukaryota > Metazoa > Chordata > Mammalia > Chiroptera > Emballonuridae > Rhynchonycteris > Rhynchonycteris naso. The sequence goes on along the minus strand of CM073001.1, from coordinate 157,030,727 downwards.
TCATAGATGTCCTCCCTCCCTTCAAAAGTCTGTGCTCTAGCTTTCGACTGTGCATTCATTTTAATACAAAATGCTACGATAAAACTTCAGCAGTGCCATACAAGAGGGGCTAAGAGACGAGCGTGAGCTTCATTACCTCCAACAGAACCTCGCTTTGCAATGACATACCCCACCTTAAAGGTCACTCAGAACTACGGGGCTGAAATTTACAGGGGTATGTCTCAGTTAGCCAACCTGTATTTCAAGGCTCTGGGAAGTTCTGTTTTGATCCACTATTTGCCTGGCTACAGCAGCCCTTAGAAGAGGCAAGGAAGTGGAGAAAGGTATACATTTGAAATTTAATTTAGAGTCCGAGTGGGTGCTTCTTTGCTTGACCTCTGACTAGCTGAGTGACCTATTGTCCCCTCTCTCGGTCTTTCATGTACTTATTCATTTATTCACCAGATATTTATTGAGCAATTAGAGTGTAGCAGGTGTAAATTGGTATGTAACGTGGCCTCTGGCACCAGGAGCTCAGAACTGAGATGGGGAAGAGAGACATTAAATGTTCACCACAGTCTGGTGAGATGAGGAAAGGGAAGAAATCCATCTAGGGAAGGATTCAGAGACGAGCTCACAGGACAGTTGAGGACTAAATGAGATAACGTGTCTAAGGAGTGCTTTTTATAGAGTAAAGTACTCTATAAAAGTTGGCTGGAGCCAACACAATCGCTGCGTGCATCATTATCATGGTGTAATCGCATTAGGCAACAGAGATTTGCCCTGTTTTGCATTTGCACCCTTCTCCTGTGATTGAACTGCACTTGATAAATTTAACACAAGTGGATTTTGAGTAGAAATTTGGAAAAAGAAATATATATTGTGCACAGGAACCATAACAATTCAACTGAAGGGTTCAAATTAAGTTTTACTTTATCTCAAATGAAAACTAAAGAAACCTTGGAAGGAGAAACCAGACAGTCATCTGATGATGGCTACAGCTTCATCTACTCTTTTTTTTTTTGGCGACAGCTAAAGAAAGAGACAGAGAGAGGGACAGATAGAGACAGACAGGAAGGGAGAGATGAGAAGCATCAATTCTTTGTTGCGGTACCTTAGTCGTTCATTGATTGCTTTTTCATATGTGCCTTGACTGGGGGCTTCAGCTGAGGTAGTGACCCCTTGCTCAAGCCAGCAACCTTGGGCTCAAGCTATTGACCTTTGGGCTCAAGTCAGTGACCATAACGTCATGTCTCTGATCCCACACTCAAACCAGTGACCCCGCGCTCAAGCTAGTGAGCCTGTACTCAAGCCAGATAAGCCCATGCTTAAGCCGGTGACCTTGGGGTTTCACACCCAGGTCTTCTGCATTCCAGTCTGATGCTCTATCCACTGTGATGCCAACTGGTCAGGCCTCTTTTTCAATCTTTAAAAGAAGTTAAATTTTAATTCAGCTTGTCCTTGGATTGAGACATATTTTAGATAAAAATGCAGAAGACCTGGATGTTTCCCTCAAACATTTTCCCTCCATCATGAGTCCTCGCCTGTTCACAAGACTGTATGCAAGCAATTCGTGGTCCTAATTTAAATATATATATATCTAGAGTCTGACTACTGTCATCGCCATAGCTACCAGCCTGGCCAAAGCCCTCATCATCTTTTTTTAAAATTTATTTAATTAATTGTGTTTACATAGATTCTAGGGTAACCCCAACTACATCCCTACTCTCCCATATTTCCCTCCACATCTCCCTTGCTCCCCTCCGGACAGTGCCCTCCCCCCTTCCCTTCAGGTTTATCCCATCCTATCATCCCCTTTCCCTCTGTCCTCTTTTCCTCTGGTCCCTTTGATCCCTCCTCTGTCTCAATTCCTTTCCTCAGTTCTCAATGGTCCTTGGATTCCTCAAATGAGTGAGGTCATATGATATTTTTCTTTTTCTGCCTGGCTTATTTCACTCAACATAATAGTTTCCAGGTTCCTCCATATTGTTTCAAAAGGTAATATTTCCTTCTTTTTCATGGCCCCATAGTATTCCATTGTATATATGTACCACAGCTTTTTAATCCACTCGTCCACTGATGGACACTTGGGCTGTTTCCAGCTCTTCAACAAACAATCCAATCAAGAAATGGGCATAAGAAATGAATAGACACTTCTCCAAAGAGGGCATACAGATGGCCAACAGACATATGAAAAAATGCTCAACATCACTAATCACTAGAGAAATGCAAATTAAAACCACAATGAGATACCACCTCACACCAGTCAGAATGGTGCTCATTAACAAAACAACACAGAATAAGTGCTGGCGAGGATGTGGAGAAAGGGGAACCCTCCTGCACTGCTGTTGGAAATACAGACTGGTGCAGCCACTGTGGAAAACAGTATGGAGATTCCTCAGAAAATTAGAAATGGAACTGCCTTTTGACCCAGCTATCCCACTTATAGGAATATATCCCAAGGACACCATATCACCGACTGAAAAAAAGAAATGCACCCCCATGCTTATGGCAGCATTGTTCCTCATCATCTTTTAATTAGATGATTACAACAGTCTCCCAACTGAGCTCCCTGCTTCCACTCTGGTTCCCAACAATCTATTCAAAACAGTGGCCAGAGGGACCCTTCAAAGACATGACTCCAGTCTGGGTCCTGACACTCCTGTGCTCAAAGCCCGCCTATGGTTCCCACTACTTAGGGTCAAGGGCAACATCTTAACAATGTCTTTTGGGCCCTTTCTTGTGAACGATCGGCCTCACCTCTTCTAATCTCTCTCCAGGTACAGAGAGGTTCCTTTGCTGTTCCCTGAACACCCTAGACATGCTCCCCTCTCAAAGCCTTTGCATTTGTTACCTTTTGTGCCTGGGACATTCCTTCTCAGACACACATGACCTTGGCAGGCCTGCTCCTCACTCCTGCCAGTGACGTCTTACCTGATCACTCCGTTTAAAATAGAACCTTAACCCCAACAGAGCCTATCACATGTCCCTGTTTTAGCTTTTACTATATCATTTATCCCCATCACTCACACTTGGCATGTGTGGATGTCTGTGTGTGAGTGTGTGTGTGTGTGTGTATGTGTGTGTCTGTGCGTGCACCTAAGAGGTTAAGTCATTTTAAAAGGGAGCTGTGGGCGCGGCCAACGTCACCTTTCCTTTGATAGAAAGCACCTAGCTAGATGGACAGGTAGGAGGCCAGTTAGCTGATATCTGGATAGATGACCTTGACTCGGTGACCTTCTCTAAAGCAACCCTGAACTGAAACACAGGGTAGGAGTCTGTTCTGGCATCACTGCTCACCCGTTCTGCCTGACAAGCTGCTCCGATCGCCACATCTCTAGAACCTGCTTCTCAAAGGGGACCATACTGGCCCATTGCAATAAGAGGCACAACAGAGAAGATACACATTTTAGGGAAAAAAAAGCGATTTATCATCGTTTGTAGATAATGTGGCTTTGGACCTCATCTATCCAAGGGAATCAACTGAGAGACTTTCAAAATTAATAAGAAGAATTCAGTAAAGTGGTTTGATGGAAAATAGAGATAAACGGTACACTATGGAAAAGAGCCAGAGGATGGAATGGGAAAATCCTGCTAGTTTGAGCAGAAAGGCCTTTTAGGGCAGTGGAGGATAGCGCAAATGAGAAATGAGCAGGGCCGCGTGGGAGGGAAGACAGCTCTGCTGGGGGAAAGGAAAGAACACCCACAGCCTCTCCGCAGGGCGTGCTGGAGTGGGCGTTAATAGCAGGGCTGAGTCAAAGGCGAGCAAATGGACAGCCACGCTGAGGTCCTGGGTAAGAGCATCGCCGGCTGTAAAGACGTCTGTTTTCGCCCAAGTGATGTGTTTTCTTCAGGAAAAAGCAAACTGAATAGCATATAAGGCCAGCGGGGTGACGTTTGTGAGCCCTGAAGATGCGAATAAACTTAATTTGGAAATCCCAATCATTTCAATGAGTTTTTTTTAAAAACAATTTTGTTTAAAATAGAAAATATAGTTTAGAACCTTTTTTAAACGAAGGAAGGTTAAAAAACTGGATATTGAAGCATATTATGAAGTTAAAATAACTATACCGTGGGTACTGCAGTACCATTTAAAAAATATGGGGTAGATATGTGTGTGTGTGTGCAAATTTTATGTATAGAAATAGAAACAACACAGATCAATGGAAAAGAGAAAATTTTATCAATAAATAATCCTGGGTTGAATTTTTAAAAGCCTGTGAGGATAATTAATTGGACCAACTGTGGAAATTAGAATATGAGCTATTTATCAGACACCAGTGTTAGATCAATTCTGAATTTCTGGAGTGTGAGGATTGCACTGTGGTTATGTAGGAGGCTGGAGATACATGCTACAGGTGTTCACGATCACTACAACTACCCTAGCAATCACCTGAGAGATAAGAAAGAGAAAGTAACTCTAACGAAAATGTTCACAACTGGTGAGTCTGGCCAAAGGGATGTAGATGCTTATTGTACCATTCTTGCAACATCCTGTAGGTTGGAAATGAATAAAAAGAAACTATAGAGTGGGAAAAAATAAATTTAGGCTTTAACAATGGAACGACTCACAAAAGATAAAAGAAAAATGGGTCTATGTATGTATTTGAAATGTTTGAACACAAGAATAAAAAACTAAAACAACAAATTAGAAAAGCCACTCCTAGAAAACAGGATGGAGGAGGAAATCATAGTTTGATGTTTAAGGGACCATGTTTTGCAGGGAGGATTAATGTCACGGGGCCACACCGACAATAATGCCTCTGTAGAAGTAAAACTACCCATTATATTTTCTCTGTATAATGAGACAGAACTAGGAATTATTAAAACCAAAAGTCTAAACAAATAAAGAAACTTCCACTTGGGGGGAAAATAAGAATCTTTTGAAGTAATTCTCATATCAAATAGGAAATCAAATCCACAATTTTGTATTCTCTAGTAATGGCTTCGACGAGAACAACGATGCTTAGTGTTTATGGGATAGGACCAAGCCTGTTTTCAGAATCTGAGAAGCCTTTGTTATTAAACAAAAAAGAAAGACAATAAATTAATTAAGCATTCCATAAAAAGAAAATTAGAATAAACAACACTGGAGCCAGATGGCTTTTCCAATGGGTTCTTTCAATCTTTCAACAATTGATAATCCCCATGTTACATAAATAATTACATTAGACAGAAAAAAAGAAGAAAAGCCTCTCAAATGGTCGCAATTTGTTCCTTTAATATACTATTAAATTGGTTCCCCCTAAGCGGGTCATTTAGCTCAGGTACACAAGTTAGGTACAGTTACAGAAAATGTGGGGAAGTAACACATAAATATAAGTCCAAGTAAAAAACAATAAGATCATATAAAAAGATGCTAAAAAGGCATTTGATAAAATTAAGACCTATTTCTGATTTTAGAAGTCCTAAAGATAAATAGTAGAATAGAGATATCCTTCCTTATCATGTATTAAAACACCTATTTCAAACCTACAACTGACATCCCAAATGGGAGGAGTTTACTGGGGGGCGGGTCTTTGAGGTTGGGAGGGAGACAAACAGGTCAGCCATCAACACTGTTTGGCAACATTGCCTGCCAAGCTCTACCAAATATAACACGACATAAAGCAAAAATAACGGCTATTGCAACTGGAAAGGAGGATGTGAGACTATCATTATTCATAGATGATGTGATTATTAGACTGGTAAACTAAGATAATAAAATTTAATTAAAGAAACTCACAAGAGATTGCAGCAATTGAATGGGTAAAATATGTGCGTGTGTGCACTCACACATACGTACACATACATACACACACAGAGTTTCCCTAACTATCTGAAAAATCCAGTTAGCAAACATAATTGGGCAAAGATAGGACAAGCTTAATATTAGCTAGCACAAGCTTAATATTAGCAAGAAACAATTTTAACGAGGTAGCTGTGGATGTCATGTCCATGAAAAAATCTGCCTAGTTTTCCTGAGAAGTAGCAGCCTCAAATGAATGGGTAGGATTGCTCTTTTCAGTGTGGAAAAGCTCATGTTAATGTGAAGATTTGACATTAAGTAAGAGTTGTAATACAATTTAAACCAATTCCATTGGGGATTATTTAGGGAACATGATAAAGTGATTTTTTTTTTTTTTTTACAGGGACAGAGAGAGAGAGTCAGAGAGAGGGATAGATAGAGACAGACAGACAGGAACGGAGAGAGGCGAGAAGCATCAATCATTAGTTTCTTCGTTGCCATTGTGACACCTTAGTTGTTCATTGATTGCTTTCTCACATGTGCCTTGACTGCGGGTCTTCAGCAGACCGAACAACACCCCTGGAGCCAGCGACCTTGGGTCCAAGATGGCGAGCTTTTGCTCAAGCAACATGGGCCCGCGTTCAAGCTGGCGACCTCGGGGTCTCGAATCTGGGTCTTCTGCATCCCAGTCTGATGCTCTATTCACTGCGCCACCGCCTGGTCAGGCGATAAAGTGATTTTAAAATTTACAGGGCAACATCAAGTGGGTGGAAATAGCTAAGACAGTTGGAACACAAGAATCAGTAGGAGGACTAGATATTAAAATGCTTCATAAAGCTGTAATTAAAATGGATGATGAAGACACAGTGACCAACAGAGAGGCAGATCTAATGGAACAGTAGACATAAACCAAGGATATATTGGGATACACACAAACACATATGCACCAGGACACACAGGTGGCATTACATGTCAAATTGACTGCAAGGAGTATTCAGTCAATGGTATGGAGAAAAATCTAGCTATTTGGAGAAATAGTGGAATAAGTACACAATAAACATCATTAACATGACAATAGCTAATGTGATATGTGGCAAAAGTAGCATGCAACTTTGTAAGGAAATATAAAAAAATTATGTACAATCTTTTCTCTACATTCTCACCAGCACTTCAAGATATGGAAGCAACCTAAGTGCCCATCAACTGGATGAAGAAGATGTGGTATGTATAGACAGTGGAATACTTCTTGGTCATAAAAAAGAATTAAAATTTCCATTTTCAACACACATGGATGGACCTAGAGGGTATTGTGCTCAGTGAAATAAGTCAGACAGAGAAAGACAAATACCATATACTTTCACTAATATGTAGACTCTTAAGAACAAAATAAACAAAACAAAAACAGACTTATAGAAGTGGAGAACAGATTGGTGGTTACCAGAGGGGTGGGGGTGTTGAGAGGCTAGATGAAAAAAGTGAAGGGATTAAGAAGTGAAAATTGGTAGTTATAAAATATGTGGTCAGAGATGTAAAGTACAGCATAGAAAATACAGTCAATAATATTGTAATATCTATGCATGCTTCCAGGTGGGTACTAGAATTATTGGGGACATTACTTCATAAATTATGTATATTTCTAACTGCTATTCTATATACCTGAAATGAATCCAAATTAACATTGAATTTTAATTGTAACTGACAAAAATTAAGTCCAATATAATTTTTTAATTTAGTAAGAACAAATGAAAAAAAAATACCTACCCAAAATGTTAATATTTTATGGTGGGTTTATAGACAACATTTTCCTAAAATTTTCATACAAGCACATATTACTTCTGTGATAAATCTAAATTAAACTTTATAAAAATAACATGGTAAGTTAAAGTTAGACTTATAATAACTACTTTGGTATTATGATGAGGATCAAAGATAATGAGGAATATGAAAATACTTTAAAAGTGATTATTTAATCTATGCTACAGCTAGCTGTTGTATCATATTTTTAGTTGGTGGATAGATTTTTGCGCCCAGGTAATGTAGCATAACCCATGCCTGATCCACTTCTTGCTTATGGAGTAATGTTGACTTCTGAATATGACATCCCTGCCTGATTTCCAAATTGTGACTTTCCAAGTTCATATTGAACAGTGTCATTTCAATCAGTCAAGAACCCAGTAATAAATGAAGGAGACTTGACTCAGTTTACAGTGACCATGGGCCAATAGCTCTTATTAACCAATGTTGATAGCTCATTTAAACATTAACTTTAAAACAGTTGATGTAGAACTAAACAACGAAGAGCCTTTACAGCCAACAGGGGCCAGCACAACAACTAGGAGAAGCAGAACACCGTGGGACCATGCTACTCTGTGCTCCATGAGCCAGCAACATTCTTCCCACCCAGAACTGCACTGGAAATGCAGGCTCTCGGGTCCCATCCCAGATCTCCTGCATCAGAATCTGTATTTTAAAAGCTCTCAGGTTAATTCATTTATGCATTAAAATTTGAAGAGCTATAAAGTGAAATAGAACACTGTAGGGAACTGAAAAACCTTCCCTTTTTTGTTTTGTTCTGTTTTTTAATAAACATTCTGGAGCAGTTTATGACCCTCAGTGGAGAGCCAGGCTGTTTCCTTCACCCCAGGCCTCCCAATACTGCCTTCCTCCTCCGATGTCCTGGGAAGCAACCCCTTTACCCTCCTGCCAAGTTCTCGGTTGAAATGTCATCCTTGCTTTCTAAAGTCACCTTACAGTGTGAGAGGAGCAATGAAAAAAAATTAAGTGGAACAAGGCTAGCTTCAGTAGGAATTTAGGCTCTAGACTTCACAATTAAAACCCACAGTGGTGCCTTTACAGAGGAAGATGCCACAGCGACCGACTGTTTTTTACAAGAGTTATCTATCGACCGGGTGCCTTGGATGTCACTACATGCAACAAAGCCACTTGCTTAAGGACAAGAAAGTGTCCAGGTGAAAATCCTCGTGCACTTTTTTTTTTGTAAGACCATCTGAAATCAATTATCCTCCAAAGGCCCTTCGAAGCTCTAAAGAGGTAAAAGAAATGATTATTAATTAGCCATACTAACTGGGCTAATAGTGCCAGCTAAGGCAAATAAATGCTATGGAAGAATTATAACACTAATTAAAACATTTTTCCTACGGAGACAAGTAACCCAAGATGAGGTTATCTGCAGGAATGCAGTGAGCTGAAAGCCATCACCTCTGTGTAGAGTAATGGATGGTGTCAAGTCTGATGACAGAAGCCTCTGTGAATTCCAGAGCAACCACCATGGCTTGTTTCTCTGAATGCACGGCTTGGAAATAAGAACTTTGAACACGCTCACTAAGATACAGTTACATGCCCCCAAATGCAGAGAAGCTCCTGTGGAAGCCTTGCTCGGAATTTGTGATGTGAATCAGGGACCGTTGGATACAGTAGCATCATCAAATCTAGCAGTTCTCAAACCGTAGTCTTTGAAGCCCTGGGCGAGCAGGGTGGGGGGGTATCCCCAAGACCCATTTCATCATTCTGTAACATCAAAAATGATTTTAATAGTATGCCAAGACGATTTATCTCTCCTCACTGTATTGACATTTGCACTGAGCGCAAATGCAACAGTGGGTCAAACTGCTGCTGCCGTAGCGTGAGCCAAGGCAGGGGTGTCGCACCATATTCACTGGCGTGTTCCTCAGCAGCATACACAAGCTTGCTCTAGAAAGCAAGAATGCCAGTTTTACTCAAGAATGTCCCGATGAGGCAGCAAAAGGTGTTCATTTCAACCTCTGAGTACATGTCTTTTTAATATTCATGGGACACAATGGGAAGTATGCATAGATCATGTCTCCGGCTTACTGAAGTTCTAGGGTTTCTTGAGGAAAACCATTCTTGTGATAGAGTTGCGCACTAAATTAGTCACGTGTTTTAAAGAATGAGTGTTTTGTTTTCTTCATTTCCTTTATTTTATTTTTTTGTGGAAGAATGACTGACACAGTGTAGTTATTCACATTGGATATTTGGTAAACATTCCCACTAGAATAAATGAAGTTTATCTGTTACTTGGAGGAAATGGAGAGTTTTTGTTCATAATCGAGCTTTTGAGGGAAAATTAGAAATTGAGAGACTTATCTGTCACTGTAAATTTGACAGGTTCCCCGCACTTAAAAACTTTACTGATGAGTTCGGCAGTGAAATTAGCAAATGTAGCATTTTGATGTTATAAATTGTGGCAACATTTGGAAGATTTTTATAATTCAGTGAAGTTTTTCAAATAAGGAATGCATAATGTTTATAAAACCCAGGGTCAAATATCAAGGATAAAAACCATGGATAAAATATCCATTCAAAGGGCAACAAAAGTGATATATTTTAAAGTCACAGCACGTGAAAAGTTCACTAATATGGTTTCATTTCAACTAAACATTAGAAAACCACCATTCTCTGAGTTTGGGTGTAATATCAGAGAAGAATTTCTACAATTACTTTTAAAGGCTATTAAAATATTCCTTTTCTTTTCTTTTTTAATTACATATCTGTGAGGGGCTGGATTTCCTTCATGTATTTCAACCAAATTATATCATGACAATAGACTAAGGGCAAAACAGATCTGAAAATCCAATTATCTTCTTATTAAGCCAAATATTAAAAATTTTGCAAAAAAAGTGAACTCATGCACTCCTTCTCCCTAACTTTGTTTTGAAAAACATAAATGTTATTAATATTAATCAGCAATGGGCTTATTATTATTTTAAAATGAATTAGTATATTTATTACTAAATGTTAGCTTTAATTTCTTTATTTTTTTTCTTTTTTTTAAAAAAAATTTAAATGAGAGGAAGGGAGATAGAGAGACAGATTCCCTCATGCGCCCCGACTGGGATCCACCCAGCAACCCCCATCTGAGTCTGATGCTCTGCTCACCTGGGGTTATGCTTGCAACCAAGCTATTTTTAGCACCTGAGGCAGAGGCTCCATGGAGCCATCCTTAGTACCTGGGACCAACACATTCCAATCAATCGAGCTATTGCTGTGGGAGGAGAAAAGAGAGATGAGGTAGAGGTGGGAAGAGGGAGTAAAGGAGAAGCAGATTGTCCCTTCTACTGTGTACCCTGACCAGGAATCAAACTCGTGACTTTCACACCAGGTTGACAGTCTACCACTGAGCCAAATGACCAGAGCCATTAGTTTTAATTTCTAATCCTATAAATATTGATAGAAAAAAACCCACATAAACAAACAAACAGAAAAGCTCTTTGGGATCTTCATTATCTCTTAATAATGTAAAGGGGTCTTGTGACCGAAAGGATTAAGAACAGTTGATCCAATCACACATTTAAAAGAATTACAATATAAAATCTACCAAGATACAAACTCGGGCTTCTCAATCTTGGTACCACTGGCATTCTGGCTAGATAATCTTTGTTGTGGGGACTGTCCTATACACTGTAGGGTGTTTAGCAGGATCCCTGGTCTCCACTCACTAACGGGATGCCAGTAGCAGCCCCCAGTGCCAAGCTGAATAGATCTCCCGACAGTGCTTCTGGGGTGATGAATGAATTCTGGTTAAGACCCACGGCCTTTGGTAAATGGGAACAGACAACTTACAAAAAAGAAATTTCTGTAGTATAAAAATACATGGAAAAAAAATTCTGCCTTGCCAGGAAGCCAAGAAATGCCAATCAAAATGATAATACACATCCACTTAAAATCTACCCAATTATCAAAGTAAATGTAAATTATGACAGGCCATCTCAGTGAGGTTGTGGTGGAACTGGTACAGTTATATAATTTCAGCAGCACTGTAAATTGATTCATCATTTTGGAGAAATAATTTGCAATGGCTTTCAAGATTCATAAGCACCATTATGACCTAGGAATACAAAGAGCATATTCTCAAATCTGCATTAAATTTGAATTTTGGCTCCTAAACTTACTAGCTGTGGGATCTTCCTTTAAATATTTAAATGACATTTGAAAATTTAAAGACAATAATGTCTCCATAAATGATTATTGTGAGAACTGGCTTAGATAATAATATAAGTGGACATCTAGTTAAAAGTGGATGATTTAATGTACTCCATTCATCTCCTGTGTCTGCCGAGATCCCGCTAAAATGACATAAAGCATAAAAATCTATAAGAAAAAGAGAGCATGACAAGGGCCATTAGTGGATGAGAGGCTTCAAAAAAGTTCTGGAAGACTATAAACATGGTCGGAGGAGAGGAACTGGGTCTAGCAAGATAAAATCAATTGTAAAGAGATCTGAATAAGGGGAGTGGATTTGCCCAATGACTTTCAGACAAGACCCTGATCTTGGTGTGGTAAAGTATGAAGAGTCTGCAAGTGAAATGTGAGGTTGAAAACAGTAGTGCTGATCAAAAGCCTGTACATGGAAAAGCCAAACCCTTGAACATGGGACTCTTCGTGTCTAGCTGCTGGCCCTAAGACAAGAGGTAGGAGTTTTCATCTTTGGAGAGTTAGCAGGTCTTCATACCACAAAACACAGCATGTCTGGTCAACTTCTACAACACCTTACTTTGAAGTACTGATGACAGAGGCTCACTGGTTAGGAGAGAAATTCTCCAGCATGAAAGAGAACAGTCCATTCAAATACAAAATAAATAACTCCAGAGGAAGTAGAGGTAATAAAAGAGTCAGAAAAGTTTCTTTCTCTTTGTCTTTATCTCTCTCTCCTTCCTTTCTTCTTTCTCTCCCCAAATCAAAATAGCCTCAGAGAAGTTTTAGAAACGATTGCTTCTATAAAAAGAAGTGATGTTATGAGAAAAACTTCACTGAACAGCAAAATAGCTTTTTAAGAGGAAAAATGATGATTACTGATATTTTAAATAAATGATAGACAAAGGTTGATTTGTCTAGAAAATAGGATGAAAAGACCAAAAGAAAAGAAAGAAAATGAAAAAATAAAATGTTTAACAGTAAAACTGAAATGCTAGAGCTCTGTGGGCAGAAAAGCACATAGATAGTAGAATAAAAATATTGCCTGGATAAAATAGAATGATTGTAAATTCTCTGATGAATTCTCTCTCTCTCTCTCTCTCTCTCTCTCTCTCTCTCTCTCACACACACACACACACACACACACACCCCTATACAAGATGAGAGGAGTGGTCAAAGGTAACACAGCACAGCCGCTAAGTCTGACTATGGAGCCAAACTGCTATTCAACCCCCAGATCAGCAACTATAAGATGCATGAACTTAGGTAAGTTCCTTAACCTTTCAGTTCCCATCTTCAAATAGGGGTAAGACTTGTTCTTACTTTACAGGGTTTTGATGAGAATTCACTGAACTCATATATGTAAAGGACTTAAAATAGTGTCTAGCCCATAGTAAGCTTTAAGTTAATTATACAATACTATAATGAAAATCATATACTACTACTTGGCACTGAGGTGACCTGCTTTTATAGAATTACAAAATCAGCCATTGTGTATTTATTTAACTAAAAATAGCAGTATAACTACATTGGGAAGCTGGGAGGGAGGTATTAGATGATTTAAGACAGCCAGATTCTCCTCTATAATAGCAGGGAGTAAATAGATAATGTCTGTAATCAATAACTTTAAAATGGCACGTTTTGTAGTGACATTGCCAATTCCCAGAAGAAATAGCAAAGAATTAAAATGCAGTTGCCTCAGGGGTATAGGACTGGGGGAATGAAAATGTAACACAAAGAATGATTTGACTATTTGATTTCCCAACCACAGGCACTGGTTACTTTGAGATTTTTTAATTAAAGAATAAAAAAGGTTAATACATATGAATTGGCTGTCAGTGGTTGGCATATAAGAGTAGGCACTCAATATATTTTAGTGCCATTTTATTCATTTTGGTAATTCCACTCCTGGGGATTTTTCCTATTTAAAGATATAATACCAAAAGAAAAACATGAATAAATATGTTTATTGCTGGTTTATTCATAACAACAAATAACTAGAAAATGACCCAAATTTTCAACCACATGGGAATGGTTAAGAATTATGCAAAAATGTGATGGAATGTGATAAGCCAAGAACATAAGTTTATTGTTTCAGATGGCCATGAATTGGCTATAACCGACCACACACACACACACACACACACACGGTCTCTGATGTATTCAAACTAGGAAAAAGAAACCTGAGAAAACCAAGGTTCTCAACAGAGAAGATGCAGATAGAGTATATCTTAGGGCAATTTCCTCTGGCCCCCAGAGTCCCTAATGGGGCTCACAGACGCTTGGGTCACTGTGCAAAGGGAGTTGGGATTGTTTGTTTGTTTGTTTTGTTTTTCAAGCTGTGGCTTTTTAAATTTAGAATTCATATCCCTATTCAGGAGAATACATCTATGACATTAACAGCAATTACTACAGATATGTAGGAGCCCTCTCCCTCATTCCACAGTAAGACTCAGCCTAGCAAAGTCATGACGCATCTGTAGGCATTCTTCACCGTGGCTCAATCTCCAGCTCTACAATGCTTAGAAAACCCATCTATAGGCAAAGGTACTGATGAACACTCTATGACAACCATGAAAGAAATGTACAATGCAATGCATTTGAGTCTCCATCAGAACCTACAAACGAGGCTGACAGCCCTCAAAGATCATGTGAGTGGGACAAGCCAACCTCCTGAGTCTCCAGCTGTGACTTTGGGTGTCTATCATCCACTTCTTAGAATCGTGCTTCTCAACCTCCACATGCACTGGAATCTCCGAGAGGCCTTGTGACAACACAGATTGCCGGATGTGACAGCACGGATGGCCAGGCTGCATCCTGAGGTCCTGAATCTGCAGGTCAGGGGGTGGGGCCTGAGCATTTACACTTCTAACCAATTCCCAGGTACTAACTATTGGTTCAGGACCAAACTTTGAAAACCATTGTGAGTCCTGGCCGATTGGCTCAGTGGTAGAGCATTGGCCTGGCATGTGGATGTCTTGGGTTTGATTTTCAGTAAGGGCACACAAGAGAAGCGACCATCTATCTGCTTCTCTACCCCTCCCCCTTCTTCTTCTTCTTCTTCTTCTTCTCTCTCTCTCTCTCTCGCCGTCTCTCTCTCTCTCTCTTCCCTTCCCATAACCATGGCTCAACTGGCTCGAGTGAGTTGGTACCAGGCACTGAGGATGGCTCCATGGCCTCTGTCTCAGGTGCTAAAAAAACAAAAAAAAACAAGGCTCTTGTTGCAACGGAGCAATGGCCCCAGATGGGTAGAGCATCGCCCCCTCGTGGGCTTGCTGGGTGGATCCTGGTCAGGGCGCCTGCGGGAGACTGTCTCTCTGCCTCCTCTCCTCTCACTTAAAACTAAAGAAAAGAAAAGAAAACCATTGTGTTACAGGCACAATATTTACCAAAACCAACTGGGATAAATGTTGAGACTTCCAAGAGGGAAGAGAAAGGCAGGTGGAAAAGTTTTCTGAGTTCCCCACCTGTCCTTTGCCCCAATGCCCACTAGGTGGAACCTTGGTTGGGCGTTTTTCACCATTGCCACCTCCTTCCCCTGTTCCCTTCCAACGTTCTCTCCCACTGAACCAAGCCTCCCTTGTCAACTTCCTGAACTGAAAGATGGCAACCTTATCCCCTCTGCCTGCAGCCTATGTGCTGAGGCAAAGGGCCACCTTGGTAGGTTCCAAGAAATTATGCATTCGTCACGGAGGAAATTAACACCTCAAAGCAAACTATAATTAGGAATTCTTCAACTCAGTTTATGCTTTTTCAATTAGGTACTCTATAATTTTAATCATGGGAGCATTAACATGTTTCTATAATTTATATACCTGTGGTATAATTAAGCCCGGGAAACACATTGCTCTAAACCTGGATGGAAGTGATTGTTTTCCATCGCACTCTCGGTGTTACAGGTCCCCGGTGGAGAGACGTGCCCGTTTCTGAGGAGACGTCTGTGAGTCGCAGAGGCCAATGAGAGGCCTCCTGGCTTTGGGAGTGTGAAGGCTGCTGCAGACCCTGTGTTGCCTTTGAACATCTGGCTCCCGTGTAGAATCTGCATCCCAAAGCTTTGACGCCTACTGTGGTTTTCAGAAACATCCCCGCCATTGGAAACCGATTCAGACAACTATTCTTGGAAACTAATTTCAATTAAGCAGGAACAGGGTGTCCTGGCAGAGGAGACGTTATCTGAGAGCAGATGGCTTTCAAGTGAAGAGACGGAACAATAGGCTGAAACTTAGCCTGGACCGGGACCAAAGTTCTTTTTGTACACGGACGCCTCTTCCCACTGACTCCACTTCTGCTCCTCTCCTGGAATTTCTGCTCTGCCTTTTAGCTACAAAGCAGGCCCTGAATCCGATGCGCAAGGCAGTTCTCCAGGGATTCTGAGCCGTTCTGCCAATTCAAGGAATTCAGAGGCACAATGAAAGTTTTTGTGCTTATTCAGACTGAACCTCTGAACTTTCTGAAGGTTAAAAACCTTCCTTTTTCCCCCTCTCTTCTTCCTGCTCTCCCCACAATAGCACATTCAGATTTGCTGACTGCAATAAAAGGAAACAGAACATAATCAAAACTGGCCCGGGGGACAATGAATACAGATTCCACCCAGCTGAGTGGCGTGCCCGTACTGCTGCAGCCTTTTGGCACTGTGTATATTTTGTCTGATCTAAGGAAATGTGGGACTTTTTATAGTGTGAACGTGGGAAACGGATTTGTTTCTCCCCGGCCACTCTAGCCCTCCGCCAACGAATGCAGATCTGTTCAGAGCCAGTTGCTCAGCCTCGCCAAACATCCATCTCCTACCGAAGCCCTGTACCTGCGGAGAAGCGATGTACTCGGATAGGCTACCAGCAGGCCACAACACAACACAGATTATTTCAGAGGCTGTTTGGTCACTGTCATCATCCTAAGGAGACGGCGGCATGTCTTCAGCCCCCACGGACAGGGGTAGCTGTGCTAGTGCGGCTCTTACGAGCTGCTAAAATGTACATTATAAGAGACACAAGAGTTTCAAGACCTGTAACAGCAACGGGACAGCCCCACAATGACATGCAAAACAATTGCTTCCCCCTGTGGTGACAATGCGCAAATATTGGCTCAGTGCAAGAAAATACTTGGCTTCCTATACGGGCTCCTTCTCCACCCCTGAGGCCACCTATGGTCCAAGCCAGCCGTACTCAAGTTGTGGTTCAAGACCAGCAGGGTCATCATCACCTGGGAGCCTGTTCAAAATGCAGATTCTCAGGCCCCGTCCCTTTATCCCCCTGGGATGGGCAAGAATCTCCATATTTCCTAGCTCTCTGAGTGATTCTGATACTCACTCCGATTTAAAAATTCGGGCTAACCCACTTCCTAGACGTTATCCCCAGGGAAGGTGGTACCGTGGAATCTGGAAAGTCCGGTTCAGGAGGCTGGCGTCTCAGCCGTGAGTCAGTCCAGCCGTTGGTCCCTCTCTGGCTCTTGGGACTTACATTGTAGGCCTGCTTCTAAGCCCCAATATATTTCACATTCTTCATGACAGAATTCCTGGCTTTTTACCTGCGGCCTCAAAAGCCTAGTTAATAGCCTCGTTAAAGCCAGACATGAGCCCTGACCTCTTTTTACCCGCCCTCCTAGCTACTGGAGTAGCGCAGTAAACTAGAATCTTCCGCTATGGTGGAAATGCTGTCCAGTATGGTAGCCACTAGCCACACAGGGACACCGAGTACCTGAACTGTGGACAACATAACTAGTGAACTGAACTTTTAATTCACTTACATTTTAATTCATTTAAATTTACCCCATGTAGCTCTGACTACAGTATTGGACAGTGTCAGTTTAAAGTCTTGGCCCTTGAAGACTTCCCGTGTTCCTGGGGCTGCTCCCCCTTGCCCTGGCCACGAATACTTACTTTTCACATTTATAGTCTTTATAAGGTGTGTAGGGAGCCTATAACCAAGTAGAAATGCACTTAGAACGAAAAGGAGGGGCTGTATTGTGAAAGGGGATTAAGCACTCATTTCTTCACCTGGCGGCAGAGACTTTAAACGTTAAGCTCTTCTTTTCCTACTCACAAGCCGGGGCCTCTTCGGGTTCACCTTCTCCCACCTCTGCCAAGAGGAGGCACCCCTCTGAGCAGCCGCAGGTGGCTGGAGCCAGCACTGTGCAGGGCGCTTTTTAGATGAGAGCGAGCCTCCTCGGATTCTGCCATGGCACAGGCCCATGCACTAGCTCCGATGAAGATCAATAGATCAGGCTACAGACATGCACCCGATGGGGGCCGCCTTGAAAGTCTGACCTTTGGGCGGCTGCAGACTGAGACTGAGAGCCATCAGGTATCAGCCGCGCAAGATCTGAGACAAAGCCCTGTGCAGACTGTCCCCGGGACACGAACAGCGTGAGAAGTAAAAGTCAACAGATAAAAACAACGTTGGAGACAAAGCGAGACCTGGGAGAAGGCATCCTGCAGAGTCACCAAGGCACCTGCAAAGGGTTCCTCCAGGTCCCCAGGGTGAGAGGATCCGCCTTACAAGACCCACATCGACTTACACTGCCCTTCCGTCCCTAGTCGTAGTTGGGCCCCAGTTCTCCTTGAAACGCTTGGCTTCCGTGACCTTCCCCTTAAATCCAGGACCATCCATCCACCATCACTGCCAACGCACGGTCACAGCGCAGCCACATCGCTCCCTAGCAGTGTCCCCTACGGAAGCCTCACCTTCTATCATCCTGGTCTCTGAATACCCATCTTCCCAGCCTCTCCCTGCGGTGCACCCGAGAGACTCCTCAGCCCCATGGAGGGTGCCTTTCCCTCCACATCTCTGTTATCTGCAGGCCTCCCTTTGCAGGCTTTTAAAGTCAAGCCTGGGCCGGCTGGTCCATTTTCAACCACCTTTGTTGATATATCATCATCTTTGTGTTCCTCTCGTCCTGTAACAACTTGTGTGTCCCTCTTCTACCCTCAGACCTGCTTGGAGTTCTTAGAGAAAATTAGACCGCAGACGGCTGGTCATCTTTCCTTTTTTAAACCCATTTTTCCTTTGCCTTTCATGGTTTAACTCTGCTCTGGTTTTTCTTCTACCCCTCCGGCAAGTCCTTCTCCGTGGTGCGGTTCCCTGGGGTTTCCTAGAGCTCTGTCTTAGTCCTTCCCTCGGTTCCTATGTCTCCTATGCATTCTCCCTGGGTCAGGCCATTCATTCTCTACCCCCCAGGCTTCGGACACCACTTGGATGTGAATCCCAACTCTAAAGCCCCAGCCTCGGAGCCTCCCTGGCACTCCAGCCCGTTGGAATTGACACGGTCCCCGCGGTAGGAGGTGAGAGCACGGCGACCACACTCGGCTCCGCCTCCTGCCAGCAGCGGCCGCATCCCCGTCTCGCCAGATGGCAGGCGGTCCAAAATAGAATGTTCTTTCCTTCTCCATCTTCCAGCAACTGCTCCTGCTCCATTTAAAATGCTCTTCCTGGTACACCTGCTCGTCTTCCTCGGTTTGAGCACGAGGAATATGATCCAGAACCCGTCAGCACCGGAGCCAGGACTCGCTAAGCGGGGCTGTTGGAGGGGGGCGGCTGACAACAGGAGCCCCGCAATGCAGCCAGGACAAGCGGAAGTGGATGCAAATCGAGCTATGCGATCGGGGTGTCACCCCTCTTTCCTTCTGTTTTCCTGGGGCCTCTTTCTGACTGAACTCATCTCCTTGGGCACTTTCCCTGGTGCTGCTTATAGGTTTCATTTGTCACAGTCCCCCGTCCCCTTTGTTGCCATACCTACCGTGTGGCACAGCCCCACAGGGAGCAGCTTGGCAGCAGTATTTATCCCATTATTCTCCCCCCTTGTTCTTCCTGCTGGTTGTCTCTTCTTGAATGTGGCTCCTCCTCTTTTCCAAGTTGGTGTGAGGGAGTCCTGGCACGCTTTTGGGCTTGGCTACCCATGGTACAACTTGCAGAGCTAAGTCTCCTTGCAATTGATGTGGGAGTGACTCTCGCCCCCCCCCCCCATGCCAGAGTGGGATGCCTTAGGCTCATCTTCAGGCCCCGGCGAAGGTGGCCCAGAGAGCTGGGGACTAAGAGACACCAGTGATGTTTAGAGAAAGAGCGTCTAAACGTGATCTCGGTTTCTCACCTCTCCCCACATGGACAGGGACGCATGAACTCCTCAAGCCGCCTCGGGTTCATAAGCCCTCTAGGTTTTCATTTCCCTGTCCTGACTGGACACTGTCCCAGGCTGGTGTCTGAGAAGCAGTCGGTAATGATGCTAGTTTTGCCCCCTGCAGCTCCACAGACCAGCAAAACCATTCCATGATGTTTCACGTGCTTCCACTTTGGGCTTTGCAGCTGTGAAAGGAATCTTGGAGAAAATCAGACACTTGTTTCCTTTCCTTCCCCAAGACGTTCCTTATTTCTTTAAAACATGGCTGGATCTCCAATGACCGTGGCCAGTCACTGTGCATTTCAGAATCTGTAGTGTTAACTAGCTGTACCCGTCAAATGCGAAGAGAGGTGGATGCTCATGGGAGTGCTGAGAACTTGCAGTGACCTTAGAAGCCATTAGCTATGTTCCGCTGTCTAGCCGCTTGTCCCCCAAGCTAGAGATGCGTCCTCTGGGTGCTACGCCTCAAGCAGTCCGCACCTCCTAACTGACTGGGAGGCGGTTCCTCAGATGTCCCCAGTGCTGGCCTAGACCACACAACCACATTTCATAGCCCAGCCTGCACCGGTCCAATTGGTTCCTAACTCCCCACTCGGTTCCCAGACCACCTCACCCCCATTGGGCTCTCCTGGATAAAGTGTCCTCCTGGGCTCTTTCCTCCCTCTGCATGCCCCGGCTCAGACTATGGCACCATCATCCACCCCAGTAACCAACCCAGAAACCCGGGAGTCACTCTGGACAATGTCTTCTCCTTTACACCCCCCCCCCAGCCCCATAGAGAGGTCATCCCCAAGGCTTCCCACCTGACCTCCTCAGAATTTCTCCTCCATCACCACACCCACTCTCACATGCTTCACCTTCCTTTCTCATCCAACACCCAGAACCAGCCCCCTACACTCTTGTCCTCTCCTATTTGGTCTCCACACTGGTGCCAAAAAGTCCTTTTATTACAAAAAGAAGGATGAATCACACTGTTCACTTGTTTAAAACCCTTTTTCGACTCCTCGTTGCTCTTGGAATGAAACTCCTGACTCTGCTGATAAGAAAGCCCGTGTTATCTGGCTCTCTCATCCATGCTCACCATGTGCCTCTCTAGGGGTGTTTTCTCCCCTTGGTTGGTTGTCCCAGTGGCCTCCTTCCAGTTTCTCTAACTGCAGCTCTGGATGCCCTGGTCTGAGTCTGAGCCTCCTCTTACAGGAACTAACATTTGGAAAACAGGGTCTCCATCCCAACGGGGATGTGTGAGGAACTGTGTGGCGTGTGCCTCAGAAAGGTCCATCCTGAGGGACAGGAGGCAGGGCACAGATGTCTACACGCCTGTCCCCCACTGGCTGAAGGTTGTCCCTGTGTTGTTAAACCTCGTGTGCTTCTGACCTGCCCACTCAGACTAAACAAGATCCTCTGAGTTCATGAGAAAGCCTGGAGACAAAGCAGAAGAAAAGGCGGAACCCCGCAAACCAGCAGGGAACTGTCCAGCACAGCTACCGCTGAAATCGAAGGGGACATAGTGCAGCGACATGGACCCAGGACGTGCTGGCTGCAATGAATGAGTCTGTCATTCCTGTTTATGCAGAGCTATTTCTGCCACAAGGATTTCAGCTGCACATGGGCCTGTCTTGCTCATCTCTGGGTCTCCAGTGCTCAGCACATAGTTGTTTGCTCAGACGCAAAATAGATATTTACTGACTTGTGAATGATTTGATAAGCAAACGAACACGTGAACCGATCAACCTGACTCATCACCTAGAATGTGGTCTCACCTCTTCTGCTCGGTTTGACTCGGTCTACCCACTCTGGTCCCAGTATTTATAAGGTCTCAGTAAAGGAAGCTCACGTGGGCCCCCGTGCCTGTTGGGAGGGGAGGGGCTATGGATCTGCTTTGCTTTGATTCCACACCATTAAGTAGCATCTCCTCTAAGTTGAGGGCACTGCTGACCTTAGCGGGCTGGTCCTTCAGCAGCTGGGGCACCCTAGCCCTCCCTGTCTGCTTGATTTGGTGTTTGTGAAAGGCATTCACATCTGAGGCTTCATCTTTAAGGTAATATTGTTTTGAAGATTTGGGGACAGCCTCCGAGGTAACTGCACATTCCCTGACGTGTCACATGCTTCCCAGCACCCCGCATGTCACAGAGCTTCCACGGTGCTAGAGAAGACCCGGCGAGCAGGCGTCAGCTCCCACCAGGGCTCCGAGGGCACTCTGCCCTACAGCTAGTAGGGCAGGCGGGGGCCACTCCTGTCCCAACAGCTTGGCCAAGCCAAGCAGCAAGCTGAGCTGAACCACTGCCAACTGGACTTTGCACACTTTAGCTTATTTGATCTTCCAAACATGAAAAATGGTCCTACAAGTGCCCACCAAATGTTCCCCACACCTATCAGGGCAAAGTCCAAACCCCAAGTGACGACCATCTTTGCCTGGCCCCTGCCCGCTTCTCTGCCTCACTCTTCACCTCTGCCGCAGCCCCGCTGGCTCCCTGAACACACCGTGCACCCGTCCACCTTGGCTTCTGCATCTGCTGCTTCCTCCTGGGTCACACGCCTCCCTTTGTCACTGAGCAAGCTCCCCCTCATCCGATCAGGCAACACTGCCTCCAAGAAGCTCTCCCCGCCCTGGAGCCCAGCAGGCTAACGATGAGAGCCGCTGCCCTGAGCTCTCCGAGGAACCTCTGACCCAGCGCAGGGTCATCAGTGCTTTTCCGTTTCCGGAACGTTATTCCTATACACCTGCACCATCTAAGTCGGGAGCCCCTGGCCAGAACTTAAAAAAAATCAACTTCCCAGTCACACTAGTCACAGTTTAAGTGTTCAATAGCCACATGCTCTTCGTGGTGACTATTTGGACAGCACAGATATAGGACATTTTCACCGCGGCAGGAAGTTCTGTAGGACAGCTCTTCCAGACTTCAAGGCAGCTGCAGGCAGGGCCCGTGACGTGCATCTCTACAGTCCCGGCACCTGGCATCCGCCAGGCATGCAAACCAGATTTTCCGTTTTACTTCTTGTTGGTTTTTTTTTTTTTTTTTTTTAGTATCTCTTAAATGCTAGCTACTGTCCCAGGAAAGGGGATGTGTTAGTGTCAAGCCTCCCGGTTTCTTGGAGCTCACAGTGTGGTGAGGAGTGTGCAGAGGACAAACCCCGAGGAAGCACAGCGTTGTATAATACAGTGAGAAGCCCCAGAGGGGACAAGTAAGAGGACACACAGGGCGCAGGAGTGGAACCTAGGGAGGGAGCACTGTGGAAGGACAGAAAACCAGAAACAGGTTCGGGCCACATTCCGACGGGCCTTAAGCTCCGTGCTAAGAGGCTTGGGCTTCCACGCGGTAGAAAGCCAGTGACCCATGTAAGAATTTTAAGCAGGAAAGTTAACTTGATCCAATTTGCACGTCTGAAGGACCATTTCAGCAGCTTGGTGGGGGATGAGTAAGAAAGAGATACGCATGCTGGGAAACACAGCAAGCCACCCTGACAGGGTAGAAGAGTGTGTGTAGGGGGGGGGGTAGTAAAGGGATGGGGGGGGGGAGAAACAGCTAACTCCAAAGCTGGGTCTAACACTGAGCAGAGAGAGGGGTCCCAGTGGCCACGTGGAGGTCATCTCTAAGGAAGCCGGCTGGGGACCCAGGGGAAGGTCTGCTCCAGAAGCCGGGGCGCTGCCCCCAGCCTCACTCCAGGGACTGCATTAGAGGTGATTAATCCACGGCCGAGTTACTTTCTTATGAAGGTTACTACAGATACATCAGCATGACAGGCGGGGCATGGAGGGAGAAGGCTCGGCATGTTCAAGCCAGAGCTGAATATTAGATTCTAGTCACTATTTGATTGATCTTTTAAGCAATTCTGGGATTCTGTCACTTAAAAACCAATAAATCTTTGAAGGCCTGGGGAAAGCAATGCAAAAGCAATAAATCTCTATTGTGGAGTATTAGAAAAATAGGCCAAGCTGCCGACGTGGTCTGGCCAGAGAGAGACGAGGGTGTGGGAGCCCCACACAGCAATCCTCTCTCCCTCCCCTCCTGGCCTTCCACATGCTCATTTATGCCAGACAGAGTCGGACCCGTGGGGCTTGGCAGGGGCGGCAAGTGGCAGAGCAGGGGCTGGAGTTGGGCTGACCCAGAGCCAGAGCCAGAGCGTTGCTGACGCAGGGAAGAGGAACAGCCTGCCTGGTGAGACCAGAGGCTGGGGCTTAGCTATGAGTCTGTTGGAGGACAGGCAGACTCTCCACTCACAAGTTGCAGGCGAGGACCACATACCCAGAGCCGAGGGACCCCTGAGAAGTCCTCTTGCCTCCCCCTCACTTCCTAGATGACTTGAGTTCACTCCACAGCATCCCCACCAAGAGGTTACCCAGCCGTCACTCGACATCTGAGGCAACCTTCAAAGGGAGCGATGCACTCAAAGGCAGGAAGCAAGGTCCACGTCTTAGTGGTACTGCCTGGAGCTCTGTAAATACGGATACACTGTAACTACACTTTCATGTTTCTGTCTCCCCAGTGAGGTGGGCTTTCTTTACACCGTGATCTGTTCACGCTAGTTCACTGCTGTATCCTAAACTGCCCCTGGCACAGAGTGAGTACTCAATAAAGATTTAAGGAATAAATAAGTGCCCTCCCGTTCTGGGCATCTAAGATATGCGATGCATGCTTGGTGAACTGGACAGAGCCAATTTGGAAGCTGTTTTATCCAACATTCCGCTGGATTTCAAGAGACTGAAGCACCTTGATCTCTGAGCAAAGCTAGCCAGTCAACATAGGAACTGTGCCCTTGCGCACAGTGTAGTTGGTTTAAAAGAGATGCCCACCTTCCCGGTGGCTGTGAGCCAGAACCCTGCATTGGGACAGCTTAGCTACTGGGGCGCTTTCCTTGCCTGGACTGTAAGTGTCCCTCTGACCTCCAGCAGCCTCGTGAAAACCAGCCGTACGGCTTTGACTTCAAGTCTCTCTGCGGGACACCAGCATGTTCTGGCCCAAACCGGGACCAGCCCAGAGGTCTGGCTCCGTTCATCATCTCTGAGCGGGCTGCTTCCAGAATTCAGCGAGTCTTACCACTTGTCTGCTAATGCCATTCAGCTATGGAAAGGTGATCCGGCCAGCAGACTGTGCTTCCAGGCTTCCAACCCAGTAAATAAGTTTACCATAGATGTGTTCCAGAAAGTTCTCTCCCAGTCCTCCTCAGCTCCCTCCATCAGCATGCTCCCTCTGAAATCAGCTCCAATACCCCACTGTGCAGAGAGAACCCCTGGTTCAGTGTCCCCCTTCAGGGCTGGCCACTGACCCGCTTCCTTCAGGAAGCCTTGCCCCTGGCCATCCGGCCCAGGGCATTGATGCTGACGCACTTCGATGGGAAGTGTGCCCAGTGCAGAGAAGGAACACTGAAACTCCAGGTGGAGAAAGCCACCTCACCTGACAGGGGCTCCCCGGGACTGAGCAGGCTTCAGCATCACGGTGATGGTCGTGTCTGTCTCGTTCAGTGGGGTGTCTGTGTCATATTCGGGCATCGACGGAGCTGGGCAGAGAACAGAGAGAGTGAGCAGCTCAGTGCAGGTTCAGCCTCGCTCACCACTGCCCCCTGGTATCATCGCTAACGACACTCTGGATGCCTGGGAGGAGGATGCTTGGGAGAAGCTTAGAGCAGAGTCACGTGGCATCCCAGGCTTTCAGCAAAGCAGGTCCTGACCTCCAGCCTGCCAGAGGAGGGCTCCTTGGAGGTGCAGGAGGGGTGGCGGGGATGCGGCCAGTAAGCCTCACGGATCCAAAAGTTCCACACCGAGTAACATGCAGGAAATACAAGTACTTCACAAAGATGTGAAGGCAGTCAACCTTGTTAAGCATATTTAAAATGCAAATTACAGTTGCCCGATGCGGTCATTCTTCCTCTCTCTCTTTCTCTTGAGACCCTCCTTCCCCTATCCCCAACCAATGGGAGTGCACCTAAATCTAATCCCTTTTTTAAAAATTTATTTTTAATTTATCAGGATGAGATGATTTGACAAACTACATAGGCTTTGAGTGTCGTTTACGCAATACAACGCCATCTATACACTGCCCTGGCAATGCCTGTTTCTGCCCCCATTTCCCACCCCCCTTTGCCCACCCGCACCTCGCCCCCACCCCCCTTCCCGTCTGGCTACTGTTACCCTGTTGTCTGTGTCTGTGTGTTACGTGCGTATGTTTTTTGGCTTAGCCCTTCACCTTCTTTCATCAATCCCCTCACCCCACCCCCTGACAGCGGTTCATCTGTTTCCTGTGTCTCTGCCTCAGTTTCCATTTTGTTCCTCAGTTTATTGTGTTCATTAGATTCCAACGCCCTTGAACCATTTGTGGTAAGCGCTAGTAAAATCCATTTCCCTTTCAATTTCGTATTTCAAGTTCTGGAATTTAATCCTAAAGTCATAATCCCAACCAACGAATTCAACGTTATTCTGTAATGTGTTTATTGAAGCCTTATTTTGATAAAAATCATGGATGCACCATGTCTAGCCAACCACAGGGGAATGTCTAATTAAATTAAACGTCCATCCACTTGGCAAAGCATTGCAATCAAAGCAATGTGGCAACATGGCAATGTTTATGGTGGAGATATAAGTGAAAACATTAAGCTACAGAAACCCCGCGGGTCTATTATGCAATATATGTAAGCAGGTAGACCAGAACCACATAGGTATTCTGAAAAAAACAATTGGGAGAAAAGGCTCTGAGAAAATTTTGCTTGATGCTGTCTGATGCTGGTGGGGGCCCCACAGGAGATGGCAGGTGGGGACCCCACAGGAGATGGCAGGTGAGATCTTGGTCTACGTGGCCTTGTAACATTTATCCATCCATCCATCCATCCATCCATCCATCCATCCATCCATCCATTCATTCATCAGACATTTCATCAGAACTTCTGCTGTGCCCTGCCCTGCCCTAAGGAGTATTGAGAAAAATAAATTGCGTTTTTACAAGCCAATCTGTATGGGGGGAAGAATGATTACTTAATGCAACTGTGTGGTACATTTTTTTTTGATGAATTACTAGGCATTCCCTCTGGTCTAATTGAAAATTTTTTATACTTTAGTAAGTTTGTAGACTGGGCTTTCTTCACGAGACCACAAGAGTAACACAAGAGGGACTGCACCGTCCCCAACTGTCCCAACACCACACAGTGACGGCTGGCTCTGGCCTTTCTCACTCCCCGGGATATTAGAAATGGGGAAAAATAAGAAGCAACGATAACTTTCCAAGAGAGATACCTGAAATTTTGGTGGCGATCCTAGTGGTGACGGGGGGCCCAAAGCCCTTGGCTGTGCTGGCTTTGATGGTGAAGGAGTAGGTGGTCCCTGGGTACAACCCCACAAAGAGGTGGTGGGTTTCGTTCCGAAGCTTGAAGACTTTCCCCCTCTGGCTGGAGAGGTCGGCGCTCGGGTCCAGGGAGCCAACAGCCTTGTAGTTGATCTGCACAACAAGCCAGCAGACAGACCAATCAGCACTGCACCCAGGAAGCTGGACGGATCTCACAGGGAGGGACAACCAGGGAGGGAAGGAGAAGGCACGAGAGCTTGGTCAGCGAGTCCCGGCGCTACCGTCCACCTTCCGAGTTACCCGGCCTGAGGCTGCGCCACCGCTGACGCCCTAGGGCGTCGCTGCCCGAAAGGAATGCGATGCGAGCCGCAGACATGCTTTTTAATGTTCTCACGGTCATGTGAAATTGAAAAAGAAACAAAATATTAAATCAAACAATATATCGTGTTGCACTTAATACAGCCAAAATATTGTCATTTCAACTTGTGATTGACATAGAAAGCTAATGAGATATTTTATATCCATGGTTTAGAATATGAATGAATGCAGCCTCTATTTATTCACGTGGAGTCGCAGACACCCCAGTATGCAGCCACATTTCAAACATGTAGTATCCCTGTGTGGCTAGCAGCCACCACGTTGGTCACTGTGGCTGCAGGGAGGGCAGCCCTCAGAGAGAAGCATCCCAATGCAAATTATTTGGAAAATGCGTTAAAAATGCATCTCCTGGGCCCCGCCGCCCCAGGGCGCTGACTGCTGCTTCCTCATTGGCTATGTTGTGCATCTTCCCCCAACTGCGGGGCATCAGGATGCTTATTCTCATCGTAATGATGCAGAGACCCAGGTTCAGCTTGAATCATCTTGCCTTAAATCAGCGCTTTTCAAAACAGCGACAGGGAGGGCCCAGGTCTGAGTGTCCTAATCCACTGCCGACCTGTCATAATCCCAAACCCCATCACATGTGACTCACCATGGACGCAGGACGGCACCCTGATCCCCGAGGTTCTAAAACCTGTGCTCTGAATTCCATACCTCCCTGCCCGGCCTGGGGACACACACCATTGATGGAAGAACACATTTATTCACTCACTCAGTGCTCCTTCACAAACGTTTCCCCAGACTCCTCTTGGCCAGACTTTGGGCAAGACGACATGCCCACTGACCACGCACTTGGGTGTCACTGCAACGTCAAGGCACCAGAGAAGTTTCTAGGTGCTCACTCTCAATTTTTGCACTTAACCTGCCATGACAGTAACAAAAGGGTTGGCATCCTGGCACTAGCCCTGGGGATCACGCTCTGAGCATCACGTTTCTAAATTAAACATGTATAGCCTGACCAGGCAGTGGTGTAGTGGATAGAGCACTGGACTGGGACACAGAGGACCCAGGTTCAAAACCCCGAGGTCGCCAACTTGAGCACGGGCTCATCTGGTTTGAGCAAAGCTCAGCAGCTTGAGTCCAAGGTCGCTGGCTTAAGCAAGGGGTCACTCCGTCTGCTGTAGCCCCCGGTCAAGGCACATATGAGAAAGCAATCAATGAACAACTAAGGTGCCGTAATGAAGAACTGATGCTTCTCAGCTCTCTCCCTTTCTGTCTGTC
The DNA here is from genome assembly GCA_037038555.1 of Rhynchonycteris naso. Classification (NCBI taxonomy): domain Eukaryota; kingdom Metazoa; phylum Chordata; class Mammalia; order Chiroptera; family Emballonuridae; genus Rhynchonycteris; species Rhynchonycteris naso. The sequence goes on along the minus strand of CM073001.1, from coordinate 157,002,089 downwards.
TGTCCCTATCTGTCCCTCTCTCTGTCTCTGTCACAAAAAAATAAAACAAAAGTAAATAAAGAAATTAAATGTCTTAAAGTAGAAAACACAGTTTTTTTTTTTATTGTAGCTAGTTCATTCTATTAACATGTATTATTTGAGTATAAAACACAGACAGAAAATGATACAGCCCTGTGACTTTTTACTGACTGGGCACAGCCATATAATCAGCACCCATTTAAGAGAGTGAATATCACCAGACCCGAGAGGTTCCCCTCGCACCCCTTCAATCCCGACCTGCCTCCCGTGGCGAGGGCACCTTCTATCCAGACTTCTCACAGCACAGGGTAGTTCTGCCTGGCTTTGAATTTGTATAAATGGAGTCACATCGGGAGTGCTCTGTAGGGTCTGGCTCCTCTTGCTCCACATGACGTCTGTGAGATCCACGCGGGCCGTCACATGTAGCTGCAGACCACGCACGCTCGTGGTTATTCAGTATTCTGTCACAGACGCAGGATGGCATCCTGGTCCCCGAGGTTCTAAAACCTGTGTCTGTATTCCATACCAGCCTGCCCAGGCTGGGGACACACGGCATTGATGGAAGAACACTCATTCACTCACTCTGTGTTCCTTCACAAACGTTTCCCCACGCCCCTGTCTACTAGCACCCACACTGTGGGCTGCTGGGACCCCCACGTGAATTCAGGTTAGACCCTGCCCTCAAGTGTCTCCTCTTCTAGGGCGAGGGATGTCAACTATATGGCGCCTTACATCACTTTGTCCTCCATCACAAACGTCCCCGTGCTTGGAGGGAAGGACAACTTTAGGCAGGAAAGGGAACGCACCGACTTCAGTTCAAAAATAAGCAGTTTGCTGTTTCAGGCAAGGGCACCAAGCATTTTTGGAGGAAGAGGTCACTTTTGTCTCCTGTATCAAAGCCGTGCAGTGACTGATGCCACGTGTCTAAGAGAGGGGCCAGACTTTGCCTGGGCCAGAGTGAGCCCAGCAGGAGGAATGCCCAGAGCACAAGCATTTGGACATGTTTGGAAGCAGGGCCTGGGCAGGGGTACCTGTCCCCCATGTCCCTGGTCACCTCTGTCCACTCCAGCCCTTCTTAGGCAAGCAAGCTACAAACATCTGCCTCTGTTAGCTTGAGGGCTTTCTGCTTGGGCGCGGACAGGAAGTGCCGGGTAATGACCATGCGCTGAACTGCTGATGACATTTCCCAGGCTCCCCTCGCCCCTGCAGCCTCCTAGGGGATTTCCCTGAGGGATCCTGCTCCTCGTGCCCCCCACATGTCGCTAGCTGGAAAGCCTACTCATCACTGGCTATCTTCCTTTCTCTTCCCCGCCCCCTCTCAATAATCGCTGGTATTCAAATCTTTGTCTGGGGGGTCCGCTTCTGAGAAACACCCACCTGAGACCAAGCGCTCAGAGAGGTATCTCGGGAGAGCTGAACCAATACTGGAGGAGAATACGGTTTCGGTGCAGGGGAAAGAGCATTCTGGGTTCTAGGTAGAGAGAGCTGGCTTAGCAAAGGTCCCGAGGGGGGTGGGGAAGGCCTGTGAGAACTGAGAGAAGGCCAGTGTGATGAAGTGCTGAGCAAACAGGGAACGGAGCGTTCAGTGTGCTGGACTCCTGGCTTCCCCAGCAGCAGAAGAAGGAGTACCTTCAGAGAACCGCCCACCTCAGCTAACGCCCGCCCACGGGTCGAGAGGACAGGCCTGCGCATCCTTTGCGATTCCTCCGCAGTCCCCCTGGCTGGGCTGGTGGCAACCGCACTGATACAAAGGCACTGGGAAGGGAAACTGATGCCTTTTTCACTAGCCAATTCCTTTCCCGCGCTCCAAATTCAACCCAGAAGCAAGTCAATTTCCACCGAGCTGTCAATATAATATATACGGCGTTCCCCTGCTCTCCTAACCTTTCCTGGTATTACAGGACCCTCACTTACTCGTAATGAAACAGTGGGAATAAATCAATGTATGTTAATATAGCGTGTCTTCAATTTTTCATGAAGGGTTTCGCCAAACCTAATCCCCACTGCTTTGTCAGAAAGAGCCTTTGAAAAATTTAACTTGCAAGTTTGATGAACTTGCAACTTGTGGGGGCGGGAATTGGGCTGGGGAGGCAAAGGTGAGAAAAATGGAATGGGACGGATCTGGGGCCATCAAATGCAGGATGCAGTGTGAATCTTCGTCTGCAAGGGGAGCAAGTGAGAGATTTGCTAGAATAGCAAATATGAAATAGTTGTGTGTGTGTGTGTGTGTGTGTGTGTGTGTGTGCATGCGCGTGCAGGGTGCTGAGCTACATGTCAACCCTGGCTCCAGGGGCTGGGCTCTGGCTGCAACAAGGTAATGGAAGCTACCCAGTCTCTCCTGGTCTCTGTCAGTGGCATCATAGCCCAGAGCCAAAGTGAGTACTTCAACAGGAGAACCTCTTCAGTCACATTGGCCCTTAGACTCCCATAGCTCTGGGGATTAAGACCCCCTTGCTATTCTAAGATCTTCACCACCTCCCTGCATGAGCTGGTCTGTGTTGGAGTCCCTCTTGCAATCCAGGCATTTTACAGTATATAAAAAGAGCCATGGTCCTTTTTGCCACAGGACCTTTGCACAAGCTAGTCTATTAGCTCAAAATGCTTTTTTCTTTCTCATGCTTCCCTTTCTCCTAGTTAATGACTCCTCATTCTTAGATCTTACTTAACATGACACTTGTCATGACCACCTTCCCTGACTCCTTTATGTTCCCAGAATCACATCTTTCCTCTTTGGACAACATATTTTACATTTAGCCATGCAATTATTTCATTATGAGTTCCTTTCCCATTATCCCAAGGGGTGAAAAAGTAAAGCCTGACAGCCAATCTGGGGCCCTCACCTGTTTTTGTAAATAACGCTGGATTGGAACACAGTCCTGCCACTCATTTATGTGTTGCCTGCAGCTGCTGATACACTTCATGATGGGAGAATCAAGCAGTTGTGAGAGACCCCACGGCCCTCACCACTTTGAGCAGTTTCTCTGTAGGAAGAGGTTGCTGACCCCGGTACGAGACTGTAAGCTCCAGGAGGGCAAGGATCTCATCCGGTGTCTGTTCTCTTCCTCTACATTGATCAGCCAACGGCCCAGCTAGCTGTGGGGCTTGAGCAACCTACTGGCTCCCTCTCTCTGAGCCTCAGGTTCCTTAAGGGTGAAATGATCATGTTACTTCAGCTTCTGTTTATGACTGATGTTGCTAAGTGACCTCCAGCTTCTTTGCTCCTGAAGGACAGCCCATCTGTCCCGGAGGAAGGACCCAGGGGGTCTGTGTGTGACTCTAGCCTTTGCACCAAGAACAAGCAGCCCTTCCACTTTGGGATGAAGAGGAAGGAGTGAGAGAGGCATGGAGAACAGAAGGAAACAATTTCCAACACCCGCCCCGAAGAGCCCATGGGCAGGACTTGTTTCTTGCACATGTGTAGATTGAGCCGGGTTGTGGAAGGACCAGGGGGCTAAGATGGCTCACTCCCAAACAGATGACCCCATAGGAGAAAAACTTATAGCAGCATCAATTGTCAGCAGAGACAGTATAAACTGGGCCACAACCTGCCCTCCAAAGCCTGACGTTCCAGAAACATCCTCTACAGCGTCTACGATACCCATGGCGTATTCCTGCTAATCCCTCTGGGGGAGAGGTGAGTCAGCCCCTACATTATCCGTCCCACCTGCTCCTGACTTTCTCCAGATGGCTTCCAACTCATTCCGGAGGTCTTAACATAGTAGAATGTTAATAAGACTACAGGTAAAATAGACCAACATAGTCAGTTCACTGAATAAGGGATTAAATTCAATGTACTGGTTAATGTATTTACAACCCCTTTTATTTTTCTGACCCACTGTATAGACACGGTCTTTGCCATCTTAGTGACCTTTAAGGCAAACATAGAAAAGGAGACCAGTTCAAGGTCATCTGCTTTTGTAGTGTTGACTCTTTGGTTTCTTGGCGATTTAAAAATAACATGGGAACAGAGTCCTTCTGAAGAACAAGAAGGCACAGATGGCTGCAATGCACACGCCAGTGACTTCTTGGCCAGGGGGGCCTTGTTGTTCCTAGAGAGCTGAGGACTATAATAGCAGCAGAAACACACACACACACACACACACACACACACAGATTATGGCTGGCATGTGTACGACTGTGCTGGGTGTTTCCAATACTGTCAAGCCAGCGAGAGGGTGTGGGGACCTTGCCATGTTTGTGCACGGACAGCTCATGCTTTTGCTTCTGTTGAGATCAGTCTCTCAATCCACAAATGCTCACTGAGAGCCCACTCTGTGCTGACTCTGGTCTGAGCTCAGAAGAAACAGCTAGGAAGACCTCCAAGTTTCTGACTTTGGGGACAAAGGACCAATACATTATTTTCAGGGAATAAAACCCTCTGGGGACACAGATCTGGGAGTAACTGGTTCTGCCAGAGAGGAAGGACAGCTCCCCAGAGAAGCTGCCCAAGGGATGGGCTGGGCCAGGGGTCCTCAACATGGACTATATAGAGTACAGAATGCCCCAGGGCCTTTTGAGTAAGAACCAATGCCTGACCCCCAGCCCAGATTAATTACATCAAATGCCATGGCAACAAATGCCTGGGCATTGGTGCATTTTTAAAGTTCTCCAGGAGAACTATTGGGTGACCAGGCCTAAAAATGTGGGGGCTGGGCCCCATGACATGAGGGGAATTAAACAGAACTACAAAATGGGGCACGTGCCAAGGAAAGCCATCCTGAAAACGCCATGTTGGAAGGAACCAGAAACTCATCATTCAGTTACAATAGCTGTAGGCAGGATTTGCTGATGGCGGTGGGTGAAACAAAAGATTCCCACAGCTGTATCTATCTCCAATTTCCTAGCTACTTTGTGGTTTCACCGTGAAACCACAAGTTCTTTGACACGTTCCCCCAGAGGGCACAGCCTAATTCCTCCCTCCTCGAGTGTGGGCTAGACTTAGTGACTCATGTTGAATGAACAAGGTAAAATAGGAGCTTGAAGGTAGAGAGATCTGGCAGACACCCCCTTTACCAAGCAGTCAAGGTCAACATCGTCCATGGTGAGTCACATTGAGATCAACGGCCCCCAGGTGTGATGTGATGAGAAGGGTATACACCCTCTATGGTCTTTGCCTCCAGAATCTCAGTCCACTAATGAGAAAATATCAGACATACCCACACTGAGCACTCTTTAAAAATGTCAAGGTCATGAAAACAAGGGAAGATTGAGGAACTATCACAGATTGGAGAATAAGGAGACATGACATCTAAATGCTAGGCAGGAACCCAGAAAGGAAGATGGGACACCCGCAGAAAAAACTTAGCAAACCTGAACACAAAACAAAACAAAGCAAATAAAAAAATAAAACAAACCAAAAATATGAGCTGTGTCAATTGCAACCCACAGACGTGAATTCTCCATTTGACAAACATACCATGGCTCTGTAAGATGTTAACATTCAGAAAAAGTTGTGTGAAGGGTAGAGAATGCTCTGCATTATTTTTACAGCTTTTCTGTAAATTCAGAATTATTTCAAAATAAAATATTTAAGAAACAACAACAGAAAGGCATGCCGGGTTTTGGCACTTGTGAGGTCTTCATCGTGGCAGAATGGAGTCTACAACAAATATTCACTGAGCTCTTGACTTGGCCTTTGCTTATAGAAAGGAGCTTATAGAAACACAGCACAGTGAGGGGACAGGGGTGACCACAGGGATGAGTGCAAAGGCATGTGAGGACCAATTGGAAGGAAGGGAAAGTGGCCCTTGGGAACATATGCTAGAGAAGGCTTCTGGGGCCCAGAAGTCTCCCCTGGAGTCTTACCCAGATGAACGAGGTGGGAGGAAGGTGGAAGTGATGGGGGACAGAGGAGAGTGAAGGAAGGGGAAGCCTAGAGATGCTCTCGGGCAGGGGGTCTACTGGCATCTGCGATGCTTTTGTACAAAGAAGAAAAAGGCACCTCTCTAGGCAAAGCAGTCCCCCTCACTCCCAGTCCCCTACACTTCAGTAAGCTGAGAGTCCCTGTGTACAAACAAAAAGATAAGTCTTTCTTGTGCCTGGTTATATTCCTCTTGACAGATACAGCCCAGCGCCCAGTGAACCCCAGCCCTTTGGTGGGATGTCTTTGTGCCGTGTACAAACTATGCAACAGTAGACAGCAGCCCTACTCTGAGGTCAGGTCATGGAAGCCTCCACGTGAATACTCAAGTGCTCAGATGTCATCGTACGGTGACATAGGCCCATTAAAGGGGAGGTGGGCTATCCAGAGAGGCACAGGGTCATTCCTGAATTTAGAAGCAGTGATGCTAAACTTGTGGTCTGTTGACAAGATAGCATCAGCATCACCTGGGAGCCGGTTAGAGATGCAGATTCAAGGGCCCATCCTAGACCTACTGGTCAAAATATCTGGAGTTAGGGTCCAGAGTTTTCACAAGTTCTGCCGGGGATTCTCATGAGTGTCAAGTTTGGAGAAGCACGTTCCCTGGCAAGGGGACAGAGGATTGAACTGACCAGAGGAATAGAACCCCTTTGGAAGGCCTGGCTCTCACCCAGAAGGCAGGTGACAAAGAAGGTCTGGTTTAGACCAGAAACTGAGGGCTGGAGAGAAGGAAGTAGATTTGAGAGCCAGTAAGTCCCGGCTCGTGAAGGATGAGTAATGTAGCATCAGGAATGGAGGAACAAGACAGAGCCAACACAGGGCACCGGGGCTGAGGGGAGATACGCCTTCCAAGGCTAAGGCTACAAGTGACTGGGGAGACCCGTGAACGTCCACGAGGCTGATCGTCTGCTGAGGCTGACGTGAGGCATGAGAAGGGTTGGGGAAGGAAAGCCATTGGATTTCCGCCTTGCAGAACCCGCGTTGGAAGCCCAGATCCACCGTTTTCCAAGACGCGAGTGATTAGGATATATTTTGTCGTCTCACCAGCCAAAGTGCTTTCCTAACAACTGGATGGAGGAGCAAAGCCCTGGGCAGGAACTGCCAGGCTCCTTGGTTTGCTGGTCTGGGACTGCCTGGGCTGCCAGCACAGGGGACAGTGCTGGTGATTTACCCAGCAGGAGAGTCCTACTGCCACCCCGCAGGGAGCTGGTCCTGAGCTCCTGTCATGAGGGATCAGAGAGGCGCTGCAGAAGGGGAGCTGGCTTGTTCGTCCACCATGGCTTTTGAGGATTTCCAGTCAATACCCCATTCTCTAACTTCACCTGGTTTCCTGGTGGCTTTGGGATCAAACACTAGGAAAGAGCAAGCTCAGAGTCCAGCTGACCCAGGGTCATTACTATGCACCATCTGGCAGCCAAAACTGAAAGGGTGGCCAATAGGTGATAATACCGAGAATTAACATATATTAAGTACTTACCATGCGCCCAGACTGCCCTAAATCAGCACCCTGTCCCTGGCTGCCCACAGAATGCAAGGCAGGGTCCTCCCGTGAATATCTCAGCCCCTTCAATGCTTATGCCTGGGCTAACTTCTCAGTCTCCTCCTCTCCCCTCCACTGACCCACATGGGAGGAATATTCTGACAGCTTCCCTCTTTCAAACCACTCTGACTTTCAAAGGCACAGTCAGACTCCCATAACAGGGCCACCATCAACCCTGATGGCTCTGAGCTCCCCCCTCGCTAAACTGTCATAATGCAGTTTAATAATATGAAGCTTAAACCTCCTTCCAGCTTTTAATCTCATGATGGGGTGTCCTGGGTGCTATGATTTCGTTATTTTCACCGAAACTTTCTTGCTTAATGAGTCTGTCTGGTGATATTCCCCATCGCTCTTAGTCTGCATTGCAATATTTCTCAGGGTGTTTTATTTATTTTTTAAAAATGTAAGCGGCTTGCCTTCTAACTTCACACTCAGCTGACTTCTGCCGAGTTTAACCTGGTTAATTCGCTAAGTTGCGTGACCAATACCTCTCCAGTTGACTTTGGGCATGGGGGTGCAAGAGAAGTTGAATAATCCCGACTCTGCTCCCTGGAATCTTGCAGCCCGGCCAGTGGCCCCTCCGGCAGAGAGCGCCCAGGGAAATCCTTCACTGAGAGCAAGGCCTGGTTCCATCTATTTATCTCCGTGACTGCCAGCTCCCAGGCTTGGCGCAGAGCAGGTCAATGGAGTTTACTGAAATAAACGGGGATTTGGAATGAACATGTAACAAACCCGGAATGTGCTGCAGTTGGGTTTGCAGGGAAGTCCCCCCAATGCCCGGTGTTTTGTGCCCCGCCTTGCTGACCTGCCCTCTGGGCACATCCATGTGTGACCAGTTGCCAGGGGGAGCATTGGCAGTGGGTGCCAGCAACTGCCAGAATACAAGGTTTGTAGGGGATCTGTGTGTGCCCCTAGGAGAGACTTGGGAAGCATCCCTGGCAGCTGCCGCCATGCCTGTTGGGTGCATAGCTGGCACTCGATTAAATTATGTATTAAATAATTAATGAGACCCCAGCTGGAGAAGCTCTTGTCCTCTTGGGTCAAGTTTCCAAACACATAAAAGTAAACAGACCCTTCAGTGCTTTCCTATTGGTGGTGGTTTTTAAAAACAGCCACAATTCCTTTGACAGTCCACCAATCAAGAGAGGAAGCTATGTCCGCCTCTTGAGCCTGGGAGGACTTGTGACTGCTTTGAGAAAAAGAATGTGGAGGAAGGGATGCTGTGTTACTTCTGAGGCTGGGTCCCAAAAGGGCAATGCCGCTTCTGACCTGTAGGGGGTGGGGGGAGGACATGTGCGCCTACAGTATCTAATATGCAGTGTAAGAACTCTACCCCCCTGGGGCCGCCATGCTGTGAGGAAGCACAGGGCACATGAAGAGGCCATGTGTAGATGCTCTGGTGGATCAGGTGCATCCAGTCTCTGAGTCATACCTGTCCAGGTAAGTGAGCAAGCCTTCAGATGATGACCCTGGTTCCCAGATCTCCAGTCCCTCCTGACCATTTGAGATTTCTTACCTAAGTCCCTGAACATCATGGGGCTGCAACAAACCATCCCTGTCACGTCCTTTCAAATTTCCAACCCACGGAATCTGTGAGCATAAGGTGATTGCTGCTTTTTGCCACTACATTCTGGAGAGCTGGGTTATATGGCAGTGAATACCGGAACAGACACCATTTGCCCATTATTCTGGAAAGCTTCTTGAGAGTATGGACACCATGGTATTCACTGTTTGCCTCTCAAAGAGTAGATGCTTAATAAATACATAGTACCATCCTAACCAAGTGATCAAAGTTAGCTCCAGCAATGGGGAATATGGACACCCAATCACTTGTGTGGTCTTTTTGCCAAAATCGCATAACCTAAATTAAAGTGCACAAAATAAACCAGAAGAGACCAAAAGAGGCCAGTACTCTTGACATTGCCAAGGGCTTACAAGACCATAAACAAACAAACAAATAAAATCCCCCCCCTCAAACTCCAAAACAACAAAACAAAACAAAAACTGAAGAGCTGATCTGAATTTGGGGGGTCAGATGGATAATAACCGAGAAGTTCAATGTCAGATCCCAGATTGAATTGTGAATTGGAAAAAGGACATTGGTGGGAAAACAAGTGAGATTCAAATAAGGTCTGTAGATTACAGTATTCATCACATTTTAGTTTATAATATTAATCACTGTTGCTTTCCTGGTTTTAATTATTTTACTATGGTCACATATGATGTTAACATTAGGGGAAGCTGAGTGATGGGTATATGGGAACTTTGTACTTTCTCTAAGTCAAAAAATTATTTTTAAAGTAAACATTTTTTTTTTTTTGTGACAGAGATTGAGAGAGACAGAGAGAGGGACAGATAGGGACAGACAGGAAGGAAGAGAGATCAATTCTTCATTGCAGCTCCTTAGTTGTCCATTGATTGCTTTCTCATATGTGCCTTTCTGGAGGGCTACAGCAGAGCGAGTAACCCCTTGCTCAAGCCAGTGACCTTGGGCTTCAAGTCAGCAACCTTTGAGCTCAAGCCAGCGACCATGGGGTCATGTCTATGATCCCACGCTCAAGCTGGTGAGCCTGCACTCAAGCCCAATGAGCCTGTGCTAAAGCCAGCGACCTCAGGGTCTCGAATCTGGGTCTTCCGCATTCCAGTTTGACGCTCTATCCACTGCACCACTACCTGGTCAGGCTAAAGTAACCATTTTTTAAAAGGATAACAAACAAACAAACAAAATGTGTGCTAACTCACACTGATTAGCTAACCTGGAATTGTGGAATGTCAGATCAGAAGCCAAAGGCTCAACCCTCCTCTTCTAACCACCTTGTAGAAACTCATTACAATAATGAGTTAATATATATGTATCGCCACTTACTGTTGACCAAGCAAGAGCCATGCCAGACACATTCATGCTTTACTCAATCACAAATTTACGAGACTAGTACCATCTTTATCCCCATTTTACAGAAGAGGAGCCTGTGGCTTAGCGAGAAGTTAACTTCCCAGGGTTCTCCCAGCCAGCAGGGGGCAGAGCCAGGCTTGGCACGCAGGCATTGTGAATCTAGATCCTACCTGCTCCACCTCAGTGGTCTGCTGAGGTTTCCAGGGGCTGGCAGACCAGAAACTCTGCTGGGAGAACCCACTCACTGAAAAGTTAGCCAGAGTGAAAGGACACGCCTAGAGGGTGGAGGGACGGGGACAGTCCTGGTGACGGACTTGGGTATATGTAAACCAAAGTTAAGGAGAACTGTGGTAGGAGTAAATTTGGAGAGTGTGTGTGTGTGTGGGGGGTGATGAGGAGACCTGCCACCAGACAGCGTGTCCCAAGCCCCCAGAGGATTTCTCCCGCCAGTCTGAAACTTCTGCCCCCTCCTCAGAAGGCTAAGGCGGGGGTGGGTAAATTCCAGAGGCCCTTTGGAGGAGAAATCCGTCACATAATCACACATTCTGGGTCAGCCAGGGCTGAAGTCTGAAGGTTCACAGTTGCATTTTCCCTTTATTCAGCATTTTTCTCACGAAATTAAAATAGAATTGATTTTCTCCACTGTATCCCCCCACCCCCCATCCCTTGCCGCCGCCCTTAAATTAGGCATTAGGAAAGGAAATAAAGACAGGCGTATTGGAGATCGGAGCATCAATTCAAATCAGCGGAGCACATTTGCAAGATGTTTTATTAGCCCCTATTATGATGGGAAGGTTTTGTGAAAGCCTGATGTTTGGTCCTCTCTCCTCCTCCCCGCAAAAAATGGAAGCTTTAGTTTTTCTCCCTTCTTGGTTAAAATTGACATTTTTTTCTAACACTCTCTCCTGCTGGTCTCAGGTTAGAACCTCTCTCTCTTTTTTTCTGATCTTGCTCATGTGGCATTTCTCCAGAAGCAGACACACAGCAGGTGACATAACTATTTAGGGAACTGTCCTTCCGATGACACAGTCTGTTAGGAAGCCCCTCCCCCCCCCCATCTGCAGTGACCGCATGCTCTCGTCTGGGTGCAGAATGGAACCTCACTGCCTGAGGAAGCTCCTTCAATGACTAAGCACTCAGGAGAAACCGAGGTTCAGAGAGGTCACGAGGCATGCCTAAGGCCACACAGTGAGTGGATCTTCTCTGAGGAGATGGCTGTGGGGTCACTTAACAGCCTGGGCAAGAGTCAGAAAACCTGGCTACAAGTCCTGGTGAGCAGATGGCCGTCAGGAGCATGGCTGCCCACTAGAAATCAAACGTGAGCCATATTTGTTCATTTTTAATTTTCTAGGAGCCTCACTTAAAAAAAGAAAACAAATAAAAAGGAACAGATGAAATTTGTTGAAATAATATATTTCATTTGACCCAAGATATCCATGATGTTATCATCTCAACGTATAATCAACACATACTAACTCATGAAATACTGTACATTCAGTTTTCCTACTAAGCGTTGGAAACCTGGTGTGGATTTCACACTTTTTAAAAGCCCTGATTCGGAATAGCCACGTCAATGCTTGACAGTTGCAAGCCACAGGCAACGTGTAGCTTGACAGTGCCGGTATAGACCAGGGTTTTTCAACTTTTTGTTTGTTTGTTTGGCTTATTATCACTTCCTAAGAAACCTATTTAGGCTTTTATTTTTCTTAATTTCTCCCACAAAACTTTGATTCTACAGGTTTGTTGTATAGCTGCGTACTGGGCTCTGCACGTACCAGTACAGCTTCAATGCACGTTATGAGCATCGTGCACGTGTATAAGTAAGAAGCGGATGGCATTTCTGTGCATCCATCCCCTTCTTCCAAGAACCCGTTTTCCCCTCTTGTGGGCAATAGCACCTGCAATGCATGGTGTACACCCAGCAGTACCAGCCCTGGACTTCCCGTTCTTACCTGTAATGCGTGGAAGGAGGGCTGGGGTGTGGGCAAAGCAGTTTTTGTGGGGAGGCACCTAGCACCGCTGAGTGTGGCACCAATGCTGGTAAGTGGGTTGGGCCGGTGCTTCCAGCACATTGTTCCTTCCCACACTGCGGGCTGTACCCAGGAATTAGCCCCCTCCTCAGCCCACATGTAGTTCCACAGGTATGTGCTCTCTCCTGCCTCGGGGGTCTTCACCAAGCCGTGACAGGGAGAGACCAGGGGTGATGTCCTTCAGCTTGGCCACAGCTCGGCCAAAGGCAGCAGGACCTGTCAGAGGACAGCCTCAATGCCTTCCCTCCCCAAATGGGCACTGAACTGATGCAGGAAAGCTAGAGGGGTAAACCAGGTCTCCTGACACCGGGACCAGGCTTTTCTTCCCTCCCCTCCTCTGGCAGAGGGGTGGTCCCCAGGCTTATTATCTCTGCGGAGCCAAATGCCGTATGTTCTAATTCCTCATCCCCTCTGCAGTGCACCCCAGCATTGAGGTTGCTAACTGTGAACTAAGGTGCTGTCTCTCTCTTTTCTAAGAGCCCATGCTCCTTGTGGATAATAATACAGATTTGACGTCCCAGATCTACAGAGATCCTGGCTCCTCCTTCCCTTCCCATCCCACTTTATAGCGGCCAATAGGATCTGTCTCTGAGCTTGTGGTTCCCAAGCAGCTCAGACTCGTCACTGACAGCTCTGCCGCCTCTGTCCAGTTCCTCCTTGTGTCCCACCTGAGTGAGCCATGTCCCTACAGTCAATGCCAGGGCTCATCAGGGAATCATCCAGGACACCTCTGGGGACAGGGACCTCAGTCCCCCTTACTCTGGGATCCTGCCTCTGGCTGTGCTGTGAGCACGTGGATGCTAGACTCGGCCATGGCCAGCTCCATGCTCAGCTCTTCCCACAATTCCATGTGCTCTGCGTGGCGCACGTGAGAGGGGCTGATTGCAAGGAAAGGACTTGGTGTCCTAACCCAGGGACAGCAGTGCAAAACCGAGGACATAGTGAACAGTCTGACTGCCGGGTCTTCCAGAACCGAGCCTCATTAGGTACCCACTGTGGGGAGACGCCGGGCTGGCGATGAGCAGAGGAGTTGGGTTTGGGGTTTTCCCCTTTTCTCTCTCCTTTTACTTCCTTCTTTTTCTTCTCCTGTTTTTTTTTCTTTTTTTCTAAGCATCATAGTAAAGCACACTCCTCAGATTCCTGTGTTTCTTTATAGATATAACCCCTCCCCTACCTTTCACTTGGGAGGGGGTTCAAAATAGAAAGAAAACGTTTTTGAATGTTATCGGGAAAGATTCAAAGAGAACAACAGCACAACTCCCCAGCAGACTTCCTTCGAGAGCCTCTGCTGGGTGAGTCAGGGGAGAACAGTGACGTGGGCCAGGCCCAGGGCAGGGAACAGGAACACATACTCAGGATGCTGAGAAAGTGTCTCAGAAGATGAGCATTACCTACCTATCCAGCATGGCTGTCCCCAAGCTGGACCTCAGCTGACACAGACATCAAAAGTGGTTACAAGCAGTGCTCCTGAAGGGGGCGACCCAGAGCTTTTGGCAGAGAAGCCTTTAGTTGTAACCCCTCCCCCCCCACCAAGCCTAAGATCTTGCAACCCGCTGCTCTCCAAGGAGAGGGAAGTGGGCTAGGGGCTCAGCAGAGCCGCAGAGACCAGATCCACTGCTGAGCTAGTATTTAAAGTAACACTAACTCTTGATGAGGTCCGCTCCTGGAATTCCAGCCTCCCATCGAGATGCAGACCTCGCAAATCCCTCCAATGTGCAGAAGGCAGCTCAGAGACCCCGTCTTCAACATGGACGGGGTACGCAACCAAAAGGCACGGGATGCTACGTGCGGGAAGTGAAGAGAATCATTCCGTTGATTCTGATGGAGGCTTCTCCATTGAAAAATGTCAAAATTTGAATGAAAGACGTTCGCCAAAGCAATGGCAATTTAAATACAATTTAAAGTGCTTTGAATATAAATACAGAAATTCTTGCATGGAGACCTGTCTAGGCTGGCTTCTCATCTTATCGCTGCAGGATGGCTTCATTGTTGGCCGGGAGCCGGGGGGATGGAGTGGCCCAACCACACTGTCTGGGACACCTAATCTGTGTGTGGGGAAGGAGAGTCCTTCATCAGAAATGGCCTGAGTCTGGCTCTTTCTTTCAATGACAGACAATCCAGGAGCCCGGGTTTTGCCTTCAAAGAAGACATTCAGGAACCATGAGAGTGCTCCAACAGCAAACGGGACCCTAAGAGGAAGGATGCACCACGTGTCTGCAAATCTGAGCGCCCCTGGAGAGTGTGGACAGTGTCCAATGCCCCCTCCATCTTGAATCTGTGTGTGGAAAGCTTCCTTTCCTGTTCCCTGGACCACAGTTTTCCATTTCTGAGTCAACGATGTCAGTGGTGCCATGCACACGCCTGCCAACTTGCCTTCAATCGCTTGGAGGACAGAAACCATGCTACGCCAAAAGGGTGGGTTGGAGCTCCCCCCAGAGGCAGTGGGGGTCAGCATTAGTCCCACTGCAGGCTGAAGACATGCACACTTCGAACCAGGTGGCAGGGAAACCAAGAGCCACGCCAAGAGGAAAGTCAGTGTGCACAGAGGACGGGGCAGACAAAGTAAAGGAAGCAGAGAGCAGAGACCAGAAAAAGAGAGAGAGACGCCTGGGTACCTGACCTACTGATTATCTGTCCATGATGCCAAATCACTTTTCATCCACTGCCCAGGTGTGTTGGTCATGCCAATCTGAGCTGTTCTGAGGCACTTCTGCTTCTTAAGCCAATTTCCCTGATGGGCAAAGCTCAGCTACATCATCACCTCCCTTGCTCCTTCCTCCACATGCAGACCAAAGATACTGGCTTCTCTAGCTCAGGAGCAGCCTCTGTGTCCTGTCCTCAATCACTGTCCATGGTCCATTCCTCCCCATCCCATGTCCTGCTCCCTGTCCGCTATGAGCCATGGGTTCACCCAGAGTGCGGACCCCAAACCACATTAACCCAAAGGGGTCCTTGGGGCTCCCCAAGGCAGCATAGCTTGTCCAGGAAGCAGAGCCGAATGTCAATGCCATGTGGCTCCCGGGGGAAACAGCCAGGAAGCAGCTGTGGGGCGGAGACGGGCTGTTCTGCCTCATCAGAGTCCTTGGATATCACTGGCAGGTAAGGGTCAGCAGTGCGTGGCCAGCATGTGTCAGGTGTCCAGTTTACCCCTTGAGCCGAATGTACACAGAGGCACACCACACCATCCTGCCCGGCCATGTCCATGGCAGTCCCTCAGGGGATGGGCTGGTTTTCTCCTGCCGTTCCTAAAATGAGCCCCTACTCATCCTTTCTCAAAACCAGGAGGGAGCTTCCTGCAGCAGTTGAGAGCCTGTGCTCTGCCGTAGATTAGCTGTGTGGATTCGGAGAAGTTGCTTAGCTTCTTGGTACCTCAATTTCCTCACCTGTTAGGTAGGTCTCATAGGTCTAAGTAAAGAAATGATTGAGACAATACTTGCAAAGCCCTTAGAACAAACAGTGCCTGGGACATAGGACACATATCTTTCATTATTATTTATTTATTTTTCAAAGTGAGAAGCAGGGGGTGGCAGATAGACAGACTCCCACATGTGCCCAAACTGGATCCACCTAGCATGCCCACCAGGGGGCGATGCTCTGCCCATCTGGGCCGTTGTTCTGCTGCAAATGGAGCCATTCTAGCACCTGAGGCGGAGGCTATGGAGCCATCCCCAGCGCTCGGGCCAACCTTGCTCCCATGGAGCCTTGGCTGCGGGAGGGGAAGAGAGAGATAGACAGGAAGGAGAGGGGGAAGGGTGGAGAAGTGGCTGGGCGCTTCTCCTATGTGCCTTGCCGGTAATTGAACCCGGGACTTCAACATGCCAGGCTGACGCTCTACCACTGAGCCATCCAGCCAGGGCCATCTGCCATTTATTAATTAATATGGAAAGATTCAAGCCCTTAATGGTTTTTCTTTGCTTTTACAATGAAACAACTATCCAACAGATCCTGCATGGTCTGGCCCCTACTGTTGTCCTCATGCCTCTCAGTGACACGTCCCCTTGATCTTACACTCAGAGCACACTAGCCTTCTCCCTGTGCCTGGTGCTGGCCCTGTGTCTCCCTTCTCGGGCTGTAGCCATGCTGTTCCCTCTGCATGGCATGCTCTACCGTCCCTTCTCGGTTTGGTTAATGTCTCTCTCCCTTTAGGTCTTCCCTCTATTGTCATTTCCACAAGCAAGCCTTCCCTGTCCAAGTTCCACGTGCCATGACTGGCTCTGAAAGGACCAGGATCATTCTGCAGTGCTCTAGGGAGCATTGTTTGCATTGTACCCACATGGATGGTGGCCCCTAGAGGTGTACAAAGGAGCAGCCCTGCAGGTGAGGGCGATCAGCCAGAGGTGGGACAAGGGCTTTTGGGGATGGGGGGACAGGATCTGCACCACTGAATAGGGAAGGAATAAGAACATCAAAATAAGATGAGCACTGGCTAATATTTCCTTCAGGACTCAGGGTCCAAGCACCAATTACTTAGGCTGATGCCTCACATGGCTTCTTCTACCACTTTCCACCATAGACTTAATGTCTGTAGCTAAGGCACCACTTACAGAGAGTACACAAGGAAAAAGCAACAGATACGCTGCTTCAGGTCTTCCCCTCCTGCCTCCTCGGAAGCAGAGCTGCATGGCTGCTCTTACCTATGCAGTGTCCCACTCGCCACTCCAGCCCAACCAGGTGACATGTGAACAGAGGCCACGTCTGCCATGTCCCTGGCAGTGTCCTTCGCTGTCCATGCTCGGGGTCGCCTTCCAGCCCCAAACCACCAAGACCAGTGCCTGCAACTCCAGCCCAACCCCTGGGTCAAGGGAAGGAGAGTTAGGAGCCTGACGTTTACGAGTCAGTCTATTCACCAAGGGAGGTACTGACCGTTGTGTGCAGGTGAGCCACTGGGTTTGAGCCTTCCCACCCCTGCCCATGTGAACCGGGGGCAAGGCTGGGTTTACCTTGGAAGGACCAGATGAGGGATAGACTGGACCTGAGGATCCAAGCCAGCTGGTCTAGGATGTGGCCAGGCCATCGGCATTTTTGGCAAGCCCCGACCCCCTCCCCAACCCTGGGATTCTGTTAGTCTTCAAGCTGTTGAGGGAGGGGAGGCTAGTTGAGAGAACCTGCATCAGGAGGTTCCAAAGGTCCTTGCTTCCTAGGAATCCAGAATGTAATAAAGGAATAGAGGGTCCAAGATTCAGAGAGAAGATGCCCCTTCACCCTTGCCACCTAATTGAAGAAGGACAACCAAAGACAGGAGGCCTGGAGAGTGACTGACAGTCCCCGTCACCTTTCATAAAGGAGGACAGACCTATTAAGTCAGACACAGGGGGCGGTGCCTGCTCTAACCACTATGGTTACAATGAAAAATTAAACAAATATCAGGTGTGACACATAAAGTAGCCTGTGAGGATGTAAAGATGGCAGAATTCTGGGGAGAAAAAAATTAAAATACTTTCAGAACCCAAAGGCTGGCATTTGTCAACAGGAAAACCTCATCATGGCTGGATAAATCTGCGTCCCCAATGATCCCTGGGAAACGGTGACAAACAGGGCTGGAGAGGTCCGAGGCTGCTGTATGGAAAACGGAAACACTCCTACCCTGTGGGGAGAAGCAGCAACCCTGGGTGCCAGATGCGGAAGCAGGGACATTTTAAGTTGATTCCGTGCAAAACAGCCTCCGAAATGTTATCAGGAAAGAATTTCCCTCGCGCTAACCTTCATCGTACTCTAAAGAGCCCCACGTCTGCAAATACTCTGTCCCCCCTACCTAGGATCCCTTCTCCAGAATGTGCCCTTTCCAGGCTACAGCTGGCTGCGTGTGGTGACAGTGATCAATGCCTCCATTGGGAGATTTGTATTTTTGCTCTGTTTCCTCTGCCAGGTATGCACGCACAGGGCTCCGAGCCACCAGCACGGTGGCTCTTCTGGGAGAAGTTCGCGCCCAACCCTAAGCCCCGCCCCTTCTGGAAGGGAAGTCTGAGAGGGTGCAATGGGTAAGGGCCCAGTCTTTTGTGCTGGGCAGACATACGCACCGCCCGCCCATGGCAGGATATGGGAGTAAGAATATTCCGAGCAATGGGGGGGCGGGGGGATTCCGGATGGAAGGGACAGCCTGGGAAAGAGCACAAGCCACGGAGCCTGGTGAGTCTGAGGACTGAGCACAGGACACGGGAGGGGCGCTGATGTGGTAAGCAGGTCAGACGCAGAGTAAGACGCCTGGAAGGGCTGGATGAAAGGTTCAGGCCCCAGGAGAGAAACGGGGGGGAAGCCGACCCCGGAATTAAAGCAGAATGACATGATCATCCTAGTTTCCTTTACAGAGAAAGAACACAGACACGATCATTTGGATCTGTGTAAAGAAATAATAGAGAGAGAGAGAGAGGAGCGAGGCTGTCGGCTGCTTGCCTTCGAGTTCGTTTCATAATCACCTCCTTCCTGTGATGACTAGGAGTGGCATTCTGTGCCCGGTATCCTTCTCGGTAAAGCCCCGCATTTCCCTTCTGGTAAAGGCCCAGAGCAGAGCTTCCACGAGCACTGACAGTAAATACCCCTTCCCAGTGCCTGCACAGCATCCCCAGAAATGCTCACAGGCAACGGCAGGTGAGCACAGGGTGGAGTAGCACCTGGAGGAGTAGGGAGCCAAGGAGATGTGTCTGTGAGTCCACGTGGGCTCAGGGCACACCTGGGCTCCAGATGTGAGCTAACCAGACAGCCTCAGACAGGGCACCCATCGTGGAACCCAAGTCGAGTGTTCCAGAGGGCAGGAGATGCCCAAGTCATAGTCCTCCTGGGAAGATGCTGGTCTGCTGTCCTGTTCCACGACAGACACACACACACACACACACACACACACACACACACACATGCGTGGCACATGCACACACCCAACAGAGTTATTTATAATGTCAACCAATATTCTCCCATAAGTTCATGTACAAAGGCTACATATTCAAATTCACCTCTGTTGACTGTGTGGCTGGCTTTGCACGACCTCCTTCAGACTCCTTGCCTCTCATGACATCTCTATGTTGACTCCCACAAAAAGAAAGTCACCATGCTAACTTGCCATTCATACTTGTGATGCTATGTTCACACTCATGGTTCTGAACTACCTGCCCAGACCAAGTGGGGCCAGCATCACCTGCTCTATTTCCATGGTGTGGGTTTGTGGGCACTTTCAGTACCCTGCAAGCTTTCACACATCCCCACACCAGACTCTGGCACAGAGAGGTCCTAAATACTGACAGGCTCAGCTGCCAGGTCTTCGGATTACATCGAAAGCACCCCTGGACTTGAAATAAATAACCTAGACCTTAAATCCCGTGCTGCCACTTGTCAGCCTCATGACTATAGATGAGGTATTTCCGAGCTCTGAGCCTCACTCCCCATCTGTAAATAATGCCCGTGGAAGGCATGGCAGAAGGTCCAGGACTAGGGCAATAAATATCAGGGGCTCTGGAGGAGAGGGAGGGAGAAATAGGCAGGGAGAAAGAGGGAGCCAGCATGAAGTGGCAACTGTATTATTTGCAATAATCATAACACCGGCAGAACCAGCAGCGATGGTATCACAGACCCTTCAGCAGCATCAGAAGAGCAGCAGCCACAAAAATAGCATCATCATGAATAACACACAAGTGGCCGGGGTCCTGCTGATAGCAAGTGCCGATACTGTCAGCAGCGGGGCTGGGCCAGAAGAGAAGGAGCTTACATAGTAGTCTCACTGCTTCAGGATCCAGACTGGAGCCAAACTGCCTGAATGGAAACCCCAAGTCCTCTACTTCGCAGCTGTGTGACCCTGGGCGGGATGCCACATGTTCCTGTGTCCCAGTTCCTTTGTCTGCCCAGCAGCACCTAGCTTTCTTTCAGTCTGATTGTGAAGATGAAATAGAATCATGTACACAAAGGAGAGGTTGGGGTGTAGGGGAAGGGGCCAGGCTCCTGGACAGGATATGACTTATTCTACATCCAAAGAAGGCTGCCGAAACAGACTCCCCCTTTGCTAGGACGACAGGGTCCCACGGCACCACGGCAGTAGGAATCAGATCTGGAGAAATCTCTTTCTCTGCCTCGACAGCCTTCCCCCTGGAGTCTCGGGGCTGGGGGATCTCGGCAGGGCGTTTGGAGTGCTGTGGGGCTCAGCCAGAGCCCGCCTCCCCCTGGCCTGGCTGAGCAAAAGAGAAGGGGAGGAAGGAGGGTCATTATACAAGTGAGCGAAAATCTTGGACATACTGATCAATGTCATTTCTGTCTTCTGGGTTTCTCTATTCAAAAAAAGGAATCAACTCGGTGTTTGCTGATGGCCTCAGAGGAACAGCATGGCAGGGTAGGAATCACCCTATTCTATCTAACTTGAGATTTTCTCCTTTGGGAAGCTGGAGGAAGGCATAAGCCCTTGACCTTCACTCCTCCAATGCTCTGCTCACGGCAGGGAAACCTGGGCTATTATGCAAAGAAAGAACTGTTCTTGTACAGGTTTTAGCACGAAAGAAATAAAGGCCGAGGTCATCATTCAGTAGAATAAAGAATCAATAAAGATCAGCCGCATTGAAAAGTGACAGGAACCAGGGGGCGCAGCGTGCAGGAGAGCCTGTCAGACCCATGAGGCGGGGGATGCTGCTGCCTTGTCCCCATGCCTAGAGCGGCAGGAGGAGGCATTGCACAGGCACCAGACCCACAGCTGCTGCGCTGTATTAGCTTTGGATTCCTTTCTGAACCCGGATGCCAGTTTCCCCGTACGACTCTGAGCCGATCGCAGCTCTCCTTGTCTTCCCTCCCTTCCTCTGGCACTGAAGATCCTGTCAAGCTCTGCTATTTTCTTCTCCTGATGCCCTATTTTATTTTGCAACCGGATCGTCTCTTTTTTATCAATTGTTCACCGATTTCCTGTCTTCCCACTCAGCCCTGTGCTCCGTATGAGACTGTGACTTGCCACCTTGCCCAACCCTGTCTTCCCAGCACTTAGCACAAAGCCCGTTACGTAGCTATGCCCGGGGACACCTGCTGGATGATGGAAGGGACCGACGAGCTCTATTTTCTTAAGATCACACAAGACACCGCAGCACCATGACTAAGATGTGGGCTCTGGGTATAGACGGCCTCGGTTCGGACCTCAGTTCCCTCGCTTACTGGCTCTGTGACCACCTGCAAATTGATGAGCTCCTTGGGACTCGGTTCGCTCGCCTGTCCGACGGGCATACTAATGGTATTCACCTCCTAAGATTGTGAAAAGACTCAATAACCCATGGAAAACTATTGGAACAATCTTGACACATTAATAAGCATTCATTACTTACCAACCACTCTAACAGGACTGTCATCACTTAATAATTACCTAAGTAATTTAGAGAAAAAAGAAACTTTGTGTGCATTCCAGACGTGAGTCGAGAGATGTGACATGAAATCAGTCTGCTCTGGCACGTCTCCAAGGTGACCTTGTCACACGTGGTGTTCCGGCTGTGCCATCCACGCCTCTGTTTCCCACTTGGAAGAGCCCACATTTCATTGCACGTGCTTTTGCCTCTGCCTTTAGATGCTGATCCCTCTAGCGTGTCAGACCTCCCTAGTCTCACGGCTACCTTTCCCTCCCTACTCTTCTTGTTCTAGCGAAGTGCCTCAGGGCCTTGGCACGTGATGGACCCTTTATCTGTAATAAATTTCCCAGTGTTCTCCAACTGACTAACTTCTAGTCATTCTTCAACACCCAGGTCAGGCCTCTTGATTGCAGGAAAACTTCCCTCATCGCGCCAGGCTGGTGGAACACAGGGTCAAGTTCTATTTATTTCCCTGCAGAAATAGAAAGCTCCCAAGTATAGCAGTTCATCAAGACAGAACAGGCCAACAAAGGAAAACCAGTGGGAGTGCTGTGGGATAATTCAATTGACAATGACACCCCAATCAAACCATCTTGCGGGAGGCCAGGAACTACCGGGCCCCAGCTGGGTGTGTGCACAGTCATGCTTCCCCGGCTCCCTCACTGTGCCGTGCCTACAGCTGCTTGGGGCCCCTGGAGCCCACTCCCCTCTTCCTTGAGTTCCTAAAGAGCAGTTAATATGCCGGGGACCTCCTCTCTTGGCCTTGGCCCTGGCTGGGTGATTGGGAAAATGAAACACAATGGTCAAGGCTTGATGCCCCTAAATTGTAATTACAAGCTAATCTGAACTCCCTTCCTCTGGGGGCTGCGTGGAAAAGCGAAAGTCTCCTCGAATCAGTGTTGTGGAACTCAGCCAAGAGTGAAGCGAGGCCCCCTGGCCTTGCTCCGAAGCCTGCGCGAGCCCACAGGATAATCAGTTCCGCAATTCTGCAGCGCTGATTGGGATGTGATGACAAAGCCCGCCAGCGCGTTCTGTCCGGGCTTTTGAGCATTCTGTCCGGGCTTTTGAGCATTCTGTCTGGACTTTCGTAAGGCCTGTCGCCAAGGGACGTAAAGCGCATGCCGGCTAGCTATATGCAGCACACCTATCAAAGGAAGGACCTGCTTTACCTCCTGAGTTTTCATCCTTTGCTCCCCTGAGTCCCAGAGCCAGTTCTGCCCAAAGGCCTGGAGGGGGCCATGTGGGCAGTGGGTGAGTCTCTAAGAACTTACATTCAAATCAACATCAGCAGATAGTTTTTGGGCTGAACAGCTACTGCAGGCTGATTGAGGAAAACCTTTGACTTCAGTGTGGCACTCTGATGGGTTTTTGCCTCAGTTTCCCCATCCCACTCTCCAGTTCCCTGTGGTTTCTGGATCCCTAAATAAATAGCTTGGCTACCTCCTCCAGGTGACAGAGCCCTGTCCTTTGAAAGGACTGACTTCCTAGCAGTGAGATGCAACATGCCCTGACCAGTCATCTATGAGGCGATCAGGTATAGCCCACACCCACCATACAGCTGTGGGACCCAAACTTCCCTACCTGGGATCCTCACCAGCCTGAGCCCCAGACCTGCCTGGGCTGGTTGGTCTCATAAGCCGCTGGTGCGAGGGTCTGTGGAACTGCAGACAGGTACCTAGGAACTGGATCAGAGCATGAGCTTCCATCCTGGACTTTGGACCCCAAGAGAAAAGCGGAAGGAGGTTATACAACAAGCTGCATCAAAGCCCCCCCCCCCGGTGGGGGGTCAGCAAATGGAGAGGGAATGAGCCCCCTTGGCCCTAGGGCCCCTGGAATAGCCTCACTCACAGTTTCCCATGCTCTGTCTTGATTTGGTTTGTTTTCTGGTTCTCCCACTGGACTCTGAGCTCCATGAGAGCAGGGTATGTTTCTGACTCATTGTGGTATCCCACATTATTTTATTAGTTGACTCGTGGAAGGGACCTTTGGAATTCAATAGAGAGTAATACTTCCATAACCCCCTTTAAAGTTAGGCATGGCCAAATGGCTTAGTTTGGGCAGCGAAAAGGAGTAGAAATGACCTGTTATATCCAGGTAGGCGCATTAAGAAGAAAATGGCGACATTCGTCTTCGGCTCTCTTGGGAGCTCAGTTTCCCACTGAGACAATTGAGAACTAAGGTTAATCCACTGTGCTCTCCCACCCATCTCCAACACTCCGAGAATCTGTGAGTACTCAGACACAGAACCCATGTAAAATTCTATTTCCCCAAACCTAACGCACAGCATAGCAATATTTATAGAGAAAGGTGGCCGAGAAATGAGGCGGGACACAAAGCAATTGTAACATTTCGGTAATATATCCAAGCCATAAAGATTTCATTAGCTTCCCTAATAGATTGCTAATGAAAAAATAAGACCTTTTTCCTATTTTACCTACTTTCTGAACATTAGAATCATCTTGGCTTTCCAAGCTTTGCACCCCATTTACATTAATTAGAAAGTTCCATATTAAGAAAAGCTTTTAATGGGCTGTTATTGCGGATGATTTTACTGGTGTGCTGCATTGTTCTGTTTAATAGCACATAAAATGGCATCGACGAAGGATACTGTGACAAAATTGAACTTCTGATGGACTCTGGAGCAGAGGTGGCCTTTGTTGGGGGTCAGGGGCCAGGGAAACTTTCTGATTAGGTGAAACGGCTCTTCTGTCTCCTTGGACAAGAGCTTGTTTGGAAGCATCCAAATGTTTCTAACTCTAGAAGTCCACACTGCCTCCTGCCCAGGCGTGCCAGGGACAGACTACTTCTGGGTCCTCTCACAACACTTGGCAATCGCATGAGCCCTTGTGGACAAGACGGAGCCCTTGTAGAACAAGGGTATAAGGAATGGAGTTCAGGACCAATCGCCTAAGCCAGGTGAAGAGGGCCACGGAAGTGGGTGCCAGGTCTGCCCAGGGAAAGAAGGGATTTGCATATGCCTAGGGTTAAAGGTGAGAGGACAACGTGCTTGGGCAAATCGATGCTTCTAGACCTTAGGAAGCAGTTGCAGAAAGGGCATCAGTGAGAACAACGAAAAGTGCCCACACTTAACAGCAATCAATTGTACCAAAAACCAAAAACCAAAAAAGAGCAGTAGGGGGAAGACACAATTGGAATAGCAGGGTGGATATACGAGGTGCCACAGGGTGCTGGCAGGTCACCCAGATGAAGTCCTATAGGACGAAACCTGCTATTCCAGTGGTCTTGTCCCCATTCGTGCTGTGCCTAAATGATCCCACCCACAGGAGTTCTGGAAGACCGTCCCTTGGTCCTGGTTTCTGGATGCATATTGTTCATGGGCTCCCCACCTATTGTTTTCATGTTTAGACTAAACTGAGTTGGGAGTCAATACAGGGTGAAATTTAGGGGGTTGAGCACTAGGGTAATAACTGGGCTCAAACCCCAACTCTCCTGCTAAGTAACAGCTCTACATTTTGGGCCAAGTCAGGGAAGCTCTCTGAACTAGTTTCCTCAGCTGAAAAAATGGATCTGTTCATCGGGCTGATGGAAGGACTAGGCAAGGTTACACATACAAAGAGTTAAATGCAATTCCCGGTATCTAAAATGTGCTCAATGCATGTGAGTGATCACGAGTATAATTTTGTAAGTGTGGGTAGTTTAAAATACTAACAGTTCTGATGGAGCACAAGACACCTGAGACTGGAGCCATTCTGAACACCAAAGGAGCACCCACGGACAGACGGAACATGGGGTCGCTGATCCCAGTGACCCTTGAAGGGCGCAGTCAGCAGTGATTTTTCAGGTTGGACATTCTGGCTTCCTTGTTTCCTTGACTAGTGAGCACCATGGGCTCATTCAGTTTTCTTCCCGCCAGTCTCACAACAGGGCACTGCCAGGCAGCAAGAACAGACAAGACCCAGCCATTTTGTTTGGGCCACCCTGGGTCACGAGTTTGAAGCCATGCCTCATCAGGGAGCTCCTCGTATACCGGGGAGGGTGGGGGATGGTCAGTAACCAGCCTCAGGTGTGGTATGTGGTAAGAACTCAGTAATGTTAGCTATTATCACTCCTATTATAGAAAGATATAGAAGAAAAATGCAAACATATTTTATTTTATCCTCTTCTTACTTGAATATCATGGTTAGGACAAAAGCCCTTCATGCTGTCAGAATCCACCTGTGTCTTGGGTTTAGCTCTAGACATGGCTCTGGTGACTCACAACAGACCCCCACCAGGGAGATAAGATGGCGTGAGACCCGCATATCATGCCACCCGAGGAATAATTAGAAGAATTTTCCAAGAAGAGAAAATTCTCTTGCTGCATGATGGTGTCTGCATCCTAGACCTCCCACAGCAGCCACGTTGAGGGAGTGTATGTATTCTTTCTACATGGGATCAGTGGAGAGGCAGACGCGACAATAGAGATGGCAGATTTAGCAATCTGGGTTTGACACGGTCACTCAGCTTGCTGCCTTGCAATGCTGTGAGTTCCCATCACTGTGGGAATTTAAGATAAACATGGATTCATTCATCAAGTGCTTACGGAACATGAACCAGTCCAGGGTCAGTGATGATAGCTGAGAACACAAAGATTAATAAGATGTGGCTCTTGCTTTCTAGTAATTCACTCTCCAGGAGAGAAGACAGACCCATAAACAAACACTTAAATCAACGAGGTAGTACATTCGCCAGGGTAGAAATGTGTACCAGGTTGTGTCAAAGCAAACGGCTGATGGAGAGCGAAGGAGGCAGAGGGTCAGAAGATGCACCAGTGGGTGGTTCCTCCTTGAAGTCTGATATCTCTATCCAAGGAAACAGCCTCCAATGCAGCACGAGGACTTGCCACAGCATGCACTGCTCTGTGAGAAGCCTGGGTGATGAAAGGTAGGACCGAAGAGAGATGAGACTGAAGAGGTCAGCCCTATTCAGAGCCTGTGGGACTAATAAAAGGTGGTACTCAGGCGGTAACACAGTTAGTGACCTGCGGCTACGGTTGTCTAATTGGAAAATCATTGCAAGGATCCATGAAAGAAATGGCGGTGGGTGACCGAGCTGGAGGTCAAACGGGGGGAAATCTGAAGGCGCGCTGGCTGCGGAGGGAGGGAGGGAAGAGCTAAGGGTCGGCTAGCTACCAGATGTCCAGGGGTAATGTCTCTTAGGGATGCCTGAGAGGACCTGAACGGGATAATCTACAGGAAAGAGGGACATTTCATTTATTGGACATCTACTGGATGCCAGACACTGCTACAATCTCACATATCTTCCTAACGACCCTGCAAGGTAAGAATTATTATCTTCCTCACATATGAGGAAATTGAAACTATTTTATGTGTCCAAGATCATAAAACGGAGGCCGGATTTGACCCCCAGAAGTATCTGTATTCCAAAAATCATGGTTTTTTTTTTTTTCATTAGATCCTCTAAGTTTCTTTTTCAGACAAGTTTTCAGGAGTCTAAGCATCCCAGCTAATTCTTATCTGTTCAAAATCGCAATAAGGCAAGGGCTGGTTATTTACTCTCTCTACTTTAAATAAATTCATACAGAATATAAGTAGTACCTATAAATATCTTCCCAATAAAAGTGAGGCCATGTATTTCTGAGTGATAAGACCCTGCTTGAGGCAGTAATATATATAAACCAGCAGGCTGAAGGCCAAACAATTTAGCCAGCCCAGAGATTCCATAAGTTAAAATACATTTTGGAAGACAGCTTTGGGCCAGACCTGTTTTTCCTTGGCAATTACATGGAGGCACCTTATTCAGCACAAGCCAACTGGCTACAGAGTATGAATTTCTGCTTACAGGGCATCAAGAAGTCATGCAGTCAAGAGTCTGATCTGAATTTACCTAGAGTTAGGGGACTGGGGTTATGGTTAGTTAGTTTTATTTTATGATTTTTTTGGGGGAGGGGGTTATTTCATTTGGAATTATCTGTCAACAAAAATCTCCCTAACATCCTCTTTCCTCCTCCTGAAGTGCCCCTCCCGTCTATACTTTCCATGTGAAAACTTCCGACAGGGCAGTAGTGTTTACCTGGGGGAGGTTTTTGTCCCCGGGAACATTTGGAACTATCCAAAGGCATTTCCAGTTGTCACAATGTAGGGAGGGGTAGAGGGCACGTAGCAGAGGCTGGGGATGCTACATGATACCCTACCTTGCATAGGGCAGCCCACTCAACAAAGGATTATCAGTTCAAAATGTCACTAGTTCTGAGGTTGAGAAACCCTGCCCTGACTTTCAGACTAAATTAGATCCACCTGATTAGCAACCGAAACACCTATTTCCTAGCAGACATCACATTTTGTGGTGATGTTATCAACAGTGTGATTATGCCACGGGCAGCTCCATGAGGGTGGGGACAGACTCTACCTTCCTTCTCCGTGTGGCGGGGCAGCTACTCTAGTGCCTAGTACGTGGTAGCTGACCGATAAAGAGGCGATGAATGGACCCATACATAATGAAAGATGAACGCAGTTAACTGGTGGGTTGTTCCATATGTAAAATCGTGTTACCATTTTTACTAGGTTCTTTTTGTTGTTGTTGTTACTGATAAAGTTTTGAATGTAATGTCCCTAACTCCAACTCTTCTGTAATCCCTGTGGTTTTTTAATTGTGCATTTTGCAAAGCATGGTGATTTTTGGGCATGCATACTACTTTTATCTCCTACCCCCCACACCCCCCGGCTTCTATCAGAACTGACTTACTCCCAAGGGCCAGCTAAGTAAAGGGGAGTGGACTGTTTTCCTGCCGGACGAGCCTGGGCTCACTCATGTAGCTGTTGTCGGTCAGTTATCTGAAGTCTCAGCAGGGTTGGCGGTTCCAAGATGGCCTCCCTCACGTGTCTGGCAGTTAGTGTTGACTACTGGTTTGGATACTTTGGTTCTCATTTGATTTATCATTTTTTGGAAGACCAGACTGGGATTCTTCACAGAATGGTGGCCTTGGGGGCCAAGAGGGTTAGAATGAACATTTCAAATCCAGTCCCTTGAAGACCTAGCATTCACACTCTCTCATCAACACTTCTGCTACATTCTGTTGGTCAGAGCAATTCACAAGGTCAGTGCAGATGACTGGAGGTGGAGAAATTAGATTCTTAGATTCTCTTCGCACTGATCCCAATGTGGCAAGGCCACATTACAAAGGAACATAAGCACAGGGAGGTGTGATTCGTTGGGAATTGTTATGAAGCAATCTAAGAGATGAATTATAACAAAGTATTCAGTTTTCTTCAAATTCAGTAGGCCTTCTGAGGATTTTCTTGAAGGCAATTTAGGTTTGCCTTTGGAATTAGTTGTCTGGGACTTTCTGGGGACCAGTGAGGTGGGGCCACTTGGGCTTTGTTATGCAAAACGGCGCAGTGGGATCATTATGGTAGCTTATTATAAGAGCAAAGGCAGTCAGAAGAATGATGTAATATCCATGATCATGGATTAGCATCTGGGGTGGAGTTTACTGAATATGATATGGTGTCTTACATTGAGATTGTCCCAGAGACTCGTGTCTGAGTCCCAGGGTAGGGGACAAAGAGTGCAGCTTTAGTTATTTTTAAATGGATGCCCATGCTATTGATAATGTTGCTGGTAGTCAGTAGCATCATTGGTTTCAATGCTGGAGCTATTAGTCAACCCCATTTAGCAGTCAGGGATGAAAGAGCCTGTCCCTATGAGCATCAGCAGCACTGGTCCAGGCATCATGATTAATCTAGTGCCTTGCAAGGCTATCTGACACTATCCCTTGGCAATAGGAACTATGGTTTCCTCAGAGGTCATTGCTCACATAACTACAGCACAAGGGATGCAGCAATATAGGTTAAATACAATTATGTAGGTCCTACCTACCATTGACACCACTTTTCACCATGGAAAATGTCATGTATTTTTCAAATATGTGACTTACAAAATAACTTTGGAAATATCACCTTTTATAAATTGAAGATGGCCTGTAACTTGGTTGCCTTAGCAACAAATGAGATTGAACATTAACGTGTGAATCCAGATGATCATTCCAGGAAGACAAGCATAGCCCCAGTCCACTTTGGAATGCACCCGTCAGTACTATCCACGTCAACATCCGACATGGTCCTAAGGTATCTCACGTTGTCTTTAACCTGATGCAGAGTTATGTGCGTTTCCATGGCTACACTTTATTTTTCTCATTATTACAGAGACAGCAATGTGGAGCCAAACAGATTATTGACTTTGAAGGCAAACCCTCCTAGTGTCTGATTCAGGACCATAGTTGTTAGAATATTATAGGACTCCCATATGGCATCTTCTCCTCTACAGAAGAATGACTCTAGATGGGCACTGTTGATTGATTGATTCATTTATTCGTGTGTGTGTGTGTGTGTTTAGTGATAATTCATCTTTCGCCAGGTCCTGAGGTCCTGTGCTAGATCCTGGGGATACAAGTACGGCCGTTAAAATTTTTGCTCTCAAGGAGCTCAGGTTTGGAGAGAAAATGACATTAAATTTATGTCACAAGAAGGGACAACATAAAGATGTTTGCAAAACTGGGAACCCAGATGAGCCCAGATGAGGATGGGACTATCCCTCTCTGAGTGCATCAGGAAAGACCCTCAAGGAGCCGCCACTTGCTGGATATGGAAGTCTGAATGGTGCAGAAGACCAAGAAACACCTGTGCCGAAAGAACCGTTTCAGACAAAGGCTGGAACCGGAAGCACACGGTGCATCCGGGCACGCCAAGCCCTCTGGTGTTCTCAGGCATGGAAGGAGAAAGGAAGGGCCCTGCTGGGCTTTGCAGAACAGTAACTGCTGAGGGGGTCTGAGCAGTGGGGCCACATGGTCACGTGCACATCCCATAGACTTGGTGGTAGCAACTTTGAGCATGAGTGAAAGGAAGACAGTAAAGCTGTGTGAGGTTATTTCCAGAACTGGGGCCCGCAGGGGTGATGGGTTGTTCACTGTGGGGACTTTACTGAGGGAAGCAGCACTCGGTGGCCAGTTGGATGTGGGGTTTGAGGAATAGGATGGAGTCCAAGATGTCTCCAGGTTTCTGGCTTGTGTATGGTGGGTCTACTTTTCTTCTTTTTTTTTACCAGGACAGAAATACCACTTTTTTTTTTTTTTTTAACCAGGAGCAGAAGCAGTGTTGATAATTCAGAGTTTGATCTGGAATAACTAAAAATGTCAAGATGGTTTGCAAAAACAAAAACTCAATGTTTACTTAAAAACAAAGAAACAAACAAACTCTATCAGGGTTGACATCATAATGTTTTGCAGGCTTAGTATCTCAGAAGCTTACTGATTTAGTCCCACCCCTCAACTACCATCCCTCTGAATATCTCCTAACAAAACAACATGCAAAGGAAGTTCGCCAAATCAAGCCATTGCTTAACGTGCACCTTGACAGGCTGGTAGTGAGGGGCTGGGTAAGTGAGTAAAGTGATAATAACAATATTTACGCCATATTTTGTAGTTTTCAAAATGCGTCTACCCAATCAATCTCCCTGTAATAACAAGCCTTCAAGGAAAATACAAGTATTATTTTTAACCACTGTTTTACAGATGACACACATATATACACACAAAAGCACAGAGGCAGCCATGGAGTGCCGGAAGGAGACCGGCCCGCGTCGGAGCTGATTCCAAAGCCATCGCGGTCGGTGCGGCGCAGGTGGGCACTGCATGCATCCTCATTCTCTCCAAGCCCCGAGGCCGACCCCGTGGAACGGGGTGGCTCATGTGAGGGTTGTATGCTATAATGCGTGTGCCCGCACCAGCTTAACGAAAGGATGTTCAAATCCCAGGCATCCCCGCTCTTACAGTCAGTCTGATCAACAGGCAGTGGAGGCAGATCACTGGAACAAGCTCGAAGGCCTTGAAATGACCTCTTTTAAGATACTGAAGATCTCTTTAACACCATATTTAAAATAATTCATAATTGTTGCTCTTGATTGGCTATGCGGGGCAGCGGGGCAGTGTGTGTTGGCTAGAAAGAACTGGTCACAGTTGGTGGACACCTGGGCTATCAATCTGATCCTTTGTCTTGAGGAGTTGGAATTGGGTCCCTCTGGTTACAAGGGGCTAGCAGAGCACATTTTTGGCATGAGAAGAAAAGTGATTAGTAGAGTGAAGCGGGTTTGCAGAGAAAGTGGGGTGAGGAGTGCTGTGAAGAAAGAGAGAGAGAAAGATGGAAGAGCCAGAGCCAGCTGCTGCCTTGGTTTCTGTTGTGGATCTTGGTTCCTCAAAGCTTCACCGACTTGAGATCTGTGAGTTATCCCTGTACCTTTCCAGCCAATCTTCCTCTCTTGATTAAGCCAGGTGGAGTAGCTTTCTGTTATCTGCAACCAACCAAGCTTAGCCTAAAACAGACGAGGGTCTATTTTCAGATAATTGGGCCCAAGAGGCTAGAGGCAAGCACACAACCAACATATTTGTGAAAAATGCAAAGATATTTACATGCTCGTTCTCAGAAAGATGCCCTATTTGCTCACGGAGGACAGAGCAGTGGAAAATGAAAAGGTCCGCAACAGTATGGAGCCAGCTCTGAATGGGTCTGGGTCTGACCCAATGACCTATATCCAATGATATGCAGCCATCAGGACAGAGAGACAGAGAGAGAGACAGACAGACAGAGGGAGGGAGAACAAGAGAGAAGGGGACTCAACAATCTAGTTTCCAACAGAGGAAAAGAGATAACAATGCCCAGTGTGGACTATAAACCATTTAATATCGAGCAACTTGCAGCGTTGGCCAGAGCACCAGCTGCCACTCATGCCGCATGGGTCTTGCATCTCTCTGGAGAACTGTGGAGTGCTGTAGCCCTGCGTGTTGTGTCCCTGCATGTGTGCAAATGCTTATACGTGTCCAAGCACGAATACGGGCGCTGCAAGGGCTGCAATAACATTTGACTCCACGAACAGCTAACATCAGCAACTCCAGCACAGGCATGACTTTAAAAAGATGTCTCTTTCATTATTTGAAATGCGGTACTCACATAGACGACTTGGAAAATATGTACAAGTAAACTGAATAAAGCCTTGGTCCTATTACCCAGGACAGCGCGCTAAGTATTTTCATGCGCCTCCCTCCACATGTTTTCTTTTCTCCCAGTCATTTTTACACAGCTTCCGTTATTCTGGACATATGGTTTTGCAGCCTGCGTTGGTGGCTGATTTTATTATATGAGCCTGCATCCTTGACTTTTGAACCTCCTCATAAAAACATTTTTAATGACTCCATAATATTCCATCATGGTAAGTACCATCATTCACCTAAAAAACTCTGTTTCTTGATATTTCAGTAGGTTCATTTTCCTCACAGTTACAAATGATGCCACAGCGATGAGTTTTGTTAGCGCAGTTTCAGACTTGTCCTGGTGAGTGTGTCACAGACAGTGACCTTTCTCGTGTGCTTCACAGATGGTGCCTTTTACGAGCAACCTGTGAGTGTTAGATTATATGGTTTCCAGATGACCTTTTTAGGACCCATGGAATTAAAAAGAATTGACCTCAGGGTTTCATTTTAATATCAGAGAGACTAATATACTTTTTTGCCCTGAAGACTCCCAATCTTTAATTGCTCTTTTTAATATGCAAATGATTAAGTGATATCTTGAAACAAGATTGCCCTACTCATGACTGGATCCATAAACAAAGTTCTACAGAAAGGTGCCTGAGGCTAAGGATCTCTCTCTCTCTCTCTCTCTCTCAGCCCTCCCATCATGCTCCCAGCTCACACGGCCTCCTCCCCCACCTCACTCTGCTCATAGGACCTGTGCCGCCTGTAGCCTACTGGTTGGCCACATTCAAACTTCCTGTTTGAGACACGTGACCCATTCTCACGATTGATGTGTGGAGACTTATCCTGATTTATTGTATCTAAGGAAAAATACCGGGCTCTTTGGTCTCCTTTGCACGGGAGTCCACCTTCTCAGCCTTCTAGGTCCCCTGGGCTTTTGCCCAGTTCTCCCAAGTCCACGTGGAACCTCACCCTGATCCTCAGGTGAACGGGGGTGGGGTAGGGGGAGCAACTTCCCCCACATTAAAATCCAAATTCAATGCTGTTCTCCACCTGAGGACAGGACGAGGTAGAGGCTGGCTAGATAGATCGGCACCGAACTCCAGTCTTCTCCTGTCCACACAGCTAGGCAAAGCTATAAACTCAGCAGTGGAGTATGCCTGAGTTCTGGCAAGGGGAAGCGAAACAGGTTCATGGACACAGTGAACAGACTGACGGTAGCCAGAGGGGCGGGGGGTTGGCGGACTGGGTGAAGAGAAAGTGAAGGGTTTAAGAAGTACCCATTGGTACTTAAAAAGAGCCACAGGAATATAAAGTACAGCATAGGAAATAACCACTACGTTGTACACCTGAACTAATACAAAATAATATGGAATGTAAACTATCATTGAAAAATAAAATTAAAAAATGATAAAAGTTATTTATTAAATGTTTTTTAAAAAAAAAGCGGGAGGGTGGGATAGGGAGGAGGGGCGGGGCACAGGGAAAACCAGATAGAAGGTGACAGAGGACAATTTGACTTTGGGTGACGGGTATGCAACACAATTGAATGATAAGATAATCTGGAGATGTTTTCATCGTACATATGTACCCTGATTTATTGGTGTCACCCCATTAAAATTAATAATAATTTTAAAAAAGCAACAAACTGCATGGGAGAAGATATCTGCAAGTGGTATTTCTGATAAGGGGTTGTTATCCAAAATATATAAAGAGCTCATAGAACTCAACAATAACAAAATACCTGACTAAAGATTATGCTAAGTGAAATAAACCAGAGAAGGACAAATACAGCATGGCATCAGTCTAAAACAACAACAGCAAACATATAAAGAAGGGGGAACCACATTTCCCTTTAAAGCTTACAATAAAGTCAGCAGAACCAAAATAGCGTATTATTGCCCCAGAAGCAGAAAGTCATTCAGTGGAACAAAACAGGATATCCAGAGCAGCTCAAACTTCCTATGAGTACGTAACAAGTGACCAAGTTTGACTTTTAACTCAGAGAAACCTATACATGTATTGTATTTGAAGATGTCTGGTGATTATGGAAGATGTTTTCTTGATAAACAAGGAAAAACTGGTAACTAGTCTACCAGCAACGAAATTAGGAACTACAGTTAGAGAATCAGCCATGCATATCAAAAATGATTCCCCCAAAAGAACTAGCTCCCCCCTTAAATAGGAAACTCACCCTTTTTTTGCTAAATCCAGCCTGAATTATTTTATTCTTGTTTTATTTTTTTAGTGTTTATCTATTGATTTTAGTGAGAAGGGAAGGAAGAGAGAGAAAACAGGAACATCAATCTGTTTCTGTGTGTGCCCTGACTGGGGATTGAACTGGCAACCTCTGTGCTTCAGGATGATGCTCTAACCAACTGAGCTAGCTGGCCAGAGCCCAACTTGCATTTTTAAAGAGCAAACTATCTATATGCTGCCTATATGTGGGTGACCAAAGAGCTAAACTGATTATAGACAATTTATCTAGCAATACAATAATGAAATTATAGGAAAAACAATGGTAACTGATAAATCTGTTCAGTCTAAGTTGGGTTGTCCTAAAATGGGAGTTACAATACTGCAAAACATTTTTTTGAAACAAAAACAGGAATGATGTCAAATTAGATGAAGTCTTTGTAGAAATTGGTGATTTAACGACTTCTTGTGTTATAAAATACCAACAGGGGGTTGGAAGGCAAAGCATTTGAAAGAAGCAGCAGTCTCAAATAATCTGTGGCTCTACTGCTTTCTGATTTAGTTGCAGAAGAAAACATTAAAGAAAATACAAGGAAACTATGACAATGCAAGATGGCGTTTTAGTAGTCCCGTCAGGACAGGGTTTGGCACAGCCCACGGTTCAACCCCAGCCTTCCCTCTGATTCTGCAAGTAGTGTTATTGGAATATGGCCACACGCATATGTTACCTAGTGTCTGGGATTGCTTTCACACCACCTACTTGAATGAATGAATGAAAGAAAGAAAGAAAGAAAGAAAGAAAGAAAGAAAGAAAGAAAGAAAGAAACTTATTTAATTCTAAAACCAGAGCAGACTATACAGTCTCTGGCAACTCAATAAATTTAGAAAGACATAACAGATGCCAGAACAAAGAAACAAAACCCAAAACCATGTGGAAATTTAAAGAATCTAATCAAAATTTAATTCATATAAAAAAATTCAAAACCACAGTTTGTTCCAGTAATTCTAGAAAAGAGCAATAACTATTATGTTTCACACAAAAACTTAGGGAATGCTGCCAACACGCATATTTCGTCGTTTCATTACATACAAAAACAGTGAAAATAAATTATTGAAGGCATTTAATTAAAAAGAAAACTCGACATGAATATCGGAGGTAAGGAGAAGAAGGAATTAATAAGTAAAAAGTAACAAAAATGTAGATTCCGAAGACATAGTTAAGATTTAATTTGTTGGAAAGCAAACCAATAATAGACTAGATAAACCGACAGCTAATAAAAATCAATAACAGAAACACATAAAACAAAACAAAAGACACCCAACACAAACATATATAAAACAAGTTCGCAGAACTGAACAGAGAGATATGCAAATCCACAATGATAGCTGGAAACTTCAGTACGCCTCTCCTGGTACCTAACAAAACAGTAGACAGAAAATCATTAAGACTAGAGAACAGGAGCTGAGTGAAACTGTGGACCAGCTCGATGTAATTAGCATTTGTAGCACACGACACCTAACAGCAAAATATGTAGTCTTCTCCTATGCACCTGACACATTCACCCCAACAGAATATACCCTGGGATATAAAACAAAACTCAGCAAATACAAAAGAACTGCCATCACAGGAAATGTGTTTTCTGATATAGATTTAAACTAAAACTTGTTAACAGAAAAATATCTGAAAGTCTCCCAATATTTATAAACCATGCAAAACTTGGTCAAGTCAGTTCTGTTACAACGCTTCTCTTGAAAACTCAAACTTGTGTCATGGGGGATAATTTGAACAGGACCCAAATGTTTGACTCTATGTCATTCGTGGGTCTCAACCATCTCCTTTATGGGTGTGCCAGCTGAGGCCAATGGGAGACATTCTGCTGGTGAAATGTTGGCCACATTTGCTGGCCTGGGTGTTTAATAAGTTACTGTCGCAGTTGATGCGGAGAACAAAAGAGAAGGAGTGGCCCCATGCTTGACACGTGCCCACACAAAGTTGCCCACAAGCAGTCACAGCCTCATTAGAGCCATCATGATCTCTCCCTTAGCAGTGCCCCGTGGGAAGTCAGATTCATTGATGATTTGGTCTTTCACTTGTTCAGTATTCACTGAGCACTTGCAATGTGCTGGGAGCTGCTCCAGGCAGCTGGGAGGCATCAGTGCACCAAACAGACCCCACTGCCCCTCCTCCTGGAGCGGATGTTTACGTTGCAATAGGAGGCAGCCCTCAGGAAGGCGTGGTGAGCCTTTGGGAAAGGAAAGAGGAGGCAGATCATCGTGTTTAATGGCCTCTGCCTCTGCCTACCCCAGGACCACAGGGAGGTGTCCAGGCTGGACACTCTCTCCGGTGGACGGGGCTGGGGCACCTGCTGCAGCAGGACTTCCATGACCTAGCCTGGCCAGGTGTTCCTGGGGGACAGACCCCTCGCTCCACACAAAACACGCCTGATAATCTAGGGGTGCCTCTACCCCACCTAAGCAGTTTGCTCCTGCACCTGTTCTGATCTGATCTGGACACTGACTCTGAGGGCTAGCTCGTCTCTCTCACGCTGATTACTGGCTAGGTTCCCTGCTCCCTACCCTGCTGTGTAGACATGTTAACCACTTCCACATTATTTCTCAAACACTGTGTTCTAACCCGTGGTCTTCACTGTGGAGGTGGAGACGTAAGAGAAAGCAGTAGTCCGTTTGAGGGTCCAATCCTGGGTCTAATCCATATGTATACTTCGCAGTTGCCAGTTTAGGACAAGACCTTCCGAGGTGTGTGTGTGTGTGTGTGTGTGTGTGTGTGTGTGTGTGTGTGTGTGTGTGTGTGTATGCATGCATGCCATGGGTGTAATGTAAAATTTTCTGGTGGCCAGATGTGAAAAACTAAAATGAAACAGTAAATATACTCAACCTAGTATATTCAAAATTGTGTCATTTTAACATGTAATTAATTTAAAAATATTGAGGTATCTTACATTCTCTTTTTCATACTCAGACTTTGAAATATAGTGTACCTTTTCCACTTAACAGCACGTCTCAGTTTATACTCACGCTTTTCAGGTGCCCAGCAGCCGAATGTCAGTTTCCTCATCTGTACAATGGGAACACAATTGCCAGTTCTGTACGGTGCTGAGGGCAAGATGAGTTCATGCGGGAGGACTCCTGGCATATGGGAGGGCCTTAATAAGTGTCAAGCTTTTCTCCTCTTCATGTGATTCATGCATTTTGAGCTTGTGGGGCAGCAGCTCATGTTTGCCTCAAAACATAAATGAGCTTTTAAGACATAATAGATGTTAGCGTAGCCATTATTTTGTTCTATTTTGTTATTTTTCTCCAGTTTCTATTTTATCCCTAAAATGTCCAGGAAGATTACGCTCTGTACTGGGTTAAAGTGCATCCCCTCACCAAAAATAAACAAACAAACAAATAACAAAAACAAGAGGATAAGTTTAAGTTCTGACCATCAGTATCTATGCATGTGACTTTATTTGGGAAAAGGGCCTTTGCAGATGTGAATAAGTTGAGATGAGGCCATAGTGG
Source organism: Rhynchonycteris naso (assembly GCA_037038555.1). Taxonomy (NCBI): domain Eukaryota; kingdom Metazoa; phylum Chordata; class Mammalia; order Chiroptera; family Emballonuridae; genus Rhynchonycteris; species Rhynchonycteris naso. The sequence goes on along the minus strand of CM073001.1, from coordinate 156,963,747 downwards.
ATTAGGGGCTTAATGCAATGACTTGTCCTTGTAAGAAGAGGGAAATTTGGACACAGAGACAGGTGCAGAGAGAAGACCACGTGGCAATGGAGGCAGGGCGTGGAGTGGCACCTACGAGAATGCTGCCAAGGATGGCTGGCGACCACAAGAAGGATCCTCCTGTAAGGCCTTCCGAGAAAGCATGGCCATCCCGTATCTGGACTCCACAGTTCTAGTATTCAGAATTGTCAAAAAATAAATATCTGGCATGAAAGTCACCCAGTTTATGGTAATTTGTTACATCAGCCCAAGAAATAATACATTCTCAAGGAACTGTTTCCACTTCTCCCGGCCGTTCATTCCTTAACCTGTTGCACTTGGACGTTTTGCCACTATCCCCCGTTAATGCTGTGCCGCTGGCGTTCACCCCGACCTTGACATTTGCAGATGGCACAGCCTGAAAACCTGCTGCCCCGAGGCCTAGACAGATACTGCAGATGACCGACCTGGGATATTGCTCAGTCTCCCAGATTCAGAGCTCTGTGTGGCCTCCTGGGACAGGGTTTTATCTCTAGAGCTTGATGTCCTCATCCGAATAAGCGAAAGGTTTCTTCTGGGAGCACACAGAGAAATTGGCCTTCCCAGGGAAATCCCCAAAGGCTTCAGGGATGAGTCTGCAACCAAGTTGAACCTGGAAGAATGACCAGGTGGTTTATTTATTCAAAACCAGAAGAAATAAAGGGACAGCCTTAGTTTCTGTTTTCTAGGAAGAAAACAGCAAGAGATAGACAGGAAATAAGGACTCTTCACAAGCAGCAGCACAGGTGTTTAGGGGGAGACAGATACAAGAAGGCAGGTCCTAGAAGGTTTGGGACATGGCATTGCCTGCAGCTTGTGTCATATCCAGTGATTGGTAGTATTTACCAGGAATTTGCCAGAAGAACTTGAACTTTACTCAAAAATATAAGACCTTCGTTCAGGATGAAGGTTGGTAGAGCTTCCAGACAGGTCCCTTCGCTTGGTGACATTTTGTCACCCTTTCCCCTTCTAAGGGTTTTACGGCACTCTGGGGTAAACTGTAGGCTTTGATGATTTTTCTGTTCTCTGTTTTGCTATTGTGCAAGCACCGTAACATCCCTAAGACTCTACACGAGAGAAAGAAGGAACATACCCACAATCCCAGGGCCCCCCAAATCAAGCCGGTAAAGTCCTTGCCCACATCTAGGAAGAATCTCTTTCACAGTTATTATATTACAGATCCGATCCGATAGCACACTTTCTTCTGCTTTGCATTATGTCAAAAAACAAAACAAAACAAAACCCATTTCTTTCCCCTTGTTGCCAGTCTTAATCATTATCTTACTCAGTGACTATGTAATATTTCATCATGTTGATAGATCCTAATTTACGTACCCAGTCCTCTATTATTGGACACTGTTACTCTAATACAGATAACACCATTATCTCTGTAACCAGTGCATCACAAGCTGACAAAGCAGATACAGCCAGACTCCACCATGAATTATGCATAGGGTCAGGTTACAAGCAATTTCTTCTGTTTAACTTCCAGGGCAGCAAAGAGAAGGCTAGTGGGTCCTGGGGGTGGAGGTGGAGGAGGATTTGAAGGACAGGGTGAATGAGGGGGTTTTTCAAAGATAGATGCTGAGATTTGAGGACGTTGGAAGTATATTAGTTTTCTTTGCCTTCTGTAACAAACTACCCCAAATTTGGTGGCTTGACGACAAGTAGAAATTTATTTGCTCACAGTTCTGGAGCCCAGACGTCCAGAATCAGAGTACTGACAGGGCTGGTTCCTTCCAGAGGCTCTGAGACATCATCTGCCCCATGCATCTCTCCGACACCCTGGGGCCTCCCTCAGTCCTCAGTCCTTGGCATTCTCCTGTGTGCCTTCTCTTCCTCTCTTCTTTTATAAGGACTCCTGTCATTGGGTCTAGGGTCCACTCTAATCTAGGATGACCTCATCTTGAAATCCTGAACTTAATTACAGCCACAAAGACTCTGTTTCCAAATAAGGGCACGCAGAGTCCATCTTCCTGGTGAACATAACTTGGCGGGTCACCATTCGACCCACTGTAGGAAGGTGAAGCATTTAAGTTTGTGAACACAATGATTCACTGTAGCCTCGTGTTATATACATGTCAGCTGATAATCTCTTGCCTGACCCAGTGCTATAGTAGGAATATATTTTTCCTATCTGTACAGTGTAGAGATCTCCTGAGTTCATTTTTATCAACCACTGAGTACTGCATGGCACACAGTTTACCATATGGAAGCTTATCACCTTTTTCTTAATCATGTGAATTAATAATGTTTCATCATTATAAATCATGGTCAGGGTGAACATCCTTGGCCCTGGCTGGTGGCTCAGTGAATGGAGCATCGTCCCGGCAACCTGAGGTTGTGGGTTCTATCCCTGATCAGGGCAATAGGAAAAGTGATTAATGAGTACACAACTAAATGCAACAACTAAGTGGAACAAATTGATGCTTCTCTCTCTCTCTCTCTCTCTCTACCCCCCCACAAACCAGTGGGGAATAAAAAGGATGAACATCCTCATGCATACATCACTACCACTAGTGCAATCTGCCCAAGGTATCTAATTAGTTATCAACATTAATCAAGTATATGTATACACACACACACACACACGCCATCTATATGTAGATATAATTATTTTAAGTTTGTAGAGTTGCCTGTTGTTCTGTTCTACACTATATGGGTTTTATATTATTCATTTTTAAATTGAATTTACTGGGGCGAGAATGGTTAATAAAATTCTATAGGTTTCAGGTATATAATTCCGTAATACTTCATCCATCCATTGCACTGTGTGTTCACCACCCAAGTCTCCTTCCATCATCACTTATCCCCCCTTCCCCCTCTTCTATGCCCCACCCCCTTTCCCTCTGTAGTGACCACGCGGTGTCTGTTTCACTCTACGCCTTTAACTTTGTAGCTTCAAACCCGTTACCAACACCCGACAGATCTAGTCCCCTTCGCTTTTTCAAAAGTGTCCTGGATACTTTCCCCTACATATTTTCCCAGGTAAGAAGTAGAGAATTTTGTTAAATTGCAATATAAACCCTATTAGTTTTATATTGTACATGTTTCAAATTTATATATTAACTTAGAACTGATACCTTTACAATATCGAATGTCTTATCTAACACCTCATTATAACTCCATAAAATCTTTTCTATCTCTGAGTCGAATTTCATAGCTTTATTCCTGTCGGTACTTCATATTTCCGGTTAAGTTTGTTTTCTAGTTTGTTTTCTTTTCCTGAAAACTTTTCTGTATAGGATTTTTCTAGCATTGCATTTTTCAGACTGCACATTCCTCCCCTAACATTGTTCGGTTTGTGTACCTGGTGACACTGTTGGCTTTTTGCATGAACTCGGCCACCAGATCCCTTAGTACATATTTCTATTCCTTTCTAACATGGTTTTCAGTCCATTAGCCAAGGCTGACTTGTGAGTCATCATCATTTTTACCTCCATTTTACCAAGAGGCGTACCTTTTATTTCAACCTCTTGCTTAATTGCCTTGGCAATTGTGTCTGGAACAGAGGACATCTTGGCCTTGTTCTGAATCTAATGGAAAAGCTTGGATTATTTCAACATTAAACATGACCGGCGGGATTTGGATTTGAGATACCTTTCTCTTTTATCATGTTAAAATACAGCAATTTATTTCCATTTTACCAAGCCTTCTTTTTTTTTTTTAAATCAGGAATGGATGCTTAATTCCTTTAAAAGCCTTGTAGGTAGCTATTGACATCCAGGCAACAAGCACTTAATGAGTGATGCCAGGCACTGCTGCAGGCAGTAAACAAAGTCTTTCGCCCCAGGGGGACTGACAGCGCCAGGTTGGAGCGCAGGGGCCGTGGTGAGCTGTGGGCAACCTGGGTAAAGATATCAGACCTGGGTTTGGGAAATGACCAGCCCATCTCCTCTTTGACCTCTTCATGTTGCCATGAATGGAGGCACACTTCCTCATCTTGAAACGTCTTGCACAGCCCAAATCAATCTCATTTCATCACATGGTGAAAGTTATGTCAACGGGCTGCTACATTGACTGTATTGAATTGAGGATTTTTGCATCCATATTCATAAGCTTGGCCTTCAGGGTCTTTAAGCCTTTGTAAAGTTGTGCTGTGTCTGGTTAGACTGGCTTAAAAACAGGAATTCTGAAGTTGTCTTTCTTTTATGGATGGCCTAGTACTATTTCATTGCTGCAGGGATTATGTGTTTCTTAAAGGAATGAAAATATTCTTGCATAAAACTAGGTGTCCTGGTGCTTTGGGGAAGGAAGAGGAGGGGAAGGCCAGTCATTTAAACAATCTTAGGTGGTTTAGTTTCGTTTATTGCTTTATTTTCTAATGTGTCAGTTTCTGATTACTTGAAAGCTCATCTAGGTTTTCAAATAGAATAGGGGTAAGGTTGAGAAACACATTGTGCTGTATAGTTTAATTTTTAATTTTTCCATTGATTAGAGAGAGAGAGGAAGGGGACAGAGAGAGAGAGATTGGGGAGAGAGAGATAGAAGCATTAATTTCTTGTTACATTTAGTTGTTCTATTCAGTTGTGCACTCACTGATTGCTTCTCCTATATGTCCTGACTTGGGTCAACCCACAACCCCTGGTGCACGAGGTCAACACTTTATCCACAGAGCCACCTGGCCAGGGTTGTGACATATCATTTTAATTTCACCTTTGTCCACGATTATTATTATTTTTTTTGTGTGACAGAGACAGAGAGAGGGACAGATAGGGACAGACAGACAGGAAGGAAGAGAGATGAGAAGCATCAATTCTTTGTTGCAGCACCTTAGTTGTTCATTGATTGTTTTCTCATATGTGCCTTGACTGGGGGGCTACAGCATAGCCAGTGACCCCTTGCTTGAGCCAGCGACCTTGGGCTCAAGCTGGTGAACCTGGCTTCAACCAGATGAGCCCGTGCTCAAGCTGGCGACCTCGGGGTCTCGAACCTGGGTCTTCCGCATCCCAGTCCAACGCTCCATCCACTGCGACACTGCCTGGTCAGACAGCCCACGATTATTTAATTATAAATAATTTTGTGTGTATTAAATTTTTTTTAAAAAAAGCATTATTTACATGAAATACAAGTTAGCCTTCTTTATCAGGACAATTTAATGAATTTTGACAAACGTGCACAGAGGTATCACCGCTGCCGCTAACAAGATGTCGAACAGATAGATGTAGAAGCCCAAGATGTGTTCCCACACCCCGTCTCCTTTCTCTGTCCCGGCCCTGGAAACCACGCACCCGATCTTTTGTCCCTATAGGTTTCCTATTTCCTGAATATCACATAAATCGAACTGCATAGGTTTCTTTGAGGCTGACTTCTTTCATCAAACATAATGCTTTCAGGGTTTACACACATTATTGTATGTATCAGCAGTTTGTTTTTCTATTGTTTCCAGTTATGTTAAGATAATTATATAACACTATATTAGTTTAAGGTGTCCTGCATAATGATCTGATACATGTATACAGCACAAGATGATTCTCACGGTAGGTTAATTAGCTTCTGTCACGTTTGTTTCCTATTTGCAGAACAGTGTTCCATTGTATGAATATACTGCAATTGATCCATTCATGGATGGCAATTTAGGCTGTTTCCAGTGTTGTTTACTACAAATAAAACTGCTATAAATATCTGTGTACAAGTCTTGCAGTAGATATGTATTTTTAATTAACTTGGGTAAATATCCAGTTTTGAATTTTTCTTGGTAGAAAGGTCTTTAAATTACAAATTCAATTTATTTAATAGACATGAGAATAACTGGGTTATTTAATTCTTTTTGAGTGAGCCTGGAAGTTTGTGTCTCTCACACAATTTATTTAATTTGTGTTCTCTCATTTAGTGGCATAGAATTATTCATAATAGTCTCCTCTTTTCTTTTAATGTCTCAAAGATCTGTAGTGATGTCTCCTCTGTCTTTATTGATGTTGATGATTTATATCTATTTTTTCTTTTCTTTCATGATTATTCTGGCTAGAGGTTTGTCAATTTTATTGAGATTTCCTAATGGAAAAATATCAGAGTTTGATTTCATCCTTTTATTGGTTTTCTGATCTCACTGGTTTCTGATCTTTATCATTTCCTCTCTTCCATTTCCTTTATATTTAATTTGCCCTTCTTTTTCATAGGTTCTTAATGTGCAGCTTAAATTATGGACATGAGAACTTTTATATTTTCTAGTATAGGCATTTTAATGCTGTAAACTTTTAAGTACTGTTTCAGCTGTCTCCACATAGTTGAAGAATGCCAAGAGGCTGTATTCTTTGATATCCTAATCATAACTCTGGAAATTTATCTAAAGGAAATAATATAAAGATTTTAAAAAGGCCTGTGCATGAAGATGTTCATTAAAGCCTCATTTACGATAGAGAAATATTGGAGACCGTGAATGCCATGTGAGGTGGTTAAATAAATCGTGGCAGGCCACTTGATGGGACATTATGCAGCCATTAAAATGCTAGCAATGTAGCTATGATATACTTTTAAGTGAGGGAAAAGCATTTAAAATCATAGAGATGCAGTAATTGCAACTGTATAAAAATTTCATATGCATATAGACAGGGACTAGAAGAAAACACGGAAAAAGAAAAATGTTTGAGATTCTGAGTAATTAAAATTGTTTGCCCTTACTGTGGCTATTACGCTTTGTAAATATAAGCAACTAACTCTTTATAACATATTTAAAATTTTTGTGCTAAGCTCCAACTTAGCCCCCAATGGGCCTCTATTCGTTTGGCATCTGCTGAACTCACCAAATGTTACTGAAATGCAGAAGGGACCAAACTCAAAGTGGCTTTTTGCCCCAGAAAATATATTTGTTCCTGCCGTATCAGTGACTTTGAATGCTCAGGCTTTTCCCAAGCTCAACAAAGAACACCTTGCTTTCCTCAGCTGGAATCCAGAGTCACAGGTGCACTTTCTCTGTGCAAACAAATACTCTCAATTTACTGATAGGAACTTCACAAAGCCAGGATTGCAGCTCTCAGGGTTATACCGAGGGCACTGCCACCCTAGGACTCCTATAGGTCAGGATATATGATTCTCACCAATGGATTCCTGAGCCCCTGGCAGAAAACTCCTGGGTTGGTGATTGACAGCTCATGCCTCCCTCTTCCTCGTCCTCTGAGTGGTCTCGGTCTGATGGAATTTGCAGGATGGTAGAGGAGGGATTCTGTGTCTCAAAAGCCTCCACGAGCAAGCAAGATGACCTACTCAGGGCCTGACTTTCTCATTTACACCTGTGACTGATGTCCTCGCATGGTTAACTGGTGTCACTGGAGTCGTGTGTATGGAGACGATGGGGCAGCCATTAGACCACACCAAGCGCAGTGCAATCACAGGAGACTGCAGTGCTCCTGGGCAGGGTGAAATAGACTTGGCCACTGCAGCCACAGGGATTTTTATTTTTCCAAGTGAGGACACAAATATAAAACAGCCCTTAGCAACATCTTTATTCTCAGGACAAGAATGCGGGAGGGAATCTGGGCTGGCGTCAAGCTAGTATCCAGGGAGCCGGTTTCGGTGAGAATCCCAAGTTACAGAGAGGTGCCCGTCTGTGAAGCGTGTGGAAAGAGGATGGATGTAGGTGGATAGCCAAGCCCTAGACGAGAACATGGCAAAAAAAAAAAAAAAAAAGTGCGAGTTTACCTTTTCCACGTTTCTTTGACATTAAGTAACTCAATGCTCCAGCTAAAATTAGATAGGTCAATTTGGGTGGGTGGGTGGGGGTAGAAAGACCAAATAAAGTCATCAACTGAGCATGTGCTTTGTGCTAGGCTCTGTTCTAGATGTTGGGGAAACTTTGGTAAATAAGACAAAGTCCTTGCCTTGAGGTGTGGTCACACACACACATACACACGGGCGCACGCACACGCAACACACGCATCGCTGTGACGCAATGAAATATACTCTAGAATACTGCATGCGGGAGGCATAAACCACCTGGAGGAGGCAAGAAAAAATTCTCGAAAGGAAATAGCGACTGGGCTGCCTGAGAAGCTGCTATCGCCCCAGCCAACAGGAGGCGGGTAAGGGAGACAGGGCTGGAAGGCAAAGGAGCGACATACACAAGACAGCCAGGGCGAGAGCAGCTCGGTGCTGCAGGATCCTTGCGATGGAAGCACCTCGCGAAGGAGACTGAGGAGGTCGTGGGGGTCAGGCAGCATCCCGGCTGTTCCGCTGAAGAGATCCCACTATGTTCCCCTGGGGGAATGTTGTTGACGTTTGCTGGCCGGGGTGTTTACTAAGTCACTCTCGCGGTTGATGTGGACGGTGGATCTGGGAGGAAGATGACCACGCAGGTGCTGGCAGCAGGAGTCTTAGAGGAGGTGAGAGCCCATCCAGGGCCAAGGCAGGGTGGAGGGGGGCAGTCCAGAGAGACCCCCTACACTGGCTCTTGTATCTGGCTGCGCACGAAGTTCCTCTGGGCTCCAATTGTAAGTGCTGCCTGGCACTGCCCCTGACTGCCTGGCACTTTAAGGGGGACCCCCTCCTCCCTGCCTTTGCAAAACTCGGGTTGGGAAGCTCAGCCAGATTGGAAGGGAGCCGATGTGAAAGTCAAGTCTGTGCTCTCCCTTGTCCTCCCTTGTCCCTTTACTCCCTCTCTAGGACTGTCTATTGAGCACTTACTACCCAGCAAGAATTTATTAAGGTTAAAAAGGTACCATGGAAGTTGAGGACTAAAGGGAACGGGCTTTCCTCCTGAAACCCTCGTACGTACACCTCCAAGTGTAATTGTGCGGACACCCTGGTGCGGGACTGTACAACTCCGGCGGGGGAGGCACCGCTGGGCGTCGTGAAGGACACGTCGGAGCTGGACCTGCCCTACAGGGACTGAAACTACAACCTGACCAAGGCCACTGGGCGTTCCTGTCCCACAGTGATGATAGAAGCTGTCATCCTGTGGCCCAGGGTAGGTTTCCTTTTTTATTAAAAGATAATAATTGATTCAAAATGGTAAAACTTCATAAATTGCCATGGTGGTTGACAGGGAGCCCTGCCCATTCTGACATTGCTATGCAGATGTTTGAAAAGGGTGGTTTATTTTGTTTTTTCAAAATTGATTTGAAACGGGTCATTTTGGACCAGTTTCGAGAAATATCCCAATTTGCCTTCTGCAATTTTCCTTTGATGCTAACATACCAGACCGTACATATTTGTGTCAGAAAGAACCCTCCCAAAGCCACTGGGTCATGGACACCATTCAGCTGCATGAGAGAGGAGGGACAGCACTTTGAATGCCTCTGTTCTGCCGCAGAAATATTTAGGTTGAATAGGATTTGCAAGCAGAAGCATGATGATGAAGCCACCCCTGCTGAGGACCATGAAGCCTCCTCCCCACTCCCACCTGCCCCCACCTGTCCCCACCTGTTCTCTCCCTGCGTCAGTCCTTGTCCTGACTGAGCGGCACTTCAAAGGATTTGACAGTTCTAGCTGCAAAGCCACAACAGGGACTGGAAGAGGGGTTTCCAGGTCAAGGCTGGTTCCAGACGTCAGTCTCCCTCTCTGTCTCCAGGCTGCCTCTGTAGCCCCAGGTGTGAGCTCAGGACCACCGCAGTCAGGTAGACTGACCCTGACTGACAAATTCAGATAGATTCCATGATCACTTATTGAGTGTCTGTGGAGAAAGTACCATGAATGACTAGTTAAGCGGGTAGGTTTTGCAATCTAACATGGTAGGCGTCCAGGTTTTACTTACTAGCTGTGTGATCTTGGGCAGGCTGCCTCCCCTCTGTGCCTCCATATTAAATGCGGATAGTGACCTTCACTCCGAGGGGGTGTGAGGCGTGAGATAAAGCACAGGATGATAAGCAGTCTGGATGGTGATGGCCATGATAACAGGGGTCTCAGTGGGCCCCAGCAGGAAACATGACTAATGCACAGAGTTTGATAAGAGCCACTCTTCAGCCTGTAGGCAGGTGCGGGAAACAGGCATAGTTGGAGGAGGTAGAGTTTTAGTAAGGGACAGATGGGTGGAGGAGGGAGCAGGTTCCAGAACTTGGAAGGCCACTTTGAGAGGAGCTGGGACCTTCCCCGAGGGGCCCGAGCAGTAAGGACCATCCCTTCCCTCTGCGCCCCACCTCCTATCTGCGGCAGGAACCCCCCATCCCCAGCTGCACAGAGGGTGAGCAGGCGGGCAGCTCAGTGATGTCTGAGATCCGACCTCTGGAGCCGGAGAGCAGGTGCGGGAGGATGGGGAGACCTGGAGGACGGAAGGGAAGTTACCCACACCACTGCCATTCCTGGAGGACCTACCACATGCCAGGCCCTAGGAGCTCCACGGGGAACGACACCTGTCCTTGGGAGTCTAACAATTCCGAGCCTAGTTGTAGACAGACGTAGCCAGTGAACAATCACAGTCGAGGGCAGTAAGTGCTACTGCAACGTAACAAGAAGGAACTTCCCCTCCGGGTGGCTCTGAGAGTGTCCCTGAAAGGGTCCCCGAGCCCTTGAGGCGCGGAGGGGTGCTCAGACCTGAGTGTGAGAAAGGAGGCGTTGGAAAAGAGCAGCCTGGATAGAGGGGGAACGAGAACAGGGAAGGGGGTGTGCATGTCACCTCGGGCCTGCGGATTTGGGCAGGCCAGGTGCTGGGAGAGGATGCTGTGAGGCCAGTGAGGGCTGGCCCCTTCATTGAGGGACCTGCTAGAAAATTTAGAGGGAATTCAGATTCTACCCTGAGAGACACTGGGACCTGGGGCTGGATTTTAAATAGTAAAGTGACTAGGAAGATCTGTGTGACAGCAAAATGGCTTTGGTCACCTCCAGGAGGAAGGCGTTGGTTGGGATGACCCTGACCCAGAGAAAACAGCATCTAGGTCCACAGATGTCCACTGGGCAGGGGAGGAATCTCGCAGTGTGGCACAAGGTAGGGGGAGCACGGTTCTAAAACTGGAGCTCCCAGCAAGCGTGCCCAGCATGACAGAAAATCTCGGCCCGCAGATAATTTTGTGCTATGCATGTCGAACTTGAATCAGATCACCTGGGGATCTGACCTCAATGCAGACCCTGACTCAGCAGATCTGGGTGGAGCCTGAGACGGCACATGTCTAAAGAGCTCCCGGGTGATGCCGATGACAGAACACACTTTGAGTGGCTTGGCTTGAGCGGCCAACTGCCTCAACCTCTTCTTTCTCAGATGCGCCAACCAAGGCCATGGGAGGTATGACCGGTGACATATCAGAGTTAGCCGGCGGCAGAGCCAGCAGGAACCCTGCTTTGAGTCCTCCAGTTCAGGGTTCCCATGGGGTCTCCAGGACTTTCTAGGAGGCTGTCGGGGGACAAGGCATTCCACTGCTACTTAAGGGCAAGGGGAGAGGAAGTGAACGAGTGGCTAAGGCAAGAGTATTTCTAGCACGTCCCTTGGAGAGTGTAAATGAACCTGCCAACGTGTGTCGGGCTCTTCGCATATCCGTCTGCTCTGAGGGTATCAGGAAAGACAGCCTAAACTCCTGGTGGACCGCCCAAGGCTGCTTCCCAGACCCAGTGATTGGCCTAAACACTTAACCCAAGACTCAAAGGACAGGCTCACGCTGTGCAATCCATTTGGAGAACAGTTTGTCAATATGGATCCAGAGTCACAAGAGTGTTCTTGCTATTCAGCCCCATAATTTCCCGTGGGGAAATGCTAACAACAGAAATACACCCAATGGAGGAGGAAGTAAAACAACCATGGCATTGAATGGCTACTAGGCAGCCTTGACCGCAACCTGCAGCAGGTCCTCAAATACCATCGCTTTGTTCAATGTCATCTTGTTAGCACACTGATAAGATGCTCCGGGAGCTTAACGCTTCTATCCATTAGCCTGTGGCGAGACTGGCTTTGTCAAATGCGTTTCACTTACAGTCACAGAACTTATTGATGACGTTAAGTGAGGATTTACTGTCCAATTCTTACGTTACTCCTAAATTGTAGTCTTGACTATTGGTTCTCTTACATGAATTTTTAAAAAATTTAAGCATATATGATGACTCAATTTCAGAGCAGTTAATTTGCCCCAAAGTCTTCCATCCAGTTAATGTTAGAACTGGGATTTGAATCCAGGCCAATCTGCTCCAAAGGCCACAGACACAACACCACCACATGCATGTGGTTTATTACAATGTTATCAGAAGTATGGAAAACCAATAGAGGAATGGATAAGTAAATTAGGGTATATACACACTCAGTGGACAATTATGCCATCACTAGAAAAGATAAGCTGTTTCCATGGTGCTCTAAAAGCTTCATGATCGTGATAAAATGCTTTAATGAAAGATTACGATGGCAACTTTTATGTAATTGCAATTAGTTAGGTAAAATAGGTATGCATATTAACAAAGATAAAATACAAGGCAGAATAATTGTTGTGCTAGGGGAAGAGATTATAGGCAATGCTTTTCTCTTATATCCAGACTTTCTGTAATATTGTCATAAAAAAATGGCTGGGGAAGTCTAAAATTACAGAATGCACGTGTTGTTGGGAAGTACACAGGGCTGGTGAGATATACAAGACCCCCAGAAAGTTCCAGTGCAGTCTTGAAACCTCTGTACACGCTCTGTGCTCCAGTGGTTCTGTGGTTTAGTTTGCGTCGTGAAAACTCTCTCGATGAGTGGCTCTAGTGTAGACTTTGTCACCTCTGGCATCTCCCTCAGGAAGGTCTCCACAAAAGGGGTCCCTAATTCTAAGGAGCAGCACAGTCATTGGGAAGAACTGCCTCCCAGAACTGCAGATGTTGCGTGCACACAGAAGGTGGGTAAGGACAAGCAGAGCAGTTAAGCATCACTGAGGACAACGTGGCTGATTCTGGGAATAGAAGGACTGGTGTTCTAGACCTTGGCTCATGGGACCAGTTCCTGGGGGCCCCTGGGAGAGCACAAGTGCGTCTCCTTATGGGACAGAACAGCTGGAGAGGAGGGACCTGCTTTGGCTACTCTGTTCCTGCCTTACCCACACCTTCCTAGATACAGTCTCCATCGGTTCCTTGGAGTCCAAGTTTACCGAGAGCCAAGGGTATAGCGACAGCTTCAGCTAGTGAGGTCTTAATACTCAGGAGACTGGGGAAAATCCCAGACACCAGTGTGCCTAGCACAGTCCTTCCTGGTATCCTGCTTACATAGGGTCGTGACGTTTACTCTGCACCCGTACGGTCGAGGGTCTTGATGCAAACAGGCTGATCCTCGGGAAACCGAGCCTGATGACTGTGTTGCTTTCCAGCATCTCTCGTCCCCTTGACTTGCCATGTTGAGTGTGTAGCCATGAGATTGGGGCGAGTCTGATACAGACATGTCTGACCCTCGCTTTAATCTAGTGGCAACTGGACACTAAGTTGCCTTAGAGTACCTGGGAAGTTTCCCCCAAATCTGAGACCAGATGTTTTATCGGCCCATTGAAATGCTGAGGTCCTTGTAGGCATTGCAACAGTTTGTAAAGAATGTAACTACTACCTCTCCCTCCACCTCCCTAAAAAAATTATCTGAAACAGAAACATGCTCAGAGTACAGAGAAACAAATATATAAACAAACAAAACCCACCAAGGAGATGCCCTCCACAGGACAAGCCAGTGAGTGAGGCACTTCACCCATCCCTGTGTTAGTGTTCTGGAAGCAGGCTGGGAGGCAGTGGGGTTTTGTCATGAATGTGATTCCTGTTTCATTCAAATGGAAATGACCACCACGCATGCCCGGAGAGGGTACTCCGAGGCCAGGTCAGAGTTCATTGAAAGAACGTGCCCTGATTGCTGATCTGACGTGGTGTCGGTGTTAGGGAGGCACACAGGGGGTACACACCTGCTCCACATCCTTCTCCATTTGTTAGCAAATCAGCAAACTGAGACTTCAACTTTAACCCAAAGGAGGAAAAGATGACCATCACTTCTCATCTCAGGTTCACAGGGTTCCATCCACATTTGGACATACTGTTGCATTCCCCTCCCTCAGACCCATGCCTGGTGAACAGAGAGGACTGGTACATTGAGTACAGCTCTGGGACAGATGGCAGGCACATGACACCTCTGCTGGCCACTGATGTAACTGTTGAGCAGGAAAAGGACAGCAGATGTTCAAACTTTGCTAACCAGCTATTCAGAGAAATCCAGGTCACTCTTAGCATACCCTAAAATTCTGTCTTATGGCTAGGAAAATCAAGCCACACACTCCAAGATGGAATAATTGGGAATTAAATTATGCCTACGTGCCTGGGGATCTGAGAGTCATTAAATGGGATAGTTAAGTAGATCACATCGAAATGGGAAAATGTTCAATGCAGCGAAAACTCAAATTTTGCAATGTGGTCATAATCATGCAAAAAGATGCAGTAAATGCACAAGAACTAGAAAAAAATAAACACATGGAAACAGTTGGTATGTGATGGAGTGAGAGAGGGGCTATTTTCTATCCCTAGCCCCACATAATGTTGCTGTAATGTCACTAACGTTAACAAAGAACATTTATATATATATAAATCAAGCAATCATAACAAAGTAGATATTTAAACATCTACTATAGCTGTTGCCTTCACCTAAATCCAAGTTTGGAATCCAGGTTTACTCATTAAATATCTATCGAGTGCCTGTTTTATGCCAAGTACTACTTTATGTACTTGGGGGGAAAAAGATTCCTCACCTTGATAAGTTTACCTATTAGCAGTTGGGTTCTGTGAATTAAATGCAAAGTCATTGGTCACTGGAACCTCATGTAGTCTATTATGGATTATTAAGATTTAGGACATACTCTTATAATTTTACACGGTTGTATCTGGCTACATCTGTGGGCCAACTGGAAGCCAAGAGTTATGCCTGACTATCACTGTATGTTAGCCATCACAGTGCACCTCTCCAACCTTCATTCAATAAAGAAAAAAAAATGAGACACTGTGTAAAGCATTGGATTTTCCAATGGTGAGTAATACATATGTGGGCCCTGCTTTCATGGTGCCTACAATACAAGGAGACATGCTTAGATATAAATATACATACTAATTAGTAATGGTGACGCATATGATTGAGGAAATGTAAGCAGGGGAAGAAAAGAATGGCATGTGTGGGGAGTCCTGCTCTGGGACCTTTCTGAGGACCCGTGAGGGCGGGTCTTTCTGAGGAGGGAGCGTGCCCGTTAGTACCTGGAGTATGAGAATGAGTTGGCCACGAAACAGGAGGTGGAAGACCTTTTTGGTACGTGAGAGCTCCGTGTGCAATGAGCCCCAGGCAGGAGGGAACATGGCACGTGGAAGGGTGTAAAGAAGGTCATTGTGACTACAGGGAAAAAGAGAACGCAAGATGCGAGGTCTTTGGGACCTAAGTCAGCAGTTTGGATTTTATGTATGTGGAATGCAGTATTGCTGTAAGTACGGTAATAAAACTCTGGGAAATGCTACAGAAAAGTTAAATAAATGAAAGAGCTCAGTAGTATAGAGACATCAGTTATCCCTATGTTGTTCTATGCGTTCAATGCAATTCTAATCAAGCTACGCCAGGGATTTTCATTAAATTTGATAAGTGGATTTTAAAATGAAAAAGCCAAGGGCAAGAACAACTATATAAAGAAAAATTATACACAAGACTCAGGACAGCAGGAGGAAGCAGGAGGTTGGGTTGGGAGGGGGTTGGAAGGGTCCCGTAAGCAGATAGAAGATATCGTCCAAGTTCTGGTTGTCCTGATAGTTGATGAGTTATTGCAAAAATGAAATAATAAATACAAAAGAGCATTATCAATAAACCAACGATGAAAGGGTTTCATGAAACGAGGAATGAGATTAATTCAATTTGGGGCACCTGATTGGTAAGCCAGAGCAGGAAAGATCCTTTGAATATACCTGGTCTAATTCTTTCAGGTCATAGATGTAGAAACAAAGCCCAAGTAGAAAGAGGGACTCACTCAAATACATTATGTGGCTATGGGAAACTAAAAGTCAACAATAAATTTTCCAACTGTACAATTCACTCTTTGACTTGTAATGACATGTGTACTAAAACTATGCATACAATAAAAGGGGACCAAGAAAGCAATGATGATTTTTATGACATACATTTTGAAGGGCTTGGAAGAAAACCTGGTACGTATGCATGCATATGCATTCATGTATGTATATAAGTATATATGTATGTATGTGTATGGATGATATGTACTCATGTATGTGTGTATGTATATGAGTGCACATGTATTCATGTTTTTCCGGATGTACGTATGTGTATGGGTGCATGTGTATTCATGTATATATGTATGTATATACATGTATGGATGCATAAGCATTCATGCATGTGTGTATGTATGTACGTGTATGGATGTATATGTATGTATTCATGTATGTATGTGTGTATGTACATGTATGGGTGCATATGTATTCATGTATATATGTATGCATATACATGTATGGATGCATAAGCATTCATGCATGTGTGTATGTATGTACGTGTATG
Organism: Rhynchonycteris naso; assembly: GCA_037038555.1. Taxonomy (NCBI): domain Eukaryota; kingdom Metazoa; phylum Chordata; class Mammalia; order Chiroptera; family Emballonuridae; genus Rhynchonycteris; species Rhynchonycteris naso. Next base: position 156,947,306 of record CM073001.1, on the reverse strand, counting down.
GATGTATATGTATGTATTCATGTATGTATGTGTGTATGTACATGTATGGGTGCATATGTATTCATGTATATATGTATGCATATACATGTATGGATGCATAAGCATTCATGCATGTGTGTATGTATGTACGTGTATGGATGTATATGTATGTATTCATGTATGTATGTGTGTATGTACATGTATGGGTGCATATGTATTCATGTATATATGTAGGTATGTACATGTATGGGTGCATATGTATTCGTGCATGTGTGTATGTATGTATATGTATGGGTGCAGATGTGTTCATGTATGCATGCATGCATGCATGTATGCATTGAGTCCATAATTATGTAGGCCAGCTCCCTATACCTGGGTGTAAATATTAGGCAAAAAAAAGGACCATTGGCTCAGGGTGAGGGGAGGAAAGCCACCTGCCATCTCCTGAGCCAATGACAGCATAACCTCTGAATCACTAATCTGAATTCCAGTCTCCAGAGACTCGGAGGGAAGACTCCAAATGCCCCGATGAGAGACCAACATACACGATTACCCTTCGTTTGGGTCCCAAACACGGAGCCGTGGGGACCGGGACAGACACGGAAGAGCCGGCCAGCTAACCTCGGCGGGGCACTCTGCCCTGCCCAGTCCTGGAGAAACTCCAACAGGAGTGTCACTCAGGTAAAACGTCTGAGATGAAAGAACAACTTATGATGTTTCAAGAGACTCTGGCAGCGAACACACTGCCTCCAGGCACTGCTTACGGAGAGGACCCCACCCAGCCAAACGGAGGATTCCATCGGCGTTTCCAGGCTAGTTCTCTGCAAAGTCTGCTGGGCGCACTGCGCATCAACACACAGCGTCGCCCGCCCCCACGTGTGGCCATGAAGGAGAGCCCATGCCGCGCTACGAGCCGAACTACCTTTTCATTCCCTTCCCTCCACTCTCCTAGGGCAATCGCACATGCCCAGGATTAAATGAAATCCACAGATGGTTTTTAATGCAAAGCTTTCTTTTAGCAAAAGTTCTCTATGGCAGGGGATCACAAGAAACTGCCAGGAGCCTACTGACATAACAGGGGGCTTCTTCCAGGACGTCTGAATCTAGGTCTTGGATGTGAGGTTCCTGCCGTCCAGGAGAAAACAGGCATGGGCCTGTGTCTCCGGTATCTCCTAGAAGTCATTCTCCGAAGAAACAGCAGTTCGGAGGACACCGCTGAGGATGTGGGTACAGCCCATAGGTGAAGGGCAAATCCGCCTGTGCTCACACATGCTTACACACCACACACACCAAGACCAACCTACTCATCCACACGTGCACCTGCAGGAATAGTTTCCATGCTGCCACCCCTACTGCCTTGCTACGGCGGAACCGAATGATCAATGCGGAGTGCAGAAGCCTTCTCACTGCCAGGAAAACCTCATTTGCTGGTGTTTAGGTAACAAGCGCTATGCATCTGTTGAGTTCTGTTGTCATGTTACCTGGCTCCATCACAAATATGCTGTAATAGCAAAAGGAAGAAAAATAAATAAATAAAACCACCCTGAGGCAAATGTATAGGCATTCTTGATATCCCACCAGTGGATGACAGGCAGCTCTAATGGTTCCACTTACATAAATGCAACTCGCTTCAGAACTCAACTCCCTGTACTTCCAGACTCCGACTGCCAGAAATCATTCTTTTCAACCTCGAGCCGTTTCTACTGAAACACCTGTCAACCTGCCTGTCAGCCCAGCAGACCTGTGCATGGCATCTACCCGGGGATGCCTGCATTTTTCAGGCCTCTGGAAGAGAAACATCCTATGGAAGCTGAGTGATGGGCTTAGGAAAAACAGCTGCTAGACATTCCCAGGGCCCTGACTCTTAAGATTTAGGAAAGGCCTCCGGGCAAATCTATTATGTTTTGTGTGTGCATATGTCTTTTTTGGTCTCACAAATAAGTAACTAATTTCTATTACACGGGAGAGAGGAAGAGATGTAGAAGGTAAGGTCTGTGGTGGGCTCCACGTCAGCGTGGCGAGATGCTGTTAACAAGATACAAAGGGAAACGGACAGAATGATAGGGCCCTGTGTGTCCTCAATTACCCCACAGACTGTGTGTTTAGCCACGTGGAGGGCGAGAGGGCAATGCTTCTTGAATTTGAACCCAGCACCCACCTATGCTTGAGTGAGCTGATTCCAGTGTAACATCAGAGAGAGTTGGGTTCTGGCAGAGTGAGAATGAAGACAGGGTCTAGACTGTTTAATAAGGGGGAAGGGGTAGTTGACTAGCATAATATATCAGAATAGATCGAGTGAATTCATTTTACTCCGTGCTTCTTCCCAACTCTGGATGGACATTAGAATTTCCCGAGGAACTTAAATCCCTCCCATGGCGGTAGAACCTCTCCCCCAGGGATTCAGAGACCCATTTGGACTCCCATGAGGCCCAAGCACCCACCCACCCACCCATCCATCCATCCATTTATGTATCTACATACCTATTTAATTATCTATATGTTGTGGGCTCTCAAGGTATGACTCCAATTTTCAGCCAGGCTTTAGAATCACTAAATTTGTTAGAGCAAAACTTTCACTTTTACCCCTTATTAAGATAAAACATAGCCAGCCAAGGAATATTTACTGAGCGCATGTGTAAGCTCCTCTCTTACATCTCCAGGACACACTACTAAAAAGCAAAAAAAAAAAAAAAAAAAAAAAAAGGCCAGTATGAAGTTCAAGACCAAAGGCCATCAGGTTGGAGAAACAGGGAGGAGCCAATGTTGCAGTTTAAGCCGGAAGCCCGTCTGTGGGTGGAATTCACTCTCGCCCAGGGTAGCTCTGTCTTTGGTTCTATTCAGACCTTCCATTGACTGGATGGGGTCCGCGCACAGGATGGAGGCTCATCTACTTTACTCACAGTCCAGTTCAGTGTTAATCTCATTCAAAAGCACCATCACAAAAACATTCAGAATAATGCTCCACCTCATCTCTGGGCGCCATGGCTCACCTAAGTCGACACATAAAACAATAACCACGTGGCCCATGCCCTTGCGGGCTAACAGTCCAGTGGGAGACCGGACGACACTGACGCTCACCAGCAGAACAAGTGCAGAGTGTGAACAAGCGGTGGAGGTGGTGGAGGAAGTGGGTGTGCAGGCCAGGGAGGAGCCGTCCTGAGAAGCGTGCAACGAAACCTCTTACAGGCAGGAGGGATGACGTTCACAAAGTCACACGGGCTGCAAAGAACTTGGGGAGGTAAGAAAATGCTAGGGGGCTAGAGGGGCTGGCCCCCAGAAAGCAATGGGAAGAAGGGCAGGAGGGGACGTTAGAGAGGCAGGCAGGTCACTCAGAGCCCTCAGGTAAGATGGAGCCAAAGCAGGGAAGGAAACTGGTTGGATTACACGGACAAGGTCTGCCTGCAGTGTGGAGAGGCAGAACAGGGAGCAGTCAGTGGGGGTGGGCAGGGAGGGCCTGAAATGGTCTGCCGGGCATCAAATGAGGGCTCAGACGGGGCCAGGTGACCTAACCTGGCTCTGTTTTGGCAGCAGAAGGATGGGTGATTCCCACACTTCTGGCTTAAACAATTCAAGAGAAATGAAAGCTTTTACCTTAGTTACCAGCCTGGCTCAAGTTATACCCAAATAGTGGCCTGCATTATGCAAATTGTGTATCCTAATTAATGTAGATCCAGTGGGATTTATGCAAATTCTTGCTCTGGGCTGTATTAGTCATTTCCTGCCTAGACTACCTCCTCCCATCAGGACCGCCTCCTACCTCCCATCTCCACTGCTGCTCTGGGGACCAGAGTCATGAGTGTGTCTGCGGGCAGTGAGTTCTGCGTGGCCACAGTGACTGAGCCAAAGGTCAGGGGGAAGGTGTGCTTGCACCTCCTATGGGCTGCTTGCTGCTGCCTTTGAGGGCTTGCTCAGGCACGCCCCAGCCCGTCTCCATCTGCGTGTGACTGCTCCGGTCCGCGCCCAGCCCTCCCGCAATGCACTTCCAATACACTCACGCACCATCTGCATGCTGGGAAAATACTGACAACCCCTGACCCCGTCGTACCTTTTAAAGGCGCTCCCACACAGGAATGCCGCCTTATTTGATTGAGGCGAAGTGTGTGTTTTATTCAACTCTGAACGCCCGGCGCCTTGAATAGCTTGCAAGATAAATGTCAATCAACTCTAGCATAATCAAGCCACCCATTCCTGACTCATTAGGGCCCTCTCATTCCCTTCAAGCTTCTCAGATTTATACACTATAATTAGAAACTTGGTGATTTTTTACTGCTAAACAGAAAAGCTTACAGGGAAGCTTCACACGTCTGAATTTTAAATATTTTCACACTTCGTTAACCCCGTTGGTGGTGTAACAACTTCTGGCCTGATTCCCTCACGCTGCGTGGTTTTTATTTTTGGACAGAGACGAGAACAATTAATTGAATTGAGACACATATTGATTACTGTTTTTCATGAACTCTGAACAGCTTGTCTGAATGATTTTATCGAGGAGTTTTTAAACAACTCTTCGGCTGGACTGTTTTCTCTGTGACCTCATTCACGCTGTAAATGCCTGTCTACAGTGTTGATGGTCTATTTGTGGTAAGCTGTATTGTTCACGAGAGCACAGTCAGAATGGGGAAGGCCACACGAACTGCCTTCACACACAGGCCCCGACTGGGGGACTCCAATATCCCATTTGAACCCAAGCAGGGCTCCAGAAGGGTCTATGGGAATGAACAGAGCTCACGTTCCTGGTGAAAATACTCAGCTCTTTGGACCCCATGTGAGCCGGGACATTATTCAGCTCATTCAATGGCCACATCATTCATCCAAGGACCACAGTGCTTTCATCCAGCGGCCCATTCCAGATCTAGACAACGAGGTTTTAGAACTCCCTCAGACCAGTACTTCTCACACTGTAACGTGCACATGAATCATCTGGAGATCTTATTAAAACACAGACTCGGATTCAGTGGGTCTGGGCTGGGCCCTGAGATTCTGCATGTCTGATGTCGATCTATTAAGCTGTGGACACAAGATCTTGGACATGACCTAACTCTGTGTTATCTGTCACCCTGTGGTCACAGAAGAGCATCCTGCAACTCCTACTAAAGATTCCTGAAGATTAAGGCCATGGTCTGATTGCTAACCTGGATTTACAGCAGCAACGAGGAAGATGGGACAAAGTTTTTACATCTCCACCTGAGTACAAGGTCTTCCAATAAAAAGCCAAGTTCTCGCTGCAATATCATAGACAATGGAAATGTCCTCACCTCCTGGCACGTTTTTCAGATGCCTCCAAGATGCTTATGAGCCCATAGCCAGTTAGCCCACAAGCGCCAGGTGACCTTTTAAGAATATATATCTAATTCCTTCATTTTTTTGCTTAAAATCCTAGGGCTATATATTCCTCTCAGGATAAAGCACAAAGTCTAGAAGCCCTGCATAACCTGAGGCTGACCATCCATGGTCTTATCATTGTCTTCTATGCTCACGAATCTTCAATCACTTTGATGTCCTATTTGTTAAACATGCCAAAGTCATTCATACCCCAGGGCCTTTTCACTAGCTGTTTTTCTATACATGTCATCACTGCTCTGCCTTCAAAGATTCTGGCCAAAGGCAAGGTTTCAACAACAAAGCAACTGCAAAATGAGATATAAACCTTTGATTTTGTAGGTTTGACATAAATTAATTTTTCTCTTGATTCTTACCCACTTGGAGCCTGAAACAGTCAGACTCTTTCATGTTACATAGAGAGGACTAAAGCCGACATACAGAATGAAACATAATCAAAGCCACTCAGATTTTGGGGGGCAAAACAAGGACGAACCCAGAGGTTGTAACTTGGACTCATGGGGAAGAAAATTTAATACATTACATAGTACTTGTACCTGCTCTGCTTAACGATATATACAATATTAGACAGCTATAACCCACCTACATCCCTCCCCCCTTTTGGCTTTTGACTTAGCAGATTTCAAGTTTGTACATAGGAAGGTACAGACTACAGACAACCTTAAATTTCTTTCCATTTGTATTATCCTATTTTTCTTTGTCATGAAATATACTTTCTGGGGCCAGAGAGAGTGATTTGTAATTTATGGATTTCTCTCTAGATTAACAACCAGAACCTAATTTTAAAAATCAAATTGGTTTCATCTAATTAAATTTGGAAATTGCCTCATAAACATATACTCCGTTATAAATGTCTTTGAAAGCAAGGCCTCCTGCTTATTGTCTAGAGCAGAACCAGGTTGAGTCCAGCATGGTGGGTGGGGGGACTCTCTGTCTCTCTGCTCAAGAGGATGTACCCTTTTATCAACTGTCAAAGCTATCTGAAGAGTTGTGTGGCCTAGACCAGTGCTTCTCAAACTTCAGTGCCCATGGGAACCACCCAGGCATCTGGTTAAAACGGGAACTCTGATTCAGGGGGTCTGGTGAAGATTCAGAGGCTGTAACTTTACCAGCTCTGAGGTATAGTATTGCTGATGCTACTGGCCCATGAACCACACTGACTAAGGAACAAGACATCTGTGCTTGACTTCAGGAACCATGAATCTGCCGTCTCAGCTGTACGACCTTGGTCTTTTCATTTCACCTTTCCGGGACTCAATTTGCTAATTTTTGTCTAATAATAAGAGATAGCATTTATTAATGAGATTTCCAAATGTCAAACTTAGTCCTAAACATATATTTATATATAAATGTCAATGAAAGTTTACAGGACAAACCCAAGGTTACACAGCAAGTAAGTGGCAGGGCTAGGATTCAGAACTAGGCTGTCTGATCTCAAAAGTTAACATTCTCACTTTCAGAGGCCACACGAGCTTGGGACTCGCATGGTCACAGCCATGTTTATGCTCGAAATACAATGACCTGTGTCCAGGACTTCCTTAGCTCCCATCACAGCCTCCCCCGAGAACTCCGGCATTGTCCCAAAGGTAACCTCAAGCGCTTTGAACAAGTCAGACAACAGCAGCCTTCGAGCTCCGGTTCTCCATAATAATCACCCCAGTAGCATCCAAGAAGCTACTTGGAAGTGTCTCCCCATATCTGTTGCCTGTAGCATCCGTCATGGGAGTGTCAACAACCCCAGCAACTGGTCTTTGAACACCCACAAGGCACTGTGCTCACACAGAAGTGAGAGGCAGGGTGCAGCATCCCAGTGTGTGCCCACCTTGGTGCCCAGAACTCTAGAGAGTGCACTATATAATGGAGCCTCAGCTTTCAAGGAGCTGTTGCTGAAACAGCTGGGTTTGCACCCTTGTTCTCTCTCCACCTGTTTCTTTCTTCTTACCCTGGAATAGCACTCGAGGGCTTCCGGGCCCCGCCCAGAGCATAATCCTGTTAGAGGAAGCCGTCTGTGCAGAGACAGCACCCCATCTGCAACACGGCCTAGACCAGTGGCCCCCGAGCGCAGGTAGGTACAAGGATCGGGGCCTTTTCATGACAAAGTTGTCCTCAATTTAAAGCAAAATGAGAGCAAGTAAGAAGATTGGCATGAATTATTCATGACCACCTAAATGTATTCAATTTGAAGGACTGCCTTTGATTCTGAAATTATGTCCTTTCTATTTTTTAAAAAATTATGTATTTTATGAAATGATGTTAATAAAATATGGTAAAGTACTCCATGTTGGTTCCCCACCACCACCCCAAATGTTCTGCAATGTTACTGGCCTGTGAATTACAAAAATTCTGGAACAATCATTTATAAAACAGTACTAAGCAACTCAACTCTCTAAGTCCTGCGTGCATTGCCTCTGTTTTATAAAGAGCGGGTTGCCATACACAATAGATCTCGTGTGTGTGTGTGTGTGTGTGTGTGTGTGTGTGTGTGTGACTTTGGATCCTGCTTCACAAATAACAGCATGTAGCTGTGGGATAATTGGACTTTGTTTCAGCAAAGTTTCCAGCCTCGCTCTTCCCCGATGAGGTATCGAACCCATCCTAAGCAAGGTGATGGTACGAGCAGCCTCCCCCTCTAGCAGCATCCTCTGGAAAGACGCTTCCCCCAACCACATGGTCCTAGACGGGAAGTCAGACAGCTCCTCCCCTGAGGATGGCCGGACTGAGTGAGCAAAGGCGCATTCTGACTGTTCTCTCGAGCACTTTGGAACCGATGGGTCCTTTTCTCCTACCTGAGCTTTGTAGTCCATCCTGGCCTCTCTAGGGAGCCTGCGCCCATCAGATTCACCATGAATATCCTCCCTCGTGTTGGGGGGAATCTTCGCTGAGCACACTCCCAATGTGTGTCCCTTTCTGTGTGAGCACGGAGTGCCTTAGTCCTTCCACGGGCCCGGAAGTGCCCAGAAGTGCATTTCAGCCTGGGGATGCTTGAAGTGGCAACCCCCACCCCCATTTGACAGGTAAGGAACTGAAACTCTGATAAACAAGAATCTGCCCAAGGTCAGCTGAGACTGTGGACTCCCTCGACATTTTTGTGTTTTCCTATTGTACGCCACATCACAACCTCCTATTGTCTCAGAATACAGGGCTTGGGGGGCAGAGTCAACCTTGGCCATGTTACAATACTAGAATTTAGCTACATCAGCCTTATTGAAGGTTTTTATTTTTGTTTTGCAGTGGACTTCTGTACAATTTGTTCTAATTTGGAAAGCATTCAGGAAGCCACATGGTGTTGGCTTTGAAGGCCCACCTGAGGAGACCCTGCTCCATCACTGACATGCTAAGGTCCTGCTAATCCTGGGACGCCATCGCTTGGATGACAACAGTATGCCTTGGCCACAGAGCAATATTAAAGCTCAAGAATCATGTGCCCCCTGGGTAGGGAATGATGGTGGGATTCTCTTGGGAGTTCAGGGACTGTCCTGGGTAGTAGGATGGGAGTCACGTGAGTGTTGAGGTTTTCCGGATAAATTGTAACTACTGTTTGCCAGGCATGGGCCTTCCTGGCTGTTCCAGGACAACCTGATTCACTGAGTCCTGAAGCCTCTGGCGAGGAGATCGCGAATGACTTCAATGCAGAGCACGCCCAGTTTTCGTGGGGTTATGAAGACAGCTCCAGTGTACGCCCTGGGTTCTCTACCCACCATGTTGTTAAGTTGTGTCTTACTCACCGTCATACCCTCCGTGGAGCTCTGCACACAGTAGGTGCTCATCAACTTCAGGCGGAAGTCAGTGGCAGAAAGCCACAACAGGCAACATAGCAAAAGGAGCCCCCTTACCTCGTAAAGCGTGATGACCCCATTGGTCTCATTGGGAGGTTTCCACTGGATGTAGATCTTCTCCTCAAAGGGCCCCCCTTGGATGGACTCGAGAGGAACAGCTCCTGGAACTACAGATAGGAAGAGTTAGGAACTTGGTGTCATCTTCTACCTTATGTCCCCAGCCCCACTGACCTAGAACAGGAATCGCAAAGTTTGCCCGTCCAGGGTCAGGCAACAATACATATTTTAGGCTTTGTGAGCAATACGATCTGTGTTGCAACTGCTCATCTTTGTACTTGTAGCACAAAAGCAGCTTTAGACAATTCATACAGAACGGGCATGGCTGCATGTCCATAAAGCTTTATTTCTAAAGACAGGTGACAGGCTGGAGTTGACCTACGGGGCATGTTGTTTACCCACCCCTCTCCTGGAAGGCTGATGACTTTTCATCCGCAGACTGAGCAAGTCTGGTCTGGAACTAAACCTGACCAGGGGAAGGAGGACATCAGTGGGTCTCCCAGCCCTGCCAGCACGCTGGGTCCTAGTGTGAGACTCTTGCCTTAGGACTGGTGTTTGCGGGAGTCAAAGGAAGCTTCACTTTCCAAACCCTACCATGCTTTCTCCGGCCACTCCACCTGAGGAAGGGCTTCAGCAACCATGTGCCCTGAAACCTCAATCCAGTTAGAAGGAGCTTGCCTCGCTCCAAGAATGCAGCTAGTCTGCCTGGCTGCTGCTGAGTCTCCAATGTCTGGAACACAGCGGATGCTTAATAACCATTTGCTGGTTGGATGAGCTGGGGAATAAATGACGTGTGCCAGCATTTTGCCCTAATGAGCCAAACCTCTCCCAGGCTGCTTATGTACCCAGGTCAGTCCTCCTTCCAGAATCCTCCTGCCAGATTCCGCCATCATTAGGACAGTCTGGAAGAGGCCGAACTGGAGAATAAATAACCCCCCAAACTTCTAGTTATCATCCTGTGGAGAATCATGAATTCACGTAAATCATTACTGGACCTGTTTACAGTTCGGCCTTATAAGTGGCTCGCTCTTTGATCAGAATTTTACATACGTTATTTCATTTCCACCACAAAACAGCTCTGCCCAGGAGGTGTTATCTCTTTTGTGCTGGTAAGAGACCAGAGGCTAAGAGAATGGAATCACTTGCTCAAGGTCATATGGCTCTTAAGTTGTAAAGAGAAAACCGAACACCTGTCTAAGAGCTTTAAAGCATATACTCTTAATCACCATGCTATGCCTCTCTAGATTTAGCCTCGGCCATATGTTGCAATCAGTTCCCTATTGTTAAATTAAAATATAGTTCATTTTTTCTCATTATGGACACGATACACAGGATTTGTTGAATATCAAGAACATACAAGAAGATTTTAAAAAGAACAAAATCAGCCGTAATCCCTGTAACCGGAGATATTTTTAGCCCGATGCACACATATATTTTATTTAAAAAAAAAAATTAAACGCCTACTGTGCATTTTGTATTGTGATTTTCTTTTGTAGCTAAATCACAGATTTAAAAATAATGTTCTTAGGGGCCATGTGTTTTAATGGCTGCTCAGAGAAGGATAGGCCCCATTATAGCCACCAATCCTTTATTATTGGGCATTACATTTGGCTTGAATTCTTTACGATCACAAGTAACAGTGTAACGAGCATTCTTATAAATAAGTATTTGCGTGAAACTCTGCTGATGTCCCTAAAGATAAATTTTTGGAATCACTTTATTGAGCCAAGGTAGATGAACTATTTTATTTTTTAGGCTTTCACACATATTATCAGACCACCTTCCAGAAAGTTGGGATCCCCCAACAGACGAATATGCCTCTTTCCAACCCTTGGCACCACTGACTATTAAAAAAAAATACATGTATGTGTGCGTATCTTTTGTAGAATACTGGAGAGGACACATCTGTTCTTCAGTGTAACTGGCCACTCGGATTGCTTCTTTTATGAATGCGCTCTCTATGCTCTGTGCTCACTTGTTTGCATGGCTCCGTGTTTTTGTTCATCATTGTTTTATGAGCTTATAAATATAATCTGTTTTTAAGAACATAAGCTTTTTTGGGGGGGGATAAGTTACAAATATTTCTGTTAGTTTTTTTATTTGCTTTTTAAATCTTTTCGTTATGTAGGGGCTTCTAAGTAGTCAGATCTCTTATTGCCTTTCCTTATCCATTCATCCTTGCCACAAATATTTATTGACTACTTAATACGGCCAAGAGTCGGTGGTGGTCACTAGGGATGCACCAGGGGCAAAGAAAGAGGGAGTCAACTCCTTGATAAAGTGTGGAGACACTGGAAAGGGAGACAGACATTAAATAAATAATCATGCTCATAATTAAAAATGTTTACGTTGTTATCAGGACTTTGAGGCAAAGCACAGGTGTTGAGAGAATTATAATGAGCAGAGAGAGGAAAACCGGTCTCTGCTGGCAAGTCAGGGTAATAAGTGAGAAATCAGTTCAAGTCAATGGATATACAGCTGTTACTAGGGCAGAGGTGGGGAGGGCCGGTGGGGAGTGGCAGGTACTTTTCGGAGGACAAGGGTAGAAGGAGAAAAACCATCCAGGGGAGAAGAGACAGCAGCTGGAACCAGGGTGATGGGATGCAGAAGAGAAGCAGGCTATGCAGGAGATTTGGGGGTGCTACGCGAATGTGATTTAGTGGCAATGGATATGGGTGAAGGTCAATAGTTGTTTGTATTTTCTTCTATGTATCTTATGATTTATTCCTATCTCTTTCTTTTTAAATCTAACACGAACCTATCTGGAATCTGTTGACCCTAAATAGAAGCTAGATATTTCTTCACAAAAATGGGTTTACGTGGAAACAATGAAGAATTGGAATTCTAACGGTGAAACACGTGCAAGTCCCAAGAAACAAAGGGGAGTTAACTCTTTTATAGAGAAGAGGAAGCTGGGAGAGCTATTATAAACAAAGAGGTCTTCCTCTGGGGATCCACTGTCCTTGCAGTGCATGAGAGCTCCCCTACAGACCCTTCCAGCTCCAATTTAAATGAGGTTTTTGTCTATAATCTGCCCTAGCCCCTTTCTTACTGGTTTGAGGTTCTTTGCATATTCTTGTTACTGATCCTTTTATTGGCCATTATGTGTTATAAACACTGTCTCTTAGTTTGTGTCTTCCCTTTCTCATTATATTCCCTTTGGATAAAGATCAATTCCTCAAAGGTTTTCTTTTTTGGATGGGAGAAAGGAAGAGAAAGGCTCTGTAACTAGATAGAGGTGATTATCTCACAGTGCATACATATATTAAATCATCGTGTTGTACATCTTAAATAGGTACAATTTTATTTATTCGTTATACCTCAAAGAAGCTGGGGGAAGAAAAGGCAGACTTAGTAGCAGACACTGTTGGTGCCCTGCCCACATGCTAAAGTTTCCTATGAAACCCTGATGCTCGTCTTGAAGGCTGTGGAGTAATCTCGGTCTCCACACAGGGCCAGCAAGATACGCCAGAGAATCAATGCCCCCAAAACATGAAAGGCAAGAAGTGGACGGATGAATGTACCAGTGTTCTCACAACTCAGTTGGGTTAACTCTGAGACACGTTCTATTAAGGCTTCTTAAACTATAGTATCTCAATACTGAAACCTCAGTGCTGCTTATTATTATTATCTCTACTGTTTTCAACTGACGATGGACTGATGCTATTATAAAATACACACACACACACACACACACACGCACGCACACACAGAAAATAGGAAAGCAAAATTAAATAGTAAAAGTGAAATGAAAAATAAAACAGAAAATGCAAGCTCCCCCTTTTTAAAAACTTGACCTCTATTTATGTGATTATCTTGTTATGAACCAGAAAGAGTTCATGAGTCAGTGCCGGTCCCTGGATCACACTTGGAGTGTCACTGTTTTAAACCCTAGTTATTCACACACGGTAATTTTCTTGATATCACACCTTGTATTGGCTTACTTCCCTTCTGATTCAATTCCTTTCTTCCTTACCAGTGTGCCCTAGACCAACTCTTAAATAGACCACCTGCCTTTGAATCCATATCTCAGGGCAAGATAAATTCCAAGAAAATGAATAAACCCAAACAGAAATCTTATGTAAAAATATTTTCTCTCTGCTGAGGTCACATAAACATTTTCTTAAGTTTTTGTCAGTTTTGAAGTTATGCATGTTATAAAATGTCTTCAACCCATCTGCAATGGTGTTTCCATGTATAGTGTGAGGTAGGAATCCAATTTCAATTCTTTCTCCCGATCCTAGGACCATTTAATAAAAAAAAAAATTATTTACTCAAGTGGTCGGCCATGCGACCTTTGCCTTCCATCACATTTCCACATATGCGTGGGTCTATTTCCAGGTTCCCTCAATTTTGTCCAATTGTCTCATTAAACTGTCCTGTGTTGAGGCCATACCTTCTTGATTAAGAAAGATTTTTAAGTATCAATATCTGGTAGCACAAGACCTATAACTTTATACTTCTTGTTCAGGACTGTCTTAGCTAATCTTGCCTTTTCTTCTTGCATATGCATTTTAGAACGAGCTCATAAATTCCCCCAAAGTGTCAGATATTTGCATTGATATTGCATAAATTATACATCAATTGGAAGACAATTTATTTCTTTATATATTACATCTTTGTAATATTGGGTTTTCCCATCCGTAAACATGGTGAGCCTCTTGTTTAGGTCTTCAATGTCTTTGAGTGCTTTATGCATTTATATATACTATGCATATTAAATACTTCCATTAGGTTTATTCCTAAATACCATATATTGTTATTGCTATGGTAAATAGTACCTTTAAAAGCACCACATACTTGTTAGTTAAATAGAAATGCGGTTGACTTTTTTAATGGTGGCTTCTTTGTCAAAATGTTATTATATTCTTTTGTTAATTCTAATAATTGGTGTGCAAATTTCTTTGGGTTTTCTATGTAAATAATCAAAGCATCTGCGGTAAATAGCAGTGTTGCTCTTTTCCAATCGTTTAACTTTTTTTTTTTCAATCTTTAACTCTTTAATTTTCTTGTCTCCAACCAGAGCCACCCAGACCATATTTAGTGATGATAATAATAGGCGTCTGTTTTCCAGTGTTAAAGAAAGTGATTTTTTAATTTTGTCCTCAAGGATTCTGTCTGTAAGTTTCTTGTGCTTACTTACCCTTTATCAGGAAGAAAGGTCCTTTATATTCCTGGTGTATAAGGATCTTTTCTTTCTAAATCATGCTGAACTCAACTGATGCTTTTACTGCATCGACTGTAGCAATTGTATACCTTTGTCCCTGTCTTAGTTTGTTAATGCAGTGAATTACATTAATGGGCTTATTAATGTTGAACCCATGTTGCCTTCCTGAAATCAACCATCTTTCTTTCTAGTTGTATATAGTGCTGGATTGTTTGCTAATATTCTGTTGGCGGCATTTGCATCTCATTGTTCTTTTTCTCACAATAAGCTTGTGTGGCTTGGATATCAAGGTTACACTGGTACCCTAAAACTGAGGAGAGGCATATTCAATGAAGTCACAGCTCAGTCCCTTCTTCCCCAGTGAGGGCTAACGAGGGGTGCTGATGTGATCTGCCACGGGGTATAACAAGATCCTTCTGGCTGAGAGGAGGACAGGGGCTGAAGTGACAGAACATTTAGGAGCCCGTGGCAATAATCCAGGCTGGAAATCACAGTGGCCGGAAGCCAAGAGCTTGCAGTGGAGGCTGTAAGAAATGGTCAAGGTCTTGCTATAGATTGAAGGGTGAGCCAAGAGAAGGTGCTGGTAGGTGGGGTGTGGGGAGCGATCAGGGCCGCCGCTTCACACACTGCTCAAGTGGGCGCCATCATCGCGAATACAAGGTGAAGGGCATTCCCTGGAGTTGTAAGGTCTGGGGCCACGGGTGTGATGAAAGTGAGGAGTCAAGGTCTTTGACTGGAACCACCACTAAAGGAGATTTGCCATGAACTGAAACAGAGGAGACTGACAGGAGAAGAGCAAACTTGGTGGTGGCTGAGGTAATGCCAGAGAGTCAGCTCTGGAGGTGTTTTAATTTCATAGGTCAATTAGCAACGCAGGTGTTAGGTTGAACAGACACTTAAACAATTGACTCTGGAGGGCAGGGGACAGGTCTGGCCTGGAGATAGCAATTGAGGAAGTCATTATCATATGGATGGAATTTAAAACCAGGAGATTGGAGAAAAGAATTAGGGGGAATGAGTGTGGAGCAATGGTTAGCAAACTATGCCTTCAGCCAAAGACAACCAGCAGCTTGTTCGGCACATGAAAATTCTATTGGGACTCTGCCACCCCTATTCATTTCTGTGGTCACGGTGAGATATTTGAAATTGAGATGACAGTGGTATCAAAGGTTGTTTTAAAACAGTTCTTTGCTCATGATGAACAGAAACCTTGCAAAGAACCCCTGGTTTGGTTTTCCTTAGTTAGATACCCGTGATTAAAAAGCACTCTTGCTGTGTCTGATGTTGGCACACTCCACTTAATACAGAGAGTAAGTTAAGTGCTTAGCACATAAACTTCCCTGCATACGCCCTAAAGAAGCTGGTGGTATTATCGTCCCCGATTCACAGGTGGGGGCGCTAAAGTGCATAGAGGCATCGAATTTAACCAGGGTTGCCTTACCAAGTAGTGAATGGAACCCGGGTGTAGCTCGCATTCTTCCATCTCCAAAGTGTTTTCTGAGTCACCCCTTTCTCCCATCACCTGGTAGACATGTGGGTGTAGCAAGACCGACAGGAAGTCACACCACCTGTGAGCGGCAAAGCCAGGATGTCCCACAGCACACGTGCTGTCGGTCAAGGTGTCCTTTTCAATGAAATTGATTTACTTCCTTTTGATTTAACTGGGTTGTTTTGTTTCCTCTTCTTCTCTCCCTCTCTCATTGTAGGGGAAAAAAAAGACTCTTGGGGAAAAAGTCCTTCTTTGCCTTATCTTCTAACTGTGTGTTGCATTACCCTTTTCTTTTCTTTATAATTCTTTAATGACTCCGCATATTCCCTTTCCAGAATTTCCTTTCTTCTTCTACCTCACAGCATGGAACTTTCCATCCTTCTGACACAGTTCCACAACAAAGGTTAATTACTTTATAATTTCATTCTCTTTATATATGTATATATAAAAAAAGCACACTAAAATTGCTAATTTTAACTGTGCTTCTTGTCAGCAGGTTCATGTAAATTCACTGCAATTAAACCAGATGTTTTCTTGTACCTAAAAGGTCAGGTGGTAATTTAAGGAAAAGTTTCATTTCAACATAAAGAAAGACAAAGGGAAGTTTCCTCCTCACCTCCCTTCTCCTCTCCTTCCTTCCCCCTCTATTTTCATTTCTGAAAAGTGGGGCTAATGACGGTGAACTTGAGGGGAGTGATGGGAAGTAAGAAATCAATGTCTATAAAAGCACAGAGCCCTGCACAGTCAACAGAAGTTTCCCTTCCTGCTTATCTTGTCTAGGTTGTTTTGTTTTTTCTGCCTCTTTATTATAGGTGTCATGTTTGTTGATTGGTTGGTCCATTACAAAGAGAATCAGAACTAACCTAAGAAAAAATCAAGATAATTTGAAAATGGTTTAGAGGCCACCATTTCATAAGACTGTACATGAGCCTCTTGGAAACAAGACCAACCCAGACAGTGTTAATCTACTTGGATTTTCCAGTGTTGTTGGAGAAAAGATATTTTTTTTTCTGGGTAAAATTTTACATCTTATAATGTCAAATATATCTTTTTAATGGAACTATACAGCGGTGAGTTAGTAAATGTCTCAAAATGAGCTTTCTGAGGAAAAACAAAATGCCAATATATTTGCCAATTTACATGGTATAAATATGCCCACCATGGCCAATTTCAAGCAATGGGTGTAATACCATGAAACTCAAAGGTGGGAAGAGAAGGTAATGATCAGTTCTAGCCAGCCAGTATGAATACAGATAGAATATGTTATACGCAGCTACTTAGTATATGTCACCTTCTTAAACAGTGCATATAAACAGGGCCCTGAGCTAGTGGGAAAGAGGCATAAACTTTGATGTCAGATATTGTTTCACTCAATAAATAGTTAACGAGCACCTACTATGTGTCACGGAGAAACTAAACACACACACACTCATACACACACACACACACACACACACAGATAAAGCAGAATGTTAGGGAGGTTTGAGCCAGGTATAAGATGACCTGTCACATAATCAGGGAAGAAATCATAAATAAGATTTGGGGATCTATTTTGTGGCCCTTCCATTTGTTACTTGGAAACCTTGGACAGATCCCTTAAAGTCTCTGAACCTCAGACTCCTCTTCCACATGACCGTATTAATAGCACCTACATCCCAATGTTTGGCGATGGTACGAATGAAGACTGTCACCATAATGCATAGCTCTGTCGTGAATAGTGACCTTCCAAGTAGCGCATGTTTGGAAACCATACTGCATTTCTCCTTATCCTTTATAACATCTCAAGGTCATCTTTATAAACATCAAAAAGGTACTGAGCTCTAATTAAGTGATGCCTTCCGGACTTACCAAGATGTGAATAGCTCCCCCCCGCCGCCCGCTGTCCAGCAAATGTCCATGGACTGCTATACATAGTGTCTTGTCGTTGCTGCCTTTTATACCTCTCACTTTTCTCTTCTCCAGATTCTACGCGCTGGACCCCGTTACTGGCCCCGCACCTGTCCCTAGCAACGTACAGACTCATTCTAGCTCCCTGTGGCCTAAGAAAGCAGATCACGGGGCTTGTTAGAAATGTATGTCAAACACAGGGGCTCATTCCTGAGATATGGAAGTCTCTCCTACAATTAATGTACATTGATATATAAAATGAAATAATATACAGTGTGTCCGTAAAGTCACGGTGCACTCCTGACCTGTGACCGGTCAAAAGTGCACCGTGACTTTACGGACACACTGTATTTAGTATTTGTGACTAATCGTTTTCTATGTCAACTATATTAATGTAGTATATACTGTTATTAATCCTAATAAATTAGATTATTATAAATTATATGGGAGTCTAAATTTCATTATTATAAAATAAAAATAATACTGTTTACTTGTCCCCATTTGGGGTTAAGATCAAAGGAATCTATACATTTCTGGTGAAAATGTACAAGGATACAATGTCTAAAGAGGACTATAGCAATATCCTTCAAAACTGCATGTGCATTTGCCCTTTGACCCCAGCAATCCCACTTTTAGGAATTTCCCCTGAACATACATCTCCACAAATACCAACCAACATGTGCCCAGGGCTACTTGCTGTAATCCTGGCTGTCATATTGCTCTCATAGCAAATAATGGGAACACCCTAAGTGTCCACAGGATCCTGCTTGAATGAACCACAGTGCAGCCACATAACGAAGTCCCACACGGCTCTAAAGAGGAATGGTGAGAGTCCACAAGCTCACATGGAGTGGTTTCCAGGACACATTTACAACATAAGATGCGGAGTCTATCTATTATGCTATCTTTTATATAAAAAATGAGAAAAAAATAGTGTCCCCTTGTTCATAAGATGAACCATAGGAAAGACAGGGCCAGCAGGAGTAACAGTGGCTACCTCCCCAGGGGGGATGGGAGCCGTGGGGGAGAGGGAAGTTGGCAATGCTTCCGGGCTGCACCTTTTTATACACAGTTTGAACTTGTGCACCATGCGGCTGTTTTCATATTAAAAAAAATACACTAAATAAGAAACAAATGGGGGGAAGCAAACCTCAACAGTGAAACACACGAACCTAATTGCGTATCAAATTGATAATATAACTATATAGAGAAAAGACCGAACTTGGAGCACACTGTTTGACTGCCCAAGGAGAGAAACACTGAAAAGGCGACCTTGAACCTAACTTGGCAGCTTTCTTGTTCGTTGGAAGGGTTGGCGTTGTAATTCCGAGGCTATTTCAGATAGGGTGGGGTGGAGCAAATAAAACAGTCTCTGCGGCTGTTGGGAAACAGAGTCTCACTGAGGGACAAGAGAAATACCTGAATGGAATGAGGGCAAGTGCAGGAGACTCCTGAGGGGTTGGGTCTGAATCAGTCTTTGCTCTTGATTTAAACAAGATAAATTCTATCCCCCCTAGCTCTATCTGCTTGAAGAGTCAGAGGCAATAACACCCCACCGAGCCGAGAACACCTAAGCTATATACTTTAATGCAAAAACACTGTTCCCCGGAAAGCAGCCAGACATCCTCAGGCAAGTGGCTGACTTCAGCTCTGGGGCAGAGACACTACAAGGACAGTTTAAAATTCTCTGTTGTGCCAGAAGCAAGGGAGACTAATGAGAACATGTCGGAAGGACCTAAGCACCGGCTTAAAGGGACTCCCACTAGCCATACATGGGACACTTTGACCATAGAAAAGAATTAGAAATAGCACTGGATTTGAATACATTGAGCAATATATATATATCTCATTAATATGGAGAAGGGGACAAGGAGAGAAGGGCTCTCCATGAAGAAGAATGTTAATTAGTGCATGGAGGGGGAACAAGAAATTTAAAATCCACCCCTTTGTAAATACCAACGGAACATGTGATCCAGGTGGTAATTACCAAGGAGAGCTAAAGCCACCGGGAGCAACGTTCTAGAGGAATGTAGTATGCTCAGAACATGGACTATCGCTGCACGGATTAGTTCTCTTACACGGGGAAAAGGGTACTGCATTTACACCGGAGGGACTGGCTGGTCCCCATCTTACCTAAGTGACCAAATAAATGCAGCCTCACCGGTGAGGGGCTCCCGGACATTAGGTACCTTTGACATGGCACAGGGAGAAGTAGACATCACCAACCCATGAGGCTTTTTTGGCTAACAATGTCTCCTCTTCTCGTTTGTCAAATAAAATCAGGTTTCATATTACTGGAAATGTGAACTTAAGATTGTCTGTTGGATGGGTTTTAAATCAATGCTAATTTTCTTAGGGGTTCTGTGATGTTGCAGATATGCAGAAAAATGTCCGCATCCCTCGGTCATTTACACTGAAGAGTTTGGAGGTCAGGTGTCATGATTCTTGCCATTTCCTTTCAAATAGTTAAAAATATTATATGCGTCTTCATAAATGCTATTTCCCTATTATATGTAGCATACGCATAATATGAATAAGAAAATGTAGCCAAGTGTTAACAAATGTTAGATCTAGGTGATGGGTTTACAGGTCCTCTTTGTACTCTGGCTTCACTTTCTCTATAGATTTGAAACATTTCAAAATGAAATCGTGGGTGTGAGTCGCTGTCTGTAACGTGCCCATTAGAGCCTAGCACGGTGTACGCACTCAGTAAACGGCAGCCTCACAAGACCATCATCAATGTTGTTTTTTGTCTTCCAAGGACTTAGAGATTCCATTTCACAGTCCTGGCTGTGGTCTGGTGAAAGGCGGAGACGTGGCCACTAAATAGCAAGCCGGGCTTTTGTCTACGACGTCCGTGGCAGAGGGAACGATAAAGGACCCGTGTCACCTTCTATCAACAGCTGCTTCCCAGATGAAGCAAGGGGACTCAGCGACCGTGAGCTTCTCCCACCGGCGGCGAGCTACCTCGCAGGCCCTCAAAGTCGCCAGAACGACAGATTCTACAAACTTGGTCACGTAGATGAAAGCAGCATGTGTCCAGTCAGCTGGTTCTGAGAGCCTGCCCCTCGGCTTCCGGAGGGGTTTTCAGTTAATGGACTTGAGCCCGCTCCTGCCCTAGCCTGTCCTGAGATGAAGGAGCTCCCAGCCAGCAGGCGTGAGCTCTTCCCAGGGCGCCTGCCTGCCCGCCCCCCATCCCGCTACAGAAGGAGTGGAAGGGAACCCTGGCTTGCAGAGGGGGCTGTGCTCGTTGAGGCCTGCAGCCCAGCGGGTCCTGGGAAGGCAGGCGCCCTGGGAAGAGCTAGGAGACAGAGGACTGCTGTGTCGCACGCTGGTGCTGTTAACAGGAGGATGTCCATACATCTCCGCCGAGTAGAAATTCATGTTTTATTAATGGTGCCTAATGAAAATTTAATTTCAAAGCATCGCCGTTCCCACATTGTTTTGATAAAGGTTTCTGTGCATTTTTGTTCCTGGTGACAAGAAGGAGAAAGGGAGGGAGAGGGGGAGGCCTGGCTGAAAGATGGGACTTGGGACCTGCTGTGGCACAGCTAGGGGATCCTCTAAAAAGTAGCCCGTCCTGCAAAAAATCAGGCCTCCTGCGCGGCTTCCAGGACAAGCCCTATCCCTCGTCTTCTGGGTCCCACAGGTTCATGCTGGCTTTCAGCACTGGCTTCTCCCAGCCCAACAGCTGGGGACCCTAGCACATCCTTCGTGCCCGGACTCTGGTTCTCAGGTCCGACCCTGACCACACTGCCGTTCCTTGAGCACCCGTGCCCTATCTTCTCCACCCTGTTGCAGTGACTGTCTAGAACTCGGGAGAGGCTTCCTAGTCAGGTGTGTGGTTTCCAGGTTGCTTGTGCTAGAAGATCCTTTGTCAATGAGTATTTCTTTCCTTGTGATTTAGTGCAAATGTGGCAGCTACATTGATTGAAAACATTCCATCTCCTGGGCGTTATTTCAATTTCTTTATATACCACCCCTTTTAGTGAGCACAACAACCTATAAGGACTGGAGGTGTTTTTATATCTCCATTTCATAGAGGCAGAAGCCAGGGCACTGAGAGGCTAAGCAACTTGTTCTAGGTATACTTGGCTCCAGAGCCCACCTTCTCAAACGCCGCATTATGCCACCTGCTGGAGAAAGGGGCTGCCCATTTTGGAAACAGTGAAACCTGATCTAGGGAGAGGTCTGGAAGTTTTATCAGAAGCCACAGCCAGGGCCACAGCTCCAGGGTTGCAGAATGAAGCCAGGGTGAGGTGCCCAACCTCCCGTGTGGGAGGCTGGATGGGAATGGGCTTACAGGCCACAGGGCATTCAGACCACCCGGAACAGCTGATCCAGAGAGAGCTGTACCCACAAAAGACTGAGGTTCGTTGCAAGCAGGAAGGTGAGGACCAAGGTGGTCGAGGTTGTGTCCCTACTGCTGCCGCCGCTTGGAGTACAGTTTGTGGGGCTGTAAGGAGAGTGGCCTCAAGGAGGCATTCCAAGGGGTCAGGACAGGTCTGTGGTGAAGGTGGATTGTGTACAGCTTCCAGTTCTAGGCTGGGACTTGTTGGAAACGGGATCGGGGGACAGGATGAGATGAGGATGGCACTTTTCTGTCTGTCTCCTTATGGGACTTTGCATCTGAGGATGTGGGTCTGGGTCCCCTCAGGGGCCATGACTCAGGGGTTCTTTGCCATGGTAGGAGTTCCGTCTGCAGGATCCAAGGGGAATCTTAGTCAGGTGGGGTACTGGCCTCACATAGCTAACAAGGACATTTCTCTGCCTAGATCCTTTCCGATCCATTTACACTGTTTTTGTGCCCCTTGACCTTTTGCCTGCATGGACAGAGAGCCGAAAGTTCCTGAGAATTTACTCTCCAACCCTCCCTCCCTATCCCAGCCCTCACCACTGGCTGGCAGCCCCTTCCTGCATCTGGTAGAAGAGTGAGGTCTAAACTGCAGGGTGTTCCCACAGGCCCAGAGTGCCACCCCCTTTGCCGGACTCGGCCTGAAGCCCCCCCTCAGCTTCCTCCCCTTCCCTGTCCTGCCGGGGAAGACTTCCTTACTCCATATAAAAACCTATATAATTCAATTAACTGATGTCACCCCAATAAATTCAATAAAAAAGTCAAAAAACAAAAAGCGACATCTCAGAGTCTGATTCTAGGGCACTAACTAACTAAAGACATCCCACAGGGACAGAGGCAGGCTGGCCAGAGGGAAACTGGAAAAGGCCCTAGAGAAAGGTTTCCTAGATAAGTCACAGAAGGAGGAGGTTTGTCCTCCGGTAAATAAGATCACTACCATGGTGCAGCTGGAGGCAAACTGCAAGGGGAGCCTGAGAAGGAACGTCCAAGTCGGCTCCAGGCAGTCAGGGAAAGCTTCCTGGAGGAAGGTACGTGTCTGCAAAGACGTGGATATTTAATAGAGCTTGTCCCCCCCCCCCTCAAATGGAGGGGGAGGTTCCTTCAAGCATGAGAAAAGGCAGGGGCAAGGTCAGAGGGGTGAGAAAGTGAAGTGTTCTAGGAACAATATGCGGCTCTAGATTCCTGGAGTCTCGAGTTAAGAGGCATGTTAGAAGATACTCTACAAGAAGCAGACTCACCCGAACCCAGAGGGAACAGAGGTGAGGGGCGGGCAATGGAGGCACGTAGGCTGACTTCGGGTCCTTACTCAGACTTCCTAGATGCGGTTCATTGAGATGAGGCACAGAGAGAGACCTCAGTGCAGAAGAAACAATTAGCTCATTTTTGGAGACTGGGCTTGAGACGCCTGTAGGACATCCAGGTGAGTGTTCGGCTCTGGGTGCAGGCCATGTGTGTGCTAACCTCTTTATGGGTATTTCCTGATTTTAATCTGTAGAGAATCCAGAATTGTCTAACTTTCAAACTCAACATGCTTCAACAATACGACATACAGTTTCTGTAGGAGGCACTAATGTGGTTAAAGGTTGGGCATAAAGTCAGAGAGAGGGGGGTTTAGAAAAGGCAAACTGGAGTGCACGTCTGTGGAAGAGCTGCTGTGTCCATGGAAACAGCGCCCCCTGGAGTTGTGCAAGGCATAGCCTGCATTGAAAACCTTCGAAAGGATCAGATGAAGAGGGGGAGATTACAGTCACAAGAAAAACAAAACCCTCAAGGCTGACACGCACGGCCCTGTAGCAGGTCTGATATCCCCCGCTCCCATGCAAGCGCATTTCCGACTCACCGTCCTCTTCCGTCTGCACCACCAGCTCCTCGCTCTCCATCCGGCCCTCGGGGTTGGACAGCAGCAGCCGCAGCCGGATGGTCATGAAGGGCCGCAGCCCCCGCAGGGTGTAGTGGGACGAGGTCTGAATGACCTCCTCGGCCTCGTACTGCTGCTGGTTGAAGACATACTGGTACTGCACTGTGAGGTTGTAGCTGTGGCAGCGGGTCACGGCGTAGCCGAAGGGCTCCCACTGCAGGGTCAGCTGCCGGGCTCGGATGTCCACAATCTCCACGTTCTGCGGGCCGTGCACTGGGTCTGCACACACACACACACATACACAAGACACAAGAGGAGGCTGTCAGGAAGGTAGGCTGGCTGTCCCGTAGAACAGTGGGGCACAGCTCTTCCAACCAATCGCGACCATTCAGCTGCTATTGCACGGTCTTGGCTATACACAGTATAATCTACTACGTGTCTGTAAATCAAACTCCTTTTTCTTACTTAAATACATGCACCTAAAAGAAACCATAACTATATAAAAAGGGAAAACCTGAATCACCTGCCGCACATAAATGGTAGCCACAGAAATAAATACAAAACTGTTAAACTCTTAAGGGTTCATCTGGGTGCCATGGAAAACCATCGTGGGCACCCCCAACAGCACCTGCAGCACTTCAGGGTCATGCTAACTCAGGAGGCTGCTGGCGTTTGGACCTGCCTTTAATCAGTCCACACCCCACACCTCAAAGCTCTCCCCCCTTTTCTCTTATTAGTACAAATTATATTTTATTTTTCAAATATTTGTTACAATTTTTAAATTGTACTGATTGTAAAAATACATTGATTTATTTTAACAATTTGTATCCTCGCTAAAACCTCCACTTATTTCTAGCAGTATTATATCGAGTTCCTAGGGTTTTTCTTTTTTAAAATTGATTTTAATTTATTGTGTTTACATAGATTCTAGTGTTGCCCCGATTGCAAACCCCCTCCCCTGTATTCCCCTCAACATCTCCCTTGCCCCCTCCCTACAGATTTATCCCATCCTATCATCCCCCTCAAAGCACTCCCCTTTTGAGAAGGATACCCAGAAATGTCAGAGAGCCTGGCAAGCCAGCTCAGACCTGCTTTTGCACTGCTGGAGACAGTGGGCAGCCTGGCCCCGGGTCCACTGAGGAGTTCATGGTCACTCTTCCAGCCCAGTTATTCATGCTCACAGCTCTTTTGGGTAAAGAAGAACCAGCATTCCAAAAGCAAATGGGTGACTTTGAAGCTGTGACATTGAACAAGCTGTTGCTGAAGGCCCATGTGGAACAGAAGGTGAAAAGCACAGTCCCCATAGCTGGTAGGGACAGGGGTTATGACCCGGTGTGTCTGCCGCCACCGCTTGGTTCAACAACTCATGATGGCATGAGGACAAATATACAAGCACAGGGACAGCGAGGAGCAGCTGGCCTGGGTTCCTCACCCAGCAGGAACCTTTCTGTCCGTCCGGACGTCACACTGTCCAGGCAGGGAGGCCGCCCGTCCCTGCTCAGGACCTCATTGAACACTCCTCCTCTGGGTGTGCCTCCAAACCTGGCGCCCGCCCCAACAGGCTGATGGCCCTCATGGTCCCTCTCCTCGCCTCATTAGAGACTTAGAACAGGAACACTGGAGGCCCTCTGAAGTTCAAGGCGGATTCCCCATTCTGTCAGACACCTTATGCTCTATACCACAGCCCAGGTTAAATATAATTCTGGGACCTCCAATATGCCCTTAAAGCACAAACAAGAAACCACTGCCAGTAGCCACAGTGCTGGGTTCTGTCATCTGTCTCCTCTTGTGACCCTGTGAGGGAGGAACTGCCAACCCCACTCTATAGATGAATAAACTGAGGCCCAGAGAGGTTCCGGAGCTTGCATAGAGCAGTGAGACTAGCGTGTGGCGAAGTGGGGCTTTGAATTTGTGTCTGTCTGACTGCACACCTAGTGTGCAAAGTAAGAAGACGTGCCTGACCAGAGGGGCCTGGAAAGAGAGTGGCTGGCACTATGCACACACCTGCCTCCCCCTGCCCCTGCTCTGCTGGTGGCCTGTCTCCTCCTCCTGGTGGCTGGCAGCCCCTCGCCTGCTCTCAGCCCCCCTCACTCTGCCTCCTCCGCAGTGAAGCCTCCCCTCTGCACCCTGGGCAGAGGTCCCTGGCTACTGCTTTCTCCTGTTGTTAACTGCTGCCTTCTATGTTAATCATTTTGAATTGTGACAGCGTTTTAGAAATTGCCCCTGCCCAGTGGATGGCAAGCGGGGTGTTCTCTGCTCCCCCTCTGGCCAACCCAGCCCTGAGACATGTAGAGGGGGACCTTGGCCTCTACCAGTTGGATGGGTGCCTTAGTTTGAAAGTCTCAGCATAACCTGCAGGGAAGCCTCGTCCTAGGCTCACCCTGGACGAGCCAGGTTCTCTGGGATGGATGACTGGCTCAGAGCCAGGTGGTAAGATCTGAAGTTCACGAGGCTCCCGCGTCTCTGTGTTGACTCTGCACCGTGACGCCACAAGGGACTGAGACCAGGGGAAGGACGTAAACATGAGGCATATCATAGTCATCAGGACCCAAGGAAGGCTGGGGACAATGTTGTGAGCAAGCCCAGAACTGTCAGGCAGCAGCGGCTTGACCTTTAGGAGCTGGGGTGGCCGCAGGGGGCCACGTGGGGACTCAGGGTTAAGATGGCCATGGGCCTGTCTTCCCACCTGGCCTCTGGCTACTACAGCGTTGTCCCCACAGCTCACTGGAGCAGGTGTGCGCGCAAGGCCTCTGCTTCTCCGACAGGAAGGGGCAGGCAGGGCCACCTCTACAAAGAGGGTGAGACCCAGGGCAAGCCTGCTACAGAGCTCGGAGACTTCCTCCCAGAGCCGGAAGGTCAGGGCACAGGAAGAGTCACTTATTCCCTCCCGAGCACATGTGACTGTCATCAAACAGGCCACAGGGACAGTGGAGCCGGACAGAGCACGGCTGGAAGCTAGACTCGGGCGCTCAAGAGCTGGGCGACCTTGGGTAAAGGCACTTCATCTCTGAGCAGCCACTTCCTCCATCTATAAAGGAAAATTGCTGCTCTGACCTCAGAGGGCTGCTAAGGTAACAAGTACAGAATGAGCTGAAAGGGGGGGAGAAGTTGCCTCTGCCGCACCGCACCGTGGCTGAGCCTCTCACAGAGAACGGCCTTCCCCGGAGGAAGGGTGCAAGGAGTTTGTTTGGAGCAGAGGCCACGTCCCCAGGGCCCTGGGGCCAGCGATGCTCAGCCCTCGGTGGAGGAGGAAAAAGAAACCACTGGGTGCTGGGATTGACTAGGAGAGCACGCGATAAACAGGGTGGCGACTCTTCTCCGTGTGGCTCCTGGATCCCCAATCAAAATGTTTGCTGGGACTGAACTTGCTGCGGCTTCTAGAAAGGGCTGAGATTTACATGCCTCACTCGGGCTGAAGAATATACTGCATGGGAACACCGTGACCAGAGGCAAAGGAGACTTGGAAAAGGCGTCCGTTGAGGGTTCGCAGAAATGAAGAGGTCAAGGAAATTCATTCAGTTCACGTGCAAAAGGCAAGAAGGTCTGTGGAGGTTCCCATGGGTCAGATCCGTGCAGCAGGGAGTGTTTGTAAGTTCAAGAACTCTCATTCAGACAGGGAAAGGCAGTGGCTAGCTTTCTATTAAGCAGTGACCCTGGGCGAAGCACTTGCAGGCTGCAGACAGTCCTCTGGCACACGGAATTGGGGACGAGGAAGGGATGGGACTTATCCAGGGCCACACAGCCATGTCCCCAGCTCTGGGCCCTGATGGCCCCCTGCAGCAGTGTCCAGTACACTCAGCATTTGTCATGCTTTCTAGGGACCACTTGTTCATTTATTTATTGTTTTTCCCCATCTGCAAGAGCCCACAGTCTGTTAGGCCAGCAACCCAAGCACATGGCACAGGGTCTTTCGTGAGGACAGCTCACGTTTGTTAAAATGAGAGGAAAAGATGGTGATCTGTTCTGAGGAACCGAGCTCAGACCCCTCGATTCCGTGGTCCCTGTTCTGTCGCCTCCAGCAGGTCACCGAGTCCCGAGTCCCTAAGGGGAACATATTTATTTTGCATCCAAGCAAGAGAACATCCTGAGGTCCTAGACAAGGAAAGCTAGTCTGCAGAACCAGCGCCATGGAGGCAGTCATGCTTTCACTGTGACCCCAGACCTGGCCGCCAAGCCCAGCCTCCGCTCCAGTAATTGCCAGCAGCAGGGAGAGGCTCGGCTTTGCGAGCCGGTCGGTGCAAACAAGTTGGAAATTGCTGACACAGCCTGTGTGTGCAGTGCAGATTGGTTTTGCTGAATTAACTTTCCCTGTGTAAATACAGCACAGCCGAGTCTGGAGCCTATGGTTTCTGCCTCCAGATAAGATGCCATCCACACGACCTTCTTGAGTAGCAGCCTTCAGGTCCCTGAGAGGGCAAACAGCGGAACCGGGGGCTGGCTGGTCTGGGAAGCTAGAAAATCATCCCCTGATGGAAAATCAGACTGGCTCAGTCTCTGGTGGCACCTCCTCTCAGCCCTCAGACTCGGCGACAGGGGCCTGTCCTGAGCCCAGTGTATAGGAACACACTCTGATCCTCTTCACACTGTGCCCTCCTGCTGGACAGGAGTCAGCGGTCCAGTGTGTCCATCTGGCCCTTGTGCTCCCCTTTCTGAATGGGCTTCTGGTACCTGACGCCCCAGAATTCCCTGCCCCAGTGGCTTCAAATTCACCTCCAAGATGAGTTCAAACCTCTTCCCTTGGTCTGCCCTTCAAAGATCAGACCGCATTCCATGAGTGTGCACCTTAGACCCCTGCATGACCAAAGGATGGCTGGGGAATGGACAAAGCCTGGACACCAGGACCCCGGTCTCCAGACCCGTGCAGAATGGGACCAGCGGGGGGGGGGGGGGGGGGGCGCGGCTGTGGAGTTGGTGAAAGGGGAGGGGCGGGGCACAGGCCTGCGTTTGCAGTCTCACCCCAGACCCATCTGTCTTCCTGCACAGGAGGGTCAGGAGTGTGTGCGTGCCTGTGTCTGTGTGATTGACAGACTCACGCTTTGGGGAGCTCCTTCGTTTTTGCAGCTGTCTCTGAAGGCAGGCTGGTCCCCCCTAACTTCTGATCACACCTCCCCTCCCCAGATCGGATCCAGCTAAAGTACCGTCTCCCCCTAAGGTGCCATTTTCAACCAGGTAATCTGAACCCAGCTTTCTCCCTCGGACCCTCCCCACCCCTTCCCCATTTCCACAGCTCTTCCTTGAATTCTGCATTCCTCAAGCAAAGGGCTGCCTTCTGAATCCTTTCACTCCTCCACACATTTGCCCCTGTCCATCCCTGTGCTTGAGACGCCACTGGGCACAGCCCTGTTCTATATATTTAAGGCCCAGCTCCAATGGCACTTTTCCCTTGTCCGGGCAGAGCCGGGACCTCCATCGTCCATTTCCTTTATCACATTAGCCACTTCTTCCATTGTTCTTATCCGATCACGGGTTTATAGGTTTGCTTCACAGTCACCTTCCCGGCTAAGAGGGGGGGCCCTGGGTCTCTTCATTCCTAGAATGGGAACATGCAGGTGCTTACTAAATACATCTAAGAATGAGCACAGACAGAAAGTAGGCGATGTCTGGAGACCAACTGGAATGGAGTCCCTAATACCCTGCAGAGGAAAGGCAGTACGTACAGGGGGGAGTCTGGGCTCTCTCTACACTCCAATTGTTAAGGGCAACCGTGTGGTTAAGTCAGCCTTCGAGCCTTTTCTGTCCTGCGGGGACCCAGTCCCCATCCCTGCTGTCACAGGCAATCGCTATAGAATCTCCTAATGACCTTAATCAAGGCAGAACATCTTATTAAAAAAGAATAGCAAAGCAGATTTCCAATTCATGAATTTTCTATGCATTCATCTTTGCATATGGAGTCGGCCGTGACATATGTACTGTTCAAAGTTGAATCTAAATTGAGATAATTTGGGGCACAGGGCTGAAAATGTGGAGGTGGATAGCTTGTATGTAAAATTAATTTTTTACCCATTTGGAGGTGCAATTTGAATTCCTTTCAAATTAAATTGCAATAGAGTCCTAGGCAGCTGGAAACATTATTGCCAACATAATTTGATACTGCAAGAGCAGTAATACATTGACAGATAGTTCGATGTGACCATTAATTTGCAATTGCGGCATGGAAATGATTCATGGAGGGGAAAAGAGGGAAAAGACACAAAATTAAAATCCATCTTCTCTTCCAGAGTCATCCAAGCCCTCTCACTTGCTTACTGTCCAACACCCCCCCTCTAGTTTACTCCAGATGGTCGGCGGACAGGAGTCTGTGGGATGTTAGCACAAGCACCTTAGGAAGGGAGGCGAGGACACGGATTCCGAGGCTCTATTTGGGGATGCTTACTCTCCCCGTCCAGGGTCACTGGGTCCTACCAATCCCGGCAACTAGAACCACCTGGAACTGGAACAAGTTACCTTGTGAGAAGGTGACCCGGTTGTCACCCTCTTGCATATAGGGTGACCCAATGCCATAGGGGAGGTAAATCCTCTGCATGTGAATTAAGGAGACAATGTCCACCAAGCCCCTGGACACAGCCCGATTCCCTCTAATACAACCCCACCTCCAGAAGAGTGGGAGGCAGGGGAGCCACGGAGATAGGAGTCCTGTAGGCTACTGTGGACCCCTGGCCTGGCTCTCAATCAAGTTGACTTCTGGGTTCATTCTTTCAACCAGCTCTAGTTGGAAGTTAGAAAGCTCCCATGAACACATGTTCAAATATTGCTGTAGCTATTCCTTCCTTTGTACAAATGTGGCCTGGACGTCTGAGATGCAACAGGCATTAGGGGTACAGGTGAATGAGACAGCCACTTTCTTGCCTTTCTGAGACAGATGTATCCTCTGGAGGGGGATGCAGAGACAACAAACTGGGAAGG
This sequence comes from Rhynchonycteris naso, assembly GCA_037038555.1. Classification (NCBI taxonomy): domain Eukaryota; kingdom Metazoa; phylum Chordata; class Mammalia; order Chiroptera; family Emballonuridae; genus Rhynchonycteris; species Rhynchonycteris naso. Next base: position 156,916,496 of record CM073001.1, on the reverse strand, counting down.
GTGGAATGACGGATTCTGGTGACGCTTTCACAGGAGACATGCTGGGCTTCCAGGCAGCACGTGGCGGAAAGACACAGCCTAGCGCTGGAACTCACCTGCGCCAGTTTAATCGTGACGCCTGCACAACCTTTATGTTCTTTCTCTTGTAAACCAGAAGCCACTAAAGAAATATGAGGTGAGTGAAGGTTAATGATGCCCCAACAACTGCACTATTAGGTTATTATGAAAGCAATTCTCGGGTCCAGTTCTCCTACACAAGTGAGCATCAATTACACACCAGTTTATCAGTAAGTAGGGACAAAACGGGTCAAACGATTATTCCTTAAAGCTCAATGACATCCTAGCAATCGGTCCTTTTAGATAATCTGGTTACCACCTTGCATGGAAAGGTCATTTACGGGGGTATGACAGTATTCTCAGGTGAGAGTTGATATATCTATCATCTATCTATCATCTATCTATCTATCTATCTATCTATCTATCTGTCTATCATCTTTGGTAAAGGGCCAGACAGTAAATATTTTAAGCTTTGTGGGTCAGAGTCTGTGTTTCCATACTCACCTCTGCTGTTGTTGTGCAAATGCAGATGAAGGCAACGTGCACACAAATGAGCGAGGCCGTGTTTCAAGAGGAGTTTACAAAAAGAGGTAGCCAAGGCCATGGGCTGTGATTTGCCTACTTTGTTCCAGATTCAACTAGTGTTACATCACATCAGACAACCAGGAATCCCCCTCACCCAATGGATGACACAGGACAGTTTAGGAATCGTGGCTTGGACACCAACCCTAAGGTTGGTTAAAGGCTAGAAGCCTTCCTAGGTTCCTCTTCTCTGCATATGTCTGGAAAGTGCTTTAAACAATTTGGCCAACCCACATATTATGAATACCTTCCATTTTACCAGGCAGAGTCCATTTATAGTACTTATTATTATGCTAAGTAACAGGTCCCCCCGGATTTCAACTACAGACAACCAATTTCTGACATTTCCTGTGTTAATTAGCAAGGTAAAGGTTGTTGATCAAGGGATGGTGTTAGAAGCTCCTGGGGAGTGTAGAGCCACCTCTGGAGTAAGGGCTTTAGACGGGATACCTGGGGACCTTCCCGAATCAGTGTGGTTTTAATTGGAAGGCTGGAAGCCCTGGGCTATAACAGCAACTCGACCATAACATTCCTCTGTTACGGATTTGAGAGTAAATCACCAGCAACATGGTGTGGCATAAAGAGACTCAGAAGGCTGTCCTGAAGGAGGCGCCCTCGGACAAAGGATGCGTAGGACCAAACCAGGTGAAGGCACAAGGTGTGGAGGAATACGACAGAAAGCAGGCCGTGGGAAGGTTAAACCCAGGCAAAGAAGGCAGCGCATTCCAACTCTAAGAGACGAGAATCAAAGAGCTATTGGCTGTCAAGATTCTGATGCAGGAGCAGACAGGCCACAGGAGAAGCAATCCCCTGTTGTCCACCGCACATATGTACCCCTACACAGTCACAGGTCAGGCCAGTCTGGGTGTTACATGTTATAATGGTCCTTCCTACTGTTCCTAAGGAGTGAGAGTAACAGCTAAGGCAGTTGTAACAGTGAGATAGGAATATTCTTTGCCAAAAGGTAAAGCACGGGGAAAATTAAATCTTGTAATAAATAGTTTTGAGTTCCTACCCTGTACAGGCACTACCTGAGACAGGAAGGTGGACCAAACAGACAGAAATCCTCTCTGCCCTTAGGGGGCTTATGTTCTAGTGCAGTGGTTCTTAACCTTTTTTGACGTACCGAACCCACCAGTTTCATATGCGCATTCACCGAACACTTCTTTAGTGATAAATAAAATATGATTTTTTTTTTCCAAATTCAAGACATAGGTATATGTTTTCTTACTGGTGCACAAAATGAGCCGTGCATGAACATCACCTTGCTCAAAGAACAAAACCAACAAAGTGCATGAACTCACAACAAATTACGGTATTACTTTATTCTGGCCTCCGCGGCAGAGGCTTCTCCGAACCCCTGAGACCGACTCATCGAACCCCAGGGTTCGACAGAACCCAGGTTAAGAACCACTGTTCTAGTGGGAAGGGGTGGGTAAACCAATCAGGAGATTATGTAGCACGTCAGCGGGCAGTCAACAATCTAGGAAAAACCAAACAGGGCAGGGAGAATGGGGGAGCTCAGGGAAGCTTGTGCATAACATTGTACTTCTTTGATTTCAAGGTCCTGTCACCAGCTCCTCGACCCTTCCTCTCTGTTTACACTAAAATATTACTCTTTTCCTGAACCTGATTTGGCCTGAAATATTTATTGAGCACCTATGGGGTGGTAGGCAGGGTACTGGGGACATAGTGTTAAAAATAGATGAATTGGATGGTTGCTTGGTGGACGGGGATCTGGGGGGCTGGGTGAAAAAAGGCAAAGGGATTAAAAAGTACTGATTGGCAGTTACGAAATCATCACGGGGGTGTAAAGTACAATGTAAAGAATATAGTCAATAATATTGTAATAACCATGCATGGTGCCAGGTTGGTAATACAGTTATCGGGGGAATCACTTCATAAGTTATATAAATGTATAACCATTATGCTGTACACCTGAAACTAATATAATATCGAGTGTCAACTGTATTCGTCAAATAAAAAAATATATTAAGAAATACAGGTGGTTCAAATAAACCACATCTCTGCTCCACTTCCTGGCTCCGTGCTAGTCCTGCCAATAGGGGGCGATAGACGGAGCCAGAGAGGCTGAGGAGGAAGAAGAGTCCACTTTCTATTCCCGTGGGCATTACTCCGCCACCACTTCTCCCCTGCAAAGCCCATTCTGTCACAACAGTGGGAACCAGTTTGCAGTGTCTCCAGCCTCCCTGCAGAACCTCAGAGACACCAGCACCAGCCGAAAAGTGCTCTCCCAACCTTTTAAATGTTTATGATTGCAGCCTCTTCCCTGCAGCCCTTACAGTACCTGCTCCCCATGGCTGCCGCATTGCTATCACACCTTCGCGTTCCCCACTCACCTGCTCAGTGTTCTAGCCAGTTCTTCACATGCAGTTAATTTGAGATTTCCAGACTTTCTCTGTTCACAGAGCCCTCGGTATTTTGGCATTTTCCTCCCCATAGGTTCCTAACCAAAGTACCTAACCGCTTCATTCAGAAGTTAGACCAAATAAGTGTGTATAGCTGAACAACTTAACAGTGATTTGAGAAAACCATGCACACACTTCAAGGGAAAAATATTTTGCTTTCATTCTTAAATAAGCACAATTACTCATTGGTGGGATGTATGTAACTGCGGACCACTGAACAGCTTCTCAGACTGGCTTCAGATTAGACACACACTCCTGTCGCCTGTCCCGCAATGATGTTTCTGCAATACCTCGTTCATCACAGCCGCGACCAGAAGCCCAGCTTTATGGGGACACAATGTCACCGAAGGGAATGTAGCCCAACCTAATGGTGAAAATGTGAACCATCTCAACTTAGTTGTTCGTTTGGTGTCTGACAGATGGCACTGTGTGTTGCATGATAATTCAAAGTTAAAATTTTCAGTGTCCTCACGTGGTGCCTTTGTGAGTTCATCCTGGTGTCCTGGGCTATCACGACATAGTTTGAGAACCACAATTGTTAACATTTTTTTTATATAGGCAACCCACTCGGTTAAAATAAGTGGTGTGATTTATCTCCGAACTGCACCTTGGCTCAGGCAGGACCTCACTGTCTGAAATTCACAAACACTCCGCGTCCTCACCCTTCTTCTGCATTCGGTCATGGTGAGCCCCTGCCCACAGATCTGCTGGCCTCGCTGCCCACACACTACTGCCCAGCTCTGTCTCAGGCCTGGCTCTTCCCTCTCCGCCTGGTCCAGAAGCAACCGCCTGGCCTGAGGCTGAACCGGGCAGCTGGGTGGCGGGTCGCCGCTCAGGGCTCACACGCAGGGAGGGAAGAATGAATCCTAGCACAATCATAGGGACAAGATTGCAGCCTGGAAATAAAAGCTTCAGACTGTTTAAAAGTTACTTTTGTGGCAGAGGAAATTGGGTTGGAGAGTGAGAAGCTCTTTCTAAATTACACGGCTTCAGGCTCCAGAGGCAGGAAAAGAGTCACGGGGTGGGGTGGGAGCAGGGTGGGGTGGAGATGGCGAGAGCCCATCGTGGCTTCCGGGCTTCGCTTCAATTCACACTTAAGTCATGGTAAGTCTACCTGTGTATTAAAAAAAAAAAAAAGGCTGTAGGAAGAATAAAACCTGAACTATCTCTGATGGTCAAAAGCCATCAGAGCCCTGGGCCCAGGTGAGGTATTTAACATTCTGAGCACTTCGCATCTTGGGAAGCCCTGGCTGTGAACAGTATGGGCCCTGGAATTAGGAACTCCCTTCAGTGCAGCTAATTTGCCATCACTGTGAGGCTGGTGAGAAGCCGCGCATAAATCGAATTATTTCTCGAGGATGTAAAAACAAACAACCAGGAGTTTTATCTCCTGATTGGACTCTGATCGCCCCTCTCTCAGAATGACGACCTTCCCTTTCAGGTGGAGGGTTTGGGCTTTTTATTCAGATCTGCGGCTTTTCAGAGCCAAGGCTGCTCATAGCCGAGAACTCTCCCCCACACCCCCCCAGGACATCCTTGATCTCCCAAGGAATCGCATTCATCTATAGACACTGTTTAGGACCGCCGGACCTTGACAGGCCCTGCTGCGTCAGCGGCCCTAGAAATGCTTACCAAGCTTTTTTTTTTTTTTTTTTTTTTTTAATGGTGTCCAAAGCTTTATTCTCTGAAAGGTACAAGAATTATCTTTAAATTGAAGGGAAAGTTTTTTAAACAAAAACCACTGTCAGTTAAAGGAGGCTTATGCTTTGTTGTGTCTCGACGGAGAACCCCGTGGAAGAGGGGGACAGCAGAAAGGAAGAGAGAAGACCCACCTCCGCTCTGACTGTCTGCCTCACTCATTTGTGAAGCATTCCCTGGCCATGCAGGGGTCAGGAACCTATGGCTCACGAGCCAGATGTGGCTCTTTTGATGGCTGCATCTGGCTCGCAGACAAATCATTAATAAAAATAATAATAACGTTAAAAATATAAAAGTCTCATGTATTACAATCCATTCATTTCCTACCGCTCATGTTCATGGTTGCAGGTGGCTGGAGCCAATCACAGCTGTCCTCTGGGACAACACCAAATTTTTATTGGATAATGTGTAACGTATACGGGTCGTTGTATGGTTCTCACGGAATTACATTTTAAAATATGTGGCGTTCAAGGCTCTCTCAGCCAAAAAGGTCCCGACCCCTGGGCTAAAATGTCATGTCTCCTGGCTGAGCCCTTTAATAGAGGGTGGTGGCCCCTCCCCATGACACTGTGGGACACAATCCTAGCACAGGTTCATAGATGCCCCACCGAATGATCCTCTTTCACACCAGAATCGTGCATCCTTCTCCTGGACTTCCACCTCTGGCTTTACCTTTACAACTGCCCCTGAAAAATGTGTTTCCCTTTCTAGTGTTATCAGTCACAAGGCCTTTCCTCCTTTTCATCTTCCCTCCAGGGGCACACAGTGCTGCTCAGCTGCCCAACGTTTTCTTCACGTTTTCTCTCTCCTGACCATCGAAACTTACAGATGAACTGGTATGACCTTTCTGAGCCCGTTTCACAATATGAATGTGGGGTAATGACACCTACCCACTGATTCTTGTGAGGGGGAAACAAAATGATACAAGCCCCTTTATTAGTGGGCAGCTGCTGTGTGACACATCACCGCCAAAGTCCGTGGTTCATTATTGCTGATACTGATTTTTATAAGTTAACTTGTATCTGGCAACCTCATTGAACTTTCTTATTATTGCTCATACTTTAAAACATTTTTTCCAAGAAGACTATCACATCATCTGCAAGGAATGAATTTTATTTCTTTCTCTCCAATCTTCACATGTTTTATTTCCTTTTCTTTCCTTAAAGCATGGACCAGAAACTCCAGCACTGTCATATAGCAGCTGTGACGGACAGCATTCTCCACTGCCTGATCCAGAAAGGAAAGCACCTAAACTTTCTCTATTAAGTACAGTGTATCCATAAAGTCATGGTGCACTTTTGACCTGTGACCGGTCAAAAGTGCACCATGACTTTACGGACACACTGTATATTGTTTGCTGTAGCATTTCCACTTATAATATTTGGTAATTTATACATGTTTGCCTCAAAAGGAATCCTTGTACACTACAGGTGGCAAGGTAAACTGGCATAGCCACTATGGAAAACAGTATGGAGGTTTCTCAAAAAAATTAAGAATAAAGCTACACATGACCCAGCAATCCCTCCTTTCGTTATGTACGCCAAAAATTTGAAAGCATTTGTTGGTAAAAATATAGGTACCCCTATGTTTATTGCAGCATTACTTATGGCAAGCAAGATGTGGAAACTACCTAAATGTCATTCTTTGAATAACTGCGTAAAGAGGATATGATATATATACAGTGTGTCCGTAAAGTCATGGTGCACTTTTGACCTGTGACTGGTCAAAAGTGCACCATGACTTTACAGACAGACTGTGTATGTGTATATGTATGTATGTGTGTGTGTGTGTATATATATATATATGTATATATATTCTATATACATATAGGATATATATTCTAATATATATATATAATAGAATATCATTGTAGCCATAAAAGAGATGAAATATTGCCATTTGAGACAACGTGGATAAGCTTAGAGTGTCATGCTGAGTGAAATATGTCAGACGGGAAAGAATAAGAACCATATGATTTTACTCACGTGTAGAATATGAAACAGAAAGCTAAAACAAACAAGATAAACAGACTCATAGACACAGACAACAGTATGTTGTTAACCCAAGGTGAAGAGTGGGGGACGGGGGAGAAGGATGGAGAAGGTGAGGAGGGAGGGAGACTAGACTTTGGGTGGCCAGCATACAGTGCAATAAATGGATAATATATTAGAGAACTGTATACCTCAAACTTATATAATATTATTAACTAATGGCAAACCAATACGTGTGATTTTTTTTTAAAGTTTCTTCTGTTTTCTAAGAGTTTTTCAAATCATAAATTGATGGCAAACTTTATCAAATGCTTTGTTTCACTGACTGTGATAATCATTTGATTTTTACTCCTTAGTTTATCAGTAGAGTAAATTAGGCTGAGAAGGGTAGAACTTGGAAACAGCCAGATGGGACTGATGCACAGGGCAAGGCGTGGGAGTGGGCTCAGGGCACCCACGCCCTCTGCAGGCACCCGCCTGCCTCCACGGCCAACCCCCCCCGCCCCCGAAGCTCTGTGAACCCTCTCCCTTTAGTGGGGAACTGATTAAGTCACTGTCCATGGGTGACTGATCACTATCACCATTCCCCTCCGCTCCTCAGAGGTTGGGGGGTGAGATTGAAGGTTCCAATCCCCTAATCACCCGGTAGGTTTTCCAGGCAAAAAGCCTCCATCCTCAGGTGGGGTCTAAAAGTCACGTCACCCACATAACAAAAGCTAGCTTTATTACTCTTATTACTGCAGAAATCCCAAAGGCAGTCGGAGCTCTGTGCTTGAAATTGGGACAGAGACCAAATCTGTATATCTTACTATAAATCACAACATCACAATGAACATCACAGCAGATTTCTTCATAGAACCTTCATGCGAAGGTGTCTGTGCGACATAAGTTTTCAGTTCTCTGAGACAGATGTCTAAGAGTGTAATGGCTGCGTCAGAGGTAAGCTCAGTGTTAGTTTCCAAAGAAACTGGCCAGCTATTTCCCAGAGTGACTGGACCACCTTGCAGTCCCACAGGTAGACCATCTTGCAGTCCCACAGGTGAGAGTCAGATTCTTCCTCCCCAACCTTGGTGCTTCCCTGTTGTTGTTGTTGTTTTATGTTAGCCCCGCAGGTAGGCACGTAGTGATATCTCCTGGTTATAAACTGGCTAAGGATGTTGAACTTCTTCCCATGTGCTTTTTGCCATCTGTCTATCTAAGTCATTCGTTTTTCTACTAAATGAATTGAAAGCTCCAGATTTTAAGTGCTGTCTCAGCTCTGCTCTGCAATATACACGCTCTGCTTTCCTCACCATCCATCACTACAATTTCAAGACTTCTTTTCTAATCCAAGTGTTATTTATTAATATGCTATTTCATTGTCAAATTCATGAGAGTTTTTAAAGCTGCCCTTTTGTGATTGGATTCTAATTTCATTGTCTGACACTTGGAGAACATGTCTGTGTGATACGGAGTCTCTAGAATTTAATTGGGCTTTTTCTTTTTAAAGGTCTAACACCTGTTCTATTTTTATGACTTCTGTGTGCACTCAACAAAAGTGTTTTCTCGGAGTGTTGAGTTTTATATATTTAAATTATTTAATGTTAATTTTTTGTATATTAATAAGCTTGAGTTTTTGAATTACATTTTTCCAATCTTCAATACCTATTTATTTTTGTCCACTTAATATTGTTTAGATAAATTGATATTCTAATTTGGTCATAACTTGCTTCTACTCAAATGATGGCCATTGTGAACAACGATAATTTGCGGACACTTACCCATTTCATGGAAAGTTTTAAATTTTTGTGTGTCCGGCACTTGGCTGAGCATTTGCTTATATCACATTTACTTCCCACAATGGTACATGTCAATGTCCCCATTTTACAGATGAGGAAACTTCGCTGCCTGGAAGCAAAGTGACCACCTCATGCACCCAGAAAATGGCGGAGCTGACATTTAAATGCAGATTTGTCTACTTCGTCTGTGCTTTTAATGACTGCTGTAGGACTCAGTCTGTTCATTTCAAAAAGGAAAGGGTTTGGAGGACTCTTAACTTTTCATGTTTAGGCTCAGAAATTCTCCATCATTTTCATCATCCGAGTTACCATAAATTGAGTGCTTGCTATATAAGCTCTAGGTCAAGGGTCCCCAAACTTTTTACACAGGGGGCCAGTTCACTGTCCCTCAGACCATTGGAGGGCCGCCACATACAGTCCTCCATACACTGACCACCAATGAAAGAGGTGCCCCTTCTAGAAGTGTGGCAGGGGCCGGATAAATGGCCTCAGGTGGCCGCATGCGGCCCGCGGGCCATAGTTTGGGGACCTTTGCCTAGGTTCTGTGCTAAGCACTGTCCATGTAGGATCTTAAATCAGGAAATATATCAGAGAAGGCTCCCAGCTGTCATGTGCTTCCTGAACACATCTACCCCACAGTTCCCTGGTTGACCCTGGGGACTCCTGAAAGAAGTCCTCTGCTTCTCTTACCGGATGGAATTGTCCAGTTGCTTGGAATTTGGAGCACAGCACCCCCTTTTGATTCTCCAAAAGTGCTCACACTCTAAAATACAGTACTTAGCTCATGTACCAGGTGCTCTCACACTATTCGCTCCTTTCTTCCTCTCCCCCACCCCCTTCATCACCACCCAACTCCACCAGCCTCTAAGCAGGTACACACACTCCTTCTCATCGCTGGTCCCTTCCTGTTTTCTTCCTGAAAAGCCCCACCCAGAAATAGACTGCTCAACCAGACACAACTTACAGTCTCTCTTATGAGTGGAGATGTGGGCTTTCACACTCACCCCAACCCTTCTACCCACCTGCTTTCTCCCCTTCCCCGCAGCTCCCTGGAGTAAGAAGAGTTACTACCACATTCGGCTTCACTAAATGGCTTTATATTATGGTGAGAGACCTCAGGAGAAATAACGATGAGATCACTGCATCTTTTGCTCTTAGAAAAATGATGTTGCAAAAAGCCACCCCAAATCATCTATTTTAATTTGTTTTTATTGATCTCTTTCAAAATTAGGGAAAGAAGTTTTTTCACTGCAAATGTTATGACAATGCATGGAGAGGTCCTCGTTATCAAGAGTAATGAAGCTGGGGCCCTGGAAGAGTCTTTTCATAAGGTGGGGGAGGAGGGAGGAGGAGGAGGGTGAGAGGAGAAGGGGGAAGGGGGAAGGGGGAGGGGGGAGGGGGGAGGGGGGAGCAAGTACCTGCGAAAGGAAAGAGGCAGAGAAAGAAACCCACCTGATATTCACAGTTCACTCTGAGTAGGGGAGGGGGGTTCATGAGTGACATGGCATCAATCAGGTTTCCGATGTCCAAAGTAAAAAATACTACCCCCCTGTCCTGGCTGGTTGGCTCAGTGGTAGAGTGTTGGCCCAGTGTGTGGAGGTCCCAGGTTCAATCCCTGGTCAGGGCACACAGGGGAGGAACCCATCTGCTTCTCCACCCTTCCCCCTCTCCTTCCTCTCTATCTTTCTCTTCCCCTCCAACAGTTAAGTCCCATTGGAACAAAGTTGGCCCGGGTGCTGAGGATGGCTCCATGGCCTCCACCTCAGGCGCTAGAATGGCTCCAGTTGCAGCAGAGCAACAGCCCAGATGGGCAGAGCATCGCCCCCTGGTGGGCATGCCAGGTGGATCCTGGTTGGGCACATGTGGGAGTCTGTCTCTCTGCCTCCCTGCTTCTCACTTCAGAAAAAAAATAATAATAAAAAAACTACCCCTTCCCTAACCACTGTGTCACTATCACACCAGTCCTCTTCATTTTCTTGGCTCTTGTCACTTGCAGAAATCTCATTTGTTTGTTGATGGAATTTACTTGCCTGATTTCCTCTACCCTAGCCTGGCAAATATATACACAAAGGCGAAAACTTTGTATCTCTTGTTTTCCTTCTATTTCCCCAGTGCCTAGTGCAATACTTGGCACAGAACAGGGAGTCAAGTATCTGGGTGAATAAATGGATGGGTAGATGGACCAATGGATAGGTGGGTCGATGACTGATGGATGGATGAATGGATGGATATGTGGAATAAATGTTTTCCTCTGTCTCCAATATTTTGTGATACCCAAATGTCCTATAATGAGAGGGAAAAATCACTCTCTAACTAGAAAATAAATTAGGTTTAATATGGCAACATTTCTTCCTAGGAAACTTCCTAAGAAACAAGCAGGTCTTCCTCTTCTGCCTCTCCCAAGAATGTTTCTACTTCTTCCTGGACACTGGGATTTATCATCCTTATACTCTAATTATTTGTGTGCATTTCTGGCATCTAAGGTCCCTGACTGCTAGACCCATAAACCTCTTGAGAAAGAAAGAACTAACTTGGCGGGTCTAACTTTTCCAGTTAGAGATGAGGGGAGGGCAGAGACGTGATCCATTCAGACTGAATATGAAAAGACAACCCAGGAAGATGCCACGTCCTCCAAGCTGTGTTTTGTTCCAGTTGTCCTGTGTCATTGGGTAAGTCTGTGGGAGGTCCAGCACGTTGGGAACCCAGACCTCTCGCCTCTGTTGTCGGGGTGAGGCATTTATTTGTACGCTCATATTTCCTCCCTCAGGGAAACTGCTCGGCTTCTGGGAAGAGCAGGAAGAGTAGGCGATTTGAAAAGCTACACCGACACCTTTCCTCCTTGCTCTGCATGCCCTTGCACTTGGCCTTCTACCCTTTCTGCCCAAAGAATCTCCAAGGAGAAGGAAAAAGAAAACCATTTTCTGGAAACTGGCAAAGACACACAGAATATCCATCCACAAATGGTTTTCTGATAAGTATGTGTCGAGCCTCTTCAAGCTTTGCCACCAGGAAGAATTTTACTAAGAGACGTGTAAGAAATATGGAAAAGTACAACTAAAACTTAATAAGTGCTCCAAAACATGGCATAAACACTGAGTTTACAGCTGGCATCATAAACACTGAGTTTACAGCTGAGCATTCCATGCAAGTATTCATCGCCCCTTTCCACATACATGCATCCAAGAAATCTAACGTGTTGATATGCAGGGTTAAAGACTACATTATTGATATTATATACGTATCCTTCTTCAGTTTCCAGCATTTTCATTAGACCCCTTCATGTCGATGTGTGGGGCTGAGTCTATTCATTTTCACTGCTCTATAGTTTTCCACTTTCTGTCTACTACGGTGCGTTCGTTACTCTGTTTAGACGTATTGATTTTTAGTTATGTTTTGCGATGTGAATCCTTAAATCCTTTAGGATGGTGTGTCTCTCCACTGACCTAGGCCTTCTAAAATTTCTTTAGTCTACATTTTATTATGTTCTCAGTTTTGCCCATTTCTTTAGTTGTTTTGTTGTGCCTTTTTGTTTTGTTGCCACTGTAAAAGGCATTTTAAAAATTTTATTTAAGTGTATAAAATACTTAAGTACATTAAATTTTCACAAATTGCACACTCATATACTCAGGCATAGATCAAGAAATAAGACATTATCAGGATCACAAAAGCCTCTTTGTTTCCTGTTCCCTTCCACTCACTATCCCACCACAACCATTGTCTGACTTCTAAGAAATGACATTTTTAAGTTAAATGTTCTCATTGCTATATACGTACAATGTAAATGACTTTGATACTGGTCTCATATCAAACAACTTTGATACGGTATTTTACTTCAATAATTTTCTATAGTTACAATTACAAATTTGTTAATTTATATTGTAGTATCTTTTCTCTCTAGACCAGGGGTCCCCAAACTATGGCCCGCAGGCTGCATGCGGTCCCCTGAGGCCACTTATCTGACCCCTGCCGCACTTCCGGAAGGGTCAACTCTTTTCATTGGTGGTCAGTGAGAGGAGTACAGGATGCATCTGTACCCATAGTTCCCATTGAAATACTGGTCAGTTTGTTGATTTAAATTGACTTGTTCTTTATTTTAAATATTGTATTTGTTCCCGTTTTGTTTTTTTACTTTAAAATAAGATATGTGCAGTGTGCATAGGGATTTGTTCTTAGTTTTTTTTATAGTCCGGCCCTCCAACGGTCTGAGGGACAGTGAACTGGCCCCTGTGTAAAAAGTTTGGGGACCCCTGTTCTAGACAATCATGTTACACTCAATTGTATTGTTTTGGCTTCTTTCCTTTTGAGTTTTATTTTTATTTTTATTTATTCATTTTAGAGAGGAGACACAGAGTGAGAGAGAGAGAGAGAGAGAGAGAAAGAGAGAGAGAGAGAAAGGGGGGAGGAGCTGGAAGCATCAACTCCTATATGTGCCTTGACCAGACCAGTGCAGGGTTTTGAACTGGTGACCTCAGTGTTCCCAGGTCGACGCTTTATCCACTGCGCCACCACAGGTCAGGCTCTTTTGAGTTTTTTAATAATTAAAAAACCCCACAAATTCTCTGCCCATCCTGGCTGCCCCTAAAACCATGGTAAATAGAAATAGGGCATTCCTTCTTCAGTTTTTCTTGGCTTTGAAGGTACTGTTTTGAAATGTCATCATTTATTATGATTCTTATTGTCTGATTTTTAAAGTGGCCCCTTATCAAGTTAAGAAAATTATTTTCTATTCCTGATTTAAGAGACTTTTTAAAAGTTTATTATCAATGGGTTTTAATTTTACCAAATGACTTTATGCATCTATTCAGCTTTGAGTCTTCTATTTATAATAATCAATGTGGTAATTACATTAACATATTTTTGAATGTTAGACAGCCTTTACATTTTCTCAATGAACTCAACTTTGCTTTTATCCATTTACTCTTTCTACTTTTTAAATTTAAAGTTTTAATTGCTGCATACCCAAACCCATGGATGTTCAAGTCCTTTATATAGAAAGGTGTAGTATTTGCGTATCACCTACGCACATTCCCTGTATACACACTTGAAATCATATCTAGATTACTTACAATACCTAATAGAATGTGAATGCTATGCAAACAGTTGTGTCATGCTGGTTGTCTGGGAATAATGACAAGAAAAATATGTCCAAACATGTTCAGCACAGAGATAACCATCTCAGGCCTAACTACATAGTATGTGTCAGTCACAGTGTAACATTTAAAAAACGTATTTTTGGTCTGTGCTTGGTTGAATCCTACAATGCAGAACCCACACATAAGAAGTGCCAACTGTACTGTCAGCATTTTAAAGTGACTGTACCAATTTATACAACCATTTTAACATGCATGGCTAAATTTTACCTCCACTTATGGGAAGAGTAGGTTATAATTTTCCCTTTGACCTTTTTTTTATTTTATTTTTTGTCCTGGGGTGGTATGAAGGAATCCTAGTCTTATGAAATGAATTAGGGGATAGTACTATATTTTACATTTTCTGGTAGAGTTTGCAAAAATAAAAAAAAAGAAAGGAAGGAATTAAGAGAGGGAAGAGGAGGGGAGGGAAGCAGAGGGAAGAAAAGAGAAGGAAAGGGAAGGGAGGAAGGGAATTGGAAGGAAGGAAGGAAGGAAGGAAGGAAAAAAGGAAGGCAATTAGGAAGGAAATTAGGAAGGAAGAGAAGAAAGGAGGGAGGGAGGGAGAGAAGGGGAAGGAGAGAGGGAAGCTATAGCTTCCTTGAATGTCTGGTCAAATTTGCTTGTAAAACCATTTGAGTTTGACATTTTCATTGAAAGAAGATTTCCAACTATTGATTTGATTTTTAAAATTCTATTAGTTTTTTTTTTGTTGTTGTTTCTTCTTGAGTTCATTTTGGAAGTTTTATTTATCAAGGAAATGATATACTTTGTCTTATTTTCACTTCATGACAAAATGTTACTTATGATCATCATCATAAGTATTTTAATAGGAATGATTTTATACATAAGAAGAGCATTTAAAATGTGCGTGTGGAGAAGAGTAATAAACTTCACTTCTATGTATGCAACACTTCTCTTTAAGAAACAGAACAGTGACAATGTATTTAAAATCCTCTTGTGGACCTCCCTGTTGTATCCCCTTCCCTCGAACCTCTTGCCTCTGGGATATAACCACTATCCTGAATTTTTATATATACACATAAATGCATATATATATACACACATGCTCAAGCCAGGTGTTTAGTTTTGCATGTTTCTGAGATATATATAAAAGGAAAGATACTATAGACATTCTTCTTTACTTTACATTTTTCACTCAAACATCGGGTTTGTGACAGCCATCCATATTCCTATTTGGTGATGCATTTCGGCTTTGCTTCATTCATTAAGACTGTCCTATAAGATGAGACTATATGAACAGATACAGACTACAATTTACTCATTATTCTGACGTGGACATTTACATGCCCATCACTATTGTGGGCAAAGCTACTGTGCACATTCATGCGTCCATCTTCTGCGGGTACATGTGCAAGAGTTTCTCTTGTCTAAGATGTATATCTGTGAGTGAGATTACTGGGTATCATATTATGCACAGCTTCAATTTAACAGATGGTGGCAAACGGTGGATCGAAGTCATTGTAGCAGATTACATTCTCATGAGGAGTGTTAAAAAGTTGCTGTTGTTCTAAGTAGTTTTCCGATACTTGTTCATTCAGGCTGTTTGACTATTGCCAATCTTATAAGTGTATTTCTTATCTTAATATCAGATATATATATATATATATATATATATATATATATATATATATATATATATATATATATATATATATATATATATATATATATATTTAGGTTTCTTCTTTTATTCATAATATTGTACATGTATGCCACCTTTTTTTCCCTGAGAGTGTTACAAGGGGTCCAACTACATGTAATCCCCTTTGCCTTGTAAACTACCCAGGACTAGCTTACACATTTGATCTATAATGAAACCAGACTCCTTAGCCTCAACATTTTAGTATCTTTGTCCATTTTAGGGAATTTATTATGCAGGCTCAACAATCTGTCTAAATACAGATGTTAGGGGGCCTGCAGCTGACTGTTAAGAAATTTGAACCACACAGCCAAGATTGTTAGATTGTTCTAAAGATAACCTTAGCTTTACAAACCCGTTTTGCTTCTGTAATCCCGCTTAACTAGGTGCCCGCTCTTCTCCCCCTCGCACAACATGTGTCTTCATGCCTTTAAAAGCAAACTCCTGAGCATGTTCGGGGCTGCATGATTTGAGTCTGTATTGAACTCCATGCAAGCCGACAGCAATAAACTCCTCAAAAATTTCCTGTAACCCCTCGTGTCTCTTTGGGACTCAGACTTTACAACAAGAGCAGAGTTTGTAGCTTTTCCTTCTTATTTCATTAATGTCTAGTCTAATATTTATTCTTTCTTTCTTTCCATTACCGTTAGGTTTAATCTATTGTTCTAGTCTTTCCTTTTTAAGATGGATGCTTAAAACAGTAACTGTTTGGATATTGTTTACAGCTATAAAGTTCCTTCAAGGCACCATTTGTAGCCAAAACCCATGACTGTTATTTGTATTATATTCACTATCATTCAATTCTAAGTAGTTTACACAATTTCCTTTATTATATCTTCATTGATCTATATAATTCGTAGGAGTGCCTTTATAGTCCAAATATATAGGTTACATTTTGCTATAAAGATACATTTTTCTTTTTATTTCTAAGTTAATTTCATCCTAGTCAGAGGATATAATTTGTGTGAAACTGACCAGGGTCTTGAGACTTGTTTCATTGATCGGTTATGAATTCTTTATGAGTATTTTATGTGTGTTGGAGAAGAATGTCTATTCTCTTATCTTCGGATGCAGCATTTTATATTTTCCAACTAGACTGGTCCTATTGTGGCTCACCAATATTTTATTTCTTTACTATTTGCCTGCTTGATCTGTCAGCTGCAGAGAGATATGTGCCTGATGCCAATTCCAGGCGCTCTCCACATCGACTTACTTGCTGTTCTTAGATCACACCAAGGACTCTGCCTCCTCGGGGCCAGGACACTTGTTGATTCTGCTACTCGGAATGCTCTTACCGACCTACGCCCCTGGCTTTCTCCTTCACCTGCATCGGCTCACATTCTAAGGGAGCCCTACCTTCATCACAATCTGAACAACACACCCCCTTGCCCCATCACTTTCTGTTCCCTCATTTATTTCTTCCTCTGAGCACTTAACAAGAGCTGATGCATTCAATACCTTTGCTTTTTTTAAATTTTTTTCATTATCTTTTCTATCAGGGAGAATGTGTGCTTCACAAAAAGCTGAAATTCTGATGTAGCCATTGTTATTTCCTCAGCACTTAAAAGGAAGCCTGAAGTAGAATGGATGTTCAGCAAACATTTGTTTAATGAGTGAAGGACTGTTTAAAATCTCCCACAGACAGATCTGAAACTCTCTTTGCAACGTTTTAAAAGTTGATCTCATGTATTTTGAGGTCATGTGATGATGTGCATGCAAATTTAGAGTCATTGCAACTCCCAGAATAAACAACGCTTTTATAGCTGGGAAGAAAGTCAAGTCCTCTTTTAGCTAAAAATATATATATATATATTACTTTAAGTCTATTTTATGTGATCTAAATTTGGGTTTGCAAACTCTTTTCTATTATAGTTTTCTGATACAATTTTTCCACATTTGGTTTTTAATTTCTCTGCATTTTTATGTTTTAGGTGTGTCTCTTTTAAAACTGTATTTTAACTTGGATTTTGTTTTCTGATCAAATGCAACAACTTCATGATTAAATTAGAGAGTTTAGTTCATTTACATTTATTAAGAACATTGTTAACAGTTACTTTACCATCTTATGTTGTCCTGCTTTAAGACATATCCGTGAAATGTATGCACTTATACAACATGCATTTAACATGTCCTACATTCTGGAAGCTGGGCAGGGAGCACGCAGAGAATTCAAATACCAACTCCCCAAATAAGGAAGTCCCTTTCAATTTCCTACTGAAGGTGAGTCTTCCCTCTTTGTCTTCCTATTTTACCTTCAATCAAAGATACTGTTCTGTATCTCAAGGGGCACTTAAGTTTCAGAGTCTATGCCATGTAGAGTTCATGACTTTATTATTTTAAATGGCTATGTGACAAATGAAATGCTTTAGTTATTTGTTGAGGCGACAGACACTTAGGGTCGTAGGTGGAGAGTGAGTTTGATCTGAGCCACATGGACTCCTGATTGAAATGTATGAACGAACACTTCTCTGCATGTCACCAAGAGGCACCCACCCTTCTGCGTGGTCTCCCAGGGACACAGATGGCTCACCATCCTCTGGGACATTGGGAAGAGAAAAGAAACAGGAGTTACACTTGCTCTTTGCCTATGTTTTCCATAGGAATGTGATGGAAGAATATTTTCCTTTGTTCCCTGTCCTTTTAAAAACATTCAGCTCAGTGAAAGGTTGAGTCGAAACAAGTTGAAAAGCTTTGCCATTTTTCTCCCCATGGGTTCTGTAACTGTAGCAACAAAGTCACTTCCTTGAAGAAAGATACAAAGCCTCTGACTCAGTGGAGGTTGCCTACTTCCTAACTCATGCTCAATAATCTGTTGGAGGGCGTGGGAAGAACATTAGACCAGCGATTTTCAACTGGTGAGCCACAGAATGTTTAAAACACAAAACACCTGACTATTTAGTCGGGGTACTGATCTTTTCTTTCTTAGATTGTCAAATAAAGAAAATGACAACAGCCAACACAATACCTGTTCGATGTGAATGAATCAAAATTATACGTATATTTTTGTCAGATTGGCAAAAATTATATTTTTTGGTGTGCTGCAGAATTTTAGTAATTAGTTTATGTGTGCCATGAGATGAAAAAGGTTGAATATCGTTGCATTAGACTACCCACTTCTATTTATTGACTTATCTTTTTAACACTTCCTGTTGGTGTGTGTTTTATATAGATATGTGTATATACCATGCACATAATACATTACTCTAGTAATGTATGTATACATTTAGCTGTAAGAATATGTACGGATGGGGAAAGTGAGCTCAGAAGTATGTCACTTGATAAGATTTGCCATTTAAAAATAAATGAGTCCCATGGTTTGTGGGATGGATCTGGAAGCCTGACTGCCCAGCCACATCATGCCTTGAGCACAGCCCTAGGGACCCTCTCAGTCACGCAATCCCCGCTCATCTCTGAGGCTTTCTTGATTTATTGTCTTAATTCCTAATGGAGACACTGATGCCTTCCAGCTGACTCTATTCCCAGAGTCCTTCCCTCCTTCTTTCTTTCCCTTCCTATTCTCTTTGTCCAAGACCCAGATTATTATCACTCAGTCCCAGATATTTCTGGAATCGTTTCCTGTACCAGGTAGTGAACAATACTGCACAGTATCTTATATTATCCCTGTATGTATCTTTCCTGACTCAAGATAAAATGAAGATCTCTTTTAGCGTCAGGGCTCCCTGGAGGCCAGGGACTTTAAATAATTGGTGATATTATTTCATATATAGAACTTAGATTAGATTATCTTAGTAGGACACCATTCTCTTGGTCCCTAGGGCATGACTGTGCCTCAAAAAAGTGTTTGGAGTGGTAGAAAGAGCAAGGTCTCTGAAAGAAGAGAGAAATGCATTCAAGCTGTGAGGCCTTGACCATGTGTATTAATCAGGCCAGGCCAGGTTATGCTGTAGGAAGAACAAATCCCAGATGTTAGTGGGTTTGAAACGACAAACTGCTGTGATCATCCTAAGTATATGTGGACCCAAAGTGTCCAAAGGAAGAGCAATGGTGAGTCACAATCTGGCTCTTCAAGCTTCCACTGAGACGAGACATGTCACTTACACTCACATGTCACCCCAGAGATGGCAGAGAAGGGTAATCTTATCCCAGGCTCAGGAGGAGAATGAAAAATATCTGAGAGCCTCCTTAATGGTCACCACACCGAGTTATTCAATATCTCTGAGCCCAGTCTTCTTTGTTAAAACAAGACAGTGATAAAGAAGAAGATCGGATAAATTAGAATGAATGCCTCAATAACAAGACAAGCCCAGTGCAATGTCTGGACAACAGTGAGACTTAACAAATAACATTTCCCTCCTTCCTTCACTTTGTCCTCTTCTCTCCAGACCCAAGCGTAGAGAAAATTGGTAGGAGAATGCCAGGGGCCCGGTTTCCAATTCCACTAAGAAACAAATGAAAACTGACCGTGACAGCAGCCAGAGGGCAGGAGGCCAGGGTAGCTGGCCAGGCCCCCGGGATCAGACAGAATTTCATTACCTGGAATATTTTTTTTTAAGCACAAAATAAGTACCCTCTAGAAAATTCTGTGAAGAGAGAGTTCACGAAGGGGTCACGTCGGTAGCCCGACCTCTCCGAGGCCAACACGTCGTGTATATCTGGACGCAGGCCAGTGCTTTCATTAACATATTTAATCATGCTTTTATCTTTAATCATCAAATGGCTTAATAGGGTGCATTGTATTCCCAGGCTTGAAATAACCATGCTTATGTGGTTCCGTGATAGATGTTTTTAATAAAATCAGTAATTACCGTGTGTGTGTGTGTGTGTGTGTGTGTTTGTGTGTGTTTGTGTGTGTTTGTGTGTGTGTGTGTGTGTGTGTGTGTGTGTTTAGCTTTCTATTTCCTTTTGATTATGGCTGGCTTTTGGGTAGGTAAAAAAAGAAAGTGTATGGCAGAACACTGAAAATGCCATTTTTGTTTGGTTTGTTTCAGTCATGCCTGAGTGTTGGAGGGAGAGGTAAGGTCCAGGGTGTGGATTCTAAAGCAAGCATCATGTAGAAATAGTTGAGGGTGGGGGTAGGGTCAGGCTTAAGTTCCCACAGGATTTGAACCCCAACCATGTGATGGAGGTTTGTCCCATGGCCCCCCGCACTGAATTCTAAACCTGTGAAATGGTATACAGTCTCCCTCGGGAAGTTGTTGGGAAGAAACGCAAGGATGCTTAAAAAGTAATCTATTTAACAATCACTTAAACAGCCTTTGCCACGTACCAGGAGCCATTTTAAATGATTTAAAACATTAACTAATTGAATCTTCACTGCAGCTGTACCAATGAAGATAGCTCATTGGTAGGTGACTAAGGCACAGAAGCTACCGGCTCATGGTTCCACAGCTGGTAAGTGGCAGAGCTGGACACAGAATCAGACAGTCTGCCCCTAGGGTCCATGCTTTAAACAGGTGAGCTGTTACTGCTGCTGTTACTGGTTCCATTTGTACTGAAGAGATCGGCCTCTGGACTGGACACATTGGCCCTTACATGTTTAACACCTGCCCCTCGCATGTTATCCAGACACCCTTTGCCTTAATTTATGTTTCTAGCTAAATTGCTTTCTGGTGTAAGGGTGTCCTGTAGACTCATTTCCCAGTGTCTGATATAGAATTGACTTTTATTTATACTCACTATATCTCCCTTTGCCAAATACTTCAAGATTAAAAAAAGTAAAAAAAAGTCTGGTTGCTCTAGTGATATTGTTGGTGGCAAATCACTGTGAACTTTCACACCCTTCTCTGCAGAAAGAGACTGCACCTGCCACCGTATAAATGGAAGGGATAGGAAAGCATTTATTTAGCAAAGATGCACTGAGCGTTCGCCTAGAGAAGTCTCTCTGAGGATAAAACAGCGCTCTCCACACTGTGGCTTTCAACGACTCCTTCCAGGAAAAAATGGTCCGGGTAGTTTGAATTAATCCTGACACCACAGCTCTGGGATCCTCTCATCCCAGAAACAGTCCTCGGTCAAGAAAGAAGACAGGTTGGGGAGCGAGAAACCCAGTTCCTCTATTACAGTGAGACATGTCACCTCATCTTTGAGCTCCATCCACAGAACAGGGTAGCCCTGAAAAATGAAGAATGTGAGAATGTGGAAATGTATATAACACCATGCTGGGCACAGACCAGGGACAAAGAGGGAGGTACTACGTTTCTAGTTAGAGCTTTATCATGTCCAAGAGATAAGGACCTTAAAGGCACATGGTATGCTGGATACAAAAGCACCATCACCTTATGCAAGTCTGGGATCACACTCTTGGGTTCCAGCATCCACTTCCCTGACCTGGCTGTATGACCACACAGTGCAAATAAGGGAAGATGGCGCATTCCAGGGCCCCTTCCTTCCTTAGGAACAGTAGCTTGTAGCCTACCCTCTTCTTTTTTTTATAGAACTCATTGGGGTGACACAGGTTAACAAAAGTATACAGGCTTCAGGTGCACAATTCTACGACACATTGCCTGTACACCGTATCGTGTGCTGACCAACCCAAGTCAAGTCTGTGACCATTAGCCATCTTGAATAATCTGGACTGTTTGATATGGTTGTTTAAATATATTCCTGGGACTATGTTGGGTTAAAATTCATCTGCAGTTTTACCTTCCCCATGCAGGAATTCACATCCTATAAATTTTTAACAACAGCAGAACAAAGAAAGGAGCTCCCAGGATAGAGACAAACAGAGGAGGAAGAGTACTTTCTGGCCACACAAGGAGTGCTCTCCTGAGCATGTGGAAGCTCAATCCCCCCAAAGGAAGCTTATTTTTCCAGCTCGAAAGGATGGAGTGAAACTACCTTCCCCATTATCGCCTTGGGCAAGAGATCAAAGCATAGGGGCAGAACTCAGGAGAATTCACAAGAACATACAGAGAAATCCCTCAGAATGTAAGAAAGAGAGTTGTGGGTCCTGCAAGGAGGCAGAGAAGCCATTGTCCTACCCTCTTTCTGCAGAATGAATTAGAGGAAAACCCCATTCCTCGGCTAAAGTACTGGTAAAAATTCAATTTATAATAATTCTTGTGCAAAAGCTTTAATAAACACCGTCCTTGTTCTGCAAATAATAAAGGTATTTATACAACAGAGGTGAGCATTAGACAAGAACAGGGAGAAGTCTGGCGAAGGCTTAATTTGACATCCAAGGGGAAAAGGAATTAAAATGGTGTTGGGACAGATACCTACGTCTTATCCACAGAGACATCATTTGCCGTTTTGGTGACATACTGATGGTTAACAAGTTGAAGAGTATATTAGTCCTCAGTTGATAACCTGCCACCATTATTCCTGGAGCAGCCCCTTAACTGGGGACTGCAAAAATATATGCGGTGATCAGGCTGGGATACTCCCAACTTGACTTATTACTACCACAATTGTGTGATCAGTGGTCAGAAACTGGTAAAGATGCTATGTTTTAGAGACTGATATCTCAGTGAGGTATTTAAGTCTCGAAGTTCTATACCCATTGGCTTTGCAGGTCTGACTCCTGTTTACCAAACCAAAGCCAAGTTCCTACCAATGACAGAAAAACACCTCCATTCTATAGTTAACCTCCATTCATTAACTTAGAACAAAATTTAATATTATATAGTGTGTACCTCGCCACTCAAAGTTTGCATAGCATGCTGACCATGGTACCATATTCAGAAGGTACAAAGGGCCAACAGGAAAATGTTCTCTCTTCCTGTCTTTTCCTCAGCTGAGCTCTCTGCCCTGTTTCTTTCCCTGGAGGTAACTACTCTTAGCATTGTTTTTTTTTGTAGCGGGGTAGGGGAACCTCCCAAAGATATTCTGTACTCATGCATATGCATGAGTGTGCTTATGCATATGCATGTATTTTATACATATAATTTTTATAATTATCATATAAAAGTATTTCTTTGGGCAGGTTACAATTCTATGAATTCTAATATACAGATGTAATGTACCCACTATCCCTATAAGGATACAGAACAGTTTCACCCCCGCTATATTCTCTTGTACTCTCCCTGCATCATAATGTAGCTGTCAACCACGGTCCCCAAACCCCTAACCTCTGGCAGCCACTGGTCATTTCCTATCACTATATAGTTTTGTCTAAAAGACACATAAATGAAACCATGCAGTATATAAGGCTGTGAGGCTGTCTTCTTCCACTCAGTAAAATGCCTTTGAAATTTATCTATTGTTGAGTGTATCAATAGTTTATTCCTTTTTAGTGCTGAGTAACGTTCCAATGTGTGGATGTACCACAGTTTGTTTAAACATTAACCTGTTGAAGGCCACTAGGTTTTGGTAGTTATGAAAAGAGTTGCTATAAATATCTATGCACATATTTTTGTGTAAACACACTTTTCATGTTTTTCTAGGATAAATACTCAGGAGGTGTGCTCCTGGGTCCTATGGAGGTATATTTATCTTTGATTCAGAAACTGACAAACTCTTTTACCATATCTTTAAGTTTTTTAAATTAGTTTTCAACTGAATTGATTGGGGTAACACTGGTTAACTCGATTATACAGGTTTCAGGTGCACAGTTCAAGAACACATCTCTGGACATCACATTGCGTGTTCCCCCCGAGTCAAGTCTTTGTCCATCACTATTTATTCCCCTATATTTTGTAACACAAATGGAAGCTGATTTTCTACTCTGTTCTGCATTTTGATTTTTTGATGTATCAGTACACTTAGATCTATCTTCTTTAAATTATGCTGTTTTGTTTTTGCTGTTATTGTGTTTTCTATCGACTTTTTGGCGTTTTTTAGGTATAAAATCAATCATTGTGCCCACTACTCCCTAGACCCTTGAAGACACCAATTATTTTTATTTTATTAACTTATGGATATTTTCTTTCTTTTACTTCCTTTATTATGTTAAAAATTATGACTTCTTGAGTTATGTCCTTAATTCACACACATTAAGCATGAAAGAATATAAATTAAGTCCATGTATCCATGTTAGCTACATCCCCTCAGTTCGGATAACGTATTGTTTTTACTATAATTTTCTAGGTGTTATGTAATTTTAGTATTGATTTCTTCTTTTACCTGAGAGGCATGTGAGAGCATTCTCTCATTATTATTATTATTATTTTAAATTGCCAAACGTGGGGCATAGCTAGTATATGTAAAGTTTAAATAATAATGAAAGAAAGAACACCCATCACCAACAATTTCAGAAACAGAACAGTATCAACACCTCAGAAGGCTTCTTTGTTTCCTCGCCTGATTTCTATCTATCGGTAAAACTAGAGGCAAATACTACCGGATTTGGTACTAATCCCCACAACTGCTTACACACATTAATATGCAATCTTTTTTTGTTATTTTTTACCTCTGCATCAATGGAATCATGAATGCATTCTACTGTGATTTGCATTGACCTCTCCCCGCTGTCTGAAACTCACCCATTTAGGTATTTGTGCCTACCATCCCCTGTCCGTTTGTATTGCTGTACAACATCCGATTGAGTATAAGGATCACATCCGATTCATTCATTTTACTACTGGGCTGCCATCTGGAATTTTAGCTTTTACACACCAACTTGCTAAAATCAACTGGTGCATCATCTGTGATGTCCATGAACGAGAGAGTCTGTCTAGGTTAGCCAGCTTAGAATGGGATGGTTAGGGTGGAGGATATATTCACCTTTAGCTTTATAATAAACTGCCCAATCTTAGGAGGGTGCTTTATTTCACCACTGTGTACCTTCCTCTGGCAGTCTGTCAGCTACTGCTCCACATCCTTGCTCACGTGTGACATCAGACTGTGTAACAATTCTTTATTCATGTCAGATGTGACATCATATCACACTGTGCTTCTAACATCTATTCCTATGATTTTAATAAAATTGAGCACAGTTTCAATTCTTTGTGATCATTTTCGTTTTAGGAGATGTCTATTCTTTGTTTATTTTCTTCTTTCCTTTTAAAACACCCTTATTTTATTGGTCCATGGAGATCCATCACCATTTATTCCCCCTATATTGTGGAACACGAATGGAAGCTGATTTTCTACTCTGTTCTGTACTCATTTTTTTGTTGGCTTTGTACATTGCAAACATTTCCTCCCAGTGGGCAGCTCATCTTTTTAATTCATTTGGGGTGCCTTTTTGAGAAACAGGAAGTCAGCATTTTAATAGATTTGAATTTATCAACATTACTATTTGTATAATTGTTCAGAAATCTTTCTCTCACACACAGTCATAAAGTATTTTCTTTATATTTTTTCTTAAAACCTAAAGGTTTTCTTTCTCTATATGAGTTGTTAATTCACCAGAAATTGATTCTGTGCTTGGTGAGAGATAGGATTCAAATCAATTTTTTCCACATGGATAATCAATGATGCCTCAGCTAGATATTGGATTTTTTTTTTTCTACCAACTTACAAACCAGTTCCCTGTCTCTGGGCTGTGTCTCCTTTCCTGTTTATCTAACCCTGTATCGCCGTCACAGTTTGAATTTCTATAACTTACAGTGTGCTTTCCTTACTGGGAGGGCAACGCTCCCCATGGCTTCCTTCCCTTGGGCATCCTCGTCTTCATATGCTGGAGAACCCTCTTGTCAAATTGCATTGGAATTTTAATTGCCATTGAATCCATTGATAAGTTTGGGAAGAAAAAATGACATCTTAAACATATTGAGTCTTTTTATCTATTAACATATCTCTATTTCTTTAGGTCATGTTTAATACCTCTCAGTAGGATGTAATGATTTTCTTCATAAGGATTGTGCACAAATGTTGTTCAGTCCTAGAAAATTATTATTTTATTGTATTTGTTATTTTTGGAATATCTTTCCTGTCTGAATCTGGGGTATAGAAATGCAACTAATTTTTCTAAGTGTTTATGGAGGCATAATGTATAGAAAAGTACATGAGTCATAGGTGTACAGCTTTAAGAATTTTCAAAGAGCATGCTACCATGAAATCAGCACATAGACCAGGAATCAAAACCATTCTATGATGTGAGAACTCCCCAACTGGTGACTGCCCCCTATAAAGATGACCACTATGCTGACCCCCTTTACTTGGTTTGCATCTTTCTGACCCTTAAGGGACCCTACAGAATGTCTCTTATGGCTTTTTCTCCTCAATATTATGTAGTTGTGAGCTATACCTATGTTGAGTGTGGTTGGAGTTTGTTCGTTTTCTTTTATGGCTAGCTTTACATTGTGTAAATAGACTATAATTTAGGCATCCTAATGTTGATCGATTTTTAAATACTTTCCAGTTTGGGGGATATGGCTGCCAAGAACATTTCTGAGTATGTCTTTCTGTGTACATATGCTGTCGTTTCTGTTCATTTCTTCCCAGGAGTAGATCTGCTGGGGAGGCATATGTTTAGCTTTTCGAAGGTCCTGCCATATCATTTTGGCTTTCCAAAGTGGTTGTAACAATTTATACAATGCACGTGCAGTGTATAAAAATTCTGGTCAGAATACAACATGTTCTGGACATTTTAATATTTCTTATTTGTAGGAATCTTGGTAAATTCTTAGTTTTATTTTAATATTTTATCCATAATAAGCTAACATTATAAACATGAACTTACCTTAGTCATCCTGTTATTTTTGTAGATGGCTGGTACTAACACATTTTTGCTAATACATTTTTGGTTTCTAAATGTTTGTGAGTGAATTTATTTTCTCATGTCTTTATCTACTTTGGGCATAAAGTTTATATTTGTTATATGGAATAAATTGGGGAAAGTTTCTGCCTCTTGTTTTCTCTGTAAGGTTTTATGTAAGATCAGAATTTCCTATTCCTCAAATATTTGGTTAAACTTGCCGATTAAATCGTTTGAACCTATTATTTTCTTTACGGGGAAGATAATTAACTACTACTTATAAAGTAGTTTTTTTATTTTAGATTTTCATCACTATTTAGAGTTTCTGTTTTTCTTCAGTTTTTATATTTTAAAATTGGGTCCATTTCATCTAATTTTTTAGATTAATTAGCTTAAAGCTTATAATATTACCTTTATGTAATCGATGCTTTCATTTTTGTCTCTTTTTCATGTATAATATGGTTTACTGTCTCTTCTATGTTTTTCTCACTTAATGTTGGCAGGGGTTTATCAATTCTTTCAGCTTTTATTAAAGAACTTTCACTTTGTCAATCTTTCCCCTTGTACATTTGTATTCCATTTAATTAACTTCTGCTTTTTTCTAATTATTTCCTCCTTTCTATATTCTTTGATTATTTTAACTTTGAAGTGGAATGCTTAGTTCATTAAATTTCAAGTTTAGGTTTTTGCTAACATAAACATTTTATCACTTAAATTTTCCCTAAGTACTGCTTTAACTGCATTTCATGCATTTTAATGTATAATATTTTTCATCATAAAGTTCTATTTCCCAATTTTTATTGTGATTTCTTCTTTGACTCCTGAGAAATTTAGTGGGGATTTAAGTTCCCATATAGACACTTAAAAAGCTACTTTTTATTGATTTTGTTAACTACTTTATAATTAAAGAATGCAGTCGGTGTGGTACCGATTGTGTTGAGAACTGATTCGTGTCCAATAGATGGTTATTTTAAAAAAATAAATTTATATGAATGCTTGGAAAGAGTATGTAGTCTCCATTTATAGTACTTCATAATTGTGTTGTTCAATTCTTCATATTAACATTTTTATTCAGATTAAAATGTCACTCGCTGACATTGCCTACAGTGATGGTGTGCTTATCACACGCTCCTTATAGTTTCAACCTCTGCTTTACACTTTTAAAGCTACATTTGTCGCGGCCTACTCAGAATGGGTGATGTATTTAAGATAAATCGAACATTTGTCAGTATGCCATGGTTCTATTTATCACTGGTAACGTCATCTTTCTTTGACTAGTGCTTCCTGATACACCCTCTTCCTCCCCTCCATCAACTCCCTCATAATCTTAGGTTTTAAACTGTGAGTCCTCTAAACAGTGCACCGCTAGATTAAAATGAGAAATTTAATTGGAAAACTGGTCTTTTCCTGGATAATTTTATACTTTTGTCCTGGATACATTTCTACTGTCTTGGTTTGTGTTTTCTGGCTAGCTCCCTTTGCTGGTCACAATTAATGCACAGTTTAGGCACTTCTTTTTGAGTGCATCTTAGTGTTTTATTTCTCTTGGAAATTTCATCTAAGTTTTCAAATGTATTGGAATAAGGTTATCGTCATATTCTCTTATCTTTTAAATTCTGCTTTGTTTACCTATTCTCTCTGTGTGTGTGTCTGTCTGTCCGTCTCTTCCTTTTTGACTTTGTTCATCTTCTTTATGGTATTATTTATGTTTCATTAATTTCTATTCTTATGTTAATAATCTCCATTCCTTTATTCTTTGAATTTGTTTAACGGTTTACTCTTCTTGCTCATTAGTTTGAAGTACTAGCTTACTAACTTTCCACCCGTTTAAAAGTCAAGATTAAAGACTACAAATCTTGATTACACTGTACCCTGCGTGTTTTAATCTAGTGCAGAATGTGTTTTCTATTACATGTTTAAATTTTGAGACAATTGTAGATTTACAGGCAATTTTAAGAAATAATACAGAAGATGCCGAGTATGCCTTATCCAGCCCTGCCTCCAATTTAACATCTTGTAAAACTTTCAAACGATAGCACACCAGCTGTTCTGGCATGTAGGCAGTAAAGGCACAGGACAATTCCATCACCTCATGATGCTTTCTTTCTTACATCCATACTCACTCCCCTCCCATCCTCATCCCCTTCTTAATATGGCAGCCCAGCCACTAACCTGGTCTCCACCTAAAAAAATGTTACAATTTCTAGAATGCTACATAAATGGAATCATATAATATGTAACCTTTTCAGGATTGGATTTTTTTCCCACTTAGCCTGATTCTCTGAAAATTCACCCAGGTTGTTGTTTGTATGAACAGTTCATTTCCTTTCATTGCTGAGCTGTGGTCCATGATATGCACAATTTGGTCAACCATTCACCCGCTGAAGGACCTATGAGCTGTTTCCAGCTTGGGCTCTTAAGAGCAAAGCTGTAATAAACATTCACCTGCAAGTTTCTGCATGTTCACACCAAAACCTGCATTCAAAGGTTCACAGCAATTGTATCTCTAAATATGTGTGTGTGCCTTCAGTTTGACCATTGGTTCCTGCTTTCTATTTGATCAGTTTTCTAGTTTCCAGGTGTGCTTGAAAAGAATATGTGTGTCATTTCCAAATGCAGGGGTCATTATATTTCTGTTAGATCTTGTTCATTTTGTTATTCAAATCTTTCAAATCCTCAGTAACGGTTTATATGCTTGATTTGTCAATTACGGAGATGTGTGTAATATCTCCCATGATGGTAGGTACTTTCAAACGTTTCCTTTCTGGTTTAATCAAGTATTGTTTCATATGTTTTCAGCTGCTTTAGCTGGTGGAAACAAAGTTAGAATTATTACCTGCCTAGTGAATTTGTCCTATCATCATCATAGTTTTTTTGTTTTTAAATAATGTTTTTTTTGTTTTTTTTTTTTTTTGCCTAAGGTCTGTTGGTTTACTATTGCCATAGCTACATTAGCTTTCTTTTAGCTAATTTTTGTCCATAATACTTTAATTAAAAAAACATTGTGTCCATTTTCTCATCTCTGCTTCTAGTTTCTTTTCCTTATGTTTGGCAGGTGTCTCTTAGAGAGTACATAGCTTAAAGTATAACACAGATATTTTTATTATAAAATGTAGTACAAATTTTAAAAAACTGAATAAGACAAATATGGATTGAAATTAATGTTTATGAAGCAGGTATCCTTGGCATCAACACGTGAGTCAATAAATAACACCTGCTCGTCACCCCAGATGACCTGTCCCAGTCACACACCCTCTTTCTTCCCCCCTCCCAAAGTAACCAGTATCCTGACTTTTATAATAACCACTCTATATAGCTTTAGCTTCCAAATAGTAGTCCCCACATGCCAAAGTTTAGTGTTTTGTTTGTTTGCTTGTGTTAAAAGATACTCCTGAAGTCCCATCTAGTCTAGAGTAGGGTTTCCCCTTTTCAGCCACTTACACTTCTTTCCCCAAGGCAATTGATGTGTTCAAACACTGGGCCACTGGGCTGCTTTCACCTTGTCTTTTGTCTGCTCCAGCTCTGAAGTCAACTGCTTATCAGTTACATCTAGGTCAGTGGTTCTTAACCTTTTTTTGAGGTACCAAACCCACCAGTTTCATATGCGCATTCACCGAACCCTTTTTTAGTGATAAATAAAATATGATTTTTTTTTCCAAATTCAAGACATAGGTATATGTTTTTTTACTGGTGCACAAAATGAGCCGTGCATGAACATCACCTTGCTCAAAGAACAAAACCAACAAAGTGCATGAACTCACAACAAATTACGGTATTACTTTATTCTGGCCTTTGCGGCAGAGGCTTCTCTGAACCCCTGAGACCGACTCATCGAACCCCTAGGGTTCGATAGAACCCAGGTTAAGAACCACTGATCTAGATCCAAGCCAACACAGCTTGTAGCTACATGTATGTACATATACTAACCCGTGCACATACACATCTATCTATCTATATCTGTCTATCTATCCATCTACCTATCTATCTATCTGGTCTATCAATGCATTTTGAGATCTTCAATCCCAATCCAACTTTGTTCATTCCTACCTTCCCAATTCTGGCCACTTCACGTGAAGTTGAGATAAAATATCTCTTGAACTCATAACAATACATTTGATTCAAATGCAGGATTCCAAGGTTTTTACTTTCTCTCTCCTATCTTAAATGTGTATTTCCTTTCTTCACCAAGAATCCTGGTCCTCAAGGAGACTTGAGTAAAATAAAATCAGGGGACCGTATCATCTCTCAAGTGCCTTTTCCCATATTGTATACTTAACAGGCTCAGGATAACAGTAATGATTTCGGTACTAACTCCACTAATTTGATTATTAAAACAGTGCAATTTTCTGATACCTCCTCTTCCTATATCTCTGAATCTTTACTAATTATACTGAATGTACACATAGCATATCGCCATTTAATATTATTATACTTTTCCCCATATAAGTAAATACTTATTTAATTTTCACCATCAGCCCTTTGACGATGTCTCTTTAATCATAGTGGTTGACTTAATCTTATTCTTGAGTTGTTTCTTCAGGAAGAACCCAGAATAATACTTCTCAACCCCTGCATGTTGGTAACAATTTGTCTATAGTCTTTAGAACAATTTGGCTGCATATCAAGTGCTTGGCTCACATTTTCTTTACTTGGGCATCATAAATATATCGTTCCATTTCCTCCTAGCACAAAACATCGCGATCAAAAAGTCCAATAATATTCAGATTTTCTTTTCTTTATACATGACATAGTCATTTTGCCTGGAAGCAGGTAAGATTTTTTTTTATCATTATTATGTTAAAGTAAAAAAGAAATTGCTAGAATACACCTCAGGGTTGGCCATTCCACTATGTAATTTTTAGTTGTAGCATGATTTCAAGGAGTTTCCTCTGAATTCTAGTTTTTGACATTTGTCTCCTTGCTTTGGGTTTCTTGTTTGGGGACTCTGCTGTGGCTTTGCTGATCTCATCCTGCCCTCTAACGTCTCCATTTTTCTCTTTAATCCACTTATGTCTTTCTTCTGTAAGTTTCCTCCTTTACCCTATTTTTCTCCGGGCACTATCTATTGTGTTGATTCACTCTTGGGGCACATCAAGTTTAGTCTCCACTTCAGAAATCCACTTTCTTAAATGCCCAATTATTTCCTGAGTCCTATGACCTCATTCTTGGTTTTCCTAATTCACGTTTTTACTGTTCTTTCTTGTCTCAGATCACTTTCTTAGTGTTGTTAGCACTATTTTTTGAAATGGTGTAGTATCATTTCTACCTAACTTATAGCCACATTGTCTGGCATGCTGTTCATCGGCTGGGGAGATGCTATTCTTTTTCTTAGTACTACTTGGTATGTGTTCTCATCCCAGTCATTTTCCGTCCTCTCTTTTTATGTGAAATTCATTTTCCTGACCATTTGGACCAGGGTGCGGTTTCACATTTAATTTCTCACTCCACAGAGCTCTTCCCTGTGCAGTGTCTGCACCAGGTCCGACTGTCTGATGGCTTACTTTCTGAGGTTCCCTGGCTCTGTGTGTCTCACATTCTTTTATCTGGACCTTCAATTTCCTGTCATTATTGTCTCTGTGCTGCTCAATTCAGATTCTTAATTCTAGTACTTATTCCTGGGAGGGAACGTGGGCTGGTGATTTTAGCGATTCCACGGGTTCAATCTGCGGCAGACGTATTTTCATCCGCTACTGGAGCGTGCGAGATCGTTGCCCGGTTTCAGCCACTATTCTCCATCTGATTTCTAGTCTTTCCGGTGGGTGCCTGTTGGTTAGTTTTGATTTTGAAACCCATATATTCCACGCTGTGTTTTCCTCCTTTCTCTCCTGACACCACGCAGGCTTTGTAGCTGTTGGTCTGATAATAATCTGATGGTCCTTCCTTTATAAGTGATTTAGTGTCTTTTTGCCTCAAAGCACATGGATTTATTTTTGCTTTTAAAGTCCTGTATTTTATTTGACTACATCTCAGTGTTGACTATCCTGGTTGTTGGGTTCAATCCTCCCCATGCGTAATCTGTAATTCATGAGGATAGCTTGTCACCTAGGTAAGCTGTAGATAGTATAGATATTATCCACGGCGTTTTGTTTTGCTATTTAAATTTCTTTGTCTGTGTGAGGAAATTTGGGAAAATTCAAACACTAAGCCACCAGGGTCACTTTCTAGGATGTTGCTTTTCCTTTTTCTTTTCAAAACAACTTAATCTGACAATTTCTCTCTGAATTGATGAGCGTTGCACAATAACATAGACATCTATTATGGTTACTGATAAATACAGTATCAGTTCTTTATCATATTTTATATTTTATATTGTCCTAAAATTTCTAAATAATTTTTTGTCTTCTCTTTAATTCAATTTTCTCTCTACTGTTTTAGACATTAATCTATACCTACATCTTTTAGTTAAAACTTTATGATGCTTATTTTATAGACAGTTTAAATAGTATGAAGACCCCACTTCTCAAATAATCCAAGGATGTCAGAACACCTTAAATCAATTAACTCCCCCCATGCATATCATTATCCAATAGTTTAGCTCTATCACGTTTTCAACACATGTGCACATGAATTGAGCATTATTATTTTTTTGCACAGTCGATTTTTATTTAGATTTTCCATCCTGCTTACCAGTGTCTTTGCTCATCTTTCTTTTCTTGCATAGTGACCCTTTATTGTAGGAAGCACTGAATTTCTCTTTCCCGAACTAAAACTGTTTGACTTTCCTGTGTTGGGATTTTTATCCTGTATGCAAATAAAGGTTTATTTTTTTTTTTCCTCCTTCCCTCAGAACTTGGCAGATTTTTCATTGTTTTCTGGCTTCCATTGATGCTGATGAGCAAGCTGCTATTGAATGGTCATTCCATGGTACAGTGATCTGTTTATTTTTCCTGCCTCATTTGAAGACATTTCTTGGTTCTCTGAAATTTTCTATAATCAGTCTAGATGTCTTTCTTATTTTCTGTTTTCTAATTCATCCTGCTAAGAATGAAAGGGTTTCTGGAAACCAAGACCTGTCTTCCATCCATCCTAGAAAGTCCTCAGCCATCTCTCGTTGAACACTGCCTCTCCCCAGACCCCAGTTACAGCATACAGACATGGCACTCTCATCCTGTCTCTTCACCACCACCCCCTTTATTGTTTGCCTTCCTTGTCTCCCTGTATACATTTTGGGTAGTTCACTAATTTCTATCTTCCAAGTCATTAATGCACCCCTCATATATGTCTCATTTCCTCCATAACATGTCCACTGATTTTGTCATTTCATATCTAAATTATGTTTGATTCTTTTTATATTATGCCTCATCAACATTTGGTGCTCT
The DNA here is from genome assembly GCA_037038555.1 of Rhynchonycteris naso. NCBI lineage: Eukaryota > Metazoa > Chordata > Mammalia > Chiroptera > Emballonuridae > Rhynchonycteris > Rhynchonycteris naso. The sequence goes on along the minus strand of CM073001.1, from coordinate 156,882,308 downwards.
GTGGATCCATTATCTCCTCTTTTGTTATTTGTTTAATGCTTTAAGTAATTCTCCCTCCCCCTCCACCCCTTTTGACTGCTCACTGATAGTATACCACTTCAGGTATGTTATCTTTATTGAAGATGGGGCCCTACTTCTAACTCTTCTTGTGGTGGCTATTAAAATTCAGGCTCTAGGTTTATTATTATTGTTTAAAAGCTGAGAAATTCTCATAGGGCAAGCGGTGCTTTACATCTCCTTATTACTCTGTTCTTGGCTCTCTTTCACTAGGCCCCTGAATATTTCCTGCAATCACACAGCATAGTTATTCACTGAAAAGCATGGTTTTGATTTTCCAACAAATCGGAAACTGTTAGGGGAGAATTATTTTTTTTAAAGAATACCTTATTTTCAATATTGGCCACAGTGAAAGCCCCCGTTTCCATTTCTGTCATTTTCATTGCAAGAGGGGTGGGTGTTTTGAATGAAGTTGCAGCAAACAGGCTATGCAGAGAGCATTGGGCCCAGTTAGCTGCTATTTGCCAAACTTTCCCTTCTAATAATTTACCAAGAAAGATTAACGGAGAGCGTGCTCCTGGCACTGTGTGTCCAGTAGTACCTGTCTCTTGCATCTGTATGTAAATGGAAGCTTGGCTGGTTACAGATTTTGAGGATCAAACATCATTCCCCTTGAAAGATTTAAAGACATCCTCTTACTGTCACTTATCATTTAACAATTCTATGAAAAAAGCGTTTTTCTTTTATAGTCCACCTAAAATCTTGGCTTATACCCACAAATGGCTCTTTGTTTGGAATTTAAATCCATTGATTTTATAGTTGGATACATCTTTGTTTTGAGTCATCTGGATAATGTTTTCCTACAACATAGTGTGATCTTTCCTTCCTTCCTTCCTTCCTTCCTCCCTCCCTCCCTCCCTCCCTCCCTCCCTCCCTCCCTCCCTCTTTCTTTCTTTCTTTCTTTCTTTCTTTCTTTCTTTCTTTCTTTCTTTCTTTCTTTCTAGATCATATGCTTGTCTTCTGCTTTTGAAGGTTTTTTTTTTCTATGATATTTCTTCAGTTTCCTTCCTTGGTGCCACCAATTATGTGTATGTTGGACCTCCTTTGCCTTCCATGTCTCTCTTCTTCCCTCCAATGCTTGTCAATATTTTGTGGGTCTCCGTTTTGTTTTCCCCACCGTTACCCGCACTCTTCAGTGTGTTTCTGGACTGCTCACTTTCCTTTCTAATGCTTCCCTGGGGCTTCCTTCATTTCTGCAATGGTTTTACTGTGCTCCACCACCTCGTTCCTCATGTAACCAAGATCATGCTTTGTCTCCTGCTTGATTTTCCTCTGTTTTGACTTTGGTATAAAAGGTCATTGCTTAATTTTCTTTTTAAATTAATGGTAGTACGTTTGATCCTAATTTTCATTTTATCTGGAGTGATACACTTTCTAACTCTGGGTGTGAGGTGTGTGTGTGTGTGTGTGTGTGTGTTTGCTTGACTTCCTTCTATTTCTTTCCTCAGTTTTATTGCTTTATCTTTGTATAGAATCTGTATTAGTTCCTTTTAAAATAAGTACGATCACCAATCTTTGATTGAGTTGAGTTTTACTTGCACCAGCTGTTCATAGAAGGTCGTATTGGATGGGGGGCCCGGCCATGTCCTAAGCCAGTAGGAATCCTCCCTAATTCACATAAAAATTCCTCGTGGTGCAAAGTGTTGGGTGTGTATACTAATTATTTTACCTAGTCAAGGTCAATGTCTCAAGGTTCCACCTCTGCTCTCCTGATGCACGAACAGACTGCCTTCCTGGTTCTTTATCCAGTTATTCTTTCACTGATTCTCTATAGTACCAAATTGTATCCAGGGACTGTCCTTCCCCTAGGGACTCTGTTCTTGACGTTGACATCAAAGGGATTTTTGGTTTTGCCTCTTAGGTTACTCTACTACCAACCTCATCAGCTGTCCCTCTGACATTGTTTGAGGTCTGCAGCCATGGACGTCTTCCCCAGCACCTGACCACACCCTTGATGTGCAATGCACATTGCAGCCCTTCCTTCCTAATAGTCGTTGTCCAGCACGACCTATTCTCCCTCGTTTTACAACACCATTGTGCTTCCTTTCCTTCTGATGTGTCATTTTTTTATGGATGGGGTAATTTCTGAGAGCAGAAGGGGGCAGAGAATCTTTGTTCTGTTGTCTCAAAATCAAAAGTCTGTTACTCACCTTTCTTAACAACCTCTGATATGGAAAATGTTGGAAGCTTTTCACAAGTCTAAGTAGATTATAGGCTGACTCCCAAAATGTCATTTGTAATTAGGTTGTCTGGAGTCTGGAATGCATTTTCTTGTAGAAACCAAGTTATAAATGGTAGTTGGCAACCAAGGCCGGCTTTTCAATAGGCTGTTTAGCTGGATATACTGTGCTAATAGCATTATTCTGGCTTCACAGAACTACCATTTATTAAGTTATTTCTACAGAAAAAAAATGAGTTTCAGGTTCTAGCTAGTAGAATATAACATACTTTGAAATGTAAAACTATGTCCCTCTCTCGCTTAAAATCCTTCAGTGGTTTCTCTTTATTCTTAGGTAGAGACAATTTTTTTTTTAACATAGTCTGGCAGGTCCCTGATCTGGTTCTGTCGGCCCCTCTGATTTTGAACCATTATTCAGACCGGTCTTCCTATTGTTCCTGGAATGTGTCATGCTTCTTCTAGCCTGGGGCCTTTGTGATATTTAGTTCCTTTGGCTTAGAATACCTTTCCATCACATTTTGCATTTTAATGCCTACTCAGAACTCAGCCCAAATTTCATTTTTTTTGGTAGCCCTCACAGATCTCAAAACAGGCCACATAACTCTGCTCTATACATTCTAATAGCATCAACTTGTCTTTATTAATGGCCACTACTCTATGCCCAATGCCCATCACAGTGCCTAGCATAGAGTAGACATCCAGTGAGCATGTGTCTGATGAATGAATAAATGACTAAATATTTTGTGTTAGGGGCAAGAGTTAAACTCAAACCCACTCTCCTGGAACCAAGGACAGTTCGTATCCCTTACCATTCCTGATGCCACTGGCCCGGCTATCTCAGCCGTGGGACTCCAATCCATCATATTGTATGGTACCTATAACTCCAAGTTTCATCCTCATGATGACCGATGCTGTAAGTACCCTTTATTACAATCACAGGCAAACTTTGAGGGGTAATTAAAATCAGTACATTACCTGATTTCTCATAAATTCACAGTTTGAAATCCCTAAAACAAAAATACCCAGACATAAAGTCAATTGCATTTTACAGTTGTATAGTCTGAGGTGTCTCTACCTCAACATGACAGAACTGTGGCCATATATTGTGGAATTTTCTGGGATAGTCTCATTTTTTTTAAACAATTGGGCTCTTGCACTTAGTACATCTCAGCTGTCGGCTGTGTCCTAATTTTTTATTTTATTTTATTTTTTAGTAAAACACAGCCACTATCCATTTATGGTCCTGTCACTCATCTGTTTGTCACAACTGTCTTTCTGAATCCTGCATGCTTCTTGCCAGGCCTAGCTCCTGTAGAAAGAAGTTAGATAAGCCTATAACCCGATCTGTAAAAAGGACTGACCTTTTTTATTCTAAATTTACCTGCTCCAGTTTACTTGCGTGACCCTGGTCCAGTTCCTCACCTGTAAGGTGCAATTAGACAGCGCTGAGCATGGAGCATAGCGCACGGCGCTTTGTGGGTCCTCGGTAAGGGCTTAGGGGATGCACTTGCTGATTCAAAAAAGGAAGGGAAGAACTTCCCCAAAGAATATTAGTTACAGGATGTGTCTGGCTGAGGGAAGAAAGGGCATCTGAAGGTTAGAAAACCTCGGGGGATAATATGGAAGAGTGCACCCTGACATTGCCTGTATCAGAGGAGCTGTCTGACGGTCGTCACATAGGAACCCCCACAGCTGAGGCCGGGAGAACGAGAGGGGGCAGAGTGTACTGTTGAGAGCACTTGTTATCAAGGTTGGGAATACCCCGTAGGTGCCCAGCTCCAAGGAAAATTCAAAATCTGGAAAAAAAATCACCCGTACTCCCAAGCAACTCATTAGATCCAAAAGATGACTTAATGGGTGTGTCATATAGGCAAGGAATTGACATTTTAATTGAATTATTAGTATTTGAGCTACTGTGAAGTGGTTTATATTGCCCCCCCCCAACCACTGACTCCCTTCCTTGGCTCTGGGTTATCAAGGCTACTTTCTGGGTTGTCACTCCATCTCTCCACACGATATTGGCTGGAAGCCTTCATGGTCCATGAGCAAATCGAGGCTGTGTGTGAGATTGATCTAGGTTGATACTGGGTGAGTATATAAGGCTGTGGGCTTGCTGTTTGCTTCCTCTCTAGCTATTAACTGATTTTTTATCTATCTTGAGAAAAGTAAGAGCTTGTACATAGGCTGAGGAGGTAGTTTTCAGTGAAAAATTAGAAAGGGTCCACTGAAGCAAGACCAGATAATGTCACATGTTTCAGGATCACCTTCTTTTACAGAATACGGGGGTCCAACCAAGCACTCCTATGAACTCTCTCTAACTCCTCCAGCTATCCACTCCTGAGATAGCACACGTCTGCTGCAAGCAACATGCCTCCCATCCGTAGGAGCATGGAGTCTAGGGGTAATCACACATGATAGATATGTTCCGTACTGTATTGATGGTGGTATAGACCGCTAAGCAAGCATTGAAGAGGGAGCCGTTAGCTTAGCCTGGAGATCTCGAGGAAGGCTTCAGAGAGAGGGTAAATTCTGGGATCAGACTTATGGGGAGAAGAGGAGTTAAGCAGGCTGATTTGGGACAGGGAAGAGAGACCCCACGTGTGGAGCTGTCTCATCTTCCCTGTCCTGTTTGTGAGAACGCCTGTGCTCTCCCTGTGGACCAGAGCTTCTTTCAGACCCACTGGCTTGTCCAATCATCACCCCCAAGCTATCAGCTGAGGCCAACTGGATAGGGAAATGAAGGATGGGATTCAGTCATTCAAATTAGCAGTAATACAAGTCAGGCATCCAGAAATACTGCTTCTGATTTGGCGGCACTAGGGTAGCACCCACATTCTTGCTTTTTAAACTAAAACACAAGATAAATCAGATACTCACGATCCCTGAAATGTATTTGGAAAAACACGGCCCTAGAATCATCCCTACGACACAGGGTCCCAACACCTTCAAACCCAACACAGTACACAAGAAACACTTGCTAGAGAAGCGAGCTACTTCATCCCGAAGACGAAACTGACCAAGTATAACTCCCAGCGCCATCTGTTGGTGGCACATAGGTTTGATCCACCTTTGGTTTGGAAGTACCATTTTGGAATCTAGGAAAGCTGGTACTTTAAAATCTGAAAGTATGCTGAAGTACTGACAGGGGTTCTCTTCCAGGGTTAAGCTTTCTGTTTAAGCTAGGCTAAAATGCTCTGGCACAGCATCAGCCCTTTGCAATTAGTGTACAAGGATAAAAGAAAATTGCAAGCTGACTTATATCGGTGGCACTGAACAAAGGATGGTCTAGCTACTTTGTGGAAAGGGATTATAACTAGTTCAAATGGCAGCACCAGAGATTAGGAAAGAGCTCTACGAATTGATTACCATCTTACTGATTATTGTTTTTACTTTTTGGGATAGTAGATGCACCTGACTCACTGTGGGGGACCTTAATAAGAAATTGAACAGCGATTACCAGGCACTGATTTAGTAAATGCACATTGTATGCCTCTTCGCTACTGGGCCTTCTTGTTTCCTGCTCCTGGCACTTCCATTTTGGAATAGAGCCAACCATGAGAGCAAGTAGCTGTCAGTGGAACCCAGACTGCAGGTAGATGCTTAGGAATAATGGCACAGGCAAGAGACAAACTGCAGGAGCAAGGACGCCCAGTACCCCAGGGGGAGGGCACCCTCACTCTGAGAGGAGACAGTTTTCACTTTGGGTGGATGTCGGCTGCCCTCCCACACTCCTCACACTCCTACACATGCATAGCTTCATCAGACGTGGGGAACACCCCAGAGCTCAGCATGAGGTCTTAGCCCTCTAATTTTATGGAAAGGAAAATCAAAATAGAAAAAAAGAGGGGGGGGGAATAGACTCAACCAGGCACATGTTATCTGAGTACCAGAACATCTCTGCCAGATGCTGGAGCTAGAACGATAGGCATGGAGGGACCCTCACCCTCAGGGGAGCTTGGGGAGGCAGATGTCCAAATGAACAACATATTGCAGGAGGGTAAGTGGTGATCGAGTTGCAGGTACATAACTTGGTTTGGGGACAGGCAAAGCTGCAGGAAAGAGGAGAGGCCACGCTGTGCGACCCTTTGCCTGTTTCATGCTTGGGATGGGAGTGAAGCCTCCAGGCTACAGACCCATGGATATAAGTATAGCTTGGGGTGCAGGGTCAGCCACCGTGGGTTTGTGGGCTCTAGTCCCAAGTTCATGAAGGTCTTTGAGCCCCAGCTTCCTTTCTGCAGTCCCCACCTGCTAGGACTGTTTTTGAGGCTGATAAGATGGTACACACGTGCTCAGCACGTGGTAGGCTCTCAGCGACTGGCACGATTCTAGAGCCCTTTGGGGATCCATTCACATCTTTTCAGAAAAAGGGTGACAATCATCTGTGTCCAGTTCCATCTTAAAAGAAAGAGAAGGCTCCGAGGAAAGGTGTTTGTTACTTTGGGCTCCAGGCCTTCTCCCCAGACCTGACACCATCCTCCCAACTTCCGTCGTGAGACCCTGGGAGATGCTTAACATTGGCCAGCCATGAGCTTCAGGTATAAACCCAATCCTTTCAACACCGACATCTCCTCCTTCGGAAAGTAGACCCTGAGCTCTGGGGCGGGTGAGGAGAGGCCCCTAATACCCCCCCCACACACACACACACAAAGATGCTCCACTGAGCCCCAGAGCTAGCTACAAAGTCATTTGCCAGAAGCCTCCCAAATCCCCCCCTTAATACAGGAGAGGTGCGGGAGCCCCAGAAGCTCCCTTTAATGCAACTGGATTAATTGCCTGCTCAGAAAACAGCTCGATTCTAAACGATCCTAAATGGCCTCTAATACCTGTAATCTTCCCTCCACCGCGGTGCCCTGCTGCATCGCTAGCGCGGGGTTGGTTCCGGGGGCTGGTGTGCTCGGTAAACAGCAGGCAGTATTGTGACGGGCCAAGGAAACCAGGCTTAGTTCCAATGGAAGGTGGAGAAATGGATGGAAACGGCACCGGCCTGTTCTCCAGTCTAATTTGATTCCGGAGAATCAGACAGAGGAATTCAGGCTGGCCTGCTCCCCAGACGCAGCTCCTTTGCAGGACTGCGTAACCAGACGAGGGTATCCTGCCAGCTCCCAGCTCTCGGTCTCCTACAGAGCCACAGGGGTGGGGGCGACAAAGTGCTGGCCCCTCTCAGTCTCTTATCCACCTGTCCACCAGGCACAGGTGGCGGCCACAGCATGACGAGCAGTGTGTCTGGCTTTGGGTGTGCCTCTGCCTGGTATACAGGTGAGCAAACATCACGCTTACGAGAACAAAGTCTAGGTGGTATCCTGGCTCTGCCGTTCCTACCTGTGCCACCTTGGACAGGTCACCTCTGGGTGCCTCTGTCACCTCGTCTATAAAATGGGGATGTTCATAACAGCCCTTACCTCAAGGGGTAATTGTGCAAGACACATGCCTTACTATATATAAGGGACCTCAAGAGTGCCGGGGTCCCGGAGAATGCTCTCTGTGGGCTTGCTTCCATTGTCCTGGCTTCCCTGTGTATACGTGGGCACACGCGTGTGTCCTCTGTCAGCCTCAGTTCCGTTTGTAAATGGAGGACAGTGGCTTTCCAGTGGGTGAACAAAGGGAAGGCACCCAGGATGTAGCGCTGAGATGGCCCACGAGCGGGAGCTGCCTCCTGTCGTCTGGGCATGTGCTAAAGCCCGGCTGCCTCCTGATGCAGGCAGCCAGCCCTACAGACACTCCTCGCTGGCCACCCTCTCTGACCATGTTTCCATACAGATCTGCACAGAGCACTAATGGAAGACATAGTCGCCTTGGGGGTGGGGGTGGGGAGCAGGCTGGAGAAAGTGGGCCAGACCTACCTGACAAACAGAAGGGGATATACAGGGGTCTGCCTTCCCCCCCTTCAGACCAGTGACAGTAAGGGCCATGGAAAGAAAGCAGGCAAGCTGTGTGTGCTTGACCCTTCTGGCATGTGAGCCTGCCATCGTATCGTCCCTTCCGTGGGAGCTGTCACCACACCAACCTCCCACCTGCCTGTTCTTCCGAGTCTTTGGCAAGCATGAATCAATGGACTGGCAAACCTGTAAGAAAGCCAGATAGCGCTAGATTGGCAGAGAGGTGGGGTCAGGGAACACTCAACCACAACTCTGGGAGTGGAGACTGGCACAGCCAACTTGAAAAACAATCATCAGGCCTGACCCGTGGTGGAACAGTGGATAAAGCATTGACCTGGAATGTTGAGGTCGCCAGTTTGAAACCCCAGGCTTGCCTGGTCAAGGCGCATATGGGAGTTGATGCTTCCTGCTCCTCCCTACCCCCCATTCTCCTCACTCTCTCTCTCCTCTCTCTTTAAAAATGAATAAATAATAAAAAATATATATGAAAACAATCGTCAGTTACTTAGTCCAACTAATAGAACCTAGAACCCAGAAACACAAATTCTGATGCGGAGTCAAAAGGAATGTGCACAGAGCTCCGTGAGTGACAGGTGTCGGGGTGTCAGATCTGTTGAGGGTGATGTGGAGGTGATCAAGGCATCCATTCTGCCGGAAGAGACAGGAAAACTATAGAACGGAATGTGAGGAGTAGCAAAAACGGGTGAAATGTACATATACGAACCCAGATGGAACTGAAAAATATATAGTGCTGAGTGGGAAAAAAAAAAGATGAAAAAGAATAAGTTATTAAGGATTCATCTGTGTAAATGTAAAACATTCAAAAATACTAAGAGTGCATTTTTCTAGAACACTGAGGAATGTCAATTAAATACATTCAAAGGACAGTGGGGGTGGGGCGGGGAGGACAATGGAAAAGGCGATCAGGGGAGACATGAGAGCGACTCAATAACTGACCTAAGAGAGGGGACTTCTGCAGCCCAGTGTGACAGGAAGGCATACATGACCGTATAGCGCTAACTCAATACCTGCACGGGAGGTCGGAAGTCAAGTCAGTTTCATCTTTCCTCTACGAAATATTGAATTAATTTTGTAAAACTATCCGTGTGAAGGGGCACCACGTAGTCGTCTGCCTGAAGCCCCGTCTAAAGACATGCCCCTCAGTCACAGCCCCTCGCCCGCAGCCGCGTGAGGGGCGGGAAGGCTTGTAGGTGATGTCACGTGCCATTTCCAATAGCCAGCTGTGACCGCTGCACCCCCCTCCCATCGATCAGGCATACCCAGGAGACCTCAACGCCGCAGGGAAAAGCCGGGCCACTCGGTTCAGACATGCTCAACGGCAGCGGCCCACCCGGATTCATTTCTATTTTAAGGACCTAACTCAATAATCCATTAAATGCATAATTTTTAACAGCCGAAAGAGCTTCAACAAAGACCAGACGGCTTCAAATTAAAAAATGAAGCATTAACTGTGAATGCTTTGAGATTCTGCTGTTTTTTGTTGTTTTTGGGGGGGGAGGGGGAGGTGGTGGTGGGGGAACCATGTGGACTGGCTCAAAATTAAGTAACAATGGGAGGCCTTTACTGAATAATTACTATTTGACAAGCACTCCCCATTTACTGTCCTTTGGACCTACAACCAATTACAACGTTAATTTCAAGCCCATTTTCTTGGCGATGGAAGGAGGGCTCCATTGTGAGTAATTCTCTATTGTTTTGACCTCTGCATGTCCCTTGCTTTTATGATTTGTGACTCTCCTCTGTGCTCTTCGGCTGGGCTGCTGATGACCTTCCCAACTTTCTTGACACAAGGGCCAGCACGTGACCTCACCACAGGCCATAAGAGTATGTCCTAAAAGGCTGGAGGTATCTCCTGACTACCTTTCCAATATCTTGAAGGGGGTCCCCGGGCAAATGAAGGTAAAGAGAAAAACAACAATATGAGTGAGGCTGGGAATGGAAGAGGGCAGAGGGAGAAACTGAAAGGGACATAAGGCAAGTTATACCCCTAACCTTTCCAATTATGTCGGGCATGAAGTTATCGTTTTGTCTAAAGGGTTCTGAGTTGGGTTTCTATCAGCTGTATCAAAAGACCAGATGGTCGGTCAACAGTCACACAGCCAGGAAGCGGCAGAGCCAGGTGTCTTTCTGATACACAGCTGAGACACTCCCTCCCGGACCGTGCTGTCTCCTGTCCCGAAACAGACTCAGAACGGTTCAGGGGTGCCCCCTCAGGACCAGCGTACTGGACAATCCACCTGGAACTGCTTTCACAGGGAACCAAGCTCCTCCCATTCTCGGCAGATCAAGTATTTAGGAATTGCCCAAGCTGAGGTCTGCGGAATGGAAAAAGAAAAGCCAGAAAATATTTTTCCAAATTTTGGTATGCCTGGAAGGAAGGAAGGAAGGAAGGGAGGGAGGGAGGGATGCAGGCAGGCAGGCGGATACAACCTTTGAGTCAAACTCAGTACTAAAGGCATTTCTCAGCAAGTCCAAGTCTGGTTGGAGCAATGGCCTCCTCGCTGCAGCAAGTGACATACCACCCAGTGAGGCATCTTCGCAGAGCTAGGAGCTCACCAGGGTGTGAGCCCTGAAATCAGACTCAGTTCCTCCTTAACTGTGTGTGTGAATCGTTAACCTATCTAATCCGTCTCCAGATTGCAGGAGCCTTGTTTATAAACTCGGGATGGTGATAACTTCTTCATGGGGTTATTTCTTTAAAGACCAAAGGTAATAACAGACATAAAACATCTGGAGGAATTCTTGCACATTGCTGACTCCCAATAAATTATATGTCTGTCTGTATAAGGTCCATGTCATATGTACTTATTATGCATATTAGACTTTTGAAGGCATCAGTCCTGGTGTGCTGGTTAAAACATCGGCCTTGTTACTCTACCACCAGACTGTGCACAGAGCTGGGCCCCTCCCACTTCACACACTTCCCAGGGGGGCTCATTCTTTTAGAAATAGTCACCAGGCACACACAAAAAGCAATTTAAATGGTTCATCTTTCCTCTTTTCATCCACAGACAAATTTCAATAATTATCTTAGTCAACCCATTAATTAGTCTAAATTTGCCCAAGCATAATTGATGTGGCCTACACAATTTTCTATAAAAATTTGAAATGGATGGCTAAACAGAGGTTTTTTGTTTGTTTGTTTGACTAAGCGCATTTTCCGCTCATGTAAAACGTGTTAGTCAATGCTTATCTAGGATAACAAACTAACTTTTGGTGTTCTTGTCCGTATCTGTGACATAAAAGAAATTTGAAACTCTGAATCCAAATTATGCACAGGCCATTGCTATTCTATTGACTGACAGCTTGCTCTTAAACTCACCAAGGAAATCTTCCATTGCCTTAGTCAGTGAACAGGGAGCTGGTCACCTAGGTCTAACTTCCAGAAACCTTCTTTCCTTGGCTTTCCTAGGTGAGCACTGGTCTGACTTCTATACCCATATCTTTGAGTACTTCTTGTTTTTATGGCCTTCCCAACAAGGACTCATTAGGTTTCCCAAGGTCTCATTCTTAATCCTATTCTATTATTTGGCTGCATGCCATTCCTGGGTAATCTGGTCTCAAACCTTCATCATGTATCAAACCTGAACATGTATCAATACTAACTTATAACTTCAGTACTGCTATGTGTAACTCTTTTCTAATGTTTGGACTGTTCTTTTCAATAAAGTCTCTGTTCCTCATGGAAATGATTAAGGCAATAAATATGGGGAACCCTACAAGAGCCTAAAGACATCAAGGTCTTCTGCTGGATTCATAATGAAGATGAGACCGTAATGAAATAACAAAAGGAAAAAATGATAACTTTCAAACCAGCTTCTTGAGAAATTTCAGACACCCGAGGAATCGGGTGTGGGAGAACAATGCCCCCTTAACCCTAATGGGGAGGAGTAGTGGCTGTGGACAGAGAAGATGCATATACGGAGTAAAGCAGAAAGAACTTCCAGAAGCAAACGCAAATATAGAAAAAAAAAATTTTTTTTTTAACAGAGACAGAGAGAGAGAGAGTCGGAGAGAGGGATAGAGACAGACAGACAGGAAGGGAGAGAGGTGAGAAGCATCAATTATTAGTTTTTCCTTGCCGTTGCGACACCATAGTTGTTCATTGATTGCTTTCTCACATGTGCCTTGACCGTGGGCCTTCAGTGGACCGAGCCACCCCTTGCTGGAGCCAGAGACCTTGGGTCCAAGAGCCAGATGGGCTTGTGTTCAAGCTGGAGAGCTCGGGGTCTCGAACCTGGGTCCTCCGTGTCCCAATCCGACGCTCTATCCGCTACGCAACTGCCTGGTCAGGCGCAAACGCAAATATAGATACAAATTCAGAATCTAAAGGTAACATTTCAGAGCAGCAGGATAATGCTGAATAACTCAAAAATATTGGCATTGTTGGTTAAATATATGAAAAATATCTAACCTTGTCCCCAAATAAACGCCAGAGGGAATAAAACTCTCATTGTAGTACAAAAGCAAACAAACAAAAGAAAAGGCACCACAATTTAGGTAAATGTGTATGAACTCCGTTCGTACAGGAAGCTTGAAGATAAAACCATTATCTACAGATAAATTTAATCACATTAAAGGTAATATGTTCCTCATTATCAAAGACTACTTATACATTCAAAAGTACAATCCTGGATGTGAAAATATTTGCCATACACAGAACCAACCAAGATTGATGGTGCTAATAGATGAAGTGCCCTTACAGATCAATAGAAAAGATGAGCGCCCCCAATGACAAATGTATGAGTTGAATTTGTAACTTACAATCGGAGAGATACAGGTAGCCACTAAACGTTGAAAAATGGTTCTACCTCAAATATCAAACAATTAGAAATTAAAATAATACTTTGATAGATGGTATCGTTCTGGATTAAAATGAAAAATAATGCCAGGTATTGGTGAGGGAACAGGACGCCAAGAATTCCCTTGACTGGTGGCATGGTCAATTTTAGAGGTCAGATTGCTATAATCTAGAGCTATAGCTAAAACCTCAAAAATGTGAATAACTTTTGAGTCAGAAACTCTCTTGGAATTTATCTGACAGAATCGTATGCGTCTGCACCGACGCATGTATAATAGTGCTCTCTGAAATACTATAATAATGGAAATTGGAAATAACATAAAAATTCAATGATAGGCGAGCTCAAATAAAATCTTTTCCTCCCAGAAGTTCCTTAAACTTATTTCCACTTCCTCACTGCATCCCATTTTACCCCAAACCCATACCGATCTGAATTTAATCCTTGCATTCTAATGGAATCACAAAAGTCACCAACGGCTTCTGGCACGAAATGCAAGGTTTGCTCTCTGGTCCTTGGCGCACCTGTGACCTTAGCCACCTTCTATATACCCCCTTGTCTCCTGAGACATTCGAGTTCCCAGGCCAGTTATTGCTAGTACCCTAGCCTTGTTACTTCTCCTTTACTTCTCTTCTCATGTTGGCATTTGACATGTAGACCTTTCCCTATTTTTCTAAGCACTCTAGACCAGTGCTTCTAGAAGTGAGGTCTCTGGACGAGCGGCATGAGCATTACTCTGGGAATTTGCTACAAATGCAGACGCTTGGACTCCACTCCAGCTCTACTGAATCAGACATTCTGGGGGTGGAGCCCAGAAATATTTATTTTAACAAGCCTTCCAGGAGACTGTGATGCATATCAATGTTTGAGACCCGCTAGATCCAATTGTCCTGTGCCAGTGAGAGGAGTCAGGATGGCATGGTCAGGTCTCATGCAAGGGCATGGGAGACAGACTACCGGGGCTCCTTATTCTCCTCTGCATTGATGGGGACCTTCTACCAATGACGACCTCTCTGTGACTCAGTGTCTTCACCCATAACATGGGACAATAACCGCTCAGGCTTGTGGAGATAAAATGAGGTGATTTATGTCAAGGTCCTGGGTTAGTGTCTGACACAGAGAAAGCGGTCACGGAAACAGCCATCCTCACCCATGAGGGAACGCTGTTAGGCCAAACCACCTCTTTAGCTCTGTCTCTGTGTCTATAGCTAGAGTTATAGCTCTATAGCTATCTCTATATTTACTGTTGGTTTTGTTTCTCTAGAGAACACTGACAAATCTACCTCCTTCATAGCTTTCCACGACTCCCAAGACAATTTCAGTTGGCCTTTTTATACGTCTACTCCACAGTCTGTAAGTAACACCCAGCTCTCCGGCACCTCCCTGTCCGACCACAGAGAACGTGCTGGTTTTGTTCACAGCTGTACCGCCAGGACCAAGCACGGTGCTTGGCAATTAGTGGACTATTATGTTTGTGAAATGAAGACCTACGTAGAATATCCTATTCAGTAATAAAAAATCATGAAAGACATACAGAGAGCTACAGAAATGCAAGTATCGTATAATAGCATGTTTGCATAATATAAAAAAATATTGAATATAAACACAAAATTGCTTAGCTCTGCTTACTTTTCTCTGCCTTTCTGCCTTTCCATTTCTTTCTGAAATCTCTGGCTTGGATGTGTATTTACTTTTGTGATTAGAATATTTAGTAATAAACATTATAATTAAATTCTTCTGCCTATCTAAAGTGCAGTAAAAGAAAAATGAAAAGCAGAAATAATATTTATAATGGCACGTTTCTATTTTATATGTAAAGATCTCTACAAATCAATACATACAATACAATCAGGGAAGTTTTCAAAAATGGGAAAAGGACATAAACAGATTGTCTATATTTAGAAAAAACATTAAAATGATTGATGGTATGTCTGCAGCATGATTATTAACTAAGAAAGAAAAAACTGTAAACAAAAAAATCCATTTTGTTCTTGTTATTGGCCAAGATAAAAAAAGAAAAAAGATAAACTCCAGTGGTAGCTTGATTCCAAATAATTTGACTCAATAATTCAAGTTTTTTAGACTTTATCTTAAATAATAAATGAACAATGTAAGGCATAGATGCCTTTGATCATATATTTAACAATAGTAAAAACTTGGGAATATAATAATAAAACATATTTGAGAATTAATTAAATCAACTATAGGTTATCCATGAAATAGAATACTGTCCCACTCACCACTAAATACGATGCCTTGGAAGAATATTCACAACAGAAAGAACTATTTTGATCTATTCTAACTATAAAAATAGAGTACTGAGAACTCTGCACTCCATGATCTCAATTGGGGAAGGACACATTTACATTGCAGAAGAAATAGGTAAGAAAACAGAATGCTGCCTGACCTGTGGTGGCGCAGTGGATAAAGCGTCGACCTGCGAACACTGAGGTCGCCAGTTCAAAACCCTGCACTGGTTCAGTCAAGGCACATATGGGAGTTGATGCTTCCAGCTCCCAATCCCCCCGTGTCTCCTCTCTAAAATGAATAAAAAAAAAAATTAAAAAAAAAAACATGTTAACCATATTTAAAAGAAAACAGAATGCACCCTTTCCAGGATTAACCCTGAGTGGTGGAATCGCTAAGCAGTTTGCTTCTCTAAACCTTTCCCGGTTGTTCCATAGAAAATGCCTTGCGTTTATAAACTGAGAGAAAATTATTATTCTGGCTGCAGAACATAAAAGATGAGTCAGAAGTATTGGGAGAGGGAGAGCCAAGTGTGTTCAGAGCCGTGACTAAAGTAAGAGCCAGGGTGGAAGGGGTGGTGATTGGGCAGACGGAAGGGACATGTCCAACAGATGTTTCAGAGCAAATCAGAGAACGTAACAGACAACTGGGCCTGGCTGTAGTAAGATGTTTCTGCCTGTCATATTGTGAATGAACAGGAATTAAGACCTAAGCTACAGAATATAGGATACTCCATGGCTTTTGGAGACAGTCAAGGGACGTGTAAGTACTTTGGGAAGACTCCAGTGATATTTCAGAATCCCTCACTAGCATGTCCATGCACCAAAGCTAAGGGACCACATACATTAATGATTTCCGGTGTCTCTATGCCCGACACTTAACTCGCTGTAGAGCACGGCCTTAGAAAATGTTTGTCAAAGAGAGAAAGGAAGCAGGGGGAAAACTCCTGACTTGGAAATACCTTGAAACTGATTAAACATTACCACGCACAAGCCAATGATAAATCATAGGAAACATTCTATTCTACGTAAAGAAACCCCTATGCATAAGACCACAAACTGCTCTTAATCAATCCAGCTTCTTTTTTTTAAATGTATTCTCGAGGACTGACAAGCCTAAACACCAAATAATATTTTTCTTCAAAATAACCAGAACGCTTGTGCCTTAGATTAATGCAATGCATTCTATTTGGGCATTTGTTGGTAAGCCCCGTTTGAAATGGTTTCTTCCTGCAGCGTACGTTTAAACACTACCCTTCCGCTCTGACATTTGTACTTGCTCTGGTCCCTAAAGAATGACTTACCCTTACCGTCCACCTTCCGTCTGCAGCCAATCGATAGCAACAGAAGACAGACAGAAGTAAACTAACATGCAGGGAAGCAAGCTGTTCAGGTGCATATTTTGCATTTCTGCTCATGTCCGGGTCTCCTGTATGCATGGCCAGACTTCAACCATCAACTCCGTGTGCACGTGAAGCTTAATTGGGGCAGACGCGAAATAGAAACCTAATTGTTGTCTCCGGCTTAGGAGATGTGGGTTGAAAGTCAAATGTGGTTCGGCTGGAACTCCTCTTCCTTGTTTTCCTTGAAGATAACTCATCTTGGTATCTTCCAACAACCTGCAGTTCCTTACAGAGGACCTGGGGTCCCCATAGCAGGAGAAGCTCCCATAGAGGTGACTAGGATCATGAAATAGCGCATCTCTAAATAATGCCCCTGCCCTCTGTCTGCAAATCCCGTGTTGTGGAGGCTTTCCATCTGACCTGCCCAGAGCCTCCGTAGAACACAATGGCAGGTGACCCCACACCTTGCTTCTCTCTGATGCTGTGAGAGTTGGGTCTCCTGTTTCCAGGAAAACAGGAGCCTGGAAAGAAACCAGATGAAGCAGAAAAGTAAGGTGACCAACTATCCTCCTTTAGGGAGGACAGTCCTTCTTTTGTAAGTTCCGTCCTCCCTTGGAAAGTGTCCTCCTCCATGTCCTCCTTTTTGATACTGGAGGACTAATCTGTAAATGTCCGTATTCGATCGATACAGAGTTGATCCACTGCGTGTGATGTGACATATTTGTATCTAAATGAGTACTTTTTTCTTACAATTATTATTAAAAATTAATAGGCATGTAAGCATAATTACAATATAAAACACTACAAATGGTTTTATTATGCATTTATCATATTATAGTGTATTATATAGTTGCAATGAATAAAATGTTTTTTTTTTAAATTTACGATATTGCTTTCTTCAATTTATTTTTGTCCTCCTTTTCATTGTAAAAAAGTTGGTCACCTTATGAAAAGGAGACCCACTGTCTTTGCCGAACACAGTGGAGAGGGCTCCAGCCACACGTGGTCCTGGGCTGTGATGCCCCTCTGTCTCTCTAGGGTCTCTCTTCTCCACTCACACTGCCTCTCTCTTTCTCTCCCATCGTTACAGCTGCCGATTCTCCCCACGCTGCCTCCTTCCCTTTGCTCTGTCTCCCCCACTCACATGCTTTTCCCCCTCACAGAACACTTGGTCTCCCTCCAGTCCCCCCCACCCACCCAAACGCACCTTGTCTGTCTCTCAACCCAGCTGATTTTCTCCCTCTTGCACCCTTTTAACCCCCACCCCCCTCACTCTCTGTCCCCTCCCAGACTTTGTCTTTCTCTGTCACAAACGTTTACTTTTCCTCTCCAGCGTACTTTCCATTTTCCCCTCCCTAGACACCCACTTCCCCTCTCTCCGTCTCTGGCTTTGAGGCAGCAGGCATGGGCCGGGGCAGAGTTTGGCAGAGCGGCCAGAAGCCAGGGCTGGGCTGAGATCTCAAGCCGGGAGGTCGCTGCCATGTTCCCAGACAGAGCTGAGCTGCAGGGGTGTTGGGGGGAGACATCACAGGTGGAACTGACCAGCTTGAGTAACTACATTGATGTGGGTGACGGAGGGCAGAGTCTAGGGTGAGGTCCAGGTTTCTGGCTGGGGCAACGGAGTAGAAAATGCCACAAGAGCCACAGAAAGTGGGAGAAGGAGCAGCTCCAGGTGTTCCTAGCTCCTGGAGTCACGTGAAGGTAAGAAAAAACCTGTGGCATTTTTAGGCAGAAAAGGCTTTTGGAAGAACAGAAAAGAATTCGTAATTACACACTGGAGGTCCTGGAGATTTGTTCGTTCAACTTTGAACAATTCTCCCTCTGGTATACGCTTTGGGGACATCCTTCAAAACCTCTTCTCTGCAAAACTTAAGCTCTGTGCATTAACAGATTTAAATAAAATAGAGCTGTCACATATGGTGACTTCTGCCATCCCCCCATTAAATGCCAGCTGCATCTCTGCTCTGCACAGTATGATTGATGGGACCGTTCCTCCAAAGGGCTGGCCATCTCCACGAGATGGCTGGGGGGAGGGCTGTTCTCACTGCTCATCACCGGGTCCCCACTGCCTGCTAGAGTGGCAACCACTTAGTAGGTACGCAGGAAATAGATTTGGAATGAGTGTTTGAAATCTCCTTTCGACTCTGTCATTCATCACTATTCCATGAAAGAAAGAACACCGGAACAGAATCAGGGAAACACTTCTGTCTGTGATGAGAAAGAAGCGCAGGCCCCTCAGCCCGGGGCGATGATGAGAATCATTAAACAGCGTTGGGGGTAGTAAATTTTTTAGCTCCAATTGCATGCTCGTTGGACATAAACTGGTCAAAATGTGCGCTCAGTTGTCAACAAAAAGAACAAAATTAAAGCTGTATTAAAAGCAGGAAATGGAACATTGAAGCTTTCATGGTAAAGGGGAGGGTAGTTGAAGGATTATTATTATTATTTTTAGATTTCTTGAAACAGGCCTCCTCACTCTCCTTCCAGAAAAAGAAAAACGCTCCTCTTCTAACACTGCACATTGGACTGCGAAACACATGTTAGGAAAGCGTTGCTTCCGGGGGTGGGGACTGTCTGTCCCGATAGCTCACCCTAATATTTCATCTATGCAGAGAGGTGAGCACTCGTCAGCAGACAAGATTGTGGGAGACAGGCCCGCAGGTGCGACCTTCAGAATCGCTCTGGGTACTGCCACTCGCACACCTGGGGACAGAGGGAAATCTAATCCAGGTCAGAACACACGTGGCCTGGAAGATGATGAGGCTTAATGCTCCAACAGACACTTGCTACACATCATCCATTGTCACCTTCACACAATAGATTGAGTAATTAGTTCAAAGTATTTATGCGACTGTCCCAGACTCTGAGGAAACATCTGGGGAGACACAGATAAAAACTGCTGTTCTCAGATCTGACTCTCTAGTGTGGCCAGATATAGATAGACAATTTAAAAACGAAATAAAGGACAGACTAATGATAGAGCATAATAAAACATAAAAATAAAACAGATCAGGGTAGGCATGCTGGCACTGGGGACAACTGCAACTTAAAATAGGGCAGTCGGAGAGGTTAAGGTCTGTCGTGTTATTGTTCAGAATCTATTAGTCCTTCCCCTCCAAGGGGAAGGTATATCCTGCTCCTGCCATGTGACCTGTATTCCTTCCCTGCTGGATGGTGGAGATACCTCTCTGACCCAAGAGATGAGGCTTGTCATGTGACTTGCTTTGGCCAATAAAACGTGAGTGGATGTGACACATATCACACCCACCAGGAAGCCCTGAATGCACCGCGTGTTGAGCTCAGTTTCTTCTTTAACTTTGGCCGTGAAAACTGAACCTCCCAGCCAGGGCTGGTGCCTCCCCCTGCTCTCGGATGAGAAAACGGGTAGGGCAGAGCCACAGCCTCCAGCAGGCCGCAGCTGGGGGGGATCTGAGCAAGGAAAACAGGTCTGTCGTCTAAGCCAGTATCTTTTTTTGTTATGACAATAAAACCGATTAATGTAGAAAACCTTTTGAAAAGGTGCCATTTAAGCAAAGATCAGAAAGGGAAACAGATGATGAAACTCGGGCTCAGAGAAGCGATGTAACTCTGAGGTCACACATCTGTTAAGAGCTGAAGACTGGATCGGAAGCCCTTCTGCCCGGGTTGTTCACACTACCCTCTCAGGCAGGGATCTGCCCCGCTCAGATCACAGAAGTCACATCGTCACGATGCGTCTCCATCCTGGTCAGTTGTGTATGCTAGTCTCTCTCTGTGGGATCCTAAAGCAACAGGTCTCCAGCAGTCAAAGCAGCCCCAAGTTACGCGAGGCACATGGGCCTCTCCTCTCCTACAACGGAAGGCAAGTGTCACTGACTATAGAGTTGAATTCTCCCATCTCCTCCTCATCCTTCCCATCTCCCTCAACTCTTGCAATAATCCCATGGGGCACAAAAGGATAGTGAACAGATATCATCGCCTCCCATTTACAGATGAGAAAGCCAAGGCTGGGAGCTCAGTAATTTCCTTAAAACCACGCAGGAAGTGAACACTGATGGTGTGTACCCTGCTTTTCTAAATCCGGGAAGATCACCGCGTCACTAGAATTTTTATATATTTGATGACTCAAGTCTCACTGCAGAGATGAGAGCGGGTCTGTCCTTCCCAGCCTGTGGATGAGGGAATTGGAGCTTGGAGGTATGGAGTAACTCTCAGAAGGTCTCACAGCTGAGAAGAGAAAGATTAGAACCAAAGCTTTTTCTCTCTTGAGGATTTGTGGGCAGCATGGAGCCCTGCTGTCAACATAGGTTTACACAAAGAAGAGACCAGTGGCTGCTGACTACTAGAGATACTGTCCCTTGTGAGCAGTTTCAAGAAGCTCACTGACCATTATTGCTTAATCAATTCATCCCTAAGTTGGTGACAGGGTGAAGAAGCGGCAGATGCCCAGGGAGGGGCTAGACTGAACATGCACACACAAACCACGTGTCACGGTGCGTCTTCATTCACACAGAACTACGCCACCAGGATCCAAGACCACCATAAGCCACGTGACAAGGAATGCGTGTCCCTCTCCCCTGTACCTCTGTCCTGCTGAACCTTTCGCACTTGGGAGAGACAAGCACCTTGTAAACAGGCGTGGCAACCCAGCATGGCAGAGACAGGAACATTAGGGCTGGAAGCTCGGCTCTTCCATAAAAAAACTATGGCCTTGTGACTTCAAAGGCTTGCATGACATATTCTCCCCATAACTCACTCATTGATTTGTTCACTTATTTAGCTGTATACTGAGTGCCTACTATGTATCAGTTATTATGCCAGACCCTGAGCATAAAGCAATGAACAAGTAGTCAGCCCCTGCTCGCCAAAAAAATACCCACGAATCATCAGAACTGTTTCCTTCTGAATGCAAAAGCTGGTCACTCAGCCCTTATTCTTTGCTCTGCAACCAACAGAACAGTCCACCAGATAGGGCACAGGGCGGTATCACAGCAACAGGGAGTGGGGAGGAATGCAATACGCCCCTGGAGCCTCCACCCCTCTGCCAGTGCATAAGCCTCCCTCTCATAACACAGTCAGCCTCAGGCAGCCAGGCCCAGACAGCCCTGCTACCGGAGGTCAAACCATTAGCCAACTTCACCACTCAGTGTCTGTTTCCTGGTGATTGGAAGAGCCAATGGATCCAGACAATCAATTGCTAGGGCACAGAAGGGTCACTGTGAGTAGCAATTTTTAGCTGTATAAAATTGTTAAATTAAAAGAAGAAGTCATACAAAGAAAGTGGTTGAGCTGCTAACGCGAAGGACAGGAAATGTCCTGCCTCCCTCCTTCCCTCTCCTGGACGCACCCCAGCGGCCAGTGCACCTGCAATGCCAAGGAAAGGGTGCTCAGGATGGCGGGAGCAGGCATGCCTCTGACCCACGAGACCTTGCTCAGGGCCAGCGCATTCAAGCATTACAGATGCAAGCCCCTTCCAGTTAAATGCATCATGAGTTGAACTGCAAGGTGGTTAGTGCTGTCACCGTGGGTGTCTGACAAACCCATAAAGAGGGACGTGCTCACATGGTGCAGAGGGAAGGGACTGGGATCCACTCACTAGCTCTTGGGAAGAAGGCCAGCTGCAGGCAGCGTGCTAACACAGTCAGAGAGCTGGAGGTCCACTAATGTGAAACTCCCCACACCCTTGTGGAGTTACTGCCATCCTTCTCATTCCCTGATGGGAGCGACTCTCCTTATGAATTATGACGTCATACAACCACCTACGCCCCGCATGTCCATCCCCTCCAAGTGCTCCTCAGTGCTAGTCTGGCGGGTGCAGAAGGAGCTGGTTGGGGGGAAGAAGTCGCAGGCATTGGGAAGATGGTAGCAGAATGGAAAAGAACTTCATCTATGTATCGTTATTGCCAAACGATGCCTTTTGAGGAGGACTTCATGTTTCACGCCACGTTACGTTGCCTGCTTTGTGAGATGTGTGCAAGGCTTCCAAACGGTGTGAGTCCCGTGCGGCTCTGAAGGCCGCCCTGGGTGTTGTCTTCACCACCTTTCTTTATGTGACCCCAGAGGCCACAGCAACAGGGAAGTGAGGGCGTATGGAGTAAGCACCTGGTTCTGGCAACAGAGATAACTTCTGGAAGCCCTTAGTAACATGCCAGGCACCCGCTAGCTGAGCGACAAGCTTATGTTTCCTTGCTCTGTGTCAATCTTTGTTTCAATGCATTCCTTTCCAACATATTCTTGTTTTCTGCCTCGTGGTGTCTAAAAGCATGCAGCTATTACCAAGGGACGGCGGCGTGCAATCACAAAGGGAACGCAGCGATACCTAGAGGCTGGAGGGCATGGCATGACATTACAGCCCCTTCCATTGACGCTCTTTGGCCCCCGACCCGAAGAAATTGGGTGCCGAGGAGAAAGAACAACTTGGTCTCTAACCAGCCCCGCTGATGCTATTCTGAATGCAAAGAAATGTCAAAGCTGAAATAGCCAGAATGCAATTGTACTTAACCTGTTTACTGAAACATCAGTCACTGCTTCACACAGCAATTCCATTTCTAAAGTTCATTGTGGTAGAAGAATGTTGCAGCTTCTTAGCTCTTACTTCCTCTCCCAAGCTGGGTAGGGGGTGAGAAGTTTTTGTGCTGCATGAAAAGCCACACGAGACATCTCGGCAGCATTTCGGAGCCCCCCTGCCCCCAGCACCCTGCAGCCTGCCTTCCCCAAGCCCAGAGGAAGCTCCCGCCCCAAGGCCTGCTCTCACTCTGAAAGCAAACACTGAAAGAGCATCAACAGGAGCAAAGACAAAACAAGAGAGGACAGCACGGGGATGCTGGGAACCTGTCCTGCTACCTGAGGAGGACCAGAGCTCACCTGGAGCGAGTGAGTCCGGTCCCCTTACCTTAGTCACAGATACTGGCGTTGACACCAGTACTAGGGAACTTCATTTCTACAGGTTCTCACTGGGCTCAGCCAATAGGAGCTGCAGGCAGGGGATGAGAGGACAGGGCGAAGGGGAAGTTGGAGCAGCCGTTCTCCCTGCTTCTTCCTGGTTTGGACAGTGACCACCTTCTACAGCTGGGGTTCTCAGCCTCAGTCCCACTGGCATTGGGCTGAGGAATTCCTTGTTGTGGGGCTGGCGGAGTGTTTTGTGCAATGTTGGCTATTTCCCAGCCTGCCCGGTTTTCATTTCCTAGATGACAGTTGCGTTCTTCCCAAGTTCTGACCAAAATGTGACCAAAGACGTCTCCAGTCCCTGGTAGGCAAAACCACTCGTAGCTGAGAATCACTGCTTTCCTCTTTCTGGACCGCCCTTCATTTAACTCCTCTGCCAGCCCACAGAGCACGCCATCTGCATGTACCCGGGACCCCAGGGCACATGTGTACCCGAGTCCCTGCACCGCAATCTGGACTCTCCTTGTGAGCAACTGAGGATATGTTGTGCCCCCCAGAAGACTTGGGGCTTCCAGAGGACAGGGACTGGAGCTCTCACATTTGGGATATGCCCTCCCCATCCCCATGGAGTGTTTCTAGGTGTCTAACTGGAATCCCAGCGGCTTTAGGGAAAGCCTCTTTCCCTGCCTCCTCCGCAGGGGAAGAATATAGGCATGCAGCCCCACCCTCTCTCTGGCTTCTTTTTATGACTCATCACGATCTTGGGCTATTTCCTCCAGGGCACCTAAAGTCGAGGAGGCTTACAAATTGGCACTAGCACCCCGTGGTTAACCTGTAGCTGGCAGCAAATGCTGCCAGTCCCCAAGATGCAGCAATCACTTCTAAATGAGGTCTGCCTTTGCCTTCATATAAGGATTCCAACAATTGCTTTTTCTTCCACGGAAGTGTCACCGCAGAGGTGAACTACTCTTGAATCAGTAAACGGGTGTGCTGGTTTCCTTAGCGAGCTCTGTGATGAGGTACCAGCCTCTTCCTGCAAACTCAAGAGGAAGCACAGGTCTGCAGTCCCTGCCTATGAGCCTAAGTTCCTGCAGAGGGCCCAGGCTGAGGGCTGGAGGCCAGGCTGGGCCGGGACCCCAGTGGGCGGCAGGAAGATGTGTTGGCATGATCTGCTGCGAGTGAGTATTTAGATTTTACAAGGCTGGCCTAGTGTCACCATCAGTGTCCCATGCAGGTCATGGGGCCAGCTTAAGACAAAGACTGCCATGAATGAGCCCACAGGTGCGCACCAGGGAAGCCAGGTGTAAATTTCTCTAGAGTCTATTTACACACGTGCATGGCTTCAGTTCTGAAACGGCACGTTCTTCTCTGCTCGTTTCTTGCCAAGTCTTGTTTCTCCTGCCTCTGCCAAGCTGGATGAACCGTGAGAATGGGGGGATCAGGGAACTCTGCCCCTAGGCCAATCCTATGATGCCAATATGCATGTTTACAGCTCATGCCAACATGCACTCATGTTTCAGTGTCTCTACTTAACATGCCAGACTCCTGTTGGGACTGCAGCCTCATCGACTGAGGTGCTGACACTGGCTGCGGTCCCCCTGCAGACCCCCTCAGATCTTCACTAGGAAGTCACAACTCTATCATCCCTTGGCTCCAACCTTGAAATCAGGCATCCCTGTTAGAAGCACGAGCTCACAGCACAGCACATCAACTCTCTGGACTTCAGCGGCTTCATCTCTAAAACGAAGTGGAATGTTTTTATCCATTCCCAAGGTTTATTTTTTTCTTTTGAAATATAGTAATTTATATTCAGTAAAACACACAAATCTGAAGTGTGCTACTTGATGGATTCCTATACGTGTTGACATTCATATACGTGTCACCCAAACTGACATAAGGACATTTATTACCATCGCACCAGAAGTACCCTCGTTCCCCGTTCTAGGTAACAATGCACCCCCGTAGGAAACTATCTGGATTTTTATCGGCATCAAGGCAGTTTTTCCTATTCTTGGAAGTCATATAACTGTCATATAGTACGCACTCTTTTGTGCCTAGCTTTGTTCAACATAAAGGTTTAGAGGTTAATCCACACTGGTGAGTGTGCCAATAGTTTGTCCCTTTCTATTGCTGAGGAGGATGACATTGTATAGATAGAGTACCACGATTTACTTATCCATTCTCCTGTTGATGGCCATTTGGGCTGTTTCCAGTTTGGGGTGATTATGAGTCAAGCTATTCTGAACATTCTATGGACACTGCACTCAATTCTCTTGAGTCTATGCCAAGGTCTGGTCTCAGAGAGCTGACCATCAATTTCGTCCTATACCTGAGTCCCCAACCAGCATTCCTGGGTGTCCCTTAGGCATCTGGAATCAGCATGTTGCCCTCTGTGTCCATCACCTTCATGACCTGGCCTTGACAATCTGGCAGCCTCAGTGCCACACGGGAAACTCCAGGGCACCGGGCCGGCCACCCCAAGCCTCTTTCAGTGCTTTGAACATGCCCACGCCTGGTTCTATCTTCCTTCCTGGTCTCCCAAGTAAATTAAAGCCGGATGACTATATCACCTCTATATGCAAATACATTCTAAAAAGTTTAAAAAGGCTGGAAGGCACAAGAAACAAAATCATAAAAATGCTAGAAAATCTGCAAAATGTTTTCATATTCTGACATTAGTGCCCCCAAAGTATAATAATGCTAAAAGCAAGGAAGAAAATCTGAACTAACAATTAAAAACTTATTTATAGAAAGAATATAAAGAACATAAATGTTTAAAACCACATAAAATTGAAAGACATATTAGTAATATATTATCCTTAACATGCAAAGGGCCCTTAGAAATAATAAGAACTATGTAAAGCCTTGACGCACAAAAAAATACATCAAGAAGAGGCAGTTGGTAAAATAAAGGTCCAATAAACACGAAAAGGTTGCTCAAAACCATCAATAAACAAAGAACAACATATTAAAACAAGCTATTATTTTTCACTTATCAGCTTAGCATTCAGACAGTTGAAGGTTTGGGGAAATTAGATCTCTCCTGTACTCCTGATGGAATTATAAATCAATGTCTCTTTTCCAAGAAGACATTCCTATGATGAGCAAAAACCATTTAAATATAGTCGAGAAATAAAGTTTCTAGGAACATGGCCTAAGGACATAGTGTGAAACGTGCACAGACACGTTCCAGCCTGTTCATGACAGAAGCACTAATAGAATTTAAATGTCGGGAGTGACCTAGTGTCTCGGAATGGGGCAGCAGTTAAATAAATGATGGTATGTGCAAATAATGGAATAATATGCAGACCTTAAAGTGATTGGGTAAACCTATTTTTATCATCCACAGACTTTACCGTTGCATCTGAGAGACTAAAGCAGGTTGCAAAAACACAATTAAAGATAGAATTGCATTATTTTACAGGCGGGTGGGTGTGCACATGCAGACAGGGGCCCATAGCAAGTATCAGGTGGGCTAGCATCTGTAATCTGAGAATGAACACAAGCAAAGATTTAGTTGTATTTTTTTCCCTCCTATCATGGTCATATACAGGTCTGCAAAGAGATCCTGCTTCCCTTGGTCATTAAAGAGCCCTGGCTTCTCTGCTGTCCCCCAGAGTCCTAACGTCCTCCACTGGGTCCTCTGCATCCGGACATCAAAAGAGGGAAGAGACAGTGGGTGCAGAGTATTTTAAGGGCCAGAACTGTGGGTGGCGTGCCATTTCTGCCCACACACCACAGGCTAAAATCAACCACCCCTAACTGCAAGGGGTGGGTATGCCCACCAGCTAGCCAGTCTCGTTCTGGCTAGAAGCATGAGCACTCAACATTGCTTTCTGCGTTGACTCTTATGCAGTGCCTAAACTCCCCCAAGGGACGTGAATTATTTTTAAAGCGAGGGTGGAAAAGCCCAGTAAAACCATTTCCATTCTGACCGCCACAGAGAAGAATTAGGCGCAGTCCTCCAACGTGGATCAAGCCTCAATTTGTGTCCTGGAGCCCAAGGGGCCCTCCTGTCCAGGCTGGGTGTGGCCAGTGCCTAGGATGTCCCTAGGCTGCCCCTCACATCTCAAGACAGACACTGACTCCTGACGTGGCTCAGAGCCCACACGTCTGGAACACTCCCTGCGCCTGTGGGGCCTCAAGCTGAGCAGCGAGCCCTCCTGTGGCTTTCTGACAGGGCTTGTTTTTGTCAGCCTAGGTGCACAAGCCCATCCCATCACTCAGAGGAGTGCGCTCCCCACACCACCATTTGTCACTGTCAGCCCGGGGAGCAATTATATTCCATCCAGCCAGAAACAAACAGACACGGGCATAACACACGAGATGACAGGCAGACACGCTGCCTCTAATGCACCAATTTGGGGCCGTTAAGAGTGCCTCTCGGACGCTCTCCCATCACTGGCTCTTTTCTGGGATGATGAAAGAATTGGGGGGGAGGTGAGCCTTCCTCCTACATCGATCGAAAAGTTGTAAAACTTCAGATAAAATGCCCTCACAGAAACATGTGAGATAGAAACGTATCTCTGTGGCCCATCCGCCCATCAGCCTGCCTGTGTGAAGGCCGCCTGGATTAGGGGATGAGTGCAGGTCGGTCTAGCATGCCAAGCAGACCCGGGGTCGAATTCCAGCAGGACGCTCGACCGCTGTGCCGTCTGGGCTGACTCCTGTGGCCTTCCCACCTACAAAATGGCAATCAGAGCACCTGCCCTTTCCTGTTTTCATTAATGCAACTTCTTCTGCTTCAGATGCATTCCCACGCCCTCCTGCTGCGCCCACCACCAGCTCTCTACCACACTCACTCTGCCCTCCCACGGCGGACACCTGATGTGGGAAGCAGCGACTCAGCTGGGGAATTTATTTCTCACTTGCTATGTTTCCTGGGAGTAGCCGCAAGACTAGCTTTTTATTTTAGATAGGGACAGACAAGAACAAACAGAAAGGAAGGGAAAATGACAAGAGGCATCAACTCATAGTTGTGGTACCTTAGTTTTTCATCAATTACTCTTATATGTGCCTTGACTGATGAGGGGGGCTCCAGCCAAGCCAGTGACCCCTTGCTCAAGCCAGTGACCCCTTGCTCAAGCCAGCAACCTTGGGCTTCACGCCAGTGACCTCTGGGCTCAAGTCAGTGACCATAGGATCATGTCTAAGATCCCACGTCAAGCCAGTGACCTTGGAATCAAACTGGTGAGCCCGTGCTCAAGCCAGATGAACTCACATTTAAACCTCAGGGTTTCGAACCTGGATCCTCAGCATCCCAGGTTGATAGGTTGATATTCCATCCACTATGCCATCTCCTGGTCAGGCAAGTTGTTTTCTTAATAGACTTTATTTGTCCAGAGCAGTTTTAGGGTCACAGCAAAACTGAACAGAAGGTACAGAACCTCAAGACTAATTTTCACCAATGAAATACGAGCAAGAGATGGACAGGCCATTACTAAGCCATCAAGCACCCGCGTGCACCCCTCCATGCCCTTCCCCCCTTGCTGGGTGGAGATGACCAGGACAACCTAAGAAATCACGGGTTGAGCATCTCAAGGCCTCCGTGCACCTCTGCCCATGAGTGACCATGTTGAGGACTGTTCATCCTGTCCACCTGTCCAGAGTGAACAGAAAGTAAGCATTACTAAACACAACGTGCTGTAGTGGATTGGATCCTATACCTAAACGCATATTAGAAGAAACCGAACATCCAAATATAATCTGGTGTTTTGTTACTACTAACCTACCCATGTTAACATCATAGTTTTGACAAGCGCAGCATGGAAATGTGAAATCACAACATTATAGAAACTTGGGTGGAAAGCAGACAAGAGCTCTCTGTACCACCACCTTTGCAACTTTTAGAAACCAAAACATATTCCAAAATCAAAAGTTGATTAAAAACCATTTTAAAAACCCCTCCAGATGTATCAAGCCATTACAAGTTTGGGGCTATTGGTTACTGCAGTCTAGCCTACCTTACCCAAAGCAGTTCTCTTCACCTAGAAAAACCCTAGTCAGATTTCAAGACTCAGATTTGACATGTTCTCCATTAAGAAGTTCTCTGAGATCCCGGGGGCTGAGGTACTCTGTACTGTTCACCTCCTCCTCCTATCACACTCAGCAGAAGATACTAAGAGACCTGCCCATTTCCCAAACCAGCACGAAGTCTCCTTTGAGTCAGGAGCCTTGTCTCTCTCCATCATCGCTGTGACATTCCTCTCGGTGCTCAGGGATCTTCGTCCAGAGAGGTGACGCCAACCGCACCAATTTGCTGCTGCGAACGGTGACTACACCAACCAGCCTGTAGCCGCTTCATTAACTCCGAGATACAGCACAGATGTAGGAGATGATTAATTACTTGCACAGCATTTATTGAACACCAGGGCTGCTTTACGGTTGTGATATATTTTTCTGGGGGCCTGCAGTGTCTGTGCTGATAGATGGTCTTTGGTCTCATTATTGTGATCATCTTAATTAGCATGAATGTGGCAAAATGGCTTAAGGAGTCCATTCAATGCCTCCCCGTGGAACACCCAAAGACAGTCAAGGTAGGCGCTTCCATTCGCCGAGGGCCTGCTGGACGCCGGGCAAGCACTGCTGGGGGCACTCCCACCTATTATTCCGTGGAATCCCAGCAGAGCCCTTGGAGGTTGGTATCATTACCCTCCACATTACAGGTGAGGAAATGGAGGAGCAGAGAGAATAAGCAGTCTTTGCCTCCGCTCACTCTGTAAGTGGAGCTTGCTCTCCGATGTCCACCTATAACCCACTTCCTTCTGAAACAGCCTCTTGACATATGATTGATGGTCAGTCTCCAGAAAGATCTGTCATAAAAACAAATCCAATTTCTTCCGTGCCTCTCTGAGCCGGACCTCAAATAAAGTGGAATGCCAGCACTCGAACAAACTGCTGTAAACTGAAGTCCAGTTGTTGAAACGGGGACTTGGGGTCAGAGGTTGTCCTGCCCAACCGAGAGAGTGATGTCTGAGCTGCTTAAGCCCAGGATTCTTCAAGTGTCCTGGAGTCATTTGGGAAAAAGAATAGGTCAGCACAGAGCCCACGAAACCCTTAGAACAACCTCAGGAGGAGATGAGAAAGGTGGTCTCAGGTATGTATATCAGCTAAAAATTGCTATTAATAAGTTAAAAGGGTGTTTATCCACAGCAGCTAGATATACAGTGCCTTCTTTTCCAATAGATTGCAAGTCACTCAAGGCAGGGACAGTCCCTGCCTTGTTCATCTCTGAATCTAAAGTAGCCACCACACTCCTGCACTGTACGTGATCAATAAATACATAGTTGCTGAATAAAGACGTGAGATGATCTAAGTCACAGAAAATAGAGAGACACCAACAGCTTAGAAAGGCGCTAGATGGGACACCTATGGATTTAGGCCATCACATGACTACCAGCCAATGGCTGAGCCTGCAGCCTGTCTCCGGGCCTCACTCTGCCTGCACCTCTCCAAAGGGCGTCACATTCTACCGCACTCTCCCAGGGCACCCAGGAGCTGGATCTCCGTGACGCCAATGGGGTTGGGTTCCCCGCCCAAGGCGTGTCCCACCTTATCACTTGGCCCCGAGACAGCTACCATGGTCCCTTAGCCAGAGCCCTCTGTCTCTCCTATAGATGACGCCTTCCCCTTACCCTTGCAGGACCCCGTGTCCTCTGTGTGTATCAGCTCCTGGTATCAGACACCTGGGACGGCAAGGCACAAGACGACCAGTTCAGCAGACCATTCAGATCCTGAATTCTAGTTTGGGCTGTTATGAGACACAAGCTATCTGCTTAGTGTGCGCTTTCTACAAACGGCGCGCCATAAACTTAGGGAGATGTCCGGGGCTGGGGAGGAAGGGCCCCAGTCTTTACTGCCGGACTGCCTCACAGCCCCCTGCCCCCCTACCACACAAGCAAAGCTCGGGGGGCAGAGCACGCGGCCAAAGCCCGCCCCGATAGGGAGTCTCTCTGCAATGCGTGCCCTGCCCAGCAGCACCCAGGGCCTGGCCCTACCGCACGCCGACCACGTGCCGGGCACTCTGCTCAAGACTTTACCCTGCAGCCCCCTATGATGAGTCCCTATTGGCGTCCCTTCCTTCCCCTTTGTGATATTTATGACAGCGTGACAATTAATGTCATTAATGTCATGTACATGACTATCTGCTTAATGTCTGACAAGCTCACTAGTCTCCTAGTGGCATGAAGGTGCCTTGTTCAGAACTCTCTGCCCAGCACACATAAAACATGCCCCTCTCCATAGAAACAGAAGCTGTATAAAAGCAATCTGTGGTAGACTACACTACTGGTTCCCCTTTATCGGGGACCTCTGTCTCATGACTTTCCAGTTCTTCCCAATGGAAGAACGGCCTCTGGGCTGGACCTGGTGACTTGATTTGGCCGACAGAAAAAGGCAGAACTGATTGGGTGTCATTTTTTACTCATGTCTTCAGAGACCTTGGGTGTTTCCACTCACCTTTATGAGAAGACAAGCCCTGGCTAGCTGACAGGTCCGGAGCGGAGAAAGGGAGATAGAAGGGTAGGGACAGGTGCAGGTGAGCAGGACTACCTCAAAACCCAGAGCCAGCCCGGCCACCTAGACTGGCTGACCCCCCGTCAACCTGTAGAACCTGCAGATATGCAGACAAACTCAGCTGGGATCATGTAGCCAGCAGATACAGGAGCAAAATCTTTATATACCTTATAAAGGAATCACGCAGTCAGTCTTGTACCCATGTGACAGTTATCACAATATTATTGACTATAGTCCTTAGGTCGTATACCTGAAACATACATAATACTGTTATGTCAGCTGTAATTGAAAAATAAAATGAAAATTTCAAAACTCCAATAAAAAAATGGCCCATCATGACGCGCCTCTGCTATTTAGTGCTTGACTCCTTACACAGGAATAGCCGACTCACACGAGTTAACGCGCCCATATTGCAGAAGAGGAACCTGAAGGTCAGCAAGATTCACTGGCTAGAATTTCCCAGGAAGGGCAGATGCTAATATTTATATTCAGAGCTGCTGTTTGTATCTAAAAAACAGACGTTCCTTTATCCTTTGAAAGGCTCATTTACACCTGGCAGGACATCCAGCCAGTCTCATCAGTGTTTGGGGCATCTCTTCCATCTGTACCTCCCGAAAGTAGCACAGAGGTGACCCGTGGGCAGACGCTCTACTGAGTCAGGGTATTACACTGAGACGCCCTGCTCGTCCTTGCTGAGTAACTGTCCTCGACTCAGGAGCTCTCGGCATGCACAGATATTCCTCACTTTAATGCATAAATGCCATTCCGAATAAGCAACCAAATCCACAAGGTATGGCGAGCTCTGGGTGATTAATGCCCCTCTCAGGTGGTGAAGACCACTTAATCTTCAGCTGCAAATTTCCGACTCCACCAAATACAGCTCTAATCATCCACGAACGCTCTGCCTGATGGGCTTTTATTGCTTAATTACCAAGGTGAGAGCCTCGTAATTAATACACCATTTACTCCGACATTTAGATGTTTCCAGGAAATGTCACCAAAGATTTTCCAAGGAAACTCACATTATTTGCCATCTTACCCTGTACCTCCAACTGCCCGTGTCACCCATCTCAGTGGTTCCGAAACCTTTCTGCCTGCGGCTAAGTTGAACAGGCAAGGTAAAAGACCCCACAGTGTGTCTGTTCTTCCCTGTCTCACTTTCTAACCGGCAATGAACTCGGGGAGATATTAAAATCGGACGTGGACAGAATGTTCAAAATCGTAACGATGCAGCAATGACACAGAAGAAAATTAAAACTTAACATTCATTCTGTAGTTATATTAATGCAAGAAAAAAAGAGTTACTGAAAATTTCAACTAATCCAAGATCACACTTAGGACATATAACAAAATGTCCTTTACAGAAATTGGGGCGATTGCCACTATTTGTAAGTATGGATAACCCCTTGTTCTTTTATTAGGTCTGAGCATTGGTGGCAGCCGGGCAGCCAACAGATTTAATGGAATACTGATTTAGATCCTCAGAAAGCTCTACTCATGAATTCACTTTAGTTCAAGAATGCAGATTTTCGTTTTCCTTAAAAACCAGGTGTCTTTGTGGGTTACTAATAAATATAGTTTTAACTGCATGTAGAAATGAACATGAATGGAATTGAGTTACTGTATACTAACGAGGCACAGTTCTAAAGACGGACACTTGTATGTCATGCTCAGCCATCCTTGCTTGGAGCCACTAAGGTCGTCTGTGCTGAGTGCAGGTCTCAGACCACACCTGGACAAACTCTGTTAGCTTTGGGTAGCGATCTGATCAGACAACTAAGGAATGTCATCTTTAGCAAGCCAAACAATGTCCTTTGTCTATCACACTCACCCTTACCCCCACACAGTGACAAAAATGCCTAACACCTTGACTTCAGCAGGTGAATGGGGAGTTAAGACTCATCAGAGCCTCGGATCATCCATCAGTTTGGGTCCAGAGACTCCTGAGAAACTTCCCTAATTCTTTTCAATCTGTGCTCATTCCAGGCTGTCTCTCTCCCTCCCTCCCTCCCTCCCTCCATCCCTCCCTTCCTTCCTCCCTTCCTTCCTTCCTTTCTCCCTTCCTTCTTTCCTTTCTCCCTTCCTTCTTTCCTTCCTCCCTTCATTCCTTCTTTATTTCTCCCTTCCTTCCCTTTTGTCCTTCCTTCCCTTCTCTCTCCCTCCCTCCCTCCCTCCCTTCTTTCCTTCCCTCCTTCTTTCCTCCCTCCCTTCCTTCCTTCATTCCTTCTTTCGTTCTCCCTTCCTTCCCTTTCTTCCTTCCTTCCCTCCTTCCTCCCTTCCTTCCTTCCTTCTTTCCTCCCTCCCTTCCTTCTTTCTTTCCTCCGTTCATTCCTTCTTTATTTCTCCCTTCCTTCTCTTCTTCCTTCCTTCCCTTCTCCTTCCCTCCCTCCCTTCCTTCTTTCCTTCCTTCATTCCTTCTTTCTTTTTCCCTTCCTTCCCTTTCTTTTCTTCCTTCCTTCCTTCCTTCTTTCCTTCCTTCCTTCATTCCTTCTTTCTTTCTCCCTTCCTTCCCTTCCCTTCCTTCTTTCCTTCCTTCATTTCCTTCCCCTTCCCCCTTCCTTCCCTTCTTCCTTCCTCCCTTCCTTCCCTCCTTCCTTTATCTTTTCTTTTTATTTTCTTTTGCTAAGGCTAATAATTTTTTAAAAATCATTGTGTTTCCTATAGAAAAATTAGGGAAATGCAGAAAAGTTAGAAATTAACAAATAAATGCACATGATTCAACCAACAGGTTTAACAAATGTGAATCATTATTCCATGGCAATCCTATTTGCTAATAATTATTCAACTGTTTTTACACATTATAAAAAGCACATGACAAGAAAAAATATTGAGATATTGTAAATTAAAATTACAGAGGCCAGAGAGTGAGAGAAAGACACTGAACAGTTAGCCTGTTGATAGCTGTGGACCAGCTCTAACAAAAGAGTGCTCATATCCCTGGATATCTGCTGAGATTTAAGATTAATTTCCAGGTGGGTTATTTCCATGGAGAGAAGAGCCAGGTGCCGTGGAAACCCAGGAGCCCTCACTCCTAATTACACGTGAGCTCTCCAGTCTGCTGCCCACAGCTAGCAGCCACAGGCACACACACTGTAGCTTGCAGGCTCTACGAAGCCTGTCCCAGGACCAGCCTGTTCCCATTGCCCTTTGTTACAGTGAGCGCACCCGCTTTCAGAACAGCGTGCATCTCTCTCCCGCCCTCTGATGCATAAAACCTCTTGCCAGACTCCAGGAGGACGGACACGTTGTCTCTGTTACCTCGCCACGCGGCTGATCATTCCGACTCCATGCTCAAGATTGGTCTTTTCTTGTGATCCATTGACCAATAAACCCTTTCTTTATTAAAAAAGACTTTCAGCCATGGAAGTAAAACTTTTTTTTTTTTTTGTCTAACACATAATAAAATACGTCTATGAAAAGTTGCCATTTCTACTGCAGGTTACAGCATCAACAGGGTCCGCGGTAGAAGCAGTTCTTCACAAACATTTTAATAGTGGCAGCAGTGATGAGGGGCAAGGTATTACTGAGCCCTCTTCTTCTGTGATATCTAGGTGTTCGTAACCTTTCATCGTTGTAGCAAATTCCCAGAAGCCTAGAAATAACGTACCTTACACTGCCAAAGGGATTCTGCATTTTAAGTCAATTAATTAAGTTAATTAAGTGATTAAGTTAAGAATATTGAGATGGGGAGATTAGCCTGGATTATCTAGGTGAACCAAATATAATCACAAGGGTCATTATAAGTAAAAGATAAGTCAAGAGGGAGGGGAAGGGGGAGAGGGATGAGAGGAGGAAAGCACAAGGAAGGGAGAGAGTTGATGCTACACTGTTGGGTTGGAAGATAAAGAATGGGGCCACAAGCCAAGGAATGTAGGAGGTCCCCAGAAGTTGGAAGAGGCAAGAGAATTGATTCTCCCCTAGAGACCCTTGAAGGAACGCATCTCTGCTGACACCTTTATTTCAGCCCAGTTGAATACATTTCAAACTTCTGACCTCCAGAACATTAAGGTAATAATTCTGTGTCGCTTTAAGCCACCAAGTTTGTGGTCATGTGTTACAGCAGCTATAAATAACTATTAGAAACATCCTTGTAAGTGAAATGGTTTCTATAGTTCAGATTTCTATTAGGACAGATTCCCAGAAGTGGAGACTTTCTGGGCCAGAGGGAGTGACTGTTCTGAAAACTCTTGACAGAGGTTGCCAAACTGCTTTCCTAGAGGCTGTGGGGCATCCTGGGGAGATGCTTCACAAAGAGGTACCCAAGCCCTGGGAAGGTCACCCACTTCTTTCCATGTCAGCGGCCAGCACCCTGGCCAACCCCGCTTCCCTTCTCTCTCCCGGGTGAAGAGTGTCTGGCTCCTTCTGCTCGCCCCGCCTCTCTGCCTGGCAGCCGCAGGGGCCAGAAGGGGCTCATTAGAACGTGAACTAGAACATGAACGGCTCCCCTTCGATGATGTCCATTGCTTTTAGCATAAGCACAAGCCCTGCCTCAGCCCCGCCCCCTAGCCCTGCCTCTTCTGGCTCCCACGGGCCTCCTGACCCCTCGCTTTCTCTGCTGTGGCCATGAGGGTCCTCGCCCAGGTTCTGCCAATAGGCCCTGCACCTGGTCTACACCTCAGGGCTCTTGCCCATGCTGGCTCCTCTGCTGGAATGGCCTTCCCGTCCCCCTCTGATCCTCAGTAACACCCCTTTGTCCTTCAGAGTTCATACGAAATGCCACTTTTCCAGGAAAGTTCCCTGCCCCCGACACCCAGGTGAGGACCTCTTCCCACGCCCTGCCCTCTCCTCCCTCAGAGCACTCGCCATGATTTTAATTAATTAACTTTTTAATTAGTTAGTTAACTTTGAAGCCAAGTTTAATATCCATACAGAAACATGCACATAGTATAATTGCTATGAATGTTTGTGAACTAGAGTCACCTGTGTCAGCAACACTTAGGTTCAGAAACAGAACATCTTCTATATTCTAGGGCATCCTAGGAGCACCCCCTCACACACACCACAGGCCCCTTCCATTCAGTTAGCGCTAATCCCCTCGCACCAAAGATAACGTCCACCTAGAATGGAGAGATGAGTTTTTCATATGAACAAAATCTGTACTTAGTTGTTTTAAAATACCTGTCTCTCTCATTAGAATTTAAGCTCCATGAGGGCCGGGCCCACGTGTGTCCATATCCCCAGTGTCCAGCATCCTTGCTCAATACATGTTTGCCAGGGTAAAGAATTAACTAATGACTGATGAACGCTGTAGGAGCTGGGCAACAAGGTGTAGGCAGTTGGCCGAGCAAGGTGTCTGCCAGAAAATAGAAACTAGAAACAATGTGCCATTCTGACGGATGAAACACATTCAGAGGAGGGGACAGAGGCCTCGGCCATGCTGGAGCTGAATGTGGGCTGTTTCCACTGGGAAGAAGAGATGCTTCTAGCTAAGGAGTCCAGTGTGGGGGCAGAGGTGGGGAGAGGAGCGGGACAGCCCTGGTGGTACAAACCCAGCCTGCCCTCCGCTGGTGGACTGAGCATCCCCATCGCCCTGCCCACGGTGGTCTGAATGAAATGTCCTTCCCCGGCAGGACGGAAAGGGGCTTTCCGGGGAGACAGACAAAGCTGCCAGGCACCAGAGAGGCACCTCAATAAAGAGGGGGCATTTGACAGCACTGTGGTGAGAATTAAGCCAGAACCTGTCAGTCTCAGACTCTGGGGAAAATTCTAGCCTGTGGCGCAGGTAGAATTGGGGGCATCTACCAGGTGACTACACTGTGATCCAAGTTCTGATTTTACTGGGCTCTGGTTCCTTCTTTCCTTCTTTCCTCCATCCTTCCTCTCAAACCTCTATGAGGCAGAGCCTCCTGCTAGGGGTGATGGTCGGGGTAGGGGTGTGAAACTGTCCCATTATCAGTAGGGTGGTCGCAGAGCAGACCAGCACATCTTCCTTCATCCCTCTGACTGAGGGCAGTCTGGCTCTGAGGCGGGGACAGCCTTGAGCCTGCACATGTGGGCGGGGGGCTGGGAGCTGTCAGGGCATCCCAGGCTGAGCCTTCGACATCCCCCCGTCAGTTGGAGGGCTGTGCCAGCCGGATTTTACTGAAGACACTCGGGGTTCATGGTGAAAAAACAGTATGTCTGAACTGAATCTTCCACTGGCAATGCCTTGCAAAGGGTTCTGTGGGTCACACCCTTTTCATCAAGTGTTCAACCCAAAGGGTACCGGGGACACAACTGTGCATTATCACTATGGACACTTTCCAGCCCACCCTGCTTTGGCTAAATGTGGGCTCTCAAAGATGCCACTTAATAGCTTCAGGCGTCATGAAAATGTCACTCTGACAGATGGAAAAGTGGCGACCTGCACGGGACCGCCACAGCCCGTGTCCTTGCAGGTACGCACTGCCGGGGCCGAGCGAGTGAATGAAGGCAGCACCAGTCCACGCGGCTCGTGGGTCACAGGCTCAGGTGGACACACAGGCTGCTAGGACTTGGGTGGCCCCGCTGGGGGTGGGCCCATCCAGTTCTGGTCCCAGATGGGGGTTACAAGCGCATGGAAAATCCCAGGATATGGACACCTGACATTTGGTCAAGGTGGACGGGGGCAGTAGGGTCTCCTGTGTTCAGGTGAAACCTAGGTCATGGCGTTGGAAAAACAGTCAAACCCAGCTGAGGGCCAGCTAGACAGAGATGGGAAGAGAGAGCCCAGTGTTCCCGGGGAGGAGGCTGGGGAGGGCCCGGCTAAGCCAGGACCCAGTTAAGGAGCCCTGGAGTAAGGCCCTGAAGGCCGAGAGAATTCCCTTTTCCACTCCCTGGATTTGCCTCTTAACAACAGGCATGGACACACAAAAGCTGGCGTGCCCCTCAGATCCCTCCTCTCCCCACCTCCCCCAGTGCCTCAGCTAAACAGGGCTGACACGTATGTTCTATACAGAACCAGTTAGCACACATCTTATGCTTTGTGGGCTAGAGGGTTTCTGTTGCAAATATCCAACTCTGCCACTGTGTCAATGTGTCCCGATGACACTGGACAAAGACGGCACTAGGCAGATTTCTGTCCACAGGCTATCATGGGCTGCCCCACCTAACAAGCCACAAGGCCTGTCCACTCTGCCCTCTAAACATCTCTTGAATCTACCCCCATCCCCAGCCCCCTCGCCAGCCCTGCCGGGCAGCCTCTCTTGCATGAACGACCACGTGGCCACCTCTTTGAACGTTCTGATTCATGTTTGTCCCCTACAGGCCTCCATCCAGAAGCAAAGTGAGCATCCTCAGATGCTCTGATCACGTCCCTTCTCGGTGTAACACTCTCCAGGGCCCCCGTGACTTTCACAGTGAGATCTACACTCCCACCGGCCCACCAGCCCTCCCACTCACCTTCCGTAACCCAGCCAGTGCAACCCCAGCGCCTCTGGGCCATGAGGTGATCTCCCCGGGACCTGGCGGGGACCATGTGTCTCCCCATCACACCGCCCCTTTCTGCCTTCACTTTGACTGCTCCCACTTCAGACCTTCTTTTCTCTGGGCAGCCATCACTGTGTCCTGAGTCGT
Source organism: Rhynchonycteris naso (assembly GCA_037038555.1). Taxonomy (NCBI): domain Eukaryota; kingdom Metazoa; phylum Chordata; class Mammalia; order Chiroptera; family Emballonuridae; genus Rhynchonycteris; species Rhynchonycteris naso. Next base: position 156,842,876 of record CM073001.1, on the reverse strand, counting down.
GCCGAGAGCCTCCTCTGGACCCTCCAGTGAACTCTCTTGGGACAGGAGGATGGGACTCAGGGGACATCTGATCAGCCATTCTTCTACAGGGATATGAAGATGGCGCATGGGTTCCCATGGCATAGCATGCCTTGGTTAGGACGGCTTTGTGCCCCCTCCCATGTGATCTGGTGTGCTTTTCTGACCCAGGAGGTCTCCCAGTCAGGAATATAACCTGGCTTCCAGAACTTTCTGAGCTTTCATAAGACCAACGAAGGTTTGGAGAGACACATAGGCATTGACACGTTTGCATGTTTTCCTGGTTAGGGACGTAAGTGAATTTGCGATCTTTTCCTCTGTATAACTATCAATTTATTAATTCCTCCATCTTCTTGATCATTCTGCAGATGTTCCCTGAGCTGCCATGGGTTTCGGCCCCCGAACTGGCTGCCACACCCACAGTGATGGATGAAACCCGATTCGCGCCTTAACCGTCTGGTAGGGGAACAGGCCGTTTTGGCTGTGTGAGGTAAATGCTGTGATCAATGGGTGGTCAGGAACAATGCTTGGGAGTAAAGTGAGTAAGAACAAAGCTGACAGTAAAGTACACGAGAATGTTCGGGTCAAGTAGTGTTTTAGAAACAAGCAGACTTAAATAGTCTGAAGAAAAACAGGCCAGCACCACAAGAGTGGACCCACACAGAGACAAGTAAAGAAATGATGAAGTTAGATAGGTCAGTTTAACACCAACCGCTGCTAGGACAGAGCAGAAAGGAAGCATCAGGCTCTCTGCAAAATTAGACCACAGCAGTATGTGGTTTGTAAGGAAATGAACTAACTTAAAAGCAAATTCAGTCCCCAAAAAGGACCGTGCAGGTGCCATCATAGTCACCTCCCCAAGGGGAAGGAAATGAACGAGACTAATGGGATAGGGAAAGAGGCAGCCTCCTAGGACCACTCAGGTGGTGGTGCAGGCGCCCCAAGGGAGGGCGGGGGGCAGAGAGGGAGAGCCAAGCATGCAGGTTGGAGGACATGGGAAACAATGCCGACCTGGTGTTTCCTTCCTGACCCGGGAAGCTTTTGGTGTGAATACAATGGGGTTGCAGATTTGTGACTTTACCTCCTGTATGGTTAACCCTCTGATGCCCGCACTGCTCTCTCTGTCTGGTGTGCCCACTAGGAAGAGCCAGGCTGGCAGACAGTGGGCCAGAGATGAAGGTGGTCAATAACACAGAGTTCTGTGCACCACAAATTTTTTTTTTTTTTTTTGTGAGAGACAGAGAGAGGAACAGATAGGGAGAGAAAGACAGGAACAGAGAGATAGATGAGAAGCATCAATCATCAGTTTTTCATTGCGACACCTTAGTTGTTCATTGATTGCTTTCTCACATGGGCCTTGATGGTGGGGGGCTACAGCAGACGGAGTGACCCCTTGCTCAAGCCAGAGACCTCGGGCTCAAGCTGGTGAGCTTTGCTCAAACCAGATGAGCCCGCACTCAAGCTGGCGACCTCGGGGTCTCGAACCTGGGTCCTCCACGTCCCAATCCGACGCTCTGTCCACTGCGCCATCGCCTGGTCAGGCTGTGCATCACGAATTTAAAAGGGATTGGCCAGATGGGGTCACGGGAGGCCCAGGGAGAGGGGATCTTTCCAAACACAAGAAACCTGCAGGGCTGGGCTCTGTGTGTGTGTATGTGTGTGTGTGTGTGTGTGTGTGTGTACACGCATGTACACACATGTGAATTCCCAGGCAGCAGGACACACGCCAGCCGCGGTGCAGACCTCCTCTGACCCTAAGGTCTTCACACTCGTACAACCTTGATGCCGAAACAGCCTGAAAGGTTATTCATGTTGACTCGTACTCAGCGCTGAGGAAGCGGAGGCCGGGGCGGGGGCAGTGAGGTACGGGAGAGTCCACGGGGTAGGACTGCAGTGGAGCCCCGTCTTCCTGGAGACTGACCAGCAGGGACTCACCTCTGCAGCTCCCCCTGCTCCCCTGGCACACCCGCTCTGCCCTCTCATCCCCGTCAGTCCCCGGGGCAGGGGACACGGAGAGAGTTACCTACACTTTGGGAGGACTAGGTCTGACACTCAGAGATGTCCGTCCTTTACTGAAGACCACAGGGCAAACCCGTGACAGAGAGGTGACTTCAACAAAGGCCTGCCTCACCCCAAAGCCATCTTGTCCACATTCTTGTGCTGCCTAACAGGTACCTGGGGACATTCCACTGAACACGTCCAAACTGAACCGCCGATCGCCCCAGTGCACCTGCTCTGTCCACGTCCTCCCCCCTGGCAGCGGGCAGCGAGTCAATGCCCGCCGTAGCCGGGCCTCACCCTCCTCTTGCCTGTCTTTCTCTCTCCTTTCTCCCACTTCCACCGCCCATCCACCAGCAGGTCCACTGGCTGGATCTTCAAAACATGTCTGAAATCCAATCAGTTCCAGCAGCTCTTCCCCTGCAGATGTCACCGTCTTCTCTGCCCTTGGTCTGCCATGGGCCCCTCCAGGTTATTCTCAGCGCTGTAGCCCGAGCTATCCTGTATCTATGCTGGCAATCCATCTCACTCTCCTGTTCCAAATCCTCCCACAGCTCCCATTTCACACATGGCAAAAGCTGACACCTTTCCAATGGCCTGGGAGGCCTTGTGAGGTCCAGTCTCCAGTTACCTCCCTCCTGTCCTCTCCTCCCACCCTCCCCCTCACATACATGCTCAGCTCCAGGCCCCCTGGCCTCCTTGTGGCTCTCTAAACATAGGAAACATTCTTCTGCCTCAGGGACTTTGCACTGGCTGTCCCTACGCTACAAAGTCTTCCCTTCTCCCCCCACTCTTCAAGATCCCTTTCTCACTCCTTCAAGTCTGTCGACGGATCACATCCTCAATGAGGCCGAGGATTAGCCACCCTCTTTAAAAGTGCAAACCACTCTCTACTGCAAGCAATCTCCCTTACTCTGCGCAGGCTTCCTTACTCATACCTTCCCATATTCCATGAACTTGACCCATTTATTATGCTTGTTGCTTATCTTCTGTCCTTTGAGACCATAAGCAACATGAAGGCACGGATTGTCTGTTTTGTTTACCAACGTATCTTAACCGCTGACAGGCCTGGTTGACCCCCAGAGCTCAGTACATATTTATTGAATTGGATGGTCTCTCTAATTGGGGACCACAGCAGACAATGGCCTAAGATTGCAGGACAGGTTGCTAAATCAGAGTCATATTTTATCTGGACCCAGGCCCAATTCTTTAATGGGTGGGGTTGCGCATGTGACCTTAAGAAAGGAGCTTGTACAGAAGAGGAAACCAAACTTGAAATGAGGTTAGGGGCCCTGGCCGGTTGGCTCAGCAGTAGAGCATCGGCCCGGCGTGTGGAAGTCTCAGGTTTGATCCCCGGTCAGGGCACACAGGAAAGGTGTCCATCTGCTTCTCCACCCCTCCCCCTCTCCTTTCTCTTTCTCTCTCTCTCCCTCTTCCCCTGCAGCCATGGCGAGAATGGTTTGAGCAATTTGGACCCAGGTGCTGAGGATGGCTCCATGGCCTCGCCTCAGGTGCTGAAATAGCTCGGTTGCCAAGCAATGGAGCAGCGGCCCCATATGGACAGAGCATCGCCCTGTAGGGGGCTTGCCAACCGGGTCCCCTGCAGGAGTCGTCTCCCCCTGCCTCCCACCTTTCACTTAATTAGAAAGGAAGAATGGAAGAAAGAAAGGAGAGGAGGAGGGAGGGAGGAAGGGAGGAAGACAGAGGGAAAGAAAGAAAGAAATGAGGTTAGGAAATAGGCTTTCAGAAGAAATTGTGTTGTCTTTAAATGGAAAAATATTAGGAACATCATCCCTGCACCGGGAAATATCTCAGGCTGAGGCAGGCGCTGCTAGGGGGCGGGGAGCTCTAACTGCTGTCTGGGCTCCCGCCTGGAGCATGATGGGCTATTTTACAGCCCAGATCCAGAGACAACCTAAGTCCGCTCTAAAGGAATAACTGAAACGAAGGCACAAGAGTGCAGGAACACAACAAAGGGGCTGAGATCTCGGCTCTGATTCTCCCCAGTGAACCCAGCACTCTGGGTTACCTGCTACAAACCAAGTGATGGCCATAATCACAGTGGCTTTGCTGGCAGTGTCAGTGCGGTCCCCCCTCGCCAGTCCCCACAGATGTATAGGGATGTGGTCCGCTCTGTAGAGGGAAGGGAGGCAGAGGGTACCTGGCTGGGTCCTATCTGCATGGCCCCCTTTGCTGGGGTGGGGAGGGGCTCTTGCAGGCTCGGTGTGGGGGTGCTAAAGGTCTCCATGGTAAAAAACAAACAGAGTATTAGCCTCAAACCCAGTGTCAGCCAGATGGAACCCCAGGGAATTTTCCCTCCGCTTCAGCACCCGTGGGGAACTAGGAGACTCACCTCGCCTCCTTACTCTGCTTTATTTTCTTCACAGTACTTTCAAAATCTGATGTATGTGTACATTTCACAATCTGATATTATCTCTCTCTCTTTCTCTCTTTGAACTGGCTCTGTGTGGGTGTGTTTATTGTCTGCACTCCATCTCCTTCCCACAAAAATGCATATACTGTAGGGTAAACTCCCCCCCCCACACACACACACTTTCTCTGCTTTAATCACTGCTGCGGCCCCAACAGTGCCCAGCACGAGCCAGTGATCCATAAAGACTTACGTGTGAGTGAATCAATTAACGAATACATATATTTCTGTAAACATCACTTGAGTCCACTTCTTGTATGGAAATCTTTCTCCGCTTTTCTGATGATTCCTCAAAATACCCTCCTTGTATATTAAACTGTGGAGTTGCGGGACTCACAATATTCCCAATCTTTTAGCTCTTTCTGACAAAATCGCTGGCTGCACTGCACTGAGTTTTGCTGTCAGAGTGCAAATTTTGTTGCCCCATCACTGATATAGGATAAAATCACTACAAAATATTTGCTATTTGGGTACATGATATATATAAAAAAAGGTACTGTTGGTTCAACTGTGCATTTCTGATTGCTCGTGAACTGGCCTCTTGTTCACATGTTCGTTGGCCACTAGCATGTCAATTCCTTGAGAGCAAGCGCTCGGTTCTGCTCCCTACTGTACCCCAGCATCCGGGGAGTCCAGTATAGAGCGGGCACATGGTAAACATTTGTTGAAAGAACAAATCATTGTGAATGTCTTCTTTTACAATTGGCCTATTGAAGCTTCGGTTCACCTTTCCCTTAAGAAGTCTCTATTCTCTTACTGATTTGAAATAGCTACGCACACAGAATATTTACCCTTTTTTTTTTTCTGTCTTCTAGGTCAAATTTTAATGTCTCATTTGCACTCAGTTTTGTGTATGCTACTTTTTGACATTCAGAAATTATGAAATTCCATGGGGTCACATTTATCACTTTATGTTAGTTTCTCTATTTGGTGTCCCATTTAGGAACAGTCATCATAGTTAGCACTTACATAGCACCTGCCACATGCCGGGAGCTTTTTTAAAGGCTTTATATACATATGTTACTCGTTTCACCCCAACAGAAACCCTATAAAATAGACACTGTTATTGCACTGTACGGATGGAGAAACCAAGGCAGGGAGCTGTGAAATAATTTCCCAAACAAGACTAAGTATGTGTATTTCCCTATGCGTTGTTCAAATTGCTTTAGGATTTCGGTTTTAATATTGGTGATTACTATTTAACGACAGTAATGCATGGAGTTGTTTTCTCTGTGTTTGTTTTGGAGTTTATCATAAGGCGAGGACATAATTATTTTTTCCGAAATAGTCCCCAAGTGCTCTGAGAGCGTTTATTGAGTAATCTATCCCTCTCCTACTGAATCAAAATTATACTGTTAACACATCGTCAACATATCGTAATATATATGCGTACACAACACACGGGAACACACACAGCCACACGCCTGTGCAGTGTTTGCTGGTTTTCAGTTCAACTGCACTGCCAATCTTTTCAGTTGTTTAACCATTCTGCAGTAGGGGCAGTGAAGCAAATTTATAATCTAGGAAATAGAAAGAAGAAACATTAAAGGATTACGAGCGCGTCCCTACACATCCTGATTAAGTACACGTTCGATGTTGTTCTCATGAAATATGTAACTGTCAAACAGAAACATAAGCGTTCCTAACCTGCATTATGAATGCGCAATAGCTTTTCAAAGACAGTGTGCTTCAGACCTTCTGCAGCCACCACACGAGCGGGCCTCCTCCACCCCAGAGGAGACAGTGACAACGTACGGATGCTTAGTTCTGTCGCTTTCTACTGCTCTAGTTTTTCTTGCCAAATCGTTTTGATTTCAGTTCAAACTAATAAGCAAGCTGTTTATGGTCAGGTTCCCAAAGCATATTTCCATCCTGCTGTGGGGAAGACAGCACATGGCAATTGCTTCTTAGTAGGTCACCAGGCTCCCAAAGGTGGGGCTCCCACGTTGGATGCTTGCTCCTTTCCCCATTCCCTGCCACGCTCAGACGAGGATGTGGACCTCAAGATGCGGCTGGCAACAATGAGGAGCTTCCCTCCCTCCCCCGGCCTCCCCAGCTATCAGCACATGGTAAACATGGACATCAAATGAGCTTGTTTGGTCCCTGCACAGAGCTCTAAGACCTTTCCCCGTCAACCTCTGTGAAATGATAACTCCTTTCAGTAACATCTCATACATACTTTGACATTCACATTTATATTTTCGTCTCCAAGTTCTCTTACACAAAAGAGAGCATACTACACAACCTGTTCCTACCTTGCTTTTTTATGCTAAAAATGTATTAGAAAGTTGTGCTTCATTAATTTCTACGGGGGAATAATATTTTGCTGGATGGCTATACCATCACTTATTTAACCTGTGCCAGGGGTGACCACTTGTGGCTCGCTCCCTGACACTTGACTTATACTAACAAACAGAACCTTCCAGGCTCCGTGGGTGGTGCCCCCTCAGTCAGCTCAATCCTCAGGAGTGAGTGGCAGGTGGAGTCCCGGGCTCCCCAAATGCCCTGACCCACCCATGGTCCAGCCACAGTGGCCGAGTCCCTGTAAGCTCTGCCTGCCCTGTACCTAAGGGCTCACTGTCACCACTCTGTGTAATGATTGTGTGCTCTTAACTGCCTCCAGGAAGTTACCACTCCTGCTAAATCCCACCCCCTCACTGCAGCTGTACCCCCAAACCAGCGTGTGCATTGTACCCCTGGCAGCCTAGGTCACTTGCTTCCACAAGAAAGGCGGGGAAAGGACAATGTCCTGACATTTCCAAAGGTATTGCCAGGCATGTGGTCAGGTGTCACGGCGACAATGAACTACCTGGAGACCAAATGACATGCTCCAAGGGTATGAGGGGCAAGAGCCCCAGACAGCAGACCGAAGGACTAAGCCCTGTCCCCAGCCTTTCTCAGATACTTATTAGCCAGTACAAATAACTCAAGGAAACGGCAGAAGTTTCCAGGGGGTGAAGTAAAGGACAAGGAAATGCTGACTCCTCATCTCTGTTCTGAGATCCTAACCATATTCTTTCTGTGTTGCTGAATCTTATCCTGCTGTTTTGCAGGTTCCAGCCGGGGCTGTTTCCAGTACTGGTCAGAGAGGCCCCTGGACTCTTGTCTGCTCAGGGCTTTCGCCCCAGGGCGCCTTGCTGTCTCTAATTGTTTTCCTGACTCTGCATGTCTTCATAGCATATTCCTACAGTCAGGTCCACAGGGTCAACCTTATAGGCATAAACTTAGTGAGTTTGCTGTTTGTACCACACTCTGCTCCTTGGACATCAAATGAGCTTAGACCTTGACTCAACGCAGAGCCCTGACCTCAGCTTCAGATCAAACAACAAACTTGGACTCAGCCACAAATCAGATCCTGACCCTGGACACACCCTCCACTCTGACCCCTGGACAGAATGGACCCAGATTTCAGCCTCACAGGGAGTCACGATCCAGGTCAGAACACAGCTCCGAGTCCCGAATTTATCCTGAGTGCGGACCTTGGGCTCAGATCCAGCCCCCAGCCTGGGAGTGACAGAGCCAGAGCAACAGAGGCGGCGAGAAGCGAAGCCACGTGCCCCAGGGGCAGCACTGGGCATGGACAGAACCAGGATTTCAGCTTAGAATGTGGATGCAGAACCTGCATTCTACAATAACTGCCACGTTCATTAAAGGAGGTCTCAGTCTGATGTAGGCTGCCTTCCTACAAACGGGTCACCTCCCAGGGCAGGCACTTGTACTGGACAGCTAAATGCTGTCATTCAGACACCAGCAGCAGTGACACCCTTCCCTGAACCGCCTCCCCCAACAGCAGGCCTCTCACTGCCCATTGGATTGGTCAAGACCCAGCAGGGGTGGGAAATTCTCTTGTCTGGTCTCTCCCATTGCTCATGCCCGCTACCTTTCCCTGGCAGAATCCAGGAGGACCGTTCCCAAACCCCTCTTAGCTCCCTCCACTGGGGAGAGGCGTCTCTGAGAGCACAAATAATAAACCCATTGTTCAAAAAGCAGGTTCAGTTCTTCAGGATCTACGCCTGTCATAAACACAGCACCTTCCATTTGAGCCAAAAGCCTACATTTCGGCAGAAAAAGTTATGGTGTCGCCTCTCCCACATCCATCTTGTTCAAAGCACTTACTTCAGAAAGTAGAGACTCTAATAACCCAGTGCTTTGAATGGGAGAGGGGAAGTTTATGATCAAGAGCTCAAAATGCTTTCCCGACGTGACTGCACAAATCCTCATGCAGCTCCCGAAACTGCTCTCTAAACGGGAGAAACTCTCCCGGGAGTCCAGCAAGTTGGCTTCCCACCCACCACGGGTGGGCAGGGAGCCCATTCATTTCAGGTATTTGCTGTTCTGCTGGTGGGTCAGGAGTCCTGGTTCAAGTCTGGCCCCAGCATGTAACCCTCCCGTTGATGTTAAATCACGTTTATAAATATTTGACAAACGTGCATGGAGCGCTGTAGCAGATTATGTTTTTTCAAAGATGCTCATTACTGTACCGCGTACTTCACATTACAATTTGACTTCGCCACTGCCTATTGAGAAGTAGGGTTTCGCATCCTCTCCTCTTGAAAGTAGGTGGACTTTCGAGATCGCCTCAGTCTGGAAAACACGGTGGAAGCGCCTCAGTGTGGTTTCCAAAGCTAAGCCATAAAAGGCAGAACAGCCCCTGCCAGGCTCCCTAGCTCTGGGAGCCTAGTAACCATGCTCTGTGGCCGCCACTATTACTGTTGTGTTTACCTTGCTGGGAATACCAGCGCTAAGAACATGCAGGCCGGGCCCCTGACTAGCCTCCTAGGCAATCTCCATTTGCCTGTCTCCACCCAGAGGAGAAGCCATTTCTTCCTGCTCTTCGCTTCCTGCCTTTAAGCCACACTACACAGATGAATAGAGCATGTTACCAAAGACGTGAGCGAATGCCGTGCGATAAGGGCACGCCGGGGCGGTCCCCAAGGCTACCGGTCACAGGCCACGCTCCTGTGATCTCAGGCAGAGACACGAAGCCGTTAAAGCTGGCTTGCATGTCTCACTCCTCCCTTAATCCAGAGAAGCCGGGGAGGATGAAGTGGATCAGGTATTCTCAGAGCAAGGTGGAAAAAAGAGATGTGGAGGCGGACGATGCTTGGAAGACACGTCCCTGGTGTTTGCCCTCTGCCCGACCTCACAGGTTGATGAACTTCCTGCATGTGAAAAACTAAGCTGAGAGAAGACTATGGGGTCAGTTAGGTCATTAATGGATCAGAACATGGAGCCTGGGCGTCTTGGACTATGTATGGGACGGTGCAGTGAACGCACCAAAAGGCGGAAGAAGACGCGGAACCGCAGCTTCTGGCGCACGGATCTTTGCCGACCCTGGTCTCGGCGACAGCAGGCCCTGGGATGCCAGAATGACCAGCACAAGGGCCGGCAGAGCTGCCTCTCTCGTCCCCATTGGAGGGCAACACCCCCACACACCCTCCTCTCCCAGCCTCCGGCAGCCTCCAGGTGACACTCTCCCCTGATTATCGGGAACGGAGGTTAAGCTCACCATTCCGACACCAACTCCAGTGTCACCTCTCCAGAGAAGCGTGCCCTGTCCCCCCTCCCCGTCACTGTCTGATACGCTATTTCATCATCTTCATAGCTGTGTTAGGGGCTGTGCCACGTGCAGGGGGTGGCGCAGCGGTGATGTCACATAGCTTACTGACTGCAGTTTAGGAACACGGGATGGCTTGTTTATCTAATGTGGGAACACGAGATTGGGAGGAAGACACTACTGTGTGTTTGCTGACACATGTCAGCCTTCACAGAGGATGGGAGGTTGCCACCGGGAACCCTGTTAAGGTAATAATGAGAACGGGTGACAACTCTCCTATTCGTGATGGTGGCAGTGATGACACAAAGGCTCCAGTCACCTCCTCAGCAGTAGGAGGAAGAGTCACATTGTAGGTTACCCTGAGATTGTTTCCTAACCTGTGGTGGTAAAATAAGTCAAGAACCACTTTGCATTTTTCACATTCACGGGAAGCAGAGGGCTCTTTTACTAGAAGCAGGAGATGGTGGGAGGGAAGGAGTTGAGCCTTATAAATGTGCCTTCGCCTCACTGGCCCGCAGGTCTACGGCTCAGGGAGGGACAGGCTGCGGCGAGGACTGAGGAGTTATCTGTGGAGTCCACTGGTTGAAGCCCTGGGAATTAGTGAAATTCACCCAATAGAGACAGGAGTTCAGTGTAAAGGGGCAGGGGTCCCAGAGAACAAGCCAACAGAAAAACAGTCAAAACAACCAAAGTAAGAGCACCAGGAGACTGATGTTAAGGAAGGGGAGTGAGAGTAAAGAGGCTGCTCCTGCCAAGTGGAATTGAGAAGGGCAAGGATGCCACTGTGGGAAGCAGTATGGAGTTTTCTCAATACATTAAAAATGGAAGTACCTTTGACCCAGCGATTCTACTTCTGGGGATATTTCCGAAGAAAACCAAAACACTAATCCGAAAGTATATACACTCCCCTCTGTCCACTGCAGTGTTATTTACAACAGCAAAAATATGGAGACAGCCTAAATGCCTATCAGTAGATGAGTGGATAAAAAAGTTATGATACACCTAACCAGGTAGTGGCATAGTGGATAGAGTGTCGGACTGGGACGCGAAGGACCCAGGTTCAAAACCCTGAGGTCACCAGCTTGAGCACAAGCTCACCTGGTTTGAGCAAGGCTCACCAGCTTGAGCCCAAGGTCACTCACTGGCTTGAGCACGGGATCACTCCATCTGCTGTAGCCTCCCCAGGTCAAGGCAAATATGAGAAAGCAATCAATGAACAACTAAGGTGCTACAACAAAGAATTGATGCTTCTCAACTCTCTCCTTTCCTGTCTGACTGTCCTTCTCTCTGTCTCTGTCACACACACACACACACACACACACACACACACAAAAGCTATGGTACATTTATTTACACAGTGGAATACTTCTCAGACTTAAAAAATAAGGAAATCTTACCTTTCATAACAGCATAAATGAACCTGGAGATTATTATGCTAAGTGAAGTAAGCCAGTCAGAGAAAGACAAAATACCATATGGTTTCACTCATATGTGGAGTCTAATGAACAAAATAATTTTACAAGTAAAATAGAAGCAGAAGCATGGATACATAGAACAGACTGACAGCTATCAGAGGGGAGAGGGTTTGGGGACTGGGTGAAAAGAAGGTAAAGGGATTAAGTAAAAAAAAGTATATATTTACATATTTCACACATACACAGACAACAGTATGGTGCTAGCCAAACAAAAAGGGGTGCAGGATGTGGAGGGGGGCAAAAGGGGTAAATGGGATGGGAAGAGACTCTCCTTTGTGCGACGGGCACAGAACACAATGTGCAGATGTTTTGTTGAGTTGTACACTTGAAACTGTATGCTTTTTTTAGAAAGAGAGAGACAGGAAGGGGGAGAGAGAAGGAGGAGAGAGATGAGAAGCACCAACTCGTAGTTGCTTCACTTTAGTTGTTCATTGATTGCTTTTCATATGTGCCTTGATGGGGGCTGCAGCCGAGCTAGTGACCCTTTGCTCAAGGCCGCGGCCTTGGGACCATGTCGATGATCCCATACTCAGGCTGGCAGCCCTGCACTCAAGCCAGCAACCCTCTGCTCAAGCTGGTGATCCCAGGTTTTGAACCAGGGACTTCAGCATTCTGGGTCAATGCTCTATCCACTGCACCACCCCTGGTCAGGCAGAACCTTTTATCGCCCCAATAAACTCCATTTATAAAGGCAATTTAGGATAAAGAAAAACAGCATGGTGAGATGAGAACCCCCCTGGGATTGCTGGCTGGGGACGCTGGCTGCATGCATATCCCATTTGCCGCTGTGAAGCCCGGTTCTGTCCCACAGAAACTATTTCTCAGACACAGTCCAGAGACACAGAAAATCATTTCTTTCTTAAAACTGGTTCATGGAAACAGAGCACAGGCCTTGACTGATATCCTTTATGAGTGACAATTTAGGGCCAATATTTATTCTCTGTAATGTTTGCTCTCTCTCTATCTCTCAGGACAGAAAAGAAGGCTGCCAACATCAACAAGCATTAAAAAAAAGAAAGAAAGAAAAACCTCATTCCCTCCAGAGTCAATCTTGATAAAAATTCTTATGGATGAACCAGGAGAACATTATGCTAAGTGAAGTAAGCCAGTCAGAGGAAGATAAGTACCATATGATTTCACTTATATGTGGAAACAAATGACCAAAATAAACTAACAAACAAAATAGAGAACCAACTGACAGCTGTCAGATGGGGAGAGGGTTAGGGGACTGAATGAAAAAGGTAAAGGGATTAAGCAAAGAAAAACTCATAAACACAAACAACAGTGTGGGGACTGCAAGAATGGGAGGGAGTAGGGGGAGGTCGAAAAGGGTACAGGGGGAATAAATGGCGATGGAAGGAGACTTGACTTGGGGTAGTGAACACACAATACAGTACACCAATGATGTGTTACAGAATTGCACACCTGAATCCTACATAATTTTACTAACCAATGTCACCCCAATATATTGAATTAAAAATAAGTAAATTATTAACATCTAAGCCAGGGGTTGAGAACCTATGGCTCGTGAGCCAGATGTGGCTCTTTTGATGGCTGCATCTGGCTCACAGACAACTCTTTACTAAAAAATAATAACGTTAAAAATATAAAACATTCTCATGCATTACAACCCATTCATTTCCTACCGCTCATGTTCATGGTTGCCGGTGGCTAGAGCCAATCACAGCTGTCCTCCAGGACAACACCAAATTTCTACTGGATAATGCGTAAGGTACACAGGTCGTTGTGAGGTCAGGAAGTAAACTTCCCTCCTTTTAATCAAGTAGTCAGCTAGCTAATTGCAGAAATGCTTTTTGACAAAGAAAATGGCTAAAAGAAAAAAAGATGAGGAATATCGTACTTTTCAGCAGGAATGGACAGAGGAATTCGCCTTTGTGGAGAGAGCAGGTTCTGCAGTGTGACTAATATGCAATGATAAAATTGCATCGATGAAATGGTCAAATATAAAGCGGCACTTCGAAACATGCCATACTACATTTGCATCGAAATATCCAGTGGGGGACAGCAGGAAGAAAGCATATCAAGAGCTACTGTGCAGAGGGCAAGCTAGTCAGCAGCAACTCCGTGTTTGGACCCAACAAGGTGACTGGAATTCGGCTAGCTTTGCTGGTGCTTTAGCAATTGTGAGAAATGGAAAGCCATTCACAGATGGAAAGTATGCCAAAACATTCATGCTTGATGTTGCCAATGAACTTTTTGATGTCCTTTTGGATAAAGACAAGATAAATAAATAAAAGACATGCCTCTGTCAGCAAGAACTGTTCACGATCATACGATCATGATGGCAAATCAAATTGAAGCAACAAAAGTGAAGGACATAAATGTAGCACCATTCTTTTCTCTCGCTTTGGATGAGTCAACAGACGTCAGCGTGATTGCAAGGTATGCTGTTGGTGACACACTTTGTGAGGAAAGTCTTGCTGTTTTGCCTATGAAAGAGACAACAAGAGGAGAGGATTTATTCAAGTCTTTCACTGAGTTCACTAAAGAAACATATCTACCAATGGATAAACTTATTTCGGTATATACTGATGGTGCTCTGTGCATGGTGGGGAAAAACAGAAGATTCGTAGCACTTCTTCGTGAACATGAAAAGAGACCCATCCTAAGTTTTCACTGCATCCTACATCAGGAGGCGCTTTGTGCTCAGATGTGTGGCGAGCAGCTTGGTGAGGTGATATCGCTGGTCATTCAGGATGGTCAACTTTATTGTTGCCCGAGCTTTAAATGATCGCCAGTTTAAAACACTGCTGGATGAAGTTGGGAATAATTATCCTGGTCTGCTTCTGCACAGCAATGTGCATTAGTTGTCAAGAAGGAAGGTGCTCAGCCATTTCGTGGCTTGTCTGAGCAAAATCTGGACTTTTCTTGAAATGAAAAACGTTGAACATCCTGAGTTAGCTAACACTGAGTGGCTCCTGAAGTTCTACTATCTTGTGGGCATGACTAAACATCTGAACCAGCTCAATGTGAAAATGCAAGGCATTGAAAATACAGTCTTATCCCTTCAACAAGTAGTATTTGCATTTGAAAACAAGTGGGAACTCTTCATTGCCAACACTGAAACAGGTCATTTACTACACTTTGAAAAGCTGGGAGAGTTTAAAGATGCATGCACAGCAAGTGACCCTGCTCAACATCTTGATCTCCAGCAGCTAGTTGGCTTCACATCTAATCTCCTGCAGCCATTCAAAGTGCGCTTTGGAGAATTTCGTGAGTGCAGTTGTCTTTTTAAGTTCATCACCCATCCACACGAGTGTGCAGTGGACAGCGCCGACCTGAGTTACATCCCCAGTGTCTCCGTCAGAGATTTTGAGCTACTAAACAGGATTTAAGTTTCTCAGGCATATTTCTGGTCACCAAGACATCACCAAACTTTTCAGTAAAAACCCCAAACACTTCTAATGTTAAACATTGACATCAATGTGAGCTATATATGTATACATTTCAGAAAGAAGAATAAACAAGATGATGACTTTCCAACTCACTTATTCCAGCTCATGGTGTGGGTGGCTGGTCCCACTGGCAGCAGCTCAGGGCGCTGGGTGGGACCCGACTCTGGGAAGCACGCCCTCCTATTGCAGGGAGGCTCAGCCAGGCTCACTCCGACGAGAGCCCTCTAGACACGCCAATGACCCTCATGTGCACAGCTTTGGAGTGTGGGAGGAAACCAGAGGACCCAGGAGAAACCGACGCAGACATGGAGAGAAGAGCCAACCCCACACAGACAGTGACCCAGGGTCATTTTTTTTTTTTTTTTTTTTTTTGTGACAGAGACAGACAGAGAGAGATAAACAGATAGGAACAGACAGACAGGAAGGGAGAGAAAAGAGAAACATCAATTCTTTGTTGCAGCTCCTTAGTCTCTTTAGTTGTTCATTGTTTTTTTTTTCTCATATGTGCCTTGACCAGGAGGCTCCAACAGAGTGAGTGACCCCTTGTTCAAGCCAGTGACCTTGGGTTCAAGCCAGTGACCTTGGGGTCATGTCTATGATCCCACACTCAAGCCAGCAACCCTGTGCTCAAGCCGGCGACCTCGGGGTCTTGAACCTGGGTCTTCCACGTCCCAGTCCAACACTCTATCCACTGCGCCACTGCCTGGTCAGGTTCAGGATCAATTTTTTAAAATCTCATCAATCTTATAATGAAACAAAGTTGAAGGAAAAGACATCAGTCAAGGACCTGTGGTATAGCACACATATGCCTATACGCACACAGAGAGAAATCAGATACACTTAAGAGACATGGAGAGCATTTCAGGCTAACTTACTTCAAGGAGACCTTTCTTCTGGAAGACCGCTGTCCCAGGAGTTAGAAATGCACATCGTCTGTTTTAGCTCTCATGTAGAGAGCGGCCAACTCCTGCTCAGACATATAAAATGTCTCTGTCCCCAGACTTTCAGAAATCCAGCCCCCTCCCGCCTCCCACGGTGAACCTCGTCTGGCAGACCCGTGCTTTAATCTGGGTAAAGTGACGCATCCCCGGAATCAAAGCGGATGTCAGTCCTCTGTGGGCTGGTAGAAGACGTGGGAACCTTGCCAACCGGCCGTGGATGTTTATGAACGTTAGACCAGAGGTTTGGGAGGTAGGACCGGCTGTACTTCAGAAATGCATTAGCTGTTTCATCTCTCCTCTCCAGCTTTTGGACGAGCAGAGTTGCCAGTGGCCAGAAGTCTGGGGGTGAATTTAGAGTGTTGAGTCTTCACCCCTCTGCTCGGCATCAAGCAGTACCCAGCAGCTCTGGTCGGGTAGCTCAGTTGGTTAGAGCATTGCCCCAACATGCTGAGGTCACCAGTTCCAACCCTGGTCAGGGCACTTACAGGAATCAACCAACAAATGCATGAATAAGTAGAATAACAAATCGATGTTTTTCTCTATGTGTCTCTTACTCTCTCCCTTTCTCTCTCTAAAAGTAAATAAATTTTAAAAAAGAAAAGAAAAAGGAACAAGCAGTAGCCAGCAGAGACCCCAGGGAAAGAGTGAAAAGGTCCTGGGAAGTCAGTTATTCACAGGGGCTGGTGTGGGGCTTGGGAGATAGTGCATGCATGAGTCTGGGGACAGATCAGGCTACCTCCTCTGACCCTGACAACACTGTTCACGTGATGTCTCGAATTAGGACACATCGTTAATTCACACCACCCCTACTCAGCAGGGGTTCCCAACCTTAGCCCTAACGACATTCAGGGAAAGATAATTCTTTGTTGTAAGGAACTCCCCTGTGCAGTGCAGGATATTTAGAAGCATCTCTAACCTCTACCCATTAGATGGCAGAAGCCCCCTCTCAGCTGTGACAACCAAAAACATCTCCAGATATTGTCAAATGTCCCCTGGGTAGGACCTGAACAGTCCCCCAGTTGAGAACCTTTGCACTCAACAAACCAAAGACCCAAGTAAGGTTTTGAATAAGCCACGCCTGAGCTCAGTGGAGCCAGAAGGCTTTCAGGATCTCAGCCTTGTCACTCCAGTGTCTCCCCTATGCTCCAGCCAGCGGGGACCCCAAGCATGTGTCAATCCTCTGCATGACAGATCTTCACGTCTGCCATTACGGGCAATGGCAGCATTTCTTCATCTCCGATGGTTTGAGGAATCTACGTGAGTCTGGGGACAGATCAGGCTACCTCCTCTGACCCTGACAACACTGTTCACGTGATGTCTATCATCCCACTGCAGGCTGCTTGCTGCCAGGCTGAGCGTCTCCTCCCACTCAGCCCCACTGCTGTCTGGAGACAAGGCTCTGCGGGGCGTTGAGGGGAAACCAATCCTGTACCCCCATATCCTAGTAGGCCCCTGTTTCAGCAAACACCACTGCACATCTGCTCAGCTTCAAAACCACAGGTCTGGCTGGGGTGGGGGATTCAGAGGCAACAGAACAAAGAGGGAACCTTTCATCTCCAGGGAGGGAAGAGGAGCCTCAGGAATGATTTATTCATGCACCCACTAAAAGAGAAGGCAGGGCTGTGATCACAGGAAGTATGTTCTGCCTGGTCTCAGGGAATCTGTAAGCTGTCGTTCTGGTGATGTAACTGCATGAGGGGGAAGCTTCCTCAGTGCGCCTAGTACCCCCGGCTGATGCTTGGCAGGACTGCACACCACGAACCTCACCTCTATGTCTTTATCCCCTATCTAGTAGAAAGTCAGTTTGGGAACACCAGGTTTCTAAGATGTCTCCAGACTCAGGCCCTTCTTATCCATCCCTGCAATTCCTAATGTAGTTCAGGCTCCATTTTCATGATCTCACTGGGACTGATGCAACTGCCTCTCCCCTGCTCGCATCATCTACCCCCCCTCCTCACAGACCACCGGAGTGGCCTTTTCAAAAACTCAACAGACAGGAAAACCATCCATAGCCATCTGCATCAAACACCATAAATGCATGAAATAATAAAAAAAAAAAAGGTCAAGCTGGAGAAATACAATGTACTTGCAACATTTGTAACAGATAAAATGATCTCTATATTTCCGCTTCTTTTCTCCCCTCCACATATGTAAAAAGTTCTCACAAACCAATAAAAAATGCAACAATAGACAAATGGTGTGATGACTAAAACATATCACTAAGGATAAGATATACTACAAATAACTTTTAAGATGGAAATAAAAATGGGAAAAACGTGCAACCTTCCTTGTAATTGGGGACCAGAAATTTAAGTGTGTTTTAACCTCTTGGACTGGCAAGGATTTAAAAGGCTGGCCACAGCCAGTATTGGCAAAAACTCACAGAAATGAGAGCTCCCGTACTGGTTGGAAGTGTATATTTATGTATAATTTATCAGAGGCAGTTTTCCTATATTGTATTAGCTTTTTATTGCTCTAGGTAATAAATCACCAAAAAAATATATCAGCTTAGAATAGCATGCATTCATTATCTCACAGTTTTAGTGGGTCAGGAATCGAGGTGGGCTCAGTTGGGTTCTCCACTCGTGATCACCCACAGGCTGCAGAAGGTGTCATCCAGGGCACACATCTCAGCTGAGGCCTGGGGTCCTCTATCCAGCTTATGAGGCTGTTGGCAGGATTCATCTCATTGCAACTGCAGACTCATGGCTGGCTGGCTTCTTCCAGGCCAGACAGTCTCGGATTTCTGGACCTTCTCTTAAAACCCAGCCCGTTTGGGTCAAGCTCTCTAATAGTAAACTGCCTTTTGATTAACTCCAAGTCAACTGATTAGAGATCTTAATTATTCTGCAAATTACATCTCCTCACGTTTGCCCCATAATGTAACAACCACAGCTGTGACAGTCTCATCAGCTTTGCCACAATCTATTAGTTAGAAGCAATCACAGGACCCACCCACACTCAAGGAGAGTTAATTATGCAAAGACATAGGTCATCAACAGAGGTCATCTGATAATTCTGCCAACCACATATATGGCCCCGAACGTAAAATGTTGATGACTTTTGTCATAGCGATTTCACCTCCAGAACTTTATCCCAAGGAAATAAATGTACGCTCACACCAGCCTTTTCATTGTTCTGCTACCTGGAATAAAAATACAGAGGCAACTTAACTATCCATAAGTACGAGATTAGTTCTATATATATTACGATATATCTACATGGAATATTGCTCAAGGTAACCTCCCTTTGATTAACTTAAAGTCATATAGATGTTATATTGTATGGTCATATCCTATAGATAACAAAAAGAACACAAATAATCAAAATATATTTAATTGAAAGAAAGCTATAATATGGGATAGGAGAAAAGCAGGTGTACAGTTGTGAGTATGCACAACAGAGTTCATTCTTCTGTTACTATTTATTAATTATTATGTTCTTTTTTTCTTTTTATTTACTGATATTTAGAGAGAGGAGAGTGAAAGAGGGTGGAGAAGAGGAAAGCATCAACTCATAGTTGCTTCCCATATGTGCTTTGACCCTGCAAGCCTGGGGTTTTGAACTGGCGACCTCAGTGTTCCAGGTCGATGCTTTATCCACTGCGCCACCACAGGTCAGGCTAATTATTATTATTTTCCATATGAACAACTGTAAACCTGCTTTTGCCCCATCTGTATACTAGGTAGAAAATCAGGTTAAAGATCAGGCTTACCTACACCTGTATCTAGATTTATATGTATATCTAACTCTGCATAAAACCATAAAACTCTGAAGAATGTACACGTATGGGAGTAGCAGGTGATCTTGTTTTATGTGTCTTTTTTATTCTGAAAAATTGTTTGAAATGACAGTGTATTCCTCTTAGAACAAAAAAGAACAACGGAGCTGTTTTCATTTTTTTTAAATGCTGCGGCATCTGTTCGCAGAAAGAGCTGTGGACAAAGCAGCCCACCCAAAGGCCTCTTCAGTTTCGTAAAATATAAATGTGAATGAGGAGATTTGTTTGGCAAGACACAAAATGTTAATAGTAGCTCGATGATGGTTGAGATCACGGGGAATCTCAAGCCTCTATCTGGCTCTGTTTTCTGTCTTTGCAAGATAATGCAAACCTTATTTTCATAGTGTTTCTCCAATAAATCCCTGGTATTTCTTTTTTAAGTGTAGGAAAGGAAAAGCAGGCAGGGAGAAGCATAAACCGAAGGCCCTCTCCCTTCTCTCCTGGTCACCAGGCAGTGCTGGCCTCCACCTTCTGATCCTGCAGCATAGAGCACAGCATCCGGACCTGGTCCGACTCCATCCTGTACTGCGCTGCCTCCCCCATCAGGCTGGGAGCGCACAGAGGGCGGTGTCCTGCCTCAGGCACCTCTGTCCCTCCAGTGCCCGTCCGTCATACGGCCTGCCACCTGGAATGTACCCCATGGCTGCTACACAGATGAGTGAGGAAAGTCCTGACAGGCAGACGAGCCCTCCGGGGGTGGAGGATGGAGTCGGGGAGCAAACCCGGATGGAGGAAGGGAGAACCAGACTGCACAGCGTGGGTCATTGAAGGTCTCTCCTGGGGCAACAGCAAGGAAGCAGAACGGGGTGAATTTGGGGGATACAGGGCTGGGGCTTCAAGGAAGGGAAGTGCTGAGGGTACTTCCCTGGTCTGACTTGGGCAACAGGTGGTGATATTTGCCCGGAGAAGGGGCAAATGTGTTTGAGAGAGAAAAAAAGACAAGTTTGCATTTTGGCACACTGGGTTTGAGATCTGTGAGTGACAGACAGGTGGAGACGTCCCGAAGGCGCCACAAGGCATCTTCTGTGACTCTCCCAGCTGTCACATGCACATGGCTGATTCTGCAAACCACTGGAGCTTAATAGATGCATGTCTTAGGAGTAAAACCCATGTAGCCCTCCTTAGAGATGAAATTCCCACTTCCTTAGGATTCCATTACTTCCTGGAGCCTATAGAGAAGATGGAGTGATGGAAGGGCTGGTTACATTGGTCACTGCACGAGCTGAGTGACTTTCTGTGGACCCAAAGCCTGGCTATTCTGCTCCCTGAGTAGGTTCTCACGTGCATGGCTCCCCTCCTGTGTGCATGCCTCTCCACAATGACGGGTGCCATCTGCATCCCCACCCTGAAGACCATTCACACAGAACTGGGTGGCACATTTCACAAAGCCGTAGGTGACATCCAAGACCAGCCAGAATAGGGGAAGACGGATTCTGACTTTAAATTACATTTGAAATGAAGGCTCCTGATCAGATGGCAGTACACTATCCACAGCAAGACGGCTCCCACCAACACTGTCTCCTCGACCTCTTGGGTTATGCCTGGCACTCCCATGATTTGCAAAATGCTTCTTCCTCCCATCCAGCCCACCTGCATGTGAGGTCTCTCTCTGGAGCCATGGTCAGTTTCTTAAACTTGCATCACTGTGTCCTCGTATGGTTCTCAGCATAACCCAACTGCTCAAGCCGTCTGTGGTCTCCAAGGCCCTGCCGAGCTGTCTGCTCTCCTCGGGCTCCTTCAGCCCGTCTCTAATGAGGTAGGTTTGGGTTCCCCTGTCCTGAGCCCTGTCAAGGCTCAACAGTGTATCTCTCTGTGTCTGACTCCGACTCCCCTGTAAGACCCTGAGCTCTCAGATGGCCTGGGCTCAGTATCTTCCATCCTCACACCACATGCTTAGAGACCAGCGAGCGGGAACTGCTGCCTGGTTGAATGAGCTATTGCCCCTAGCGGGCTCCTTTTCCACTTATTCCAAACAGCACAAAGGACAGCCCCTGAAAGCCAAGGCTGGGGGCCACCTCTGGCTCCCCTCTGCCCCACCCACCTGCACACCCTCTGCCCTCCACCCTCTGCAATGGCCTCTTTCATTTTCCCATTACACTCTTCCAGGGGCTGCAACTCCCTGCTTGCAAATTATCATCCTACCAGTAACAAAAGCATCATCTACAAATTGCTCTACAGGCCATCAAGCATCCGCACGCATTACGATTTTCCGGGCGCTCATAAAACCCTAGTGCGGCTCTCAGCCCAGACTGTTCCTTCCCCAGACTGCAGATGAGACACGGGAGCTCAGTACATCAGTCTAGTCCAGATACAAAGTGGTCGTTCCAGACTGGAGCCCAAGACCCGCCATGCTCGGGCCCGGGCTTTTGGCCTGTTGCCTCCCTTAAATAGTCTTTTCTGAGAGTTCATCGTGTGTGTTCTATTCGGAAAGCGAGAACCTTCTTGATTTTCTCCAGCACCCAACTTGGGGCCTCGCAAATTTGCTCAATAAATCATGGCTGAATTAATGAACAAGTAAGTGTCCCTTTCCATCGTGGCTTTTAGTTTTCTCATTTGCAAGGGGAGCGTGTTTAGGTGACATGGCTCCCAAAGACGCCTCTGGAAGTCCCTTTCTGTAACTAGGGACTTCCGGCCAACAGGTCAGCTGTTGGGTCAAGGTCTGTGCTGGGTCTGAGAATATCAGGTGTACTGGTTGTGAATAAGAAACGACACCAAAGAGTAAACTGAGACCATTTACGGAAACAAAAAAAAACAGTAAAAGCACACTTTCCTCGATGCCAGAAGTAACGGGGTCCGTGCCTCGTTATGGCTTCACTTCTTGATGTCTTTGCCGTCCCCGCGTCATTTGTTCCCAGACCGCTTGCAGTTCTTCTCAGAAATGTAATTTAGGGGGTGGCTTTGCCGACAGCCCCGTGTCGCTAACGTGCCCATTTCCGTCTCTGCCTGTCGTGTTTACGCTCTTTGCTGCTCAATAGGCTGTTCATACACTTTCTCTGAAGTCACAGGCAGCAGAGAAATGCCTTCTAAAAGCACCTGCAGATGTTGAGAAGGAGAGCGAGAGACAGAGAGGGAGACTGGGGGCTTACAAAGAGACCTGGGTGCTCTCAGGATCCCATGGAAGATTCAGCAACACGCAAGGTGAGCCGCAGGATGATGGTCCTGGTGATAAGCGTATCATAATAAGGAAACACTTATTACATGGCGCTTACCTGTGCCAGGCAGAGGTCAAAGGACGTTGCATATAGTCTTTCAGTTAATTCTCCTTACAGCCCTGTGAGGGCAGTGATAGTCATATGTCCATTTTACAGACGGAGGAACCAAGTCACCGTGAGGTTAAAAAATCTGGCAGATCACATAGTTATAGAAAAGCCAGGCTTGGACCCTGGGCAATGTGGGCCCAGAGCACATATTTTTTTCCACTATGCTATTCTTTGCTCCTAGAATTACTTATTCCCCTCTTCCAAGCAGCCTTCCTGGCCACCCCTTAAACAACGCCACGTATTAGATAGTGACAGCAAGGAACTTCCCAATCAGCTGGGACTCATCTCCATTCCTGGCTCTCCCCAGATTACTTGTTGTGTGATTGTGGGCTGATCGAATAAGCAACCTCTTTAAGCCTTAACTTCTTCCTGTGCCAAACGGAAATGACACTAACATGCCCAGTATCTTAGCAAACATTTAAGGCTAT
The DNA here is from genome assembly GCA_037038555.1 of Rhynchonycteris naso. Lineage (NCBI taxonomy): Eukaryota > Metazoa > Chordata > Mammalia > Chiroptera > Emballonuridae > Rhynchonycteris > Rhynchonycteris naso. Next base: position 156,819,571 of record CM073001.1, on the reverse strand, counting down.
AAGGGACAATGAAAGTTGTTGCAGCTCTGAATTTGGAAGGTCCCGAAGTAGAGCTGGGGACAGAGCACCCTTCATATGTTGTTCACTTAATCAATCATTTACCTAGCTGTCCTTTACAGAGCACCAACCATGTGCCATGCGGGGTGGGGGGTGGAGCATGGGGTCCTGGAGAACTTCTTGTTCTCACGGTGCCTTACTGTCTAGTGACGGCTGGCAGAAGACTGAAAAGCAAATGTGCAAATGACACACAATTTCAGAGGGAGAAATCAGTGTAATAAAGAAATTAAACAGGATATACCGTATCCCTCATGTATAAGACGCACCCTAATTTTGGGTTCTGAAATTTGGAAAAAAAATGTACTACATAAAGTTACTGAGCTCAAGTTTTATTCATCATATAATTCACACAACTTCTCATCACTGTCAAATGCAAGTAAAAAATCTACAACCACTGTATAAGACGCACCCAGTGTTTAGACCCCAAATTTTTCAAAGAATGGTATGTCTTCTACATGGGGAAATATGGTATAGCTATATATATATTATATGAGAGAGACAGTAAAGGGGAGGGGAGAGCAAAGGATATTTAGACTGGTCTGGGAGATGATATCTGAGCCGAGATCAATATGAGAAGCATCGGCCAGCCCAGGGAAAATCTGGGGTGGGAAGAACATCCAGGCAGAGAAAAACAACATGTGCATGCAGGCAGAGAGACCCTGAAGATCTCCAGGAAAAGAAAGAAGGCCAGCATGGCTGGAGGCAGAACACGACACGGTGGGGGAAAGAGGAGTTGATGAGTTCTGAGCGGTAGGTGGGCCTTGCCCACGCTGGGCCTCGCCAGCCCGGCCGCAAGAGGCCCCGAGTCTGCAGTTTATCCTGAGTCCGAAAGGAAGCTGTTAGGGGAGTTGAAGTAGGGGACTGACGTGACCCAATCTATGGTTTCAGAGCTCCTTCTGCACATGAAGTGGAGGAGGAACAAAAAGGAGACGAGTGGACTAGAGCGAGAGGTGGAACCTGAAGCTTGAGATTAACGTGAGATTTCAAAACTTCCTTCACTAGATGACCAAGAATGGCGCTTCCGCCCCATCGCCCTCGACATCTGGGAGAGGAAACCGGAGCCCACGGCGAGTAAGCAGCCACTCCACCCACCTCTCCACTCGTCCTCCAACTCTTCTCAGCCCAAGGCTCCTGAGGGGCCTCCAGATTCAACAGCCTCCGCAGAAGCAACATCTCCATCCTGTTTCCTTTGTCTTATTGTAAAAACCGATTTGCAGGGGGCTGGGAAACATCAAATGACAAGGGATTGGCATATAAATAAACTGAAAAGGAAAAGAGGGGAGTTGACTCATTGAGTCTAGAGTGTAGGAGCAGTCCTTAACTTTCTTTTTTTTTTTTTAATTTATTTTATTATTTTATTTCATTCATTTTAGAGAGGAGACACAGAGTGAGAGAGAGAGAGAGAGAAAGAGAGAAAGGGGGGAGGAGCTGGAAGCATCAACTCCCATATGTGCCTTGACCAGACCAGTGCAGGGTTTTGAACTGGCGACCTCAGTGTTCCCAGGTCGACACTTTATCCACTGCGCCACCACAGGTCAGGCAGTCCTTAACTTTCTAATCAAAGTGACGCGCATGTCGCAGGTGGCATCAGCCCCCTCCCCCCGCCCCGGGGCCAAATAGAGACTTCCTGCTGGAGTCAGATGGCCACGTGTCAGCTCTGTTCTGGTTAATATGGCTCCTTCGCTTTCCTCCTGCCTCTGCATTTACTGGCCTTCTAAGCAGTCATCTGGTGAGAACCCACACATTTCACAATAGTTTGTCTTCCTTTTTATCTCTGGTAATACGCAGGGCCTGTCGGATGTTCAGACTCATCACAGTTATGGATGTTGGGTCCCAGATGAAGAGGCCAAGTGATGCCCTTGGAGGCCAGGAAGCTGGTTTGTCCGGATCCTCAGGAGCTCATGAAACAGTGACTTGAGCTCTTGAAGAAAACAAAGTCCGCAGGATGTCAGGACAATGCCTCGGTTCCTTTTACTTTTTCCTCCCAATAACAATTCTTTGCAACCCGTTACCAGTGTGGGCGGCTCTGGTGGTAGAAGAGGATAAATGAACAGAACGAGCAGCAAGGAGGTTCCCGCATTCTCGTGTTTGTCTTGTGCAGACATCCGCTGGGAGCCAGGTGGGGATGCTGGGGCCCCAAGTCCCCTTGGACCAGGTGCCCATGAAGGTCAATACACCCTCCGAAGGCCCTGACAGCCAGGCCGCTCTCTGGTCCCTACATGACTCACCAACACCAAAGCTTCATGGCTGCCAAAAAGGTCACAGGAGTATGCACACATCAAGGCTGCTGTAGAAAAATTAAGATAGACTGAGAGGCAAACAAACAAACAACAATAAAGAAAAACAGAACAGAACAAAAGAAAAGGAAAAGAAAAAAACAACTCTGCCTCTGGCCACTTGCTGTCTCAGGCCAAAAATGACCCTCTGGACACAGCCTGCAGTAGGGGGCTCTTTGACTCTGGGGGCAGGCAAAGGGATTCAGAATCCAGGCGGGAGCCAGTGCCATTCACTTTCCCGGCCCAGCTGTGCACGTCGGCGTCTGCGAGAGAGACACTGTGGGTCTGCGGGCCCTCGCCTGTCCCCACCACTGGTCATTTACTCACTTCTCAGACATCTCTGCAGAAAGGTCAAGGGCGAGATGAGCAATCAGGGCTGAGCTAACACCTCGGACCCAGCCATCGATTCTCAACCTCAATTTTTGCAAATGTCTCACCATCTTATCCAAACATGCTCAGACCTTGGAGCAAAGGGTGTTCCTGGCAAAGTCTGTGAAAGATTGACCGAAAGTGCTGAGGCGTTTTGACACTGGTGTAAAGGACGGGATGAGCAGGGACTGGCTCTGGGCACAAGAACCACCCACTGGCTGCTGCTCCGGAGGGGCCCCTCCCTCTCCTACAGGAGCTCAGCACCTCCTACCTGGACCCACAGATCAGTGGGTCTCAGGTTCCAGGATGCATCAGAATCGCCCAGAAAACATGTTCATCACGCAGGTTCTGGGGCCCTGGCCCCAGAGAATCTGATTCTACAAATGAGGTCCAAGACTCAAGAATCTGCATGGGACCACAATTCCCAACGAGCCTAACGGAGATGGGTCCTTACACTCTTGCTGTACCAAGTGTGGTTAGAGGATTGCCACCAACAGCATCACCAGGAAACGTATTAGAAACGAACACTTTCGGGCTCCCTCCCAGACCTACAGAATCAGAGCCTGCATTTAACAGGCTCTTCTGCGATTCTTGCGCAGGTTGAAGTTTGAGGCACACTGACTTAGATGCCACTGTGGGCCCCTGGGCCCTTCTCCGGGACCTGATTCTCCCTGACTCTGTTTGTGACCCTACTCCCACACCTCTACTTCCCTAGGGGACCCCTTCCCACCTGTAACCTCACAGGGAGACACGCACACACATACATCTAACTTCCAGGCCCAATGGGCCCCTATACAGTGGGGACCTCGGCACACCTGGTCTGAAGGCAAGAAGATTCAGCACTGAAAAAAATCTGGAGGCTGCAGGCTTGCTGCCTGCTGATAGATTTCAGCAAAGAAAACAACAATCACTAGTTCAGTCAACATTTGTCCAGCACCTGTTACATGCCGGGCCCCGGGGAATGACGGATGGTTTTCACGCAATGCCTTTCTGCACAATAAAGTATATCCACGTGCATTCTTCCACTGAACTGCCCATGCTGCCACAAGCCTCGCATACAGAAAGCATGGTGCCCATTTTACATGCGGCAAACAGAGGCGCAGAGAAACTGAGTAACTTGCCCAAGACGAAGAAACAGCGTTCCCTCTGGAATCCCCACCGGGTCGGTCTGATTCTAGATGCTGGATCAATAATACAGTGAAGGGGAGCAGAAGGCAGCTAGAGGGAGAAGAGCCACATTCACTGATTTGTATTGTTTTTGGCATAAAGAAACTTAAAGCAACTCAGGAGAGGGCGCTCCCCCAGGGGCCTGTGGGCGGGTCCAACACAGGATGCCAGTGATTCTGGGGTCATTCCTTTCACTAAGATTATGGGCCATCTGTTCAGTGTTATCCAACAGAGCTACCTGGGGTAACGGGAATCTTCTACACCTGTGCTGTCCCACTAGCCGTGTGACACTGTTGAGCTGTGTGCAACTGAGACTGAACTTTTACTGTTACTTAAATCTGACGGGTCATATGTGGCCAGTGGCTACTGCAGTGGACTGCACTGGATAGACAGTCACTAGGCCACTGTTCTTTGTTCTTTTGCATATAAACAGAATGACCTGGAACACAAAGAAGAGCTGATGGAAGTACGAGAACTTCTGAAGGAACCCAAAGGGGCTGCTTCCCTTTAGAACCTCGGTGGAAAGCCGTCCGTTGAACCGTGTTCTCAGTGGGAACAAGAGCGCCCCCTAGGGGGTTAAAGTAGGTTCTTGGGGGTGCAAAGAATCTCATCCTTTCTACACACAAAGTACAGATACACTTAACAGTATGTAATATTAACGGGGAACAGGAAATAAAATGTCTTAAAAGGTTCCTAAGGAAGCGGGGACAATAATTTTTAAGAGACTGAGAAACACTGTTAAAGTAAAAAGCCAAATGACATCACAGCACAAAAAGAGGCTTACTGTTCTCACACCCAAGGTGATCAATTTGTTTTTCGTGCGTGATCATTTGAACATTACTCCGCAGGTCACTTCCTAGCATGATGAACAGCCACTGTGGAGAAGGGCCACGTTCAGCTGCCACTGCGTCCCCACCAGGGGCACCACTCACTCTGAATGGAAAGTGGTCGGAGCACTGCCATGTTCACGGCAGCTAGAACGTGAAACCCAAGCGCCCGTTGCGGATGAATGGCTGAGCAGGTAGGTGTGGTATATCTGTACAGAGGAATATTATTCAGCCTTCAAAAGCATGGCAGTTCCAACACACGCCACTGTCCTCAAGGCTCATCTGTTTGAGGACATTTTGTTAACCTTGAGGACATTGGTAAAGTGAAATAAACTAGCTACAAAAGGCCAAATGCTGTGTGATTCCATGGATGTGAGGTGCAAAGAGTAGCGAGTAGAATGGTGGATGCCAGGGGCAGGGAAAGGGGAAGTAGGGTTATTGTTGGATGGGGGCTGAGTTTCAGTGTTGCAAGAAGGAAAGAGTTTTGGAAACTGAATGCTTAACAGTGTACTGTACTTAACACTACTGCACCGTACACTTAGGGTTGCTACTAAAGTAAGTTTTAGGTTATGTGTATTTAATCACAATTTTTTAAAAATTGAAAGAAAGATAAAAAGAAGTCCTGAGCAGCATTTATGCAAAAGCCAGTTCTAGAAATCGAACACCTGACTAAGCCACCGACTGTGGGTAGGACCACCGTCCGGGCTGGACAGAAATACACTGTTACGTCTGACAAAACCAAGACTCAGGAGCTGAGCAGGACGATGCAGGAGCTCATCATAGTGCGGGTATTTTTTTTTTATCTCTCATCATTGATCATTTGAATGCTTGGAGTGACAATGAAACACTTTCTGAACACACAAGAAGAAAGAAATCAATGAACCCTGAATGACCGAGAGGGACAGCCCATGAGGGCGATGAGCACAAAGGTGCTGGCGATGGGGGCATTACGGGGCTAGATTACAGGGCGCAGGGAGTGCAGGGTAAGGGGGACTAGAGTGGGGGCGAGGGGCTGTGGGTGCCTGCTTTTGCTTCAGGGTCCGTATCGTCATCGTAATCCTGGGGACTGAGGGGTCCCCACCCTACCCTGCTGACCTCCTTCCTCGGTGCAGCTGCTGATCCTTCCGGCAACTGTAACTAATGGCAGCATCTTTGCTCCGACCCAGAAGCCATGACAATGGACATGAGTGTGACATGTCCCAGAGCACCTTTGCCTACCGCCCACTCATCACAAAACCCCTGTGTCCCAGGGGGAGGCCTAGCTCCACCCGTGTGACAGATGGACAAAGTGAGACTCAGAGCAGTAAAGCTGTCCGTCTGAGGAACACCCAGAGGGTAGACTCACACCCCACCCCCAGCTCCACAGCTCGGCTCTGGCATCTCATGGCCTCATCTGCCCCAGGAAGGAGGGAGTCCTCAATGGCCCCAGCTGGGGTGTCCCATGTATGACCAGCAGCCTTGGCTGCTGCCTCGGTCCCTTTCTCTGATGAACACACATTAAGATGCCACCCTAATAAAGGGACTGCTGTTAGGCAGGATTAAGTCATTAATGAATATACGTGACCTCTGCAAAGCCAGAGCGTGAGGTAAATACCCGTGTTGTCAGCGGTGCCTCTCTGTTGCAGAACGAAGAGGACCACAGTCCCCTCGTTGTCCTTGGATAATAGCTTCGCTTTGGTGCCGGGGCAGGAGGAAGGAGACCGTCGGAGATAAACAGTGCTGGGTTGTTCATGCTGCACAGGAAGGGGGGAGGAGCTGGCGCTCGGTCTTCCCAGAGGGCTCTGTGTCTTTGCTCCCAAGCCTCTCTCTCGGCCGGCCCCGCTGGACACGACACACACGTATGCACACACACTCAGGGACGCGGTCCAGCTCTTGCCCTAGAAAGGGCACCTCCTGGTGGCCTCTTCTAAAGAGAGCAAAGATAACTCCCATCTACAAGCAGATGTGTATGTGTGGAACTGATTTCTCTCCTGCGGGCAGACGTGCAGTGACCAGTTCATACTTTGGGGATTATACTCATGGTCTCCAAGGGCCCAGGTAGTGAATGTTAAGGCTCAGACTGGGGATATTCTAGTTTTCTACTGCTGCATAGCTGTCTTAGTCAGCTTGAGCTGCTGTACCCAAGTGTCCCTGGCTGGGTGGCTAAAGCAATAGATAGACATTTGTTTTCTCATCCTTCTGCAGGCAGGGTGTCTGAGATCAGGATGTCCGCATGGACAGGTTCTGGTGAGGGCTCTGTTTCTGGCTTCCAGACAGCCACCTGCCCACACGGCTTTTCTTTCAGAGCATGCTCCCAGAACAAGAGGGAGGGGAAGAGTGGAAGAGAGAGAGATGGAAAGAGAAAAAGAGTGGGAGAGAGGGAGCAGGAGAGAGAGAAATAAAGCATGCTCTGGTATCTCTTCCTCTTCTTATAAGGGCACAAATCCCATCGTAGGAATTCTACCCTCATGACTTCATCTAAACTTCATTACCTCCTAATGGCTAGACTTCCAAATACCATCACATTGGTGGGGTGGTGGTGGTGGATGGGATGGATGGGATGGAGATTTAACACAGGAATTGGGGGGGGGGGCAAAGTTCAGTCTAAAACAATAGCAAACATTCCAAAACATGGTGGCAGAAAACAACCAACAGTTGAGTAGGCTCCTGGATTCGGTGCCTCAGAAACTGGGGCAGGACCCGGCAGAGACCGCTTGCTCTGCGCTACAATGTTTGGGACATCAGCTGGGAGACTGGGACATCTGGATGGCCACAGGCTGGAGCTGGTAGAGTTGGAGGAATGCATGTCCAACAAGGCTTCTTCAATCATGTGTCTGGTGCCTGGGCTAGGCTGGCTGTCACTGTCACCCAGAATGCTAACACATGGCTTTCCATGTAATCTGGGCTTCTCGCTGCATAGAGAGCGAGTTCCGAAAGAAAGTGTTCCTGGAAGGAATAGTGTCCCAAGAGGTCACATCACTCCTGCGTTGAAAGAACAGTAAGTAACGGGCTGGCTCAGATTCCAGGGGAGGAAGGAGACTCAAGTCCTCGATGGATGGTAGAAATGCCTAAGAATTTGGGGCCATGTTTTAAAACCATAATAGGAAAAGATGTCGGAGTTGGCTGTAGAGCTTCAGAATTAGGTTTGAGCACCATGGTCCCAGATGCTAGCCACCACCTCCCCCCGACCCTCGTCCCCTTGGGGAAAGCAATTCAGAATATTCCAGCACTCCTGAATTATACCTCTCTGACTGTCTTGAGGCAAAAACAGAAGGGGAATTCAATCTTAGGAACCCTAAAGGACACTATCCATGCCTTTATTTTATCTGTGAGGAACCCGAGAACTAGAGAGGTCACTTGCCACATGCCACGGCATACAGCCGCTTAGTGACTCAGCCGTTGTTCCATAAGGACACTACTGACTCCCAGGCCAGTGCTCCCTCCGCTCCTCGGCTGCCGGCTGCTACAGGAGCCGGAGCTGCCAATTCCTTCCTGTCGAGGTAAGGAATCCGTCTTCGGAGCAGAACCTTCCAGTCAACCCCCCTCTAGGGAGAGGGGACAGGAAAGGGTGCCCAGGGGATGTTTACAGAGGAGGTGGCTATGGGCTGGCAGGCACAGGTGAGTGGGTCGGCTCACCCCGCCAAGGCGGGTCTGTGATGGGCAATTGGATAAACACATTTGGAGCAGGATGCGTGCGCAACCGAGTGTGTGCACATTTTTAAATATACATTTCACATCCATATGCAGATCCTACTGACATGTGACAAATGTGCAGTGGCCTCCAGGAGCTGTTCTCCAAAGAGGCACTTATTCCATTTGACGCCAGGCATCCAAGCTTCGGCAGCTGCCAGGATTCCGGCAGGCCGTGGATGCTGACTTAGGTTACAGCAGGAGGGCCCGAGTTAGACAGCGGAAAGAACTTCCGCAGTGTGGTGTTACAGACTCAATATGAGCTCTTTCTCTCTGGCGGTGTGAGAATGGAATCCAGTGGATGAAAACTGGGATTTTAGCACACCCCGCACCCTGGGTTTTTAACTTGATAATGTCACAAGGGGTGTGGCCCTGGTGAGTACATCAACTTAAATGAAAGCTCCATGTCTCTTTTTTGGAGAGCAGACCGTTTAGGGAGTAGAATATGAGGACTTGAACTTGAGAAGATGAGAACTGAGGCCCTGCCCATCTCTTCCAAATGAATCTGTGAGACAAGAAAAGGCTTACCCTTGTTTAAATAAGTTCCCTGCTGGGCACTAGGCACTTTTTTCCTTCTGCTTCTTTTCTGGGTGTGGGGGAAGGGGTCACACCTTTACTGAGGTATAACTGACATTCTAATTCTCCCACTTCAAGTGTACAGTTCAATGGAACTTAGTATGTTCACAATCACTTTTAAAACATTTCCATCGCGCAAGAAAGAAGCCCCCCACACATTAGCAATCACCTTCCCAATCCCCCTGCTTCCCCGAGCCTCAGGCAACCACTACGGAACCCCTATCTCTATACATTTGCCTAGTCTGCACATTTCATGTAAATGGAACCACTCTATACAAGGTCTTTTGTAACTCACTCTTTTCACTTAGAAGAAATGTATGTAGCATGTGTCAGAATTCCACTCCTTTTTATTGTCAAATAATAGTTCCTTGTTATATATCAGTGGTTCTTAACCTGGGTTCTATCGAACCCTAAGGGGTTCAATGAGTCGGTCTCAGAGGTTCGGAGAAGCCTCTGCCGCGGAGGTCAAAATAAAGTAATACCGTAATTTGTTGTGAGTTCATGCACTTTGTTGGTTTTGTTCTTTGAGCAAGGTGATGTTCATGCACGGTTCATTTTGTGCACCAGTAAAAAAACATATACCTATGTCTTGAATTTGAGGAAAAAAATCATATTTTATTTATCACTAAAGAAGGGTTCGGTGAATGCGCATATGAAACTGGTGTGTTCGGTACCTCAAAAAAGGTTAAGAACCACTGGTATAGATACACCATCATTTATTCATTCATGCCATCAACTGACAGACACAAGGGTCATTTCTCTTCTGGGCTATTGTGAACAATGCTGCCACGAACACTCATGCACAAATTTTTCTGTGGATGGACGTTTTCATTTCTCCTGGGTATGTATATACTTTAGGAGTAGAATTGCTGGGTCATAGGGTGCCTCTACACGGGATTTTTCAAGGAACTGCCAAACTCTTTTCCAACGTCGCTGCTCCATGAAACTCACACCAACCCTGCACGCAGGTCCTCACGCCTCCACGTCCTCACCACTGCTTCTTTCTGTCCGTGTTTGGTCAGACAGCCTAGCAGCTGCGCAGCGCCTTCCCTGCGTCATCTCCTTTAATCTCCGCAACATTGCTGCATGCGCAGGTACCACCATCCCGCTGCACGGATCACAAGCCCGGGGCTCAAAGAAGTCAATTCGGTTACCTGCCCACGGTGGCCCCACTGGGAAAGGGGAGTGAAGGTGGCCTGCTGCCCCATCTGCCCGTGCCCCACCACAACCCTGGAGCCCGGCCCACCCTGCAGGTTTATCTTCCTGGCTCATCGCTAAGATATTCAGGAATGGTAGCGACTGAACATTCTCTCTGAACTGTCCTTTCTCACCTGAGCTCTGACATTGACCATCCACCCTCTGGCTGCCTACACCCTTCTGCTGAGGGTGGGTCGGAACCCAGGCGGCCAGGGAAAATACCGACAAGCCTCTCTGTCCCAACCCCGCCATGGGTTTGGTGGAATTCCGCTCCAGTGCCACTGGCTACAGGTGACGCAGAGCCTTTCCAAGCCCCCGACTGGAGCACGTGAGACTCTTGCCTGGCCCGTCTGTGAAAACTGGGACTCCCCCCCTACACACACACACACACACACACACACACACACACACACACACACACACACACACACACACACCAGACTCATGGAAAACCTTTCTTTAATTCAAGAAATGATAATGAGCATGGCCCTCAACAACCCGGAACCTCCTTCAAACACCCAGAAAGGTGGGTCCCGGGTGGCGGGACGCGGCACCCCGCCTCCAGGAGCCCACCCAGCGCCTCCAGCTCACCCCCTCCCCAACCACGCGGCAAGATAAACGCCGCCGTGGAGCCGTCAGGTGTGTTGTATTTATGTGATGCCACGGTTCCTTATTCTCCCTCCATTGTTCTCTGATGTATGACAAAACTCCCAATTTGTCAAACGCTTAACAGCAGTCAGGATAATCTATTCTCAACACATTCACAGAGCTTTTCATTTTGCACAACTGTCACCGAGGCCAGTTTATGAATTTTCCATCGTGAGGCATCCGAGAGGAGGCAGGAAGAAAGGAGAAGAAAAGCCACCCACCACAACCCGCTTCCCCAGTGCGCCGCAGCCAAAACTCGCGCGAGAGGAAGCGGGACAGCCCTAGGGACCCCCGTTTTATTTTATACATAACCGTACTCTGCACGGAAGCCCATCTTCCCAACAGCTTTGTTGTGTGTTAAATCCGCCCCCATGTCGTGCAAGTGAAAACCGGGTGGTACCTTCCTCCTGAAAGACCTGGGATTTAGAGCTCAAACAAGTCAGATAGAGACCCTCGGAGCTCTCTGTCCCCTATCCCCCTGGCTGACATTCAACAGACTCTAATGCAACCCCAGAAGCCTTGAGCTTTAAAAAAAAAAACATACTGAAAAAAATGTACATGGAGTCATCTGTAATAGCAACAATCTAGAATCAACCTCAAATTTCCAGAGAGAAGGGGTGAGTTACGTAAATTATTATAATATTGCCGTGGGATGGGAATGTGGTCAGGAGGTAATGTTCACTAAAGGAAGTTTCAAAACTGCATTGCAGTACGATTCCAAGTCCGTAAGTATATGCGCGCATATGTATGTGGAGCGGGGAGAAAGGACCAGATGGATAGACAACCCTAAATGTCAAAACTGCAGAGATGATCTGGTTGTTGTTTTTTATAGATATATTTGTTTGCCTATATGTCCTAAATTTTCTTTCATGAGGAGAAAAGTTACTTTTCAAAGTTTGGAAAGTAGTTTTGTTCCACGCGGTCTGTCTGCTCAAGTACTCGTCCCCAAACTTGAAACTCGGCAGAAAGTGGCCGGCTGGACCTACGGTAAACAGAATTGACAGCCCAGTGGCTTTCTGACAGTGAGCACTTCTTCATTCGCACTGGGTGACGCCATACTGAACAGCAGCTGTCCGTATGATTTTAATCACAGTAGCTTTCAAAACCACGACCCACTTTCCCCCGCCCCTTGGTTTTACTCCGTGGAAAAGCTGTCTCTCAAAGCTAATGAGCAAATTCCCCGAGCGCCAGAGCCTAGGAAATGCTGAGTCACGGGGCAAATAGCCCATTAAGTTCATGCTTAGTCATCCAGCCAGCCCTTCGAAGACTCACAGCTCAGGTAACTTGAAAGTCCCTCTGAGAACACACTGGAGCTGTGGTTATCATATGCAAATGCCAAGCCCCCTCCACCCCCCACTCTACCCCCCGCCACACACACACACACACACACAAGAAAACGATTATTTGCAAATACCTGGGCTAGGATCTAGGTCACAGTTCTCCTCTGAGGAGTACCATGGTGATCACTTTAGCAAGAACCCGGCAGCCAAGATCAACTTTTGCGGGAAAATTATTAACAGGGTTCAGATTTTCCCAGAAACGGAGATCCTAGGAGCGACTCAAAATTACAACTGTGGGAGCTGAAAAGAGCATTTTGACACCAAATCCCTTAGTCTTTTCCTTTTTCTCTCTGTCCTCATCATTTTGTTCTTTTCCCAACCCACCTTGGTTCCATGAACTAGCTCCCTAATAATATTTTTTTGAATGTGCTCTCAAAATGTTGGCCTTAAGTCCTTCAAAACCACTTAAGGCTTAAAAAACAAACACAAGAACAACCAGGAAAATGAATGTCCCTATCTCTTGTGTATTCGTTTGTTGGGCTGCAGAAACCAAGAACTATATAGACCGTGTGTCTTAAACAACAGAAATCCAGAGATCAGAAGACCAAGATCAAGGGACCTGCAGAGTGGCTTCCTTCTGAGGGCTGGGAGAGAGAACCCGTCCATGACCCTCCCCTAGCTGCCCGTGGTTTGCTGGCACTCTTCGGCACCCTTTGGCTTGTAGAAGCATTACCCCTTCCCTGCCCCTATCTTCACCAGGTATCTTCTTTGTGGACATGTGTCTAAGTTTCCCTTTTATAAGGACACCAGTCACATTGGATTGAGAGCCCTCATGACCTCATCTTCATTACATCCACAAAGACCGTATTTTCCAATAAGGTCACATTCTGATATCCTGGAACGTATGAATCTGAGTGTACACAATTCAGCCCATGACATCTTCTACCAACCCCACCAGCCATGCCCCAGCTCGGCTGCTGAGCTCTGCTCCAGAACACCACACACCTCCCAGAATAATGAATGGGTTCCACGGTCAACTGAGAGACTCCCTCCCCATCTCCCTGGTCACCCCCACCCCCATTCTTCACTGCTGCTTTTACAGACTTCCACCATGCTCCTGAATCTTCCTCGATCTCCCCAACTTTAGGGAATGATCTCACCTCCTACTTCATAGAAGCAAAAGAGGCCATTGCCAAGGGATGTTCTGACCACCCTGCTGTGAAGCCTCTCCTTGCATCCTTCTGCTCTTCAGCTCTGCCATACAGCAAGGATGTCTGGGCACACTCACCTCATCCACACGGTTCTTCCAGAACCCTTCATCCTAGCCAACTCCACACCCCCATTGCAGCAGGCCCCTGACCCTCCAAGACTCTGAATGCCCACACCCAGCCGTGCCTCTTCTCTTGGACTAACCTCAGCCCTACCTGCTCTGCTAGCATCTCCCTGTCTGTTTTCTTCCTCCTCTGGACCAACCACAACCAGACTCACCAAGCAGTGTTCTGCTCACCCATCTGGGCTCGCAGGACCTCTGCAATGTGCCCCGAGCTTGTGTCCCCACCCAGCTTGACCCAGCTCCTTGGATACACCTGAAGGAGAAACGACGGCTGTTTGCAACCCTTAGCACAGCAAAGGAAGCGTGAACGGAGAAACACACAAAGCAAGACCCCAAGTCCCCAGAGTCCAGATGTTGATTCAGCTGTGGTGTGTGCCAGGCAAGGTGCTAGGTGCTGGTATTAACACTGTCTCCTTCCATTTAATCTCCCTGCCTTTCATGGGATCCTGCCCTGGGAAAGCAGCACAAGGGCCAAAAGGAAATCAGGCATTATTTATAATAATTGGCTAGCCATTATCCTTTCACTTGGCCCTGCCAGGAATAACATGATGGGCCTTTATGCTATTCATAGCCTATAAAAAAGTAGTTCTGTTGTGATTCAACATATAGTAATCTCCATTTTAAGAGGACAATAGAAACACTCAGCCATTATTCATCCCAGAGCCTTAAACTGCAGAGAATTCCTTTATCAGGAACATAAGGTCAGAACACATGAGTTATTAATATTGCAAGTAGCCCGGTACATTCATCGAGGTGCTTAAACTATTGAAAAAAAAAAACCACTATGATTTTAAAAAGCCATACTTAGTAAAAGGCTAGGAGGACCAAGCAGCATGTCGACAGAACTGTGTAAAAAGCACAAACTATTCAGAATTTTCATCCCTAACTTCCTTATCCTGGATGTTCTATAAAAAAAAAAGCAGACAAAGGAGAAAAGTAACAGATGTTCAGAAACTCAGATTTGAGAGGGGAGAAAAATGTGGCAAGAGCTGCAAGTCAGAGTGAGTTAACAGTCATCCGTGGTCCGTGCGTAACCTTCCCGGATTCATGGAGGGAAGTCATGCAGGGACCGAGGGAAGGGGGGAATGGCTGTAACTCCTGCAGAAAACAGTTCCTGGGTGGGAGAGGGAGGACGACAGGAGACAAAGGGCTAACCACTTCTTTAATTGTGGGGCCCAGCCTCTGTAGCTTACCTGTCTAACACTGTTGCTCTGCTCGGTGTGATAAGACATGACTCACCTGCTTAATTAGCTATATTCAGTCCATTATCCCTATAGCTGGGGAGAACTGTCTCCCAGAAATCGGCAAATTATTGTGCAATATATTTAGTTTTAGTATGGCTGCTCCTTCCTTCTTTTTATTTTCTCCTTTATGTCTTCCTCTCTCCATCCTTCTAACTCAGCCATCTATCCATCTTCCCATCCATCCATCCAACCAACCATCCATCCATCCAGAGATACACTGACCATCCACTTTGTCCCAGGTACTATTCTAAGCACTTATTATACATTATCTTATTAAATTTTAACAAGACCCAGATTCCAGCTTCATAATATCCATTATTAATATCAGAAGTTTAAGAGGTCGAGGGTTTTGTCCCACAGTCAGCAAACCATGGCCCATGGCCCACATCCTACCTACATTTGTAATTCAAGTTTCACTGGAACACAACCCTACCTACTGCTGACTTAGGCTACAATCTTGGCAGACAGTTGAGTAGTGACAACAGAGACCAAATGACCCACAAAGCCTAAAAAAGTAGCAGAGTTAAAGATTCAAATCCAGACCTGTCTGCCTCAGAAGGCCATATTCTTCTTGCTGGGCATGCGTATTACTGAGCTTTGTCTGCACGACTGCCGGACACCTCGCGTGAGCGGGCCAGGCTAGGTTTGTGGTCACGAGAGCAGAACTGGCTTATACTACTTAGTAGCCAACCACTGTTGAGGACGCTGTTCATTAGTGATGAACACCAGTGAAAACTTCTTCTTCCTGGTTCAATAATTATAGCGAGGAGTGTTGATGCATATTTTGACTTTGTCGCAGAAGTCGTTCTGTCTTCTCCAGTTTAAGTAATTACATTTGTTTCTAAATAAAGGAAATAAAACTATAGTTGTCGAGGCAGGCGTAGATCAGTTGCCTGCAGTTATGTTGTGCTGGGTAGGATAGAAGTTAAAGCACTTACGGCATTCTTAGGAGAGAATAGGACAACGAATGTCGTGCACACCCAAGGAGGGGAGTGCCACTGAGCCCCTTGTGAGCCAGAAGAAAATAGGGGAAGATGTAGCTGGATGGAAACGCGCATTTCCGCAGGACGGATCTAATTCCAAACAGCTTTTGCTATCACGGTGCCCTAACAATGGCTTAGTTTCAAGTGTTTTTGAACGTTGCCTGGTGTGAGGTATACGTTCTGGGCGTTTTTCCAGTGGAGTTTGATTTTGCTGGGACTCTGGGATATTATACTAGGTGCTTTGAGTGCAAAGATACCTTTTGTACAAAGCAAGCAGCTTAACAAGCAGTGACTTAAGGTTGACACATTCTCTGTTAAGAACAGCAGGGGTCGTGATAAGGAAACTGGCCCGGTCATAAGGATCCAAAGGACAGAGGAAACCAGGCATGATTCAAAACAGCCATTGCTGAGCACCTGCACAACTGGGGGTGGGGGGCAAAGGTGTTCTTGGCATCGGCTTCCACAGAGTCCCGGATAGTATGCATGGTAACCCCCCGCCCCGCAAAGATGTCCACATCCTAATCCCCAGAACCTGTGAATATGTTACCTTACATGGCAATAAAAATCATTACAGATGTGATAAGGATCTTGAGCTGAAGATGTTATTGTCGACAAGCTGAGTGGGCCCTGTGGAATCATAAGGGTTTTTCTCATGGAAAGAGAGAGGCAGGAGAGGTAGGGTCTGAGAGAGATCTGAAGGTGCCCTACTGTTGGCTGTGCTGATGGAGGGAGGGGCCATGAGCCAAGGAATGCAGGTGGCCTTTGGACACTGGAAAAGACAGGTGAATAAATTCTCCCTTAGGATGTCTACAAGGAGCACAGCCTGCTCAACACCTCAATTTTGGCCCAACAAAACCTGTTTCAGGCTTCTGACATTCAGGAGGTCAGAAGATGATCAATGTGTAGTTGTACACTAATAAATGTATGTTGTTTTAAGCTACTAAGTTGGTGATTTGTTACAAGAGCAATAAGAAACTAATACATCACTGGAGAACAGGGGCAGGTGAGAGGAAAGAAAGAGCCAGACACCATCTAGGTATAACGTTAGGGCCCTGTCAAGCAGCTGAATGGGTTCCAGGCCAGCATGCTAAGAAAGCATCCACTAATTCTATTCTTGGTTCTGGTGTCGTGTGATTCAGAGTCTAAAGACAGAAGAAAAAGAAAAAAACCCTTAGTTTTCAAAACTGAATTCATTCCATGAACTTTAATTTGAAATCCTGCATTATTTTTTTAATTTTTATTTACTTATTTATTTTAGTGAGTGGGAAGAGAGAGGGAGAGAGAGAGAGAGAGAGAGAGAGAGAGAGAGAGAGAGAGATGGGGGGGAGCAGGAAGCATCAACTCCCATATGTGCCTTAACTGGGCAAGCCCAGGGTTTCGAGCCGGCAATCTCAGTGTTCCAGGTCAATGCTTAATCCACTGCGCCCCACAGGTCAGGCGAAATCTTGTATTATTTACCCACAAATGTTAATGTAAGTATCTGCATCCGGGGAAAGAAAGAGAAATACCTGTTGGGCAAGTGGCTTAAGGACAGGGGGTTATTAGAGATTGAGAAGCATTTGCCACACAGGTCTGCGTGAGTTCACAAGGTGGCGGCTATCAGAAAGGTTCGAGGATCAGTAGCAACGACCTTAAGACTATGGAAACAACCACGGGTGGAGTCCACTACGACAGGTGCTCTCTGAGTGACTAAAGTTTTGCATATCATGGTGAGTGGTAGCACAGAGGTGATCTTGTCCCCTGGGCCTTCATGAACATAGTCATGATAGAGCGATGAGACTCTCACCCGAGCAACATTACAGAACAAGAAAATTCCATAGTATGAATAAATGGATGATGATAAACTCGGGACAGTTACACTTACATGTATATTAAAAAGAGATGAATGCATGCATCCCCAGATGAGAGATGAAGACTATGTAAATAAAATTTGAAATAATCACTTCATAGTGCAGAGATTTTTTTTTTTTTTTTACAGGGACAGAGAGAGAATCAGAGAGAGGAATAGACAGAGACAGACAGGAATGGAGAGAGGTGAGAAGCATCAATCATCAGTTTTTCATTGCAACACCTTAGCTGTTCCTTGATTGCTTTCTCACGTGTGCCTTGACTGCGGGCCCTCAGCAGACCGAGCAACCCCTTGCTGGACCCAGCGACCTTGGGTCCAAGCTGACAAGCTTTTGCTCAAGCCAGATGGGCCCGCGCTCAAGTTGGCGACCTCGGGGTCTCGAACCTGGGTCTTCCACATCCCATTCCGACACTCTATCCACTGTGCCACCGCCTGGCAGGCAAGCCAGGCAATGTACAGAGATTTTTTTAAGTATCAAGAAATGCTTTAGCCTGGCCTGTGGTGGCACAGTGGATAAAGCGCTGACTTGGAATGCTGAGGTCGCCGGTTCAAAACCCCCGGGCTTGCCTGGTCAAGGTACATATGGAATTTGATGCTTCTGGTTCTCCCCCCTTCTCTTTCTCTCTCTCTCTCTCTCTCTCTCTCTCTCTCTCTCCCTCTCTCTCTCTTTTCTCTCTCATCTCTAAAATGAATAAAAATACAATCTTTAAAAAAAAAGAAATGTTTCAAATTCCATATAATGGTTAATTTTATTCCGAAAATCTATGAACTAAAAAGAAAAATTATGAGAAAATGGATATATTTTAAGCTTAAATTCATGAACAAGAAATTTAAAAATATAATAGGCCACAATGTGCTGTATCTCAACATTTAAGAAGCTTGATATCCATATTTTCCTCTGATGTACAATTACACAAAATTATAATCCTTGAAAAAAGTGTTATTATTTTTGTTGCTAGAATTGCTTGTAATAAGAATAACAGATACGTTTAGAAATGTGCCTGGGTGATTATATCTGAATAAACACCACAGTCATAATTCTTATTTTTGGAGATGCTAGGATTCTGGAATTACACATTCAAATTCCTAACTTCTCTATCTGGAAAGTCATAGGTTTCCTCGCTTTTCTTGTTTTTGAGACCAGATACAAGTCCAGCTTTCAGACGGTGGATCCAGAATTCCTGATCTAGTTGCTAGAACAGATACAAATGGGGGTTCAGAACACATGCTGAATAATACCTGTGAACTGTCAGCTTATGATCACCACCGAGAATTCTGCAGGCGGGGTGTCCACATGGAATTCTTTTTTTTTTTTTTTTTTTTTTTTTTTATACATATTTTATTATTATTAATTCTAATGGGGTGACATCCATAAATCAGGGTACATATGTACAATGAAAACATCTCCAGGTTATCTTATCATTCAATTGTGTTGCATACCCATCACCAAAAGTCAAATTGTCCTCTGTCACCTTCAATCTGGTTTTCCCTGCGTCCCTCCCCTCCTCCCTATCCCATTCTTCCCTCCCTCCCCCCATCCCATAACCACCACTCTCTTGTCCATGTCTCATACCCTCACTTTCATGTCCCACCTATGTATGTAATCGTGCTGTTCTCAGTTTTTCTTTTTTTCTGATTTACTTATTTCACTCCGTATAATGTTATCAAGGTACATCCATTTTGTTATAAATGATCCGATGTCATCGTTTCTTATGGCTGAGTAGTATTCCATAGTATATATGTACCATAGCTTTTTAATCCATTCGTCTTCTGACGGACACTTGGGCTGGTTCCAGATCTTCGCTATTGTGAACAATGCTGCCACGAACATGGGGGCGCATTTCTTCTTTTCGAACAGTGCTATGGTGTTCTTAGGGTATATTCCTAAAAGTGGGATAGCTGGGTCAAAAGGCAGTTCAATTTTTAATTTTCTGAGGAATCTCCAAACTGTTTTCCACAGTGGCTGCACCAGTCTGCATTCCCACCAGCAGTGCAGAAGGGTTCCCTTTTCTCCACATCCTCGCCAGCACTTATTCTGTGTTGTTTTGCTGATAAGTGCCATTCTGACTGGTGTGAGGTGATATCTCATTGTGGTTTTAATTTGCATTTCTCTAATGATTAGTGATGTTGAGCATTTTTTCATATGCCTATTGGCCATCTGTATGTCCTCTTTGGAGAAATTTGTATTCATTTCTTTTGCCCATTTTTTGATTGGGTTGTTTGTCTTTCTGGTGTTGCTTTTTATAAGTTCTTTATAAATTTTAGTTATTAACCCCTTATCAGATGTGCTGTCAAATATGTTCTCCCATTGTGTGGTTTGTCTTTTTATTCTGTTCCTATTGTCTTTAGCTGTGCAAAAACTTTTTAGTTTGATATAGTCCCATTTGTTTATCTTGCCTTTTATTTCAGTTGCCCATGAAGATAAATCGGCAAATATACCGCTGCTACAGATGTCGGAGAGCTTGCTGCCTATGTTTTCTTCTAAGATGTTTATGGTTTCACGGCTTACATTTAAGTCTTTTATCCATTTTGAGTTTGTTTTTGTGAATGGTGTAAGTTGATGGTCTAGTTTCATTTTTTTGCAGGTAGATGTCCAATTTTCCCAACACCATTTGTTAAAGAGGCTGTCTTTACTCCATTGTATGTTCTTTCCTCCTTTGTCAAATATCAGTTGTCCATAAAGCTGTGGGTTTATTTCTGGGTTCTCTGTTCTGTTCCATTGATCTATGTGCCTGTTCTTATGCCAGTACCAGGCTGTCTTGAGTATAATGGCCTTGTAGTAAACCTTGATATCAGGCAGAGTGATACCTCCTGCTTTATTTTTTCTTTTTAAGATTGCTGAGGCTATTCGTGTTCTTTTTTGGTTCCATATAAATTTTTGGAATATGTGTTCTATATCTTTGAAGTATGTCATTGGTATTTTAATTGGTATTGCATTGAATTTATAAATTGCTTTGGGTAATATAGACATTTTAATGATGTTTATTCTTCCTAGCCATGAGCACGGTATGTGCTTCCACTTGTTTGTATCTTCCTTGATTTCTTTTATCAATGTTCTATAATTTTCTGAGTACAAGTCCTTAACCTCCTTGGTTAAATTTACTCCTAGGTACTTTATTTTTTTGGCTGCAATAGTGAAGGGGATTGTTTCCTTAATTTCTTTTGCTGATATTTCATTGTTGGTGTATAGAAATGCCTCTGATTTCTGAGTATTAATTTTATATCCTGCCACCTTGCTGAATTCATTTATCAGGTCCAGTAGTTTTTTGACTGAGACTTTAGGGTTTTCAATATACAATATCATATCATCTGCAAATAATGACAGTTTTACTTCTTCTTTTCCAATTTGTATGCCTTTTATTTCTTCTTCTTGTCTGATTGCTGTAGCTAGGACTTCAAGAACTATGTTGAATAAGAGTGGTGAAAGTGGGCAACCCTGCCTGGTTCCTGATCTTAAAGGGATTGCTTTTAATCTTTGTCCATTTAGTATGATGTTTGCTGTCGGTTTATCATAGATGGCCTTTATCATGTTAAGGAATGACCCCTGTATTCCCACTTTACTGAGAGTTTTGAGCATGAATGGGTGCTGGATTTTATCAAATGCCTTTTCTGCATCTATTGAAATTATCATGTGATTTTTGTCCTTCCTTTTGTTTATGTGGTGAATCACATTGATTGATTTGCGAATATTGAACCAGCCTTGCCTCTCCAGAATAAATCCCACTTGATCGTGGTGTATGATTTTTTTCATATATTGCTGGATCCGGTTGGCTAATATTTTGTTGAGAATTTTAGCGTCTAAATTCATCAGGGATATAGGCCTATAATTTTCTTTCTTTGTGTTGTCTTTGCCCGGTTTTGGGATCAGAATTATGCTCGCCTCATAAAAGGAGTTTGGAAGTCTTCCTTCCTCTTGAATTTTTTGAAATAGCTTGAGGAGAATAGGAGTTAGTTCTTCTTTGAATTTTTGATAGAATTCACTTGTGAAGCCATCAGGCCCAGGACTTTTCTTTTTTGGGAGTTTTTTGATAACTGTTTCTATCTCATTTGCTGTAATTGGTCTGTTTAGGTGTTCTGATTCTTCCAGATTGATTTTTGGAAGGTTATATGATTCAAGAAATTTGTCCATTTCACCAAGATTGTCTAATTTTTTGGCATATAGTTCTTCATAGTATTTTCTTACAATGCTTTGTATTTCTGTTGTGTCAGTTGTTATTTCTCCACTGTCCTTTCTAATTTTATTTATTTGAGTCCTCTCTCTTTTTTTCTTGGTGAGTCTACTTAAAGGTTCATCAATCTTGTTTACCTTTTCAAAGAACCAGCTTCTTGTTTCATTGATCCTCTGTATTGTTTCCTTAGCCTCTATGTCATTTATTTCTGCTCTGACCTTTATTATTTCCTTTCTTCTACTTGTCTTGGGTTTTATTTGTTGTTGTTTTTCTAGTTCTTTTAGATGCAGGGTCAAGTTGCTTATTTGAGCTTTTTCTAGCTTCTTATGATATGCCTGTAGTGCAATAAACTTCCCTCTCAGAACTGCTTTTGCTGTGTCCCATAAATTTTGAGTTGATGTATGCTCATTATCATTCGTTTCTAGAAACTTTTTTATTTCTTTTTTGATCTCATTGTTAATCCATTCATTATTTAATAACAAGCTATTTAGTTTCCAAGTGTTTGAGTATTTTTCAGTTTTTCTTTTGTGGTTAATTTCTAGTTTCATGGCATTGTGATCAGAGAAAATGCTTGATATGATTTCAATCTTCTTAAATTTATTGAGACCATTTTTGTGTCCTAACATGTGGTCTATCCTAGAAAACGTACCATGAGCGCTTGAGAAGAATGTATATTCTACTGCTTTAGGGTGAAAAGTTCTGAAGATATCTATTAAATCAAGTTGATCTAGTGTCTCCTTTAAGTCTGCTGTTTCTTTATTAATTTTCTTTCTTGAGGATCTATCCAGTGTTGTTAGAGGGGTATTGAAATCCCCTACTATGATAGTATTGCTGTTAATCTCGCCCTTTATATCCATCAAAGTCTGCTTTATGTATGTCGGGGCTCCTATATTTGGTGCATAGATATTTACAATAGTTATATCTTCCTGTTGAATTGTTCCCTTTATCATTATGTAGTGTCCTCTTTTATCTCTTACTACAGCCTTTGTTTTAAAGTCCATTTTGTCTGATATAAGTATTGCTACCCCTGCTTTTTTTTCATTTCCATTTGCATGAAATATTTTTTTCCATCCTTTTACCTTCAGTCTATGAACATCTTTTATTTTAAGGTGTGTCTCTTGTAGACAGCATATGTATGGGTCCTGTTTCTTTATCCATGCAGCTACCCTATGTCTTTTGATTGGATCATTTAATCCATTTACATTTAAGGTTATTATTGATATGTAGTTGTTTATTGCCATTTTATTCTTTAAAGCTGTATTCTTCTTTTGCCCTATTCTTTCCTCCCTTTAAACTGTTCACAAGAGGCCCCTTAGTATCTCTTGCAGAATTGGTTTGGTTTTTATGAATTCCTTCAGGCTTTCTTTTTCTGGGAAGCTCTTTATTTCTCCTTCAATTTTAAACGTTAGCCTTGCTGGATAAAGTAGTCTTGGTTGTAGGTTCTTGTTCTGCATTACTTTGATTATTTCTTGCCATTTTCTTCTGGCCTCAAGTGTTTCTGTTGAGAAGTCCGATGTCATCCTTATGGGGGCTCCTTTGTAGGTGATAGTCTTTTTTTCTCTAGCAGCTTTTAAAATTTTTTCTTTATCCATTAGCTTTGGTATTTTAACTATGATGTGTCTTGGTGTAGATTTTTTTGGGTTTCTCCTTAATGGAGTTCTGTGTGCTTCTTGAATGTGTGGAGTGTTTCCCAGCCTTAATTTAGGAAAGTTTTCTGCTATAATTTGATTGAACAAAGTTTCCATTTCCTGTCCTCTCTCCTCTTCTTCAGGCACCCCTATGATGCGAATGTTGTTTCTCTTCATGTTGTCACAAAGCTCCCTTAGAGTTTCCTCACATTTTTTAAGTCTCTTTTCCTTTTTCTTCTCTGCTTCTGTGCCTTTGTTTATTGTGTCCTCTAACTCGCTTATTCGATCCTCAGCGTCATCCATCCTGCTTTTAATTCCTTCCATTGTGGTCTTCAGTTCTGATACTGTATTTGTCATTTCTGTCTGATTCTTTTTTATTATTTCAATTTCATTTTTTATACTTGTTATCTCTTTATTTAGGTGTTCATAATGACTATCCATTGTTGCTCTAATTTCTTTGAACATCCTAACTATCATTATTCTAAATTCTGCTTCTGGTAATTTGGTTATATCTGGTTCATTCAGGTCCTTCTCTGGGGATTTCTCTTGATTCATTTGGTTTGCATTCCTCTGCCTGCCCATTTTTTCTGTGTATAAGCAAGTTGTGGCCACTGGAGTCCAGTAGGTGTTGCCTTTGTGTTCTCTAGGTGTGGTCTATCTGCAGGCCCCCCACCCCCTCTGCCGGCGCCTAGGGTGGTTGGGTATGAGCGTTGCCAGCGCCGGCCCACTGTGGCTTTTGCTGTGATTTCTGCCTCTCCTCCGTGGGAGGGGCTGTCACTGAAGCCACAAGATTAGCACCAAGGGTAGAGGCGAGCACCTTTCCTCAGCTGCGGACCCAGCCTATTTCCGGACTTCCGCCCAGAACCAGCAGTCGGAGCCTGCTCGCTACAGTTCTGCGGGTTAGGCGGGGCTTTTGACGTGCTCTCAGCTGTAAGCTTTTGCCCGTCAGGAGCTTTAGCCCCGCCCTCGAGGCCAGGGCCCTTTGCGCAGGGTCGGAAACCAAGATTTATTGGGGCGGGCGTGTTTGCTGGCTTCCGCCGAGCTGCGTACTTCCGCTCCTCCCGGACTCTACCCCGCCCCCGCGTTCGGAGCCCGCTCGTGCACGTATTAACGCTATCCGGGGTTTCTCCGGCCGGATGGGGATAGCAGCCGTGGGCTCAGCTGCGAGCCTCCGCCTGTCTCGGGGTCCACCCCATTCCCGCGCTCGGAGCCCGCTCGCGCACGTATACTGGCCAACCGCGGTTTCTCCGGCGGGCGGTGGGGGGGGGGGGCGCGGTCTGGTAGCGTCAGCTCAGCCACGAGCCCCTGCCTGTCCCTGGTCCTAGCCCGGTCCCCGCGGTCAGGGCCGGCTTGCGCAGGGCCTGTCTGTTCCTGGCCTCCCGCTTTGTCCCCGTAAGTGGGATTAAAGGCGGGCCCGCAGCTTCCGGACCGCTCTCGCGCTTACCCTCCGACCCTCTGGGCTAGACCGATCTCCCACCGGCTTGGCCTCTGCCCACGCCGACAGAACCGCCTTTCAGCGTCTTGCCGCCCCAAAACCTTAAGCAGCCCTCAGCAGAGTAGGAAGGGACCTAATACTCCACACTGTAGGCCTGGGAGCTCCCTCACTTGTTTCACAGCTCAAAACTGTCCAAACGCCTCTTCTTGGCTCTGGGACTGCAGGCTGGGGCTTGGTTCCTGGGACCCAGGTCCCTCCCTCTCCGCGAAAATCTCCTCCCGCCACACGGGTCTCTCCGGGCTGCCGTTTGCTCCGGGGAGCTGGGCAGCCCTCTTCGCGTTTTCGCTATTCCTACCAGTCTCAATGTGGCTTCTTCTGTGTTCCTTGGTTGAAGAGTCCACTTAGTTTTGTTCAAAGTTGGTTTATCCAGGTGATGGTTCTTAAAATTGAGTTGTAATCCACTTTGGTTCTGGGAGTTGGAAGTTGGTACGTCCGCCTACTCCGTCGCCATCTTGCTCCTTCTCCCACATGGAATTCTTAAGGACTTGCCTACAATTCAGTTATATACTACTTATAAAAACTAATTTGTAACTCCTAGACTATGAGGATTCTTCCTTTGGCTTTTAAGTAAAGTACTTGAGTAATGTTAAATATGTCTCTAAAAATCGATACTTATGGAAATAATAAAGTTGAGGGATGATCTGAATAATATTAGGCCACATTAACCTTTATTTGGTTACCCTTATAAATAATCAAGAAGTTCTGGGGAAGGGCTGTCCGTCTTCAGCTCATCATGACCACACAGAGGTTGCCAAAACCCTGGCATTCTTTTATCATTTCAAGGGCGGGCAAGAGTCTCAGGTGGGTAAGGACAGAGTCATAATTAAGTTGATGTAGGTTTAGTATCATGAAACAATTCAGACCAGTTACATATAAATTATATAACCTGATGGCTGTGTAGCAAACTGTTCTTTCTGCTACACTTCCAACAGTTGGAGAGAAATATATTTTTAAAAAAATAACCAACATGGGGGTCTACTCCATAAAACTTGTCAAGGGGGAAGCACATGTTTGGTGAAGAGAGTGATGTCATCGCTGTTGACTTTAGGACCACACAGGTGGGATTTCCAAATGGAGATTCATGGTGGGAAGCGTGGTGAGGAGCATGGGTCCCAGCACGTGCAGGTCTGATGGCCCGTGTAAATGTCATCATGGGGACTACCTCGTATTCTTTCAGAATCTGGGCAATACTGACATGCAGGATGGATGAAAAGTAATGCATTAGCCTTCGGGGAGGATGCTAGCACTGACCTGGGGGGTGGATAAAACAGAGTCAGGGCACCTAGCTATTGTTTAGGTCCCAAACTCCAGCATGCATCCACACCAACTGGAGGGAGGGTTAACGCACGGATGGCTGGATCCCACCCCCACAGTTTCTGATTCAGTCGACTGAGGGCCGACTTAGGGTGGGGCCTAATGATGTGTGTTTCTAGCAAGTTCCCAGGTGATGTTGATGCTGCCTGTCTGAGGGCTACGCTTTGAGAATCACTGGTCTAGGCGCTCCGCCCAGAAACCAGAGTGATCCACACCTATTCCCTTCTCCCTGTGCTTAAACTCCAACGTCCTAAAATGGCCTGCAAGGCTCTGCATGACCTGGACCAGGGCCACCTTCCTGGCATCGTCGCCTGCCACTCTCCCAGTCACTGGCTCCGCTCCAGCCTCGTGGTCCTCCTGCCGTCCCTAACTCATGCCGAGCCAGCTCTCACCTCTCATCCCTTGCAACAAACACTGTCCCCTTCACTGAAAATGCTCTCCCTACAAAGTCTCCAAATGGCTCGCTGCCTTGCTGCATTCAGAGATATGCTGCCTAGCCTTCGTTTCCAATCACCCCTTCTCCTCCCACGGTGCCTCCTCCTCGCTTTCCGTCCCCTTTCCATGCTCTTTTGATTTTTTCACTTCGCTTTCACCGGGATAAATAATACTTACTTTCTAATAATCAGTCTCCTCTAAGAACACGGACCTTGTTGGGTACACTGCTATATGCATCCCCAGTACACTGGCAAGGGACTGATACACAGTAGGTACTCAATGCATATTTATTAAACAAGGGGACAAGTGATTGATTGACTAAATGAACTGAAGAAAGAGCAACTGCTTGGAAGCCAGCCTCCAAGTTGAAAAATGCGAAGGGGTAAAGTTATAAGGTTTTAAAACCAAATCTGGGTCTAGTAAAAACAATCTATCAATAATAGTGCACATGACAGAGAAGTTGTTAAGCATCAAGTAGACTAAATTCTATTTGCTCCCAAGAGTCAATTGTGCATAGCTCTTCCTAAACCCACATTCAGTGATTTTACACTGATGGTTTAAAAATCAGCTCTGGTAAGAATATTTACACCAAAGAAATTGGCAAACACTACAAATCAAGTCTTCTTTTTCTTCTTTTTCATAGAGCCTGTTTGTCAGCATTTAGAAAGACGTTCCAGTGCTCAGTTTGATAGCTAAGCCCATGTACCGATCATCAGATGTGTTAGTTACCAACTGGCGTGGGGGGGAATGAGAAATGTCATTAGAAGAAATGGGGGTAGACTTGGAGAGTTCATCCAAGTACTGATGTGGGATGTCCACTGGACTGAACATCTACCCTGCCTGGGCAGTCCAAACCTAAACCAGGCACGCATGGGCACATGTGCTTTTCTCGTGTGGCATCCTCACTTCCTCTTGCTCCACATGCACTGTGGGGAAACTGATCCCACCCCTGGTCTTGGGAGGGGAATATAAAGGTCAGGGTCATGCTAATCAATCCTTAAGGCAGACCCACTAATGAACAAGCCCAAGCAGAGTATAAGTAGATAAAAATACAAACTCAAGGTCACAAAGGGACAAAAGAAGCAAGCACCAGTAACAATTACCTTATTATGGGTGGTTACAGGGTTTAGTCTTTGTCTAAACATTTTTTTTTTTTTGCTTAAAATTTAGTCATGTTTTCTTATCAATTAAAAAATTATCTATAGGTTGGATTTAAGTTTACTATGCTGATTACAAACTGATTTTTTAAATTAATTTATTGTGTTTACATAGATTCAAATGTCACTCGTGTTCCCCAGTACATCCCCTGCCTCCCTCCCCGTAACAGCCTCCCCCCTTCCCTTCAGGATTTGCTTTTCTGCTCTCATTCCATCCTATCACCCTATCATCCCATTCCCTCTGTCCACTTTCCTTCTGGTCCCTTGGATCCCTCCTCTGTCTCAATCCCTTTCCTCAGTTCTCAATGTTCCTTGGATTCTTCAAATGAGTGAGGTCATATGATATTTTTCTTTTTCTTTGCCTGGCTTATTTCACTCAACATAATAGTTTCCAGGTCCCTCCATATTGTCGCAAAAGGTATTTCCTTCTTTTTCATGGTCCCATTGTATATATGTACCAATGCTTTTTAATCCACTCATCCACTGATGGACACTTGGGCTGTTTCCAGCTCTTCGCTTTTGGGAACAATGCTGCCATAAACATGGGGGCGCATTTCTTTTTTTCAGTCAGTTATATGGTGTCCTTGGGATAAATTCCTATAAGTAGGATGGCTGGGTCAAAGGGCATTTCCATTTCTAATTTTTTGAGGACTCCATACTGTTTTCCACAGTGGCTGCACCAGTCTGCATTCCCACCAGCAGTGCAAGAGGTTCTCTTTTCTCCACATCCCCGCCAGCACTTGTTCTGTGTTGTTTTGCTGATGAGCGCCATTCTAACTGATGATATCTCATTGTGGTGATATCTCATTGTGGTTTTAATTTGCATTCCTCTAATCATTAGTAATGTTGAACATTTTTTCATATGCCTATTGGCCATCTGTATGTCCTCTCTTTGGAGAAGTGTCTATTCATTTCTTGTGCCCATTTTTTTGATTGGATTGTTTGTCTTCCTGGTGTTGAGTTTTACAAGTTCTTTATAAATTTTGGTTATTAACCCCTTATCAGACGTGCTGTCGAATATGTTCTCCCATTGTGTGGTTTGTCTTTTTATTCTGTTCTTATTGTCTTTAGCTGTGCAAAAACTTTTTAGTTTGATATAGTCCCATTTGTTTATCCTGTCTTTTATTTCCCTTGTGTATGAAGATAAATCAGCAAATATTGCTGCGAGTGATGTTGGAGAGCTTACTGCCTATGTTTTCCTCTAGGATGCTTATGGTTTCATGACTTACATTTAAGTCTTTTATCCATTTTGAGTTTATTTTTGTGAATGGTATAAGTTGGTGGTCTAGTTTCATTTTTTTGCAGGTAGATGTCCAATTTTCCCAACACCATTTGTTAAAGACACTGTCTTTACTCCATTGTATACTATCACCACCCTTGTCAAATATCAATTGTTCATAAAGGTGCGGGTTTATTTCTGGGTTCTCGGTTCTGTTTCATTGATCCATATGCCTGTTCTTATGCCAGTACCAAGCTGTCTTGAGAACAATGGCCCTGTAGTATAACTTAATGTCCAGAAGTGTGATAACACCCACTTTATTCTTCTTTTTCAAGATTGCTAAGACTATTCATGTTCTTTTTTGGTTCCATAAAATTTTTTGGAATATTTGTTCTATATTTTTGAAGTATGTCATTGGTATTTTAATAGGAATTGCATTGAATTTATAAATTTCTTTGGGTAATATGGAATTTTAATGATGTTTATTCTTCCTAGCCATAAACATGGTATATGCTTCCACTTGTTTGTATCTTCCTTGATATCTTTTATCAATGTTTTATAATTTTCTGAGCACAAGTCTTTAACCTCCTTGGTTAAATTTACTCCTAGGTATTTTTTTTTTCTTGTTGCAATAGTGAAGGGGATTGTTTTCTTAATTTTTCTTTAAAACAGATCATTGTTGGTGTATAAAAATGCCTTATTTCTGAGTATTAATTTTATATCCTGCCACCCTGCTGAATTCATTTATCAGGTCCAGTAGTTTTTTGACTGAGACTTTAGGGTTTTCTAGGTATGGTATCATATCATCAGCAAATAATGATAGTTTTACTTCTTCTTTTCTAATTTGGATGTCTTTTATTTCTTCTTATTGTCTGATTGCTGTGGCTAGGACTTCCAGAACTATATTGAATAAGAGTGATGAAAGGGGGCACCCCTGCCTGGTTCCTGATCTTAAGGGGATTGCTTTTACTTTTGCCCATTGAGTATGATGTTGGCTGTGGGTTTCTCATAGATGGCCTTTATCATGTTGAGATATGTTCCTTGTATTCCCTCTTTGCTGAGAGTTTTGATCATAAATGGGTGCTGGATTTTATCGAATGCTTTTTCTGCATCTATTGATACTATCAGGTGGTTTTTGTCCTTCCTTTTGTTTATGTGATGAATCACATTGATTGATTTGTGAATACTGTACCAGCCTTGCCTCCCCAAAATAAATCCTACTTGATCATGATGTATCATTTTTTTTTCATGTATTGCTGGATCTGGTTTGCTAATATTTTGTTGAGAATTTTAGCACCTAAATTCATCAGGAATACTGGCCTATAGTTTTCTTTCTTTGTGTTGTCTTTGCCTGGTTTTGGAATCAGAATTATGCTCGCTTCATAAAAGAAGCTTGGAAGTTTTCTCTCCTCTTGAATTTATTGAAATAGCTTGAGAAGGACAGGAGTTAGTTCTTCTTTGAATGTTTGGTAGAACTCACCCGTGAAGCCATCTGGCCCAGGGCTTTTGTTTGTTAGGAGTTTTTTGATAACTGTTTTGATCGCATTTGTTGTAATCAGTCTATTTAGGTTTTCTGATTCTTCCAGATTGATTTTTGAAAAATTACATTTTTCAAGGAATTTTTCCATTTCACCTAGGTTGTCTAATTTTTTGGCATACAGTTCTTCATAGTATTTTCTTACAATCCTTTGTATTTCTGCTGTGTCCATTGTTATTTCTCTACCCTCATTTCTAATTTTATTTATTTGAGTCCTTTCTCTTTTTTTCTTGGTGAGTCTGGCTAAGGGTTCATTGATCTTGTTTAAACTTTCAAAGAACCAGCTCTTGGTTTCATTGATCCTCAGTATTGTTTTCTTAGTCTCTATGTCATTTATTTCTGCTCTGATCTTTATTATTTCCTTCCTGCTACTTCAGCTGGACTTTACTTGCTGTTCTTTCTCTAGTTCTTTTAGTTGCAGGATTAGGTTGTTCTTTTTAGCTTTTCCTAGGTTCTTAAGGTATGCCTATAATTCTATGAACTTCCCTCTCAGGACTGCTTTTGCTGTGTCCCACAGATTTTGAGTTGTTGTATGCTCATTTTCATTCGTTTTTATATCTTCTTCCTTGATCTCATTGTTGACCCAGTCATTGTTTAATAACATGCTGTTTAGTTTCCAAGTGTTTTTCTGTTTTCCTATTGTAGTTGATTTCTAGTTTCATGCCATTGTGTCAGAGAAGATGCTTTCAATCTTCTTAAATTTGTTGAGACTCGTTTTATGCCCTAATATGTGGTCTATCTTGGAGAATGTACCATGAGCACTTGAAAAGAATGTATATTCTGCTGCTTTAGGGTGGAAGGTTCTGAAGATATCTATTAAATCCAGTTGATCTAGTGTATCCCTTAATTCTGTTGTTTCTTTGTTAATTTTCTTTCTTGAGGATCTATCCATTGATGTTAGTGGAGTATTGAAATCCCCTACTATTATAGTATTGCTGTTGATCTTGCCCTTTATGTCTATCAAAATCTGCTTTATATATTTAGGTGCATAAATATTTACAATGGTTTTATCCTCCTGTTGGATTGCTCCCTTCATCATTATGTAGTGACCTTCTTTATCCCTTAATATAGTCTTTGTTTTAAAGTCTATTTTTTCAGATATAAGTATTGCTACTCCAGCTTCTTTTTCATTTAAATTTGCATGAAATATTTTTTTCCATCCTTTTACTTTCAGTCTATGTGTATCTTTTGTTTTGAGGTGCGTCTCCTGTAGACAGCATATGTACGGGTCCTGTTTTCTTATTCATTCAGTTACCCTATGTCTTTTGATTGGAACATTTAATCCATTTACATTTAAGGTTGTTGATATGTAGTTGTTTATTGCCATTTTATTCTTTAAAGTTATATTCCTCTTTTACTATATTCTTTTCCCCCTTTGTTCTATTTACAACAGGCCCCTTAACATTTCTTGCAGCATTGGTTTGGTTGTAATGAATTCCTTTAGGTTTTTATTGTCTGGGAAGCTTTTTGTTTCTCCTTCAATTTTAAACAATAGCCTTGCTGAATAAAGTAGTCTTGGCTGTAGGCTCTTGTTCTGCATTACTTTGAATATTTTTTGCTATTCCCTTCTGGCCTCGAGTGTTTCTGTTGAGAAGTCGGATGTCATTCTTATTGGGCTTCTTTGTAGCTTTGGTATTTTAATTATGATGTGTCTTGGTGTAGATTTATTTTTGTTTCTCTGTAATGGAAATCTCTGTGCTTCTTGAACTTGTGTGACTTTTTCCTGCATCAATTTAGGGAACTTTTCAGCTATGATTTCATTGAACAAGGTCTCTAACTCTAGTTCTTTCTCTTCTTCTTCAGGAACCCCTATGATATGGATGTTGTTTCTCTTTAGGTTGTCACAGATTTCTCTTAGAGTTTCCTCAGATTTTTTCAGTCTCTTTTCTTTTTGCTGCTCCATTTCCATGCTTTCACTTATCTTGTCCTCTGAGTCACTGATTCAGTCCTTTGCTTTATCCAGTCTGCTTTTAATTCCTTCCAGTATAGTCTTCATTTCTGATATTGTGCTTGTCATTTCTATCTGGTTCTTCTTTATGATTTTTGTGTCCTTTTTGATGCTTTCAATTATTTTATTGAAGTGTTCATTAAGTCCATCCATTGCAGCTTTGAGATCTTTAAGCATCCTAAAAATCATTATTTTATACTCTGCATCCGGTAATTTGATTACTTCCAATTCTTCCAAGACTTTATCAGAGGATTTATCTTGTTGAAGCATATGACTAATGCTTCTCTGCCTACCCATTATTCTCTATGACTTGTAGGCTTCTTGCAGCTGTGCTCTCCTTATCTAGTAGAGCCTCTTTGAAGTCTTGATTTGTTTGTTTTCTTCTCAGTTTCCTTAACTCAGTGGTAGTCTTGTTTACTGATCTCAGCAGGGGGCTTATTTGAAGCTGTATCCAGGAATGTGATGGGTGTAACCTGAGACTCTGAAGGCCAGATCTGCCAGTTTCTCTCTGGGAGCAGGGGCAGGGTGCTTTCTTTGTTTCAGTAGGGGGAGGTGTATCTCAGATCTCCATGGAGACCTGAGTTACTGCTCTTCCCCACTTCCTATTTTCAACTGTGTCTTGTTGCTCTGATTGGAGCTAGAGAGCTTTCTGGAGGTGAGTCACCCGGACTGGTGCTTTGTTGAGGGCTCAACCCCCACCCGCACCCCAGCTATGGCCGCCTCTGCACTGGATGAGTCAGCTTCTCAGGTCATCCCATTCATTCCTCTACCCATCACCATCTGTCTCTCTCTCCCCACTTTCCTTTTGGAAGACAAGCCAGCCCTCTCAGCACACCTTGTTCCCAGGTC
This sequence comes from Rhynchonycteris naso, assembly GCA_037038555.1. NCBI lineage: Eukaryota > Metazoa > Chordata > Mammalia > Chiroptera > Emballonuridae > Rhynchonycteris > Rhynchonycteris naso. Next base: position 156,786,345 of record CM073001.1, on the reverse strand, counting down.
CCCTGGCAAGTGGCTATGACCAATATTTTCTGCTCTTCTCCTTATAATGAGAGCCCTTCTGGGCTCTCAGTCTCACCCCACCTTCACTCCTAGAAGCAGGGGAACCCCCCACCGTGGCTCAGAGTTCCCTGTCAGGCTCAATGTGGCCTCTTTGCTCCTTAGTTTTTGAAACCTGTTCTTTTAATCCAAAATTGGTTTTTCATGCTGATTGTTCCTAAATTAATTTGTAATCCAGTTTGGTGGTGTGAGCTGGGAGTCTGTGCATCTGCCTACTCCGCTGCCATCTTTGTTCCCTAAAAACTGTTTTCTAATACATAAAAAAGAATTTATATAAGAAATACCCACAAATTATTAAAAAATTAAAATTGTAGAGCTGACTTAAATACCACAGATTTAAAGAAAGGCCAGATAAAAAACATCTCTTGTAACAAAGATTGCCATGGCACCTTAATTATAAGGTTTCAGATAGATTTCTTATAACTCAAACATGGGAATGTTAAATAACCTTCCCAATTGTTTCTTAGCCATTAACGTCTACAACAGGAGGGCAAGGTGACCTTTAAAGTTTGAACCACTTCAGAAAAAATTGCCCACATTCTCCCTTAACTTCTACAAAAAGCGGGTGTTTAGTCGTGACAACTTGGTCCTCCAACAGGTGTTCCAGCCCCGCCTGACAATGGCACTTAACAGTTTTTATAACAAAGCAAGAAAGAATCGAAGAAGGAGCACTGATAGTCACTGGTTAAGATACAAGTTTAGGCCTCCATTTGGTCTGACCAGCGGTCTGGGTCGAAGTGTTCTCTCCGGCACTGCCTGCTTCCCCTGTGGCAAAGCAGGGAATGGAAAATGCAGCAGGACCCCTGGGCTCAGACGCCTGCCTGCCCACAGCCTTACCTGCATCCCCTGTGAATGCCATTCATTCTGCTCCCTCTCTATTCCCTGGAGCGTTCCTTGGCCTCAGCTCTAAGTCTCTGCATTTTGCTAAGCATTTTGCAGAGAAGGCAGAAGGGCGGGTCCCTTCAGCTGGGCCAGGGATTGTAAGTCAAAGGGCTCTCTGGCCTCCTCTCTCAGCATGTGGCTCCATCCCCCCCTTGTCAAGGTCCTCTGGGGTTGGGAAACGAGTCCAGGAAAGGATGCTGCAAAGGATACAAGATCCAAAGATCAAGGGTGGCATGGTGGGGCATGGGGAGTGCTCCTCACAAGGCAGTGCTCTCGAGACCCTGGCTGTGTGAGGTGCTCGGGGAGGCTCACGGAAACCAGCTGGGGCCCTGATTCTATTCCTGCCACCTCCCAAGAATCCACCACAAATGCCCCAACTGCATGAGCAGGTTAAAAAGAGGTACAGCCCTGTTTCCATCCAGACCTGCCATCAAGACCTATGTGACAGCCTCTTCTTGGGTCCTGTGGCCTTCTCATCCACACTCCTATATCTCAGACCAGAGATGATGAAACTTGCCACTCTCTCCATAAAACCCTGCAGGGTATCCCTGAAGTGGAACACCAGGATACAGCACTCATCCCCCACCGATGTGTCGGGACATCTTCTGAGATGTGGGGCACTGGTCGCCTGTTCCCAGAGGAGAGTGTAGGTTTTCCCTTTGTCCACGTTCATGCTTCTTTCGCTGGTTTAGATCGAATGCTTTAGACCTGGTCAGACTCTTATCCATGCTGGGTGCATCTGGGGACAGGTACCGGAGCAGGGCTGTGGCATGTCGTGGACACTAAGCTGTCTTGTATGGAGAGCCATGGTCCGAGATCTGCTTCCCCTATGGCCATGATACCCCTGAGTTCAGAGACTCATCAAAGTGGCCTTCATTGTGCCCCAGGAGTCTGGCCCGGAGAGCCAGCAGAGAGCCATCTGGGAGGCAGGCTAACCAGGGAGCTGCATTGCACTGCACACACATTAAAATAAAGACCTAGGATAATGGTGACTAGCTCATTTACATGACCTTAATTACAGCACTCAGTCCTTAACTGATAAGTTACATCCCTACATTGCTCCCAGACTACTAAGTATGAGCTCATCCAGTACCTCACTTGAGGTACTGCCGAAGCCTCGCCACCTGTCCCGTACACAGAGGGGCAACGTGAGACCCCGAGAAGTTGGGAACCTTGCTCGGTCACCCAGAAAGAAGTAAGACCCGAGGCTCCTGCGTGCTTTTCCCATGCTGTTACCCTGAGTTTATGTCTGTCACTTCTCCCTGAGCATGTAGATTGTTGAGCAGAATCAATCATGCTATAGAAATTAAACAGAAAAGGTCCAAACACTGGTAGTAATCACAATAGCATGGTACTGGCAGAAGAGCAGGTCCGTGGGACAGGAACAAAGAGCCCAGAGATGACAGAGGAGGCAAGCTTATGTAATGGGAAAAGGACAGTGGCTTCAATTAGTGGCATTGGAGAAACTGGACAGCCACCTCCAAAAGAATGAAACTAGACCACTCTTTTATACCATTCACAAAAATTAACTCAAAGTGGATTAAAGATTTGAATGTAAGAGTGGAAACCGTACAACTCCTAGAAGAAAACAGGCGGTAAACTCCTTGACATTGGTCTTGGAAAGTATTTTTGGATTTGATTCCCAAAGCAAAGGCAACACAAGCAAAAATAAACAGGCGGGACTACGTCAAAGTAAGAGCCCAGCAGAGGAGAATGTCAACAAAATGAGGAACACCAGTCAAGTGGGAAAGGTGAGTAAGACGGACCCTGCCAGTAGCCCAGAGGTCCCAGGCAGCCCGATCACATTCTAATTTGACTCCTTGACCTTCTGCTTCTGAGCCCTCCCCCCTCTCTACTTTTAGCCCGCTCCTTCAATCAATTCTATGTCCCTGCACCCCAATTTTAGGCTCCGTTTCTAGGGAACCCAACCTAAGATAGTGACTTATATCTCTGTTTTGCACCCACTGGCCCACCTCTTTGCCTCTCATGCGACAAAGGCTGTGTGAGCTATGAAGTCACAGGGTCAATGTCAGGTTCCCCTAATACCCCGGTCCTACCACAGTGCCTGTCACAGAGAAGCCATTCAATAAATACGAAGTGAGTGGTAAGGGGTGTAAATAGTGATGGAAAGACTTGACTTGTGCTGAACACACAATATAGCATATACAGATGATGTAGTATAGAACTGTATGCCTGGAACCTATAGAATTTTATTAACCAACGTCACCCAACAAGTTCCATAAAAACTAAAATATAATAATAGTAAACATTTAAATATTAAAAAATAATATGGAATGAATGAATGAACTAATCAGGTAAATAAATAGCCCCCCTATCCAGTCCATGCTGTGGACTGGATGCCCAGCCAATAGCCCAGAGTTTCTCTTGACCCGTTCGTTCCTCCTGCAGAGCTCAGGCTCAACATCTCAGTCACTCAGCCTTGCCCAGAAGTCCAACTGTGAAAGCTAATAGCCGAAACCGTTCAATTTACAAGTTCTCCTGAGTCTGGACAGTAGAATAAGCAAGATCTCCAGGACGCTCCACACCTGGGTCTCAGCACTCAGCCACATGACCCCCACCTCTGCAGACACTGCACATCCACATTCCCCCCTCAGCACCCCCAAAAGGCAGGGACAGGAGACATGAGACAGGGAATGTCTGCACCTTCCTGAACCGGCTAACAAGGACAGCATCTGCGAGGCTGGCTGGCCGATGCTCATTAAACGAAGGCTCTTGTGGCCAGTTCCCCTTAGATGTCAGGATCAAGAAAAGCGTTTGACCATCTAGACTTCTGGTTTCATCATCGGAAGCTGCAAATCACATCTGAAGCAGTCAGAGTACAGAGAAATAATGAAGTAATCACAAAGACAGGAATTGCTTCTCTGAGACGCTCCATAGAACTTTCTGGCCCCCAACATGGCGTCGAGGAACACTCGGGGGTGGCAGCTTGGATGTGACCCTTCAGTGGTGCTTTTCTTGGAGCCTAGCTGAGAACACTCTGCCCTGACGCTCTGGGAAAGGGGCTCACCCTGAGGTTTTCTGGGGGGTTTGCAACTCTCTTCCAAAGCCCCCAGGTCTGGCCCACGGTCTGCAGCATGTTGTGTAACGTTCTGGGCTGTCCACAGTCATACTGAAGATGAAGTGTCCGGGACAGATGGCCAAGTAAGAGCTCAGTGAGGGGGCCCTTCACGAATGTTCTTCACTCACTCACAGGAAAGGGGGTGCTGGGGTGGTCTGTCCTTGTCCTATACCAGCCTCCCAGCTCTCCAAGGCTCCTTTCATGCCCCAGAAGACCCAGCCTCACAGAGAGGAGCCTTCCCAGCACGACAGTCTCTTATTAGAACATTTGTTTCATCGCCACAACCATGGTAGGGAGACAGCAGAGAAGGTGAGGGGGAGAAACAGCAGATTCTGTCACTAGGTGAGAACCTGCCCACAGGAAGAGTTGCCCTGTGCCCCTTAGGGGGCTAAAAGGCAGCCCAAGGCGGTCCCTGCAGCCACAATCTCATACTCGTGCAGAGGCTCCGGGCACACCACTCACATGGAAGTCTAAGTGGAGTCTCTTGGAGCGGGGCAAGGCCACAGCGCAGGCAGAGGGCACACACCTCGCTGGCCACGCAGAACGCTTATCTCCCTTTGTTCGCCCGTAACTAAGCGATGGCTGAAGGATCACTCACTTTTATATTCTTTGTGTCCTACTGTCTTAGTCCACCTGGGCTGTCATAACAAAATGCCACAGGCCGGTGGCTTATAAACAACGATTTATTTCTCAGAGTCCCGAGGCGGAGAGTCCGAGCTCACGGTGCTGACGCGGTTCTAGGCAAAACCCTTCTCCTGGCTGCAGACTGCTGACTTCTCTGGTGTCCTCACGTGCTGGAAGGAGCCAGGGAGCTCTCTGGAGCCTCTTTCATAAAGGCACGAACCCCAATCTTTGGAGTTCAAATGACACAGCTGCTGGTTAAGGTAGTCACCCCCCAGGCCCTTGGGATTATGTAAGGTCTTTGAAGAGTCTATCTATAGGTTCAGGCTTCCTTACTGCAAAAAAGTGCTCGCTCCTTGAGAGCAGACATACCCCTCAACTTCCTTCTGGAGCGTGGAGGGACAGTCCATCTGCGGTCAGGGACACTCTCTGTATCTGCAAAGCCTTCAGGATCTATAGTACCAAGCCAATCAAGGCCTTGTCCCAGCTGCTGGATACCTGCAAGGCTGAGTCACCTCAGGTCTACATTACCCAGGCAGAGGGAAGAGGGGGGCAGGAAGGGGCCCTTACCAACCTTTGATCCTTAGCAAGAGCTCTCCCAGAAGTCCTACCCACAACTCTACTTATCTCACTGGTCAGACTGTGGTCACATGGCCACACCCAGCTGCAAGGGGAGCTGGGAAACGTAGTCTTTGAGCTGGTCATAACACTGCCAAAATAAAATCCAATCTCAACATGGGAAGAGGAAAGTGAAAGTAAATATTGGTTAGGTAACCAGCAATCACTTCCACCTGGCTCATGTTTTATAGGTGACAGAAAAGCACAGAAGAGGTAAAAAAAACTCGCCCAGGAAAACAGTAGAACCGGGACTAGGAATCCAGACATTCCCACCCAATTCCCTACTCACCGCTTCCCTAACAGCTTACCTTCTGAACAGTTGACGCTTTCACAGAAGTCACTGTCAGAAGCATTAACGATGTAGTATTTTCCCATCTCTTTCTCTCTCTCTCTCTCTCTCTCTCTTTCTCTCTCTCTCTCTCTCTCCCCCTCTCTCTCTTTCTCTCTCTCTCTCTCTCTCTCTCTCTCACACACACACACACACACACACACACACACACACACCTCCATTTCTCCAGGTTCATCAAGATCATGAAAACCAGACTCAGTTTCAAAAATAAATCTGTCATCTCCATCAATCACGAAAAACAATTGGTCAGTCGGCTGCAAGGATGGGAGCTGTGTCCGAATCAGGGTTTGGGCTACACTGGAATTGACCAGTGGATTCATTTCAGCCGTCACCTTGACAGTTCCAGGAGACACAGTGACAGAGGCCCGGGACGCTTTTATTCTCTCTGTCCGCGTGTCTGCCTCCGCTCTGCAGCGACAATAACAGTATTGTCCCCCTCCGCTGCTCTGAGACCCCTGAGAATGCTTATGCACAGATAAGGCAGAGGAGAAAAACCAATCTCCTCCCAATATTTTTAGCCTCTTAGGAAAACAGCCGCGGTGGAGAAAATATTCATCTCTGCCACAGTGGTAGAGAATGACACGGGTACAAAGCAAATGAAACTGGGCCTCACGAGCAGAGAGAAAACACAATCAGGAAACCCCAGTCACACCAGAATTCTCTGAGAAAGCACGCAGACCTCCATTTCTCCGGTGACACTTCCCAGAGAAGCTCCCCCAATAAACTGAAGGCTACTTTATTCCCTCACTTTTTTTAAAGGGGTCCTTTGACATGTGCAGCTAAACGGCTGGATTATAAAGAGTTCTACAAGCAAAATGTATTTTGGTAAGAAAAGTGAGTTTGGTGTGCCTCGCGATGGGAGAATCAGGGTTGATGTCTTTACAGAGAGAAAGTCTGAGCAGGATAACATTGCACGTGAGAACAGGGAAGTATTAAACTGGGTCAAATAGAATAATGAACACCTCCAAACCTCACTGTTTGCCAGTCAGATGTAAGAAAATAAGGGTATACTACTATAAATTGATTTATAACAGCAGAATCAATTAGCATTTGTTTATTGTCAATGTGCCAACAATTGTGTGAGCTATTTTCTCAAAGGCTAACCCTTTAGTTTGTATTCTAAGAATATGAGGTGGTCATATTTTATTCCCATTTTACAGATGACAAAGTTGAGGCTCACAGAGGATTAAGCCACAGTCATTATGGGACAAAGGCAGGGACAAGTCTGGAATCTACGTGTGACTGCAAGTCCAGGGGGGTTTCCCTGCTCCAAAGAGCAGTCTCCTCTCCAAGATGCTAGTGATGACATCCGAGCAAGGTGATATTGCAAAGCAGGTCCAGAGTAGAGGCCTTATCCAGGGTTCAGAGGTTGGGTTTGGCACTCATTCACTCATGAATGGACAAGTGACTTTCTTCTCTGAGCATCTTTGAAAATAATATGACACTACCTCTCCCACTGCTATGAAGGTTGAATTAGAAAATCAGGTAATATAACCACCATATATTCTGCTTCTCTTTTCTAATTCTATTTCTAAACCAAAATGCCCCGTGAGACATTATTAGGAAATCAGGACACCTGGAGAGACGACTTCATGGGAGTGATCTGCCCGGAATCCACACTGCCCTTGGTGTGGTTAGACCACTCCGCCCTCATCAATGCAAGAGATCTTCCCTGAGCACTGTCCAGTGCCAGGCTGTGCTGGACACTAGGGGTCAGAGCCAGTGGTCCCTGCCCTGGAGGAACTGGCTGAGGGGCAGTGCCTAGAACAGGTGAGGTCAGTGATGTGTGGCCTGTGACAAGTATGGCTACTGTGGCTCACAGGATTGGTCACTGTGCCCCACCTGCCCCCGGGGTTGATTCCTGCTTCCCTCTTGGTACCTCAGCCTCCCACTCCACTCACAATTCCCCAGGCACCTATGCTCCAGGCTCTTAGCACCAGCCCTGCCCTTATCTTCTCTGCCTTGGAGGCCACAGAGAACTCTGATGTCAATGGAGCATCACAGATCTTTCTCTGGATACCTATTCTATTCTGGGCACTCTGAGTAACTCTTTACACATATCTGTCCATTCAAACCTGCCTGACCAGGTGGTGGCACAGTAGACAGAGTGTTGGACTAGGAGGTGAGGACCCAGGTTTGAAACCCCAAGGTCGCTGGCTTGAGCAAGGGGTCACTCACTGTGCTGTAGCTCCCCGGTCAAGGCAAATACAAGAAAGCAGTCAATGAACAACTAAGGAGCTGCAACAAAGAATTGATGCTTCTCATCTCTTTCCTGTCTGTCCCTATCTGTCCATCTTTCTGTCTTTGTCACAAAAACAACAAAAAACCTCACAGCATCCCAGGAAGGTGAACACTGTTATTCTGAATTTATAGATGAAGAAATAAAGTTTCAGAGAAGCTGAGTAACTCACCTAAGGTCATACAGCTAGTGAGTAGTGAGATAAGAGTTATAATTTGGAAAGTCATACTCTCCCCACAATACCCTATTGCTTTCAAAAACCCATCAACATCAGGGCAAGAACATCACTATCGCTGGCACTAAAAAAGGATTTACAGACAACCTTTATTGTACTAACGTCCTATACATTTCAATGCACTTCCTCATTTAGTTATCATAAGACCATTGATTGCTTCAGAATGACAATCCAACGGACCCAACCATGTCATCTTGTATTTGGTCAATCCTAGTGGGAATGGGGTGTGTACATGTCGCCCCCACATGGAGAGGGCCCATTGATATGGACCAAAAATGGCATGGATATAGAAGTAGCAAAAGAAAGTTGAATTTTCAAATGGGCCATAGCCTACTGGAAAATGAAAATAATAATCTTAGAAATTTACCTTAGCAATAGCTTTAGAAACTTACCAGGTCTCAGAGACATGGCAAGACAAAGATTGGTAGTGGGTGTAAAATTAAATGTGAGACTTCAATAAATGGTGGCAGCAAAAAACCTCAGGTCACGAATGTGGATGGAGGACTAAAATGGGAGCAGAAGGGGCAGGTCTAAGGAATAAGCAGGGGAAAGGCAGTTTTGTGGTCGTCGGGATGTCAGAGTGGGAGTAACTCCAGGTAACAGGTAACTCCAGGTAACTCCAGGTTTCTGAACAGGTAGGCAGGCTGCTGTTGATCAAATAGAGGCAGGCTATTTGGGGTCGAGGTGGGTGTAAGACAGGTAGAGTAATTGGTTAGGTATGCAGATCTAGAGCTCAGGAGAGAGATGAGAACGTGTCTGTATCCTGTTGAAGCCACAGAACAGGTAAGACAGCTAGGGAGTGTCATGGGTCATGAAGAGAGAACTGGGCAGAAGACACACTCAGTATAGAAATCAGAGGCAAGGGCCAGCGGTCAGATGGCCCAACAAGCAAGTGCTCAGGGTCCATGAGCTGAGCAGAGTTTTTATGTGAAAAACAGAGCTCACAATGAGGTCCTTAGGGAGGTAAAGGTGGAGATGCCCTCTACTGGCACAGGTAGGATGGGATTTTTCTAGGACACGGAGTCATGACCATGCCTCAAAGGGACGAGAAGCAAAGGCAAGACATGAACACCCCTTTGAATTAGTGTTTCCAGTTTCCTCAGATACATTCCCAGAAGTGGGACTTCTGGGCATATTTGCCAATGATACATCTTATAAGACATTGATTCCCAAAATACATAAAGAACTTATACAACCCAATACCAGAAAGACAAACCACCAAATTCAAAAAATGGGCAAAGGACTTGAATAGACACATCTCCAAAGAGGACATACAGACGGCCAGTAGACATATGAAGAAATGCTCAAGGTCACTCATCAGAGAGATGCAAATTAAAACCACAATGAGATGTCACCTCACACCTGTCAGAATGAGCATCATCAACATATCCACAAACAACAAGTGCTGGGGAGGGTGTGGAGAAAAAGGAATTCTTGTGCGCTGCTGGTGGGAACGCACACTGGTGCAGCCACTGTGGAAAACGGTACGGCATTTCCTCAAAAAATTAAAAATGGACCTGCCTTATGACCCAGCGATTCAGGGAAGATGGGGACGAAAGAAGACTTTGCTTGGGGAGATGGTGCACCATGAAGTGTGCAGATGATGTTTTTCTGAGTTGTATACGTGAGACCTGTACCCCAATAAATTCAATTAAAAAAAAGAAAATAATATAAGATTATTATTATCACATTTGCTGCATGCAAAGAGGAAAAAATAAATAAAGATAGGAATGCCCCAAAGAAAGACAAGGGAACGGATATGGGAGAGAAAACATCAGACGCTAAAAATTCTGAGCCCGTCTAAGCCGAGCCTAAAGAAAGATAAGAACCTGCAAATATTTGACAGGTGTTAGTACCAACAAGGGAGAGAATTGATTCTGCTCCAAACAGGGGGCTGCGACTTGTAAGTAACGATAAGAAATAAAAGCCATTGATTATCAACGCCAAACACCAAACCACTTGTTTGCAGAGTGATTGTCTCAGGAAAATGGAGAATAAGAAGGGAACGTAGCCTTGCAATTGCTACAGATGAGCATGTCCAAACAAACAGTGCTACTCGTATCCACCGTTGAAGGCGGGGTGTAAATTGACTCAATTTTTGAAAAACTGTCTCAATATCTTGAAATAGCTCACTGACCCAGCAGTGGTACATACATTTAGGAATTGTTCTGGGGGCAAATATTAGCTAGGTGCACACAGATTTGTATCTATGAGGCTCTTAATAACAATTTTTAAATAATGTGGAAAGACCTAACTATCCAGAAATCAAAGTTAGGGTGAAATCAAGGGTACATCCACATAAGAGCATAGTAGGACTTTCATCAAAACAGCACTCCTGCCCTGGGTGGTTAGCTCAGTCGGTTTGAGCATCATTCTGAAACACCAAGGCTGTGGTTCAATCCCCAGTCAGGGCACATACAGGAAGCAACCAATAAATGCACAACTAAGTGGAACAACAAATAAATGCTACCCCCCCTCCCCGTCTTTCTAAAACCAATCAATAATTTAATAAAAACAGCAACTAGGATTCCCACTTTGTTTCACCTACCTTATGCTACTCTGGCTTCTGTCTATTTGGACCAAGGGGATTTGGTTAGAGTACGTCTCACTCAACCTCCAGACAGTCAACAACTTCTTCCATCCTCAGTCTTGCTGTTGGCCTGAAGGTACCCCATTTTTCATTCAATCTCTCTAGCTGTTTCTTCGGTCTCCCTTGCAGACTCCACCTTTGCAGTCCAACCGCCTGGTGGTGGCCTTCCTCAGGTCCCCACAGGCTCTATCTATGTTGATCACATTTATTACCATGGCTTTGTTGGGGAAGCCACGCACTGGATTCTATGGGAGCTATTTTATGGCTTTGCAAGTTGTAGATAACAGACAGCCAAGCAGAATAATCTTTGTCTATAGACATGCAAATGGTTCTAGCTGAGGGAGAGATAATCTTCTCCCTCCCAAAGGAAAACAAAGCCACGTGTACCTCTCTTTGCACATTCTTGTCAATATTCCTGATCTACAAATGTCCCTGATTTTTGGATTCTCCTCTGTTCTGGTTTGTGACGCCTCATCAGTTTCCTTGTAAATGAATTAAGTGTTCATTTTTACATCTATTTGAAAGTCATGATTTTATCTTTGCATGAAAATTATCTTTTAATAGTTTTAACTGTTATCTGAAGCCAAAAACCCAAATATATGTCTTTATGCCTCATCATCCCCCTCCTTTCTGATGCATATCTACACATAGTTGGTCCCATTTGCCATAGTTATGTTCTATAAAGTTGTATGGGTTTAGCAAATACTGAGCCACCGCTCCTACAGGAAGTACGTTTTAGGTTCCTGGAATCCTCTGACAAAACACTGTTGTTGACCGGTCAACACATAACCTTGTTTTACGCGTTTCTGTTTCAAGGCACCTTACTTCATCTATATTGCTAGTTTGTTAACACTGACCCCACAGCCCGCAGCACCACAGCTCATGCCCGAATGGCACGTACCTAACACGTGCATTTTCTCCGCAAGAGCCCATCACAGATTCCTCGCATTTGGGAACACTAGGCAGCCTTTCAGCACTACCTTTGGGGACCATTTCAACAGCAAAATTGCAACAAAAAGCAAAAAATGGGGTAAATACGCCACTAAATAGACCATGAAAAGGATGTCTGTTTACAGCAGGAGATCTGAAACAAGAAGGCTCAGCGTCCCCTCGGATGACCTCACCGGGGAACGGGCGCATTAGGTAACGCCAATGTCCCACTCTTCTGCGCATGTCTGTGGATGACTGCGGAATCCGTGAGCACTGACCGTTGGTGTTGCAGACACGGTTTGGTGAGTAGGTGAATCTGCACGTACGAAGTCCGCCGATAATGAGGACGCACTAGATTTCTGTATTCACGTTAAATGTGAGGCACATCTCTCCCCTCAGTCTTCAGGAGCCATAAAAATCAAGATCATGTCTATTTAATTCACCCCGCTTCATGCTTAACACCAAGTCCCACGCCTGGCACATAGACTTATTCAATATATATTTGTATTTGTTGAAGCAAGAACTGCAAAAGCACATGGGAAAACACTCATTACACACTATTAAGGAAACCAGTTAGAGCACAACGTGCCCAGGTGGACTCAAGTTTGTCCAAGGGCACGTACCTGTCGGCATTCAAAATGTAAAAAAGTCAAAGCCTCGTCGGAAGAGCTGGTGATAGCAAAATGTGGAGGCGTTCTTGCTGAGTGGTGATGTGTGGGTGAGTTTTACAGTGTTTAGCGTTTTTCTTGAATCTTTCAAAATAAAAACAATGAAAGCACACTTCTTTCCTTGTTCTCTACAAAGTTTCATTACACCGTGCATGCCAGCATCATCTGTCCCCCTAGGGGCTCCAGGCACCACTTTCTAATTCACAAGTGAGCACCCTGGTCAGCATCTCCAGCCTGCTCACATGGCCAGTTTGACCACTCATCCCCGTAACACAGTAACACGGAGGCACATTAGAGATATCACGCTGTCCACTCATTCTGAATCCTCAACGCCCGTAATATAGAATGCCCTTACTTTGATAGCCACACGTAATTGAGGATGAATACTCCTCCATTATCCAGTCCTCTGAGTATGCCAGCCGGACACAGGTGAGACGCCCAAGGCTCTGTGCTCAGGGAGTTTAAAGTTTGGGACAACTCAAGACAGTGGACGGGCCCCTGCTGCCTAGGAGAGGCCTCTGAATGTCTGCGTTGCCATGGCTTCGCTCAAAGGCCTTGGAGTGGGTACAGCAGCCAAGTGCATGGGCCGACTGTCAAGGGGATTCAGGATCGTATTACCGACTTCGTTCTTCTAGAAGATATGCCCCTGGGCTCAATTTTATTGTGTTCAGTTTATATATCATCCTATATGATATAGTCTGGGCCTAGTTTAAATGGATTTGCCGCTTAACCTTCAAATTAAAAAAAAAAAAAAACATTCAATTAATCAGAACTCTGGCCTTCTTTGCTCCCACCGCCCCCCACCTTCCCTGCCAGCCATCTGGTTAATCCAAGACCCACAGCACACAGAAACCTCCAGTGAGTGGCTGGAGAGCAGGAACGGAAGAGCTTGGGGTCAGAAGATGTTATTTCACAGCTATGGAAAGCTTTGAAATTTAGGGAAGGTCACTAACTCTGAGAGCTGCAGGGTTCTCCCGTTGGAAAATGGGGGTGATTAACTAAATTAGTCTTAGGGTCATAGTGAGGATAAACAGAGACAGTATTTACAAAAAGCTTCTGAAGGATAATGCTGTAAAGGGTTTGCAAACACAGGTGGTGGGGCCCACTTGGACAGGGCTGGCGCTCTCCTCCCAGAATGAGTTTCCCTGACTGTGGTCTGGGTATCTGCCCTGCTATTATGACGGGTCAGGACAGTGCCAGTCAGGGCCCTCGCTCTGACAGGCTTTCTTTTGCGAAGCTTCTTTGGGTCAAGCTCCCAGATGCCTCCCCTTCCCTCTCCCTAAAGACTTCCCACCCAACCCCCCGCCCCCAATGCCTCATTGCTTGAAACCGCACCATTCACCAAAGACCAAAACAAACCCCATATTGATTAACAAGTTAAATATAAAACGTAAAACTGTTTTTAAAAACACCCAATGAGGCGACCGTCGTTATCGTGAAGGGATGGTGTGTTGGGTCATTTAAATGTTTTCAGTGTTTTTTTCTGACTTTCCAAATTTTCTGCAGTGAGCACAGATACCTTCAGAACGTGCGTGCACTCCACACCTATTTACTGAGCGCCTACCATGTCTCGGGGGTGATGCCAGGCGCTAGTGACCAGAACGGAGGAGGGTACTGTCCTCAGGGAGCACATCATCGAATGGGAGGGGCAAGCAATAAATAAAGAAGCACACAAGGAGTTAGGTGAGTGCAAACCAGGATAAGTCCTATGAAGACTGTTAAGACTGGTTAGGTAGAGGAGTGGGAAGGAAACAAAATCAAGCCAGGCCTCTCTGTCAAGTGACTTTTAAAGGGGCAGCAGGTGACAAGGAGCAATCGGGGGGAAGGGTGTGAGTGGGAAGAGAGCCCCAGGGAGAGGGACCAGCCTGGGCCAGAGCCCCGAGGTCGGAAAGATCTTGGCTGTGGTGGTTTTAGGAACAAAAGAAGAGACAAGAACGGCCAGCACATGCGAGCAAGGCAGACAGGAATGCAAAAGTGGCGGCCAGAGACAGACGTGAATTCAAGTAGACCTGAAATATCACCTCATGCCTACGAAATCGGCAAAATTAAAAAAGAAGACAATAGTACAAAATTCTATCAAGCTTACACAGAGAGGGCTCACGTCACTATATAGATCACGTCATTATAAAAGAGCATAATTATTTCATTGGCGGCAATCTGTGGACTGTTACAAAAGGCATAAGGTTACCTCTACCTTTTGATACCTTGAGCCTTCAAGTTTAGTCTAAGAAAATAATTCAAGCAGAAGGCTGCAGGCAGGATGATGCCAACATTTTGGAAAACACCCAAATATGCAACAATACCGGAATCATTCCGTAAATTATTGTAATTAGACTCTATGGGACACTATGGGGCCATTAAAAACAATGTTGAAAATTTCTCAATAATCTGAAAAATATGTTTTGGGACTGAGTGACAGGTGGGGACTATCAATGGCACACAGGACATAATTACATGATAAAAGTGAGGTCAATAATTGAAACGGAATATGTACTAGCAAAAGAAATTAATTGGTATACAGGTTATACATGTGTTCTATTTTCAAAAGTTTGCTTTGCCGCTGAGACCATTCTATTTTTCCCGAGTATGAGGCTGAAGAGGACAAGGAAGGGACAACACACAGCACAGCCACTACAGTAGCTGTGGCAGCTGCACCTTCTTTCAGCCCTGGGCCCAACTGGGAAGAAGGTTGGTTGGAAGAGTTACAAGCATCTCATGATTCAAGGCAAGCTAGGCAAGTCTACATGGCAATGGCGGGTAGACATGCACCTGCTGCTGGGTCCTCATGGACCCCCCAGCTTCGGACACAACATCCCTAAAGAATCTTAGAACGACCGGGAGCCCAGCCAATGGTGGGTGTGACTGTGAAAGCCATGACTGACACTCTGGTTGCCCCCTGTCTGGCTTGCACAGTTTATTGCTCTCTGCCTCAAGCCGGGGCTGTGCTCGCTGCTCTGTGCAACTCTCCCATCCTCCATACCGTAGCAGGACCCCTGCATTCCCAGATGGCCAGCGAGAGTCAAGGCGCCCTGGGAGTCCCCTGGCTGCATGCCATGAGGGGCTCCTGAAATCATGGGCCCTCCCAGATCCCTTTGGAAACACAGCAAGTGGCTCCCCATTGCCCCATGACCCACTGCAGCGAAGACCTCGGGCTTGCTGGTGAGGAGGGCCCGGGTAGGGAGAGAGAGTGACTCTCCAGGGTATGAACTTGCCGGACGCTCTCATTTATTAAGCACCTACTAAGTTCTGAACATTTTGCTGAGGACCTAAGTTATATCGCCAGGTGGATTAAGAGCAGAGGCCGGATCAGACTCCATGGGCTCTAACCTCAGCCACTTCCTGAGCTCCGTGACTGGGAGCTCAAAGTATTTAACCTCTCTATGCCTTGGTAGCGATGATGATGGTGAGGCGTACCTTCCTCGGGGATTGCATGCAGAGTCAGTGTATTCTTAGCCCTCAATAATATTAATGACCCTGCTTCTACCCAATGAGGTAAGCAGCATGACCTCTATGTAACAGATGAAGAAACTGGTTCAGAGAGGTTCAGCAGATTGCCCAAAGCTATGCAGAGTCTTAAAGACAGAACTCATATAGGCTAAAGGCAAACCCACTTGATTGTCCCTTGCTCCAGCTGAACACAGTCCAATGCTTGGTTTGCAGCCCACGGCTCAGCAAATGTGCAACTACTCCTGCACTTCGCAAGAATGTCAATGACTCACTGAAGATGATAAAAAATAACCTCCCACATCTATACAGAGTGCTCTACAATTTATAACAATCTTTTACACTCACATTTGAGTCTAAGGGGAAACCTTCTTTTAAGTTGTATAAATTTTATACAGCACAACAAAACAAAGAGAAAACATTGACAGTGACCCATAATCTCATTTTACACACACACACACACACACACACACAATCATACATATGGTATGTGTGTCTGTGCATGCACATTAATGAAAATAAGTTAAAAAATATTTTCAAGGAGAGCTGTTCCCACTGAAATAAAAGCTTTGATCTCAGTACAAGCCACCCTCCCCGGCCCCCCACCCCACCATTTAATGTTCACCTCAATGCAAAAGACATGCAAAGAGGGGCCTGAACTTGCAGTTGGAAACTGACCGGGAGATGAACTGCTCCGCTGAGGGGAACACAGCAGCGCCCGTGGGTGATCTGTGGGGGGCTGTGGGAGAGGAAATGATGAAAAATCTCTGCACGCTCAAACGACTATTAAGTCTATGGCAGGATGTCACGCTGCTTTATAGGTAGTTGTGAAAAGGTAGTCCCTTGCCTGCATCCCATGACACACTAAGACGAGTGGTCGGCAGCTTTAGGGAGGGCCTGTTCCACGCTGGGTCCAGATAGGATAGCAGGGAGACACAGTGCTGCTCCAGAATGCAGGGCGGTGACCAGGGGGTCACATGTGCCCCTCTGGGAATCTCCCGAGGTCCTGGGGCAGGACCTGGGACGGGGAAGTCATGCCAATACTTGATAGCTTTAGCAGATAAATTGTCTCCAGTCGATATGTGGGGTTGCATATTTTGAAAAATTGGGACATAATGACATATGCCGTTTTGTGAGCTGATTTTTTAAACTTATGATAGCGGGCACCCTGACCCATGCCATATATTCTGTGAAAGCATGGTTTGCAATACCAGCAGAGATGTCCACCACACACATGCTCAGTATTTCTTTAACTGCTCTCCTATAGTCGGGGCAGTTAAGTGATTTCCAAGTTTTGCCCTTATCAGTAATGCAGGAATGACCTCAGTGTTTATAACTTTTTGAGCAGCTCTGATTATTTTGCTCAAAAAAAAGAAATTAGCAAACTGTCCTCTTATGTATGCTATGCCCGTTCACCCACATGCAGAAATGCCTGTAAGAGCCCACTTCATCGTTCCTGGCTGATGCTGGTTATTAGCAATGAAAGATAGATATATTTTGGCAATGTTATAGGTTAGAAATGCATTTACTCGATTATCGACGATATTGGACATTTTTTTCCACCAAATTATTTTTTACCATTTACTTGTATGTTTTGTTTGGCAATTGCATGTCGATATCTTTTAGCACCTCCCCCCTTTGTACCAACGTAATGCCATTTGTACTGAGTTGTTACAGCTTTTATATATATATCTTTCTTTCTCAATTTTGTCACTTATTTCCCCATATCCAATTAACCCATTTGCTTCTTTTTTTTTATTTTACAGGGACAGAGAGAGGGATAGATAGGGACAGACAGACAGGAACGGAGAGAGATGAGAAACATCAATCATTAGTTTTTCGTTGCTGTCGCAACACCTTAGTTGTTCATTGATTGCTTTCTCACATGTGCCTTGACCGCGGGCCTTCAGCAGACCGAGCAACCCCTTGCTGGAGCCAGCAACCTTGGGTCCAAGCTAACGAGCTTTTGCTCAAGCCAGATGGGCCCGCGCTCAAGCTGGCGAGCTCGGAGTCTCGAACCTGGGTCTTCCGCATCCAAGTCCAACACTCTATCCACTGCGCCACTACCCGGTCAGGCCCCATTTGCTTCTTGAGCACAGAAGATTTTTTCTTCTCCCCCCCCACCTTTAATGTAGCAAAATTTGTAAACCCTTCTTTTATGGTATATTTGTTTGCTTTTTGTTAACGGAAAGTCCCTCTTAATACAAGAACAAATTGTCTTTATTTTCTTCCGGTCCTTGCTTTTTTGTTTTTCATCAGCTTTTAAGTTAAGTTCTTTATAGGTCTACGATTTAGTTAGCAGATCACGATATGTATGCAGCGAATTCTATTTTTTCCAAATATGAACCGATGACAAATATACTATTTGTTAAGCAATTCTCGCTTCACATAAAATTTTAAAACCTGTCTCACTACATATTGGATTATTTTCTGGGCTTAATTAGTATAGCTATGAGAAAAGTTGATATTTCACAGTGAAATCCCCACCACCACCCACCACTGCTTAGAGAGAGTGTTTTTTCACTACTTTCTCTTATATATTTTTTCACATCAATTTTGAAATCACTTTGTCATGTTCCAAAGAGAATCCCATTAGGATTTTGATTGCAATTATATTAAACCCATAAATTAATTTTGGGAAAACTGATAGCTTCCCAATATTAAATTTGTTAATCCAGCAACATGATATATCTCTCCATTTATTCAGGTCTTATGTAATCATCTTCAGTTAAGTTTTGTAGGTGTGCGTGTTTTCATATGGATTACCCACATTTCTTGGCTTCCTACTAAGTACTTATATTTTAATTGCATTTGAGAATAGGATACATTTTATTATATTGGAATAGTGGTTATTACTGGCATATGGCTATTGATTTTTGTTTATCTGCTTTGAGTCGGACCATAATACTGGAACCTCTTAGTAGCTCTAATAAGCTTTCTTTTCTTTTGGTTTAGTTTATTCTCTTAAGGCTTTGAAGCTATCAGAACATTTTCTGCTGGAAATAAGAAAGTGCCTTTCTATTCCTAGCCTCCTAAGAACTCTGATCAGTAATGAAGGCTGAATTTTTTTTTTTCAAATTACTTTTCAGCCTCTCTGGAGAGGATCAGACTTTTTTTATCTTTTGACCTACTGATACGAGGCATTATACCAATAGTGTTTCTAATATTCAACATTTTTCATCAGTGCATTTCTGGAATGAATCCAACTTGGCTGTGGTGCCTTATGCCTTCATAATGAGGTTGAATTCTGGGGTCATATTAGAAAAAGCTTGAGCTTTGTGGCCA
Source organism: Rhynchonycteris naso (assembly GCA_037038555.1). NCBI lineage: Eukaryota > Metazoa > Chordata > Mammalia > Chiroptera > Emballonuridae > Rhynchonycteris > Rhynchonycteris naso. Next base: position 156,767,348 of record CM073001.1, on the reverse strand, counting down.
TAAAAGTAAAGGTTGAATTTCCAGCTGAGCCACTTGGGCAGATACATGGCATTGAGTAAGTCACTTACCTACCAGAGAGTCAGCAGAGAAAATTATACCCACCCAGCTAGGTTGCTGCAGGAATTACAAGTAAAACACTCAAAACAAGCTCAACACTATGGACCCTGCATATCACAAATACTCAAATTAGGCAGCCGATGTTTTCATTACAATAATCATTCATATCTCCTGGGCTGTTGCCTCAAGATTTCCAAAGCCAGAGCAATGATTGACCCCTAATTTTAATATATTTTGAAGCTATTTCGTTTCGATTCAACTAGCTTGACAAACACACACAGTTAGCTTTTGTTCTAATTAATACCTCTCTGTGGCTCGCTTTTTCTTCAAACCTTCAACCTTCAGAGTCAGGAGGGACTGGGGGAATAGCTACCAAGGTGTCTATTGAATTATTGTATGTCACCTTCCAGGTGGTCCTAGTTCTCCAGGAAGCATAGGTGGTAGAAAAATCTACGAGTAACAAGATGTTTATTCAATAGCACTTTTCTTGTACAAGGCCTTTGATTTTTACCCAAGGCTACAAAATCAAGAAGGGTAAGCAGTAAATACTACCAACTTCTGCAGAGGACAATGAGGATATTTCCAGACGTCCCTTCAGGGAGTGCTAAGAGGTGCCAGCTGGACCCTCACTCTCCATTTCATCACCACACTTAGACCATACAAGAAGGAGGCTGTGTGGGTTGAGACTCTAAGGTTGCCTATTTTAGGTGAAAGTGGAAAGGGCTTTATCTTTTCTCCTTCTCTTCCGTAGCCGCATAAGGGGTGCTTCAAGAACTGCTTGTAGTCTAACCAGGTGATGGCACAGTGGACAGAGCATTGGACTGGAACAAGAAAGACCCAGGTGCAAAATCCCGAGGTCACCGACTTAAGTGCGGGCTCACCAGCTTGAGCATGGTGTCACTGGGAGCGTGTGAGATCATAGACATGACCCTATGGTCACTGGCTTGAGCCCAAAGGTCGCTGGCTTGAATCCCAAGGTCACTGGCTTGAGCAAGGGGTCACTCACTCTGCTGTAGCCCCCAGTCAAGGCATGTAGGAGAAAGCAATCATTGAACAACTAAAGTGCCACAACAAAGAATTAATGCTTCTCATCTCTCTCCCTCCCTGTCTGTCTGTCCCTAGCTGTCCCTCTCTTTGATTCTCTCTCTGTCTCTGTCAAAAAAAAAAGAAGAATTACTTCTAGACATTGTGTATGCAGTGGGAGGGTGGGGAGCGGGTCCCCAAGAAGAGGAGATGACATCTCATGCAACAGCAGACACCTGCTCATCCGCAGGACACCGCTAGGCCCACACGTCAGCTCCAGAATTGAGTGTGGTGAGAGCAGGCTGTCCCTCTCTTTCATTCCCCATGTCTCCTCCCGGGCCTGACTCCCAGGGAAAAAAGCAAGGGCAGAGGCATCAGCTGGGTGAAGAAGAAGTACAAGAATGGGCATTATCCCAAAGGTCATAGTCCCCCTTCAGTGGTTGCCTTCAGCCTGGGCTCACCTGCACTCTCTAGAAGCAATGTCCCTTGAGCGTGGCATGGCCTGCACGGAAGACCCTCCCACCTTCCCTAGTTTTTCAAGATGTTGCAGGTTTCTCCATTGGTAGTTAGATTTTGCATTGATTTTGGGTGGGATGGGGATTTAACTTTCATTAGCTAATCTTGCTGTGTTTCCCTAAGACTTATGGACCACCTCACCAGGATCATAGTAGGGCAGTTAGATGTCTGTGCTCATGCCACCATCCTGCCCAGAAGGAAGTTGTGTTTACTGCTAATTTAGAGCCCTGAGAGTTACTCCAGGTTATGCTATCCCCGCTGTATAGGGAGTAAAGCTTTGGCTCATAGAAATAGGGGGAAAGGAGCCCCAAAGCTACTTACACGGCTTGTTTCTACTTCCTAGACCCTCAATTCTTCTTCCCTTCTTTCTATGTGGCCACTCTGCCCTAGAATGGTAAGTTGGACCAGAAACTCAGCGCCCACCTGAGGGTGCTCATGGCAGGGGCTCAGGACCCACTTCTACACCCGGTCTGCACAGCTTCATCCTCACTAGCCTTGACCTCCCATAAGAAAGAGGGGTCTGGAGAGCATGATTCTCTCTTGCTTGGGACGACAGATAGAATCAGTAAAAGAACAACTCCCATTCCTCCCATCATCAGGTACCCTTGCGGCCACATACCGAGGACTCCACACCAGATGCCGACCACGCATTGCCCCTCTTCCCAGCCACGACTGGAACCTCTGCACTGGTCCACCACTGTCCGGGAAAGCAGAGCAGCAGCTAGGGAAATCCTTTACAATTGGGTCTATCATGCCGCAGCGAGGGGGGCCAGTTTAGCTTCTGACACCCTCTCTCCAGGCCTGAGGTTTATTTCTAAATTAAGTTCATTGAGGGGATTCTATGTGCCAGGTTCTCTGATGGGCATATGACTGACCTCACTGAAGCTTCACAACAAAATAATGTGTTACATCTCCCATAAATTAAAAAGGAAAAGGGAACCGAGGCACAGACAGGTACACTGTTATCCAGCTAGCAAGTACCAGTTTGGAAATAAACCAGGTTCTTTCTGGTTCCAACAGCCCTATTCCTTTCACTTCATCCTTATGACCTACTCTCACTTCCCTGAACCTCTCTTTTTTATCCTCCTGGAGAAAAGAGAGTGGTAGACATGTATCATTTTGAGTAGAATCCATAAATATGTAAATAACACATAATATGCAATCAACCCGCAGGCGGAGGGAATGGGAAGAGAGCCCTCCAAATCAGCAGCACCTGTCCTGTTTCTAGCTATACATGGGCACTTTTCATGTGGAGCCTGAATTCAGTGAGGATCATGGTGAAGTGGGTTCCCAGGCATGGGACTTGTGGTTTCCATCACAGGGGGACATACGACCACGTGACTTGTTGATTGTTTGTGTTTGTGTTTGTGTGTGTGTGACAGAGACAGAGAGGGAGGGACAGATAGGGACAGACAGACAGGAAGGGAGAGAGATGAGAAGCATCAATTCTTTGTTGTGGCACCCTAGTTGTTCATTGATTGCTTTCTCATATGTGCTTTGACCGGGGGGCTACAGCAGAGTGACCCCTTGCTCAAGCCAATGACCCCATGCTCAAGCTGGATGAGCCCGTGCTCAAGCCAGCGACCTCAGGGTTTTGAACCTGGGTCCTCTGTGTCCCAGTCCAATGCTCTATCCACTGCACCACCATCTGGTCAGGCTTGACTTGTTGATTGTTGACTGGTAAGGCCAAACTGTGAAATAAAGATTGCTGCCCAGAGAAGAACACTCTAGGAGGCTGAAGATCTGTTTTGGAATTAAGAAGGAGAATATCCCCTGAGAATAAAACCAGGATCCAAAAGTGGGTGTTGCATGGGGATAGGTTTAGGATACACCGAAGAAGAGGTCCTCTGTCTGATGTCAGTCATCATTTAAGACATCACCAAGCAAGTGCTACCTGCAGAAGAGATGCAGGGACAAGCCGGTCCATTGCCACGTCTGCCCCTCTTATTTCACCTGCCCTCCCTACTTATTGACTTGGTCCCCATTCTCAATGTCATTGCCCTTGATTCTCCTTGTGGACTCCAGATAGTTGATGCCAACAGCCTGCCTACTGCCCCAACTCTTTTAAACCCAATTTGATACTCTCTGCTCCTACTAAGGACCCCATCCAGAGTTACTTGATAATCAGGCTAATGCTGGGTAGAGAGTAGTAGCAACCAACTAGGATCTCCAGAAGTGACATCATCTGCCATGGGAGAGTGTGCTATAGGAGAGCATTCAAGGTGAGGCTGGGTGGGCACCGGACAGCCCTCCTAGGTCCAGCTCACATCACTGGCTGTCTGTTGTTGGGGAGGTCCCTGAGGGAACCACCCACTCCCTCTACCCATGATTCCAGACAAGAAACCTATGAGAGTCCAGACTACAATATGATCATCATATTCTGAAATGGGGCTTCCCACTGGATGAGAAAGAACAACAAAAGAACATGGCCCATCCAGATGCCAGTTGATCTAGAGAAACAGACAAGGACTTCTTCTTTTGGTATGATGAGTTATAATTGTTCACATGTGTAACACCAGTAGCCACAAATAATAATGACTGGGTTCATTATGAGCATCTGAAGAACATTCTGAACTTTCCAAAGCGCTTTGATGTACATTACCGCATTTGATCCCCAGGCCTGTATCTCAGGAAGGATGGTAGATGATTAAACGGAGCAAAAGAAATGAAATGATGAATGAAAAAAGTAAATGAATGGAGCATCTTGAGAGAGCAGCATGAAGAAAAAGAATTAAATTGCTTTCATAGGTACCAAGAAGTCCCTTTGATTCTAACATCCAGGTGCAATCAGGTATGTCTCAGCGCAGAGGAAGGGTAATCTCCTGGCCTCCCCATGGGCTCCACATCGACATATGCCATCACTGTCACCGCTATGCGTCTTCACCTCACCCACTAAACGTGCAAACGCAAGCTCACTCTCTGGCCCCTAGACCGTCTTTTGAGTTTTCCATCTCAGAAAATGGCTCCACCGCTCGTCTCTCCATCATCCCAACCAGAAGCCTGGGAGTGTCTTTCTTGGCTCTCTCTCCCGTCCCGACACTTCCCAGATTCCCAGCTGACAGTCTGTCCAGGCTCTGAGTTACCTGGATGAAAGTCTTGTTGAGAACACTAGACTATGGGCCTGGGAGGATGCTCTGCTGTCAAACTCTTATCGGTGATCTCTATCTACCCTCAGGGGTTGGACCAACCTCGCAAATGCCCTGATGGTATGTTAATCTGGCCAGTGACCTGGCAGACCTGGCACGACCACAATGCATCCCCACCTGCCCTTGCTGAACTGGCCCCCTGGTATCTTCCTGAGCTATAACCGAACTTGTGGCTTTTTGCTGTGAGCCTCTGCCTACTTTGAGCATGTTCGTATGAGGCCAGCCTCTGCCACTAGTGCCTACCACAGAGTTTGGCACATGGAAATGATTCCATAGATGTTTGGTGAGAAGGACTATTGTCGCAGGGCATGGCAGCCATTCATTCTCAGCTGGTCTCCCTAGTTAGCTGTCCCCCTATTGACCAATCCCACACTCAAGTGGATATGTGCAGAGAAAACTCCAGTAATCCATACACTGGAGAGTTTTTCAGGCCAAGAAACTTAGTTCTAAGCACTTGATTGACTTGTAACCTTGGTTTGATGACTCTGAGCCTTAGTATTTTTCTCCATAGACCTCTCAGAGTTGCTTCAAAGATTCAACATTATAATGGGCATTCCCAAAGAGGCATGTTGGTGTGGCATAGTCTGGGTGTGCATCAGCAGCACTCAGTGGGCTTTTTAAAGCGTAGCTCTACGGGCCTTTATCCAAGAATTCCTCAATCGCTTGGTGAAGGGGTGGGGACTGAGAACCTGCATTTCTCCCAAGTTCCCAGGGGTGCCAGGGCTGCGGGCCTGGAGACCACACTTGGAGAACCACAGCTCTAGATTCTAAGGGCCTTGTTCTTTGCACGCGAACCTTGTTCTCCGTGAAGTTTGGTATCTCAGTACTCAACTTCATCTTTATGTTTTAGCCTTTGTGCTCTTTTGTTGGACTCTTAACCCAGCCTGAAAATTCCTCCAGGCAGAAATTACACCTTCCACACTCCGCACTCTCTCATTTTCTGCTTTGTGAAATAACGAGTACATTTTCAGTGGAATTAACAATGAGCAGGGAAAGGGTTGGGGAGACTCAAGACTTCCAACCCCAACGAACGGCATCCACAAGTGAAATCAACCTTGGAGTTCTCTTAAAAAGTAATCACGAGGCAAAGAACATTCTACCACCGGTGGCAATGGGGAAAACAAGATTATCTTCTCGATGACATGTTTTGTCCAATATGAGTTGTTGAAGATTCTAATCATAACTTTACTTAAACAACATTTTTTAAACTATAAAACCACCAACAGCATTTCAACTCATAATTTTTATAGTGATAGACCATTGTGTTTTCAACATACAAAATCCATTACACGGTGATGGCAACAATTTTCAATAGATCGTAAATTTTTATTGAGATGATCATCTCGTGATTGAATTTCAAAATGTATTATACGCTCATCAGCAATAAGTCTATTGGGGCTCCTACAGTACTTTGAATATCATTTATAAAGATAGAAAGTCCTGGAAACCCTTAGATTTACCCTGTGGAAAAAGAAAAGTCTCATTGGCAGGATCAAATAAATTATTTTTATAGATGGATATTGGATTGCAAAGCCGAGATAAGGCATTACCCGATTTAATTACATATCCTATGTCCTTTTAAAGGAGAAAGTTTCATGGCTGGGTTTCAATGAGGAATTTTACCGAAGGCCCATTTTTTTGAAAATAATCAAGAAAATGGCATCTCCATTCATCATTGTGCTTGGATAACTTTGAAAGGAATTTTCCCAAGCAAGGGAAATATTAACTCGGGGTTCCACTGGGCCAAGATACACAGTCGAGATACTTATGAATGGTTTGAGTCCATTCCTCCAGATGCTTGTCTCGACAACATGAATGTGCTCCACCGTGACTGACGTCAGGGAACGACGGGAGCCGGACACAAACTTCACAAGTGCAGCATGGTTCTGCACGGGGATGCACAGAGTGAGGCGGAAAACCGCTCCCAGCTGCACCGAGCCGCACAGGTATGAGGGCAGAACGCCAGCCTCCGACGTCTACCGCTCCCCGGGTCACCGTGTGTGTTACGGGCCACGTCCATCCATCCACACCCGGTGCTGCCACTTTCCATCCCGTTCAGACAGCCCTCCCCCGCCGTGTCACACTACCGTACAGGCGGCGACCTTCCTGATGCCCACACCCACAAGCACACCTCAGGACTTTCCAAGGTAAACACATCCTGTGCATTGTGGGCTTTCTGCCTCTCCTGGACATTAGCGTGTGTAAAATTGTGCCACCGCTTTTAATAGGTTTCTCTGTTTGTTTTTCTTTCTTTCTTCCGATTGTCACTGATGCAGTATGAGTGCTGTGCTTCCCGAGGCCAGTGGTGTTATTGCATAACTTTGCATAGCGCAGTGAGTTTTAGGAACACGCGTGTCACCTTAGAGCAGAACGAATGGCATTTTACTTAGTGTTTTGCTCTGTGGTGGTCACTATGCCAATGTGTCTCTCTCCCCACCACAAGCCATTAGCGACGCCTTTTTCCTTGGACCCAGCAGCCCATGCCCGGCTTCCCCGATCCCCCACTGAAACACCCTCAGCTCTACGTCCCTCACAGATGGCACATACCTCTCTGTTTATTCACCACACGGTGTGACCAATAACCAAGGGCATCGGAGTCAGCAAATCCTCACTGACTGTGCCATCGGCCAGTTCTGTGACTTCAGACAAAACATTTAAAAATATTGAGTCTCCCTTCATTCATGTATAAAATACATATATTGAATGGTTACTCAGAGGGGAAAATGAGATAAAATAAATAATGTGATTTGCAAAAAAAAAAAAAATGAACATTGAGTTCTTTCAATTTCTTGAGTTGCGTTCAGAGTGGGAACGTCTCAGGGATATAACAGAGATATCATCTCAGCCAACAGCCCTACTGAAACAACAGAGAGGCCTGGAACCCCCCAGGGAGACAGCTGGGTCCAAACAACCCTCCCAACCACAGGCCCAGCCAGCAAACTCTTCAGCAGCATGCAGGAACCTCAGAGAAACAGTCGGAGACAAGGACCCCCAGGAAACACTGAGCCAGGAGCTTGTAGGGATAGAGAACCCAGGGACCCTTATAGGGTCCATCGTAACCCAGACTCTTAAGTAGGAGCCAGGAGTCCACAAGGGACATCGAGCCAGGAGAATTTTGTGACTAAGCAGACCCAGAATTCATTGAGAGACTTTCAGAGCCAGGAGGTACTCAAGACATACTTGGCACCAGGAACCCCTCACAGACAAAACCAGCGTGAGGAACCCTCGGGAAAATGGTCAAAACCAAGAACTCATTAATGTCTCAGGTCCGGCCCAGGGATCCTCAGGGACATAGCTAACATCAGAAACCTCAGATATACAACAGGAACCAGAAGTGCTCAGTCGGAGCCAGGAGCCTCAGAGACACTATCAACAGTAGGAGGCCTCAGACACTGAATGACACAGAAGTCCCTGGTGAGAAAAAAGCAGTTTCCTGTCGGAAACGCTGTCAGAACCAGACACGGCGAGAGTCAGACAGTTCTCAGAGTCACAGCCAGAGCCCGGGGCTCCGTAGAGATGCCAGCAAAGCCAGGAGGTCCTCTAAGGCTCGACCAACACCCCGACTGCCTTTCTCCGCAACAGGACGCACACTCATACCAGGGACGTTTCGGAATGATTGTCACAGACAGCCCAGCGGAGGATCACTCAAGGCAACCGCCCGGCCTCTCAAAACCGAGTCGGGAAGGAGGCTCTTACCTGCACACTTGGTCCTGGTGGTGAGCGGAGGCCCTGGCGGCCCTGTGCCACCCTCTCCTGGCCTTGTGAGCAGGACCCGTATCTCGTACTCCACATCGGGGTCCAGATGCCACAGCTTGTAGTTGGGAGAGTCAACAATGTGGGTCTCGGCCCAGGTGCCAGTGGTAGTGCGATACTCCACCTCCTTCAGGATGATGGGGCCGTCCCCGATGATGGAGTTGGCATTGGGCTTGATCCACAGGTATGTGGCCCCCACAGCCAGCAGCTCTGGGGGGGCGATGGGTGTCGGAGGCTCTGAAAGACAAACCATCAGAGGAGGACATAAGACTCACAGGGTTTAGAGCAGCGTTTTTTTAACCACGGGTCCAGAAATGTCACACGGGTCCACAAAGAGTAAACCATCCTGATGCTGTTGAAGATGATAGTCGAGTTCACTTATGCTCAGAGTGATTTCTGCCTCAGCGGTCCTCAAAATGATTCTCCCATTTTTCCACCTAGGCCGCAAGTGTAAAAAGGTTGAAAACCACTGGTTTAGAGAACAGAATTCAAGCATGAAGAAAAGAGACAGGATTCCAGACACAGCCATAAGAAACATCCCAAATTCCTTCTCAAACCTATCCACGTCTTTCTCTCATTCCCACGTTTTTGGACCCAAGGCCCCGAACCAAGTGTTTCCTCATTAACTATGTCTAACACTCACTGTCTCTCTTTTGTTTAAGGAAAGGAAAGAGAGAAGGCAATTGCGGGGAAAGGGTTTTTCCAGAACACAGCAAAGCTGTCTGGGTTAATATCCTGCCCTCCATCCTCAAATGAGAACCTGCCTTTACTGAAGTGGAGTTTGGTTCAAACCCCAGGGAAGTAGGAGGTTTACAGACATTTCTCTTCCAGGAACACAGAGATGGTTCATAAACATTCTCCTAAAGAGTGATTTGAACCGGAGTGCAAAAAGAGGATGGCATAGCAAGAATTCAGCTTCTTCCTCAATCCCAGCAGGCTCTTCCAGCAGGGACAGCGTCACTGGCCACAGTGCCCCTGGTGGGACGCGAGGGGCAAGGGAAATGTCACGCCACGTGTGACACGTATTTGTAACCCGCCGCCACCCCTGTTCCATTACGTTCTATCCCTTCAGTTAAATAGACTGAGCTTTCAATAAGCATTTATGGTGGCTTCCCGCTGGCAGAGCTGCAGAAATCAACACTGATTTTGTACTTCCCATTTGCCAGGAAATCTCACATGCATTACTTCAGTTCTTGGTACATTATCACCTCTATTTTGATGGGGAAAAGAAAACAAACTGAGAACCAAAGTGACCGGGTCACCTAGTCAAGGTCACGGAGCAGTTAAAGGCAGGATGGAACCCACAGGTGCACACACCTTCTGAGACCGGCTCTCTGTTTGGGAGATTCTTTGCCTCTTGAGGCCCATTTTGTAAAAATCAAAGTGGATATGTATTTTTATTTGTTGCCAAAATAACAGCAGTGGAACAACAATAAAGAAAATGAGAAGCAAGAGAAAATACATTCCTTTCCCTATCACCCAACATAACAGCCTTCTTTATTTCTCCATGTGCCATTCCAATGCCTATTCATATACCCAAACTTTTTTCATGGGCTTCCAGTAATACACAGATACAATGTTCATTTGTTTTTCCTTTGCTTCTTATATTCGAAGGGCTCTGCTTGTATGCTACATCTTTTTACTACCACTGTCTTTAACTGCTACAGAATAATCCAGCAGACAATCACACTAACTATTCTCCAGTGGCTGGGCACATGAGTTGGTCCAAATTTTGCTCTGGTAAATAAGGCTGCAATGAACATCTTTGTGCAAATGACTCCAGTCCTGCCTGCCTTATATTTTCTTAGGACCAACTTCCAGGAATGGGATTATCCGTCAAGAGGTTTGAGCAAGTTAATGACTCTTTGAGCAGAACTAGGAAGTGGAGGGTGGGGAGGTTTTATTTTGAGGGGGGGGGGGCGGGGGTAGAATACAGTGTAAATGTGTTCAAGAACCTTTGGAGAACCCCTGCGTTAGTCAGAGGGCTGAGGCCAGAATGAGCTGCAGTTTGGAACTCAGGTGAGAGCTTCTGGATAGATAAAACTCATTCGGTGTTTTCTTTCTGATTAATTACCTAGCAACCAAGATGCTCCGCAAACAGAATAATTGCTATGAAAACAGAGGTGGGTAATATTTTCACAGGGCGACTCCTGAGCAAGTCTTCAGGGACAGCTTCTGATTGCCTCTCTTACAGCCTGCCATTTGGTCAGGGAAGGAAATTAAGCAGATTAGTCAAGCTGGATGCTTTACTTCACAAAGCCATGGGGGTTATTACTCAAGGCCTTGTTATCTCAAAGGTGTTTGCAAATTGATTTTTGGATAATTTGTACCAGGTTGAGAAGTTAAGTTGGCAGGCAGATAATTTCCGGGCGCATCCTTTGTGCATTTTAAATATACAGACCCTTTGATCACCATGATCAACTCTTCGGAGTTCCCATCAGTCTCCAATGAGGCCCCAAGGGTGATATTTGCAGCTCTGCGATGACCCTACCCAGTTCCTTACTCTAATCTTCCACTGGCTGGCTCTGGACAGAATTAAGAGAAGCCGATTTCAATACTTTGGGGCTGGAACAAGGGGCCCCATTAAACTCTCTTCCATCGACTTTCCACCATGGCTCTGGCTCTCCCGTTTCAAGCATTAGCAATAAATTGCAGGCCACCAGAAAGAAAATAAAGCATTAATCTTCCCAAATGTTGAGTCTCCTTTCACGTATTTCTGATGGTCGGCGCAAGTTTTGTTACAAACATCCCCTGGCGTATATAAATGTCTCCATCTCAGATGACTTACTAGTTTGCATGTCTGTGTGCAGACTAGCCCACGTGGGCATCTCTCCTCTGTCCCCTCAAGAATATATCAAGAACACGTCAGTGTTTTCTGTGCCTGGCACCAAAAAGCCATCAGATTATTCTCTTGTCTTTTCTTTTTCTAATAGTCCATTAATTACAACTGGCACTCTCTAGAAGTCACATGTACTAGTAGTGGCTCCAAGAGACAGAAGCTGGGATAAGACACACGATCATTTTTATTTTTTATTTTTTTGGTAGACATCACCTTTTTACAAAATGTGCAGAAAGACCAAAATGTGGATTTGTGCCAGCTCTCCTTTCTCTCTGTGATGACCTGTCCAGCCAGACAGTGCAAGAAACCTATGAAGCCATCTTATCTGACCACCAGAGTCATCAGAAGGGAAACTGAAGCCTGTAAAGCTAGAACTCATGGCTCGGTAGCATTCCGGCTCTGCTCTTCCTCTGTTTGTATTTGAGATATTTCAGTAATTAACATGAAAGTTCATTAAAGGAACTTGAACTTTTGGAGATACATGGGTCCTTATGGAAATCTGGTAAGAAATTCCAGACATTCTTCCCAAGAAACTGCACATAAGCACATCACCTAGAGTTCGCACACCATTTCAGGGATCCACGATCCCTTGTGAAACCCATGCACAAAGCCCTGAAGAGTCTATGTTGAGAAAAAAAGCAGAGAGGCCACATGCCCGTCATAGCTTACACTTCTCAGGGACCCCAAAGCCACCCATCGTTGTAGGGACCAGAGGGTGGGAGTACAATCACGTAAGTGGGTGGAACTTGATGTAGAGGTCACAAATCTAGTACCTCCAGGCCTGCAGGTTCCCAAACATTGGCTGAAAATGAACGTGCTAAGATTTCCACGGGGTAGTAGCAGGGAAATATCTAGTTTCTCGTGACCAAGACCAACCAAACACATTCACGGATTTAAGATTCGGGCTAAAATAGTCAAATGATAAGGACCAGACTCTGCCCGTGGAATGGTGTAACCTCAGTAGAAATCTTTCAAGGAGGATGTCTTAGTAGCTTGGGTTGCCATGACAAAATATCATAGACTAGTTGGCTCAAACAACAGACATGTCTCGCAGCTCTGGAGGCTGGGAAGTCCAAGATCAAGGCGCTGGCCATTCAGTTTGTGGTAAGGACCCTCTCCTGGGTTCGTAGACTGATGCCTTCTCGCTGGGTCGTCATGTGGTGAAAAGAAGACCTCCCTAGTCTCTTCCTCTCCTTACACGGACATTAATCCCACAGTGGAGACTCCATCTTCGTGACCCCATCTAAACCTCATCACCCCTTAATACAAGTAGAACTGCAACAGATAAATATTTGGGCGGGATGGGGGACAAGAACATTGAGTCCAGACAGAGGCCACGTTTTCAAATACCCTTCTCCCTTCTAAGTGCTGGGACTCTAAGTGCTGGGGCTTTGAGATGAACAATCTGGCAGAGAGAAACTCCTTGTGAAAGAAACCCTACCTAGTACATACCCTGTGTCTCTCATGTGCCTGAGTGCTGAGTGTGGAATCTAGTGGTGAAAAGAAATACAGGCTGTCCGTTCCCAGGGAACCAGAGGGTCAGGCAGCCAATCAGAGCAGCAATGACCATCAAGTACAGTGAAGGTCATGATGGGAGGAGTGATAGAGACGGGTATGAGGCTTGTAAAGGGACCTCATCTGGTCTAGAGTTAGGATAGCTCTTCTCGAGAGAGCTTTGACTGTGATCTGTGGGTCCAGAAATTCATGTACATCTGTGGGCAAAAGAGATTGGGCTGAGGATCCTGCAGTGCTGATCTGCTTGGGAAACATACACAGGACCAGAAGAGAAAGCAATCAGAACTATGTGTTCTGAACACGTGTTCATTCATTCATTGTACAAACACTGAGTACCTGCGACCTGTCACACTCTGTCCTAGGCACTAAGGATGCAGCAGTGAACAAAACAGACACGGTGCTTGTTGCCAGGAGAACACATTCCACCCTCCACTCAAGGACCAAGAAACAGAGATGTAAGGGAAGGAAGAAGTTGATTCAGAAGCTGGTGAAGATGAGGAAATCAGAGGACAATCCAGGCCTGGGTGGGTGCTTAGAAATACACCAACTGGTGCACATCCACACGGCAGAATACGACACAGCAAGGAAAAAGGAATGAACTACTTTAGAGGCATGGTGGCAACGAATCTCAAATGGAAATGATATTGTGTAAAACAAGAGAGAAGACTGCATGATGGTTCCACTCATAGGAAAAGTGCAAGAACAGGCCAAGTTGATGTATGGCGATAAAAGTCAGAATTACCATTACTTATGGAAGCAGGTACTGCCCAGGATGAGGCATGAGAGAACTCTCTGGGATGCTGGAAAATACTATATACTGATTTGGGTGATAAAATATTAATAATAATCAGAAAAGTGTTACCTCTGGTGGGGTGAGTGTCTGGAAGGGGGCAGGAGAAAAGTGTCTAGGGTGACAAAACTTTTCTCTTTATCTTGACAAGAGTTGTGCAAGACTCATCAAAGTGCACACTTAAAATATAAGTATGTATCTTGCTGTGGGTAAATGATATCTTTTTTTAAAAAAAGACTAAGAAAAAGAAACAAACAAAAATATGGCTTATCTGTGTCCCAGCAGGTGGGAAAATACCACTGCCTCTTACTTGGAACTGAACTGCAGAAAATTTGGGAAAATGAGCTTTTTTTATTCCTCAATCCTCTCTCTGAACTGTGCAAAGCCAGGAATACGTGTTTGACATTTGATGGCACCCTCTGCTCACAAAATTTGGAACCAAATCAAGAGGGAGGAAGGCTGGCCTCCAAGGAGCTGAGATCTAAGCAGCAAGATGGCATTGGCCCCCTCCATTGAGGCCTGAAAGCATTTCAGGGATAAGTCTCTGTGCACCAGCTATGAGGCCCGGGCAGCTACACCCCAAGACCTGCTAAGGCTCCCCTTCGACATGGAGGTGGCCAGGTGACCCCTGAATGTAACTCGGCTTCATCCTCAAGCAGCAATCTCTGGACCAATTCTGTCTCTCTTTTCCCTGCTGTGAGCTCTTGTAGCAGTTTGACTCCTCAGAAATTCCTACAAAGAGCAAAAGTGCTTCACATAGCCAGAGAGCAAACTTGGCACTTAGGCATGCTCTGCTCCAGACAGAAATCAAATGCTTTGAGGAAAAATAATAATAATAAAAAAACCCGAACATTACGAAGATGAAAAGTGAGCATTGACATGTGTAAGCTGGATATAACCTGGCTTCCAACACCGTCCACCAGTCTCCTCGCCCACCCCGATCACCTTTCTAACTGCACAGCTATTTACTGACCCACAAGGGTCTGCAGGAACGCCCCCACCCGATTCCACAGTCAACAGACACACATGCCCGCGCCCTATTTTATCATTCCCACCTCCAGATTCCTGCACATGCCATTTCTCCCAAATGGAATGCCTTTCCTTTCCCTTTTAATCAAACTGGGCTCTGCCTCTTTTCTTTTCCAATTCCTCTTCACTTCACGACTTGGTTATGTGGTCCTCGGGGCTCGGTGCAGCGTGGAGGTTCAAAAGCACCATGCTGATCAGATATGCTACTGATTGGCAGGCAACACTGTTTCATAAAATTATGAGCCGAGGATCAAAAAGCAGAAAGGAAACTGGCTTGGGGTCAGAGTCTGAGTCTTTTCTTTTTTTGTCCTGGCTTCACCCATGAGCCACCTGGGTAACCCTGGACAGAACACTCCATTTTTGTGGTTCTTTTTTTTTTTTTTCATCTTTAGAATGAAAGATTGTTTTATCATTCAAATTATAAAGGTATCTAAATTTTCTGCCACAGACCCTGGGGACTCTTTGAGGATATATGTTCACTGACTCTATCTACCCTGGCTTCGAGTCATCCGCTGTAATAGTCCCTACTTTCTTTTTCTTCTCCGGAGTGTGTTCGTGAAGTCCCTGAGCAGAAGGTATAATGAATCATCCCTTAGCACCCATGGACCCCCGTGGACACCAAACTCGGTGGATATTCAAGTGCCTCATAAAAAAATGGTGTAATGTTTGCATAGAACTTTTGCACATCCTCCCTTTTACATTAAATCACCTCTAGTTTATTTATAACACCTAATATGATGTGGATGCTATGTTATACTCTACTGTTTAGGGAACAACAACAAGAAGAAAAGTCTGAGCCCTGGCCAGTTAGCTCAGTTGGTTAAAACATTGTCCCAAAACACAAAGAATGTAGATTCAATCCCTGGTCAGGGCACATACAGGAAGCAACCAGTGAAGGAACAACTAAGTGGAACAGCAAATGAATGCTTCTCTCTCTCTTTCTCTGTCTCTCTAAAAGTAATCAATAAATATTTTTAAAAGGAAAGAAAAAATTCTCTGCATATTCAGTACACATGTAACCATCATAGGCCTCACTACATAATACATGTCAGCAACAGTGTAACTCTTTTTGGTTGGTTGGTTGGTTGGTTGGTTGGTTGGTTGGTTGGTTGGTTGGATGGGTGGTTGGTTTGTTAGTTGATTGGTTGGTTGGTTGGTTGGTTGATTGTTTGGTTGGTTGGTTGGTTGGATGGATGGGTAGGTGGGTGGGTGGGTGGTTAGATGGGTGGTTAGTTGGTTGGTTGGTAGGGTGGGTGGGTGGATGAGTGGGTGGTTAGTTGATTGGTTGGGTGGGTGGGTGGATGGTTGGCTGGTTGGTTGATTCCACAGATACAGAACCCACCAATACTGAGGGTTGGCTATTTAGCATCCAATCCACCAGTAGGTGCCGAACAGAATTAGTCTTCGTGACCAAGCATAACACGTGGTAATGGTCAATAAATACTTTATGTTTTATTTAAATGGGTAGAGAAAACACTTGGTAAGTTTTCCCAAAATAAAATGTTGAGGTGGCAGTACAGAAATGAATGAAAGCAAGAAAAAGAATGTTATAGGGAATAGTGAATCAATGTCTAACCTAAGAATTAGACATGTCCAGGGAGGAGACAGCCAACAACTGGACCAGAATAATAATCAAAGGCATAGCTGAAAACCATCTTTGACATAAAGGAAAGTTCTGAGTTTGCGGACTATGGAGAGCACAGTGAATTCCAGACAAAATCAATGACAAGGCTCAAACTTAAGCACATCCTGGCAATATCTTGAAATGCAAGACTGAAGAAAAATTCCCACAAGGATCTAGATAAACACAGATCTCCATCAAAACCAAAAGGCTGGAAAATCATTTCTCAGACTTTATCGCTACAATCTGAAACCCTGGGATACGATGGTGAACATGATAATTGTAATAACACAAGTGACAACGGTGGCAGCTAATAAACACTGCAAATTTACCTGTCACCATTTTGATGCCTTAAAATATTAACTCATTTCATCTTCACAGCAGCTTCAGGGCTAGATACAATTATGATTTACATTTTTTTTTCTGAAAATAAAAAAGAGATACAGATTAAGTAACTCAGCCAGTGTCAAACAAGTAGTCATTCGAAGAGCCAGGATTGGGGCCAGGGCAGCCCTACCAGGGGTCTGCGCCCCCAGCCACAGTGGTAGAGCACATACACAAGGCTTGTCAAGGAGGGCTCATGTCCCCAGAATTTTATAGCTGCAAAGCTGTGGTGCATTTGCAAAGCCAATGAGAGACACTTTCAGATTTTGAAGAATACAGTGGTACCTTGAAATACGAACAGAACAACATACGAATTTATTAAGATACGAGCTGCAACTCTTGTCCGTATTTTTGTTTGAGATCCGAGTGAAATTCCAAGATACAGATGATGATTAGGGAAGCTGCAACTAGTTGGCGCGTTAGCGCACGGGTCCAGTATTGGCAGTTTGATATACGAGTTGACTGACTTACGAGCTCAGTTACAGAATGAATTAAATTCATATCTCAAGGTACCACTGTATAGAGAACATATTGTCTACTTGCCCTTCCTTGATAGAAAAATTACTTGAGACCACACCCCAGTCCATCTGGGGATGGCACCAAGTCGTGACCTATAAGATGGAGGAATTGAGACAGTCAATGGTTTGGTCCAATGGGAAGGTTTCTACGGCAGGACCCTTCCTTCTTGGAAGAGGGTCTAACAGGGAAGCGTCACCTCCTGCTGGACTGAGCTGGAGACAGACCACAAGCTGTGAAAGGAGGTAGGACTTCATGGCTCTCTTCCCCCAACAGAATTTAGACAGTGCTCAGAAACCAGCAATTTCATTATAAATGCTTACCGCTTGCTTTGGCAATAATTTTGAAGACAGACATGAAACAGTTCTCTGGAACAGTCTCACTCTCAGAACAGACAGGTACAGAAAAGTTCAATTTTAACCAAATTAAACGAAACAACAAAAAAATCCCACCTACTTCTGCAGATTAAAACACCTGGACATACATACACCCAAATGTCCACGCTTTCCTTAGCATTGCGAGTCAACGAGTACTGTTGTCTTTTATTTTTTTCTACCTTTCCTTCTTTGTTTTCTACGAATGTTCTCTAATAAACCCACATTGCTTGTTTACTAGAAAGGAAGCATTTTAAGAGAGTAAGGAACACACACACACACACACACACACTTAGCTTTTACAACTGGGTCAGGGTTCTGTGGCCTCTATCAGTAGGAGTATTTAACAGCTCATCTCCCTTCTCCTCTGCGCATGACCCCAGGACCAGCTAGCAGGAAGCAAGAACCACAACTGTGCCCATGTGTCCCACCAGTCCCCCACTCATGGCTTCCAAACAACGAGAGATCCTGGCTGCTTCTGGCCCTCCTGAGACTTCCGCCGTACGTTGAACCTTGACTTCCATATAGTCTTCTCCTTGTAGCCACCAATATTTTACAACATCATACCTGTTTCCTCATTTCTCTCCCTCCAGCGACTTCAACTAAGCAGGCAGTATTACTCCCATTTCACGGATGAGGACAGCAAGGCTCAGCTGCACTGGGGAACCGGCAGCATCTCACAGGGTCAGTAAGCAGAACTGTGACCAAACCCAGGTCGTCTCAAAGTCCGCATGCTTTCCTCAATACTGCACTGACCCCTTTTAGGCTGCAAGCGTTAATAAGAAGTATCCTTCCGCGTCAGCTACAGGGTCTGCAAAGACGGCAGCTGGAAAGTGCTGGGAAGCACCAGGATTAGCAGTGTGGCAGGCACTGTCCTGAGGACTTCACAGGCATGATCTTATTTAATACTGGCAAACTCTTGCAGCCAGGGGCTATTTTCTATCTCATTTTCTAAGTTGATTTAAAAGCCTGGAAGCTTCAAGAGGTTGATAGCTGACAGTGATAAGGCCTGTAAGAAAGGAACCAGGATTCGAATTTCAGAAGATCCCAGAGCAGCACTTGGAATCACGAGCTCATACGGTCTCATGCTAAGAGTTTTCCCCCGGAAGAGGGAAATGAAGTGATTCATCCAAGATCACAGAGAAGTGGTTTTGGTGAGAAGAAGCCAGATCAAGTAACTGGTAGTTCGTTAACCCAGTGGCAATGACAGTAGTCAACAGTCATAGAGTCATAGATGTGGAAGATGGCGGGAGATCACTAGGCTCTCGGTGCGCAATGCAGAGGTCCCCAAAATGTAGCTATGACTTGGCTAGATGACCTCCAAGGATTAGGAGCACACTCTCTGCTTTCCACACAATTGGTGAGGGGTTCTAATTAGTGAGAAAGTACTTGAAATATAGACCAGAGGTCTTCCCCACCTGCTGTCCACCAGGGTGTCATACCGAGCCTCCAAGGGCTGACCTCTCTCTACCTCTGCAGGTCCCCTGGCTGCTAAGCTTTCCTCACCCCACAACTCTATACACAAGTGACGCAGAAGGAGGTACTTCTGCTTGTCCTGTTCTCTCTGCCGGATCACTCTCCCCTCTTCCAGGCGACTTACCTTTTCTTGTCCTTCAAGCTCTCCTCTGGTTGCTCTCAGCTCAAGGTTGTGTTTCCGTTCTGTAAGTATATTAGCCCTGAGTCTTAATAAACCGCATGAGACAAGGATTCTGTGTAAGTGATTGATGGAAGAAGAGTTCTTAGAAAGACTGAGGATGGGGGAAGGGTCAGGAAGCCAAATAGTGGGTGGTGTGGGCTGCAGACCAGGGTCAGACTGCTCCCACAGGCATTCTGAGGCACCTCACAGTTCCTCATTGGGGTGACGGGTCTGCCTTTTGGACCCTTTTGTCATTAACTGGATATGGGATCCTCTAGGGGTACAGGCCATGCCTCTCAGCCACGCAGGGCCCATGCAGCCAAGGACAGCTACCCTGAGGAAGGTGTATTAGTTTCCTTGGACATCTTAAGCTAAGTACCACACTCTGATGGCTTAGAGCAACAGGAAGTTACGGTCTCACAGTTCCAGAGGCAAGAAGTCTGAAATCAAGGTGTCAACAGTGGCAGGTCCCCTCCAAAGGCTTTAAGGAAGAATACTCCATTGCCTCTTCTGGCTCCTGGTGTTCGGTGGTAGTCCTTGATCCTTCTTGGCTTGTAGATACATCACTCTGGTCTCTGCCTCTACCTTCACATGGCCTTCTCCCCTGTGTGTCTGTGCTCTTTGTGCTAGTTTCTCTCTTCCTATAAGGGCTCCAATCATACTTAATTAGTGCCCACTCTATTCCATTTTCACATAAATTACATCTGCAAAGACCCTCCCTATTTCCAAAGAGAGTGACATTCTGAGGTCCCAGGAAGACCATGAATTTGGGGGAAAACAGTATTTAACCCAGTACAGAAGAAGCTATGAGCCTTTAGTAGCCAAGAGCCATGGCAACCAGGGGATGGGTGCACCCGCCTGGTAAAGGAGACTGGGACCAGAACCCAACAGCATCATCTGTAGCGGAGGGCACCCTCCTCGACGCTCCCCAGGCACAAATCCACCGCGGAACCTGCACACCACCTGTAGGTTACCTGATGGTGGGTTTGTCTCAAGGGCACCAACCAAGACATTTTTGCCTGTGACCCCAGATCCCAACATTGTTGGGTTTGACCCTGAAGTTGCAGCGCTCCAGGAGGTCTCCCTCCCTAATGTGGATGTCCTTGCCTATTTGAGGCTGTGAACACTTGTATTCTTGTCTTTTCTGGCATCCATACTGCTCGTCCTTAGGAATCTAAGCAATTTCATTCCCTGGCATGGTTTCTGTGTCTCTACCACCCTCATCATCTTTTCATCGCTCTCATGCAAAGAACAGGAGTGACAACTCAAATCTGAATCCTAGCTCAGCGAATTTCTAGCTGTAGGTGGCAGAGGCTGATGGCACACGCCCACATTCCCTTGACTGATCCTGGGGGTCCCCTGTAGTCTCAGTGGTTACCACCTTCATGCACTGATGACTTCCTACTTCCAACACCTACCTGTCCCTGCCTGGTGGCTTTCTGTCACCATCAGAGTGTGATGGCCCCACTGCAGGGCAGACTGTCCATGGCAGGTTGCTACCCCTCCCAGGAACAATCCTTTCCCAGTGAGGGATGAGAGCTGGTGCACATACACTCAGTTTTCTCGGCTGTTGGGGGGCCAACGGCTTGGTTTATTCAGTCCTTTGGAGGATCTGTAGTGCGACTGAGCACCAGACACCACCAGGACACTCAGTCCTTTAGGAGACCTCTTTCCTGTCCTGTGTTACATCCCCTCCTCTGCCAGTGTTCCCCCCAACTTCCAAATAACGTACTCGCAAACCCTAGTCTCAGGGTCTGTTTTAGAGGAAGCCACACTAAGATATTGTGCACACTAGGGAAAGTTGCTCAACTTCTCTTGCCTCAATTGCCTTATCTGTAAACGGGAGGTTGCAATGAGATTAAATAAGCTAGTATGCTCCATCGCTTCAGAAGAACCCCACTGCATAACAGGTGCACTCTGCTACCACCATCACCTTCATCCTTCCTTCCAACCAGCAGTTGTCGGGCCGTGAGGCAGTCAGCGGGAGACTTAGCTGGGTCCACATATTGTGCCCCATGGAGAGACACAAAGATCTCATTAAAGGCATCCCTCTTTCTGTGTCAGGATGACGAGGGGCCACGGCAATGTCCGCACAGACTCCTGCCAGCTCTTCCTCAAGCAAATACAGTTAAGAGCTCAGCCTCGGTCTGCTTAGCGCAGTCATGTTGCAACTGCTGATGCCATTTAAAACAGTGTAATTTGATAATGACTGTGCACCAGGCCAGTTCTAGCGATCTGCAACACCTCATCCACTTCTGGTTCCTCTTTCTCTTCCTGCGCCTCGGCATTGGCAAGAGTCCTCCGTGCTTGGGCCACTTCATGAAATTAAGAGCAGAGTAATCACTCTAGAGGAGCCTTTCTTTCCGTGCGGGCTAATCAAGAATCCTAAGGACGTATGAGTCAAGGGTCTACCTCCCCCAGAGAGGGGCCTCGGAGAGCCAGAATTCTGAGCCGTCGGAACCAGGGGCAATGCTGCAGAAGAAGCTTCTTGTCCCTGAGCAGCAGAGGTTCACGGACAGGTACCTTTGCCTCCCTCACCCCACCTGTGCCCAGCAGACTGGCTACAAAGAACTGGGTAGAAGGAACCCATGACTCAGTCACATTTGGGTCCCCGAGTTCCAGAGACAGCCAAGTCTGCACACCCACACGATGGGGAGAGCTGTTATTATTACCACGGGACACGGACAAATAACACCCTCAGTGCCATCGATGTGCCAGGCTCTATGCCAGGATTTCCGCTCATGAACTCACTCCTCATCACACATCACAAGGGAAATCCTATCACAGGATCCATTGTATGGAGGAGAAAGCGAAAGGCGTGTGCTGGTTATTTACCTCAGGATCCTTCAGGGTTGAGATGATTCTGGGGCTGGCTGGCACTTGGGGACCCCCTTTGCCAGCTTTGGTTCAATTCTACCAATGGGAGGCTTGAAGCGGACCAGAAGCTGGAAGAGGGACGGGGATGCTCTCTTCCTGCCCCCCAGGGTCCTTCCAGCACCACTCCAGCAGCAGGGACAGCTGTGCTCCAGGCTGTAATGTCTTCTGGCCCTTGCAGAGGCAGCACCATCTGTGGGGCCTCGCGGGAGCCCAGCATCAGCCACCCCGGCCCCTCCTGCAGGCCTCCATCTCCCCCCTTGCGCTTCCCTGATCCCAGGTGTGCTAGATGCTTCTTGCAGCCACTGCTACTTCAGTGCCCCACGTTCGCCCTGGCAACCTGCCAGCATTTGTCTAATCCCCTCCAACATTCCTCTGCTTGAAATACCTAGTATGACTGCGGGTTTCCTTCCGAGACCCTGGTGAATGCAGGAAGGTGTTATAAATATCTCCTTTTTGCGAGGGAGGAGAGTAAGGTGGCAAAGTGAAGGGACTTGCCCGAGCTCATGCAGCTTGGACATGGGGACGTGGCATGCCCCGCAGTCTTGCTCTAGTCTGTGATTTTTAAGTTGCACTGCACTGTCCCAACGTTCTCGACGGTCTGGTCAGCTGGAAGGTGGGGCAGGTAGCTGAGAGCCAGAGAGATACGGTCTTTTCTTCAACAAGTAAATATGGGGAGGGGGGAGTGATTCTATGTTCTGACAATCATGAGTCAAAGTAAGTCACTGTTTCTACCGTGGTGGAACCTAAGGAGCTGGGAGTGACATGGATGCACGACTCAATCATCTCCGGAATGAAAACACTGGGCCGTGGCAGAACCAGGATCTTGTGGCTGCACAGAGGACTGTGGTGCACAGATCATGGCTCCCCAAAGATATCCACGTCCTAATCCCCAAGACCTGATGCGGCAAAAGGCACTTTGAAAATATGATGAATGATCTTGAGTGGCAGGAGTATTGCGGAACGTCCATGAGGACCCAGTGTAACTGCACAAGGATCCTTATAAGTACAAGATGGAGGCAGGAGGACTGGAACCAGGAACCAGGGAACGGGGGGGGGGGGGGGGGGGAGACGGGGGAGAGGGGAGCGGGGGAGGTGTTGAGAGAGGCGGCACTGCTGGCTTTGGGCGTGACCAGAGGGGCTGTGAATGGGACCTACAGGTGGCCTCTGCAACCTGCAAAAGGCGAGGGAGCAGACTGTCCCCTAGAGCCAGAGGAAAGGCAGTCCTGCTGGCCACTTTCAGACTCTGACTTCCATACTTGTGAGCTCATACACCTGTGCTGTTTTAAGCCACTGTCCATGGTGGCGGCAGCCCTCGGACACTAATGCAAGGAGATCAGATGGAGGAGGGGAGGGAAGGTTTCCTGGGGAAATCACATCAGGAAACAATGAAAGGAGAGGCAAGTCCACAGGCACCCCAGGAGGCGGGAGCCTTCAGAGACACGAGAAGACACGGGGTCACTTCGGCATGGCCCGTGCAGCTGACATACAGACAAGAGTGGGGAAAACAGTACAAAGGCTATCAGAGAGGTTAACAGGGGCCAGATCAGAAGGGTCTTCCTGAGGGGACATCTGACGCTCTGGAAACAGTGTGACACAGGCACAGGTTCCTTTTGGACGCCTCCTCTGAGTACAGGTTGAAGAATGGGATGGAATGGGTTGGAAGAATGGGTTGGAGAGTGGGTTGGAAGGAGATAGACCAGAGTCAGGAGGAAGCCATGCCCATTACCGATGGGAAAGATAAGGGAAGTCTGGACTGAGGTGATGGCCGTGGGGCTGGAGAGGCATAGTCCGAGGGACCAGACCTAGGACACGTTCCTGACTGGATACAAGCAGTAGGGAAATGGGACCAGTATAAGGAGGCTGGGTGAGCCCCAGACATGCACAAGGAGCCTCAGTATTTCCCTGACCTCCACAGTGCCTGCCCAGTCCGCATATGTGGGCATCTACTTCAATTTCCCTGCCCAGCATCCCAGTCCCCTGTCCTGGCTGCTCCACGCCTGCGCAATTCTCTATCCCTTTGTGTTTCCATATTCATTTTTCCTCATGCAGGACAGCAGTGTATCGAAAGCACATGACCACTAGGTCAGACAGAGCTGGGCTTCTAACCTCTATCACTGAATTGTGTGGCTCTGGGCACATTACATCATCCCCCAAAGCCTCAGTTTCTCCGTGTGTCAAACCGGGGTAATGATCAGCTCTCACAGGGTCCTTGCAGAGACCAAACGCGAATGCTCCGAATGTTCGGGTCCTGCTCCGCATCCCAGCGCCCTCCCCATCCACGGGCCACTCGACCCAGCTTCTCAAGCCTCCTGTGATCTCCACTATAAGCAGCTCGGCTCCTGTTGCACCTCTGATGAAATCAATTTCAGCTTTATGCATGAGGAAGCCGCTAGGCTCCCACCGGGATAGTTAACTCACATGCAACAAGCACCGGGGAGAAACATAGCAGCTGTCTGAAGCTGTCTGAACGGAGCACTCCAAGAGAAGCTGGAGTGGAGGAGGGGGCGGTCCTGGGAGGGGGGAGGAACATGCAAACCAGGGCAACATGAGTCTGGGCGGCTTCACTAGTTGCTATGCTACCAGCCACAATAGAGAGAGTGATGGAGACTGGGGCCTTGGAGATACTGTTATTTTGCAAATGTCTCTCCTAGGCATATCTCTCCTGCATGCGAGAGATGCATAATTAGTCTCTAAGCTGCTGAAATGACTGGAAGTGACTAGAACTGTCTGTCTACCGCTCTGAAGTGTCAGGCAAGTTGTGCCCAGATGGATTAAGGGGCTTATCCGTGCAACCTGGTCAGTATGTGGGGAGGCTTGGAGACGCTTGCCCCCTATCTTGTAAAGACACTGAAAAACAGAGCCTCTTCCGAAGCTCCCCGGCCCCCCTGAGCTGCCCCTGGGCTCTGCCATGTTCAGCATGAAGAATTAGCGGGCTGAGATAGCAGCTTTTTTGGGAAAGACTTTGAAACAACAGAAAGCTACAAGGTCTCTTAGGCCATAGGCCACTGTCCCCACCCCACCCCCAAGAGCACAATTCTGACTCAGGGAGGTGGACACAGGGCTCTGAGAACAGGATGAATGGCTTCAGGTTGGTGCCCACTACAGACCCCGGAAGCTGGGCACCTCTGCGGTGGGCAGGGAATATGAGGGGACAGGAGAAGGCAAATGAATTGAGCGGTTATCACATTTCAGATGCCATCCTACATATTCCCAGTGTCTTAGTCACGTGCTTCTTAAACAGGGGCAGAGGGAGCCCAAAGAAATATATACCGACTTTCCATGAGAATCTACAAAGTGACAGAATTTTAGATAAAACGTCTTCCTTGGAAAGGATGCTACTTAAAGATAAAAGGTCAAATAAGCTTGAAATTTCACATGTATAAAAAGGTTTCAAGGGAAATACCACATTTACACAAATCGTTTCATTGGATACAAAAGAGGCACTTTCAAACTCACTTTATAAGCCCCAGATAACTGTCACGCCAGACCTTACAAGGCTGTCACAAGAAAAGAAACTTTGGGGCCTTCTCTCCCATAAACATACAGACAAATACCCTACACATATACAATATTAGCAAAGCAAATCCAGTGATACATAAAACAAATACTTGAGAGCATGACCAACTTGGCTTTGTTCCAGGACAAGATCACTTCAATATTAGAAAATGAATCAGTAGAACTCATCCTATTGACAGACTAAGAGATGAAAATCATGTAATAATCTCAAGAGACACCAAGAAAGCATTTGACAAAAATGAATGTCTCTATTCATGGTAAAAAAAAAAAAAAACTCTTGTCAAGCTAGAAACATAAGGCAAGTTCTTTCATCTGGTAACAGGTGCCTAAAATGTAAGTCTATCATCATAATTGATGGTAAAATACTGAGTGCTTTCCTCCTGATTCTCCCAATTCTACTGGGTGTTCCAGCCAGTGCAATGCGGCAAGAAAAAGCAATAAAAGATAAAAGGATTGGGAAGACAGTAGGAAAGCTTTCATTAGTTACAGGCTGCTTGGCCGTGTTGGGAGAAAAATCTCAAAGAATCTCAGATTACAATGAAAATAAAAAGGTGACTATATTAAAACCAATGTACTTGACTGCATCGTAGGTTAGATTTCAATCAACGAAAAGTTTTAAATCGTCCATTGGTGTCATAAGCATAAGCGTTCTAACCTCGCTTCTACTTTCTGCCCTCTTCAGATCCATTCCCCACTGTGTAGCCCAACCGATCTCCCTAAAATGACAACTGCCTTCATTCCATCCTCTGGTCTCAGACACCATGAATGATGTGGTCCCTGTCTACCTCTTCAGCCTCGTCTCCTGTTCCTGCCCCTCTCACCACTCAGGTTCCAGACATGCAAGTTTATTTTTCAATATCCTTAAAGTGTTACTGTCTACCACAGGGCCTTGGCACACACTGTTTCCTCTTCCTCCCTCTTTACCTCATTCACTCTTCATATCTCAACTCAAACCTCACTTCCTCAAGGGAGCCCTCCCTGACTGCCCCCATGTTCCCAGGCATTCTTCTTTGTAGCACTTATATTTAAGTGTGACTGTTTATGCTGGTCTTCCCCACTAGACTGTAAGCACCACAGCGATCTGTGTCAATTATTTCTCAATAAAACTAAAAAAAAAATTTTAAACATAGAAATGGGGACTGGACGAGTGGTCCCCAGGTATTGAGGCTGGGTTGGGGGCATGAGGAAGTGGAGGTAGTTATAAAAGAGCCACAGGAGGAGCCATATATGTGGTGGTGAAAATGACCCATGTCTTGATTGTACCAATGTCAATATCCTGGTTGTGACAGCGTATGAAAGTTCTGCACAAAG
This sequence comes from Rhynchonycteris naso, assembly GCA_037038555.1. NCBI lineage: Eukaryota > Metazoa > Chordata > Mammalia > Chiroptera > Emballonuridae > Rhynchonycteris > Rhynchonycteris naso. Next base: position 156,740,445 of record CM073001.1, on the reverse strand, counting down.
TTATCGCTGGGGAGGCTGGGTAAAGAGTACACAGGCTCTCTCTATTATTTCTTACAACTAGTGTCAACTTGTAGTCATCTCAAAATAAAAGGCTTAATGAAAAAGAATTTGAACTGATATATAAAGTGGCAAACTGAGTTCTCAACCCCAGCTGGTGGGCCATGTCTGGGCAGGGACAGGCAGCCCCCTGGTCTGTAGCCTAGTGTTCTGTTCGAGACCTCTCATACCACAGGGCTGCCCAATAACATCCAACCACTAGCGCTTGCAGCCTCTCTTTATTCTTCAAGATATTCATCCCTTTGAGCTTTAAGGAAAAAGTCAGATTGGCTGACAGCAGAACAGGATTCTTCCAACTTTGCTTTGACTCATTCATTCTACCAATATTCACGAAGCATTTATTGTATGCCAAGGACCAAGGCAGGAGCTATGAATAGGATGGCAAGAAATACAGAAGTTCAAGGTGCACAGCACCTTGTTACAATTCTGGCGTTGTGCAAGTGACAATGCATACTCTTTTTGGGAATGGCTTTGTACACTCAGCATTACTCCCTAAAGATAAGACGAGGTTGCTGTGCACATCCACAGGCCTACCTGTTCACTAGCCTACCTGTTCACTGCTGCGTGGCATTCCGTGTCACACGTGTGCCACAGTCTGTTTAACCACTCACCCAGTGGAGGACATCTGGGCTATTTCCAGTTCTTACTTATTCCAAATACAGCTGCACCATCAATGTGCAAGTAAGTGGTCCAGTTTCTCTGCATCTTCACCAGCATTTGGTGCTATAATATTTTAGCCATTCTAAAAGAGCATGTAGCAATATCTCACTGTGGCTTTAGTTTCTGCTACCCTAGTGACTAATCATACTGACCAACTCTTCACGTCCTCATCAGCCATCTGTATGTTCTGCTCAGTGAAATGTCTGTTCATAACTTATGCCCATTTTTTAATTGAATTGTTGGATTTTGTACATTTGTTTTCAATTCTTTTTATTTTATTTTATTTATTTTTTTTGCTGTAGAGTTTTAAGAATATTTTATATACTCCAGGTACTAGTCCTTTGTCATAGATGTATGTGGTTAGCAAATATTCTCTCTCACATCTGTAGCTTATCTTGTTTTCATATGGGCTTTCACAGAGCAAAAGTTTTGTTTTAATTAGTTCTGTTTATCCATTTTTCCAGTTATAAATCATGCTTTTGATGTCAAGACTGTTGTTAATTTTTAACGGTTGACTCAAATGCATCAGGGCTCAGAAATCAGTTCTGGTTCCTGACAACTGTGTGTTCAATCAAACATTAACTTGACAAACACACAGCTACCTGGTTTCGTGTCTGGTCGTAGACAATTTCTTGATAATTCATAAATACAGAAATATATATGTGTGTATGTTTTGTTTTGCAAGTTTTAGAGGCACTCTTCATTTATTTTTTTAGAAACATAATATTTTCCAAATTATGCTTTCAATCAGGATGATGAATAGTTGCTTAAAGATGAGAAAGACTATTAAAAAGATGCAAGACAATAAGATTGAGAACAACCTAGAGGCAACATGCAATGGCATTGTCCTTGAGAATCCCCTCACTGACCTTGACAGAGAAGAAGATGGAAGTGCTACCCCAGATTCGGTCAGTGAGTCATTATTAAGCAGTGGTCCATCTGGAAAGTGTAAGATATGTTTAGGTACATATTTAATATGTGACTTTCATCATTGTAGAGCTGCTAAATGATGAAAGTAAAACTCAGTATCTCTCACACCAGAAAATCCTGAACAATAGCTACAAGTGGGCCTTGGCCAGTTGGCTCAGTGGTAGAGCGTTGGCCTGGCATGTGGATGTCCTGGGTTTGATTCCTAGTCAGGGCACAGGGGAGAAGCGCCCATCTGTTTTTTCACCCTTTCCCCTCTCACTTCTCTCTCTCTCTTCCCCTCCCGCAGCCATGGCTTGACTGGTTCAAGCACATCAACCCCAGGTGCTGAGGACAGCTCTGTGGAACCTCGCCTCAGGTGCTAAAAATAGCTGAGTTGCGAGCAGGGCCACAGATGGGTAGAGCATCAGCCCCAGACGAGGGTTGCCATGTGGATTCTGGTCAGGGTACATACAGGAGTCTATCTCCCCTTCTCTCACTTGAAAAAGAAAAAAAAATCTACAAGTGACCATAGCTGTTGTGGTGATATTAAACGATCCTAATTGCTGTGAGCTTGCTGATTTAAGCCATCACAACTGGGGGCCATTTTTATGTCATCATAGATGACTAATACATTACACACATTTCATATACAACTAAAATTTTAAAGGACTATCACCAGGCTTTTTTGTAACTAAAAAGTCTTCGCTAGGAGTTAATATAAAGAGGCACAATCAAATGTGCTTGTGCACACACATGCACACTCACACACAATGCTTGAAGCTTCCTTTAAGATCAGTTTCCAAATAACCCTTGAAGGCAGAAGACTGGGGAAGGCATGGCTTACTGTATTTGAGATAAAAATAAAAGGAGGCACGTATTCATTGAAGGATGTCCCCAAAGGAGACATGCTAATGCACTTAAAAATGTACTTGAAACTTGGTAAACAAGGTGGTTTATCTCACAGTAGTAAACAAATGAGGAAATTAACATCTGCCCATTTTCTATATTTCTTCTGTATATTTTATGATAGCAACACACAGCTATAAAGGCATTCCTTTGCAAAATACTCCAAATGAAAATAACAGGTGAAGAAATTGCCAAACAACATCTGGATGGATGTCTGCATGGACAGGACTGAGGGTCAGATAGGACACAACTCCAGGGCAGAACAGAGGGTCTCTGCCAAGCTACTGTGCCGTCTCATGTCCCAGCAGGTAGAGTATCATTTAGAGAGAAAAATTAGCCCTAACATCTGCCTTCTTTCTTTCTTGACAGAGAGGTATAAAATGAAGAAAAAATGTTTAAAACTCACCACTGTAGTCAAATATGCAATAAAAGGAGAAGCGAATTTGAAAGCTTGTCCTGCTTCCGAGATAAACATTGGCCTATTCAATGAGGCACACTGATGGTCTCCGCGAAATCACTATCATTCCTCACTGAGGAAAAACACACGCCAAGTAATAACCAAGTTTCTTTTTTCTTAAATCTGGCCTAAAACCTTATCTAGACTTTAATCCAGAAAAGCAATCTGATTAAAGCCGCATACACCACAGGACAAACAGGTTTAATGTAGCAATTTTTCCACGGCATTAATGGTTTTTTGAAAGGAATTGATCTCTAATGGCATCATTCCTCCTGAGCCCTTCACAGAACGCAGGCCTTTACGGCCTCTTCAGATTTTGCCCCATGGATTTCCTCTCCCAGTTCCGATTCCCCCCAAAGGAACAGAAGTATAACTGGAAGGATGTGTTCCTTGTTAGAAAGCCCAAGGAGGTCTCCCCATTGATGGGATGCACTCAAGATTGACCCCCAAACTCTCCACTTTCCATCTGGAAGGCTGATGTGGGAGCGTGTCGGGCTCCTGGGATCAACTCAGAAGTAACCGATTCCTTTGCAGGATGGGAAGCACAAGCTGAGCCTAAGGAACGGGGACATCGCTCCTAAAACTCTGCAGGCTGGATGCTCACAGGAGCCCTCTGACAGAGCTGAACCATCCTCACACCTGAAGGGCACACAGCCCGGGTCCGTCCAGGTTCCCCACGCAGTGCCCAGGACTGCTCTTCCTGACGGTCTTTTGCAGAAAGCTATCTCACTCTTTAAAAACAATCCTTAGGAGCTGCAGTGGCCCTTAAACTTAGCTGACATCACGTGAAGAACTTGTAAAGCTCCCGATGTTTAATTCTTAATCTCTTATCAACTTAAGAAAGACCTCTGGGGTGAGGCCTAAAGTCAGTGTTTTTTTCTTTTTTTTAGTTTTTTGTTTTTTTTTTTTTAGTATTTTTTTCTTATAATCCCTGTTTCCCCGCTAATGTGCAGCCAAATTGGAGAACCACTGGGCTGCATCATTCATTCATTCATCAGAATACTGCCTGAATTCTCACTGTATGTATGACCTCTGGGTAATTTTGCAACCACCCGGATCTTTACTTCGTCATGCTGTCTGTTTTTCTGTCTCTAATTCCAGCACAAAGGCCACAGTGAGTAAATGCATGAATGAACGAACAGGTGACAGCCTCTTGTCTCCTCCTGGCTCAGGTTCTAATGCTTCCAGAGAGCCCTGTGTAGATTCACCCAAGAGCCACAACACGTACAGTGTGGTTATGCCCAAGAGACCAGGCAGTGGAGGGGGAGTGATGGTGAAGAAATCTGACCTCAGGAGGGTTTCCTTGGCAAACAACCTCAAGAGCAGTACAAGGCACAGGCCCAAGTGGCCAATGCGTCACCTCTTATTCCACACTCCCACAAGGCCTTTCTGCGCTGAGACACCCCCCACGCATCTGCACTGAGTCACGCATAAAATATTCATGGCCATCATGCACTTGCTAAAATATCTCCTATCTCTTTCCTTCGAGCAGGCCCGGCTAACACCTCACCTGCCTCCCTGACATGTCCCGGAGTGTGGCTCGTGCCGTGGGATGTGGGGTTCCAGCGGGCGCCCCCCAGCGGGCACTTATCTAGCATATATCATACTAGTTTGAAGGTGTACTTCAGCTTGTAATAAAAACCTATCGGGCTTGCTTTCATCGTAGTGATGATAGTGATAGCAATTCTCATCTGCAAGACCAAGGAGAGCATGTGTCTTTTTTTTTTATTATTCATTTTAGAGAGGAGACACAGAGTGAGAGAAAGAGAGAGAGAGAGAGAGAGAGAGAGAGAGAGAGAGAAAGGGGGGAGGAGCTGGAAGCATCAACTCCCATATGTGCCTTGACCAGACCAGTGCAGGGTTTTGAACTGGCGACCTCAGTGTTCCCAGGTCGACGCTTTATCCACTGCGCCACCACAGGTCAGGCATCATGTGTCTTTTTTTTTTAAAAAAAAAAAGCAAAAGGATTCAACAAATAAGAAAAAAGATAAGGGAAAGAAACCACCAAGGGGCACGGAAGCGACGGACGAGTGGAGAGCTCTGCCAGGGGCCCTTGCTGCCCGTGAAGGCCCCCGTTCCAGCGCACATCTGTGTCCTTCCCCCTACAACAGCCCCTGCGTGGTGAGGACTGCAGCCTAGCATGCTGGCACCCCTCCCCATGCCAAGCATGCGCCTTACACAGCCATTCTGACCAGACACTGGTGTTCTCTCACCGTGTTACCAGCCCCATTTAGGTTAAAGGCGAATGACAAAGGAGTGAGCCCGTGAAACAATTCAGGTCATTGCTAAAAATATAAAATGGATAGTATCCTCAGGAGCGGCCCTAAATAGATGAGGTGTCATGTCGCCCCCCTCTCCTCCCCAGCTCCCCGCCTGGCCACGTGCTGATCCTTCTCCCTGACGGACAGCAGCAAAGACAGGCCTGACTCCTCTCTCCCACCAGCTTGGTCGCCGGGGTGACAGATCCAGGGAGGCACTTAAGTCACAAGAGATTTGAGAGATGTCTTGACGTCATCGGGCTCAACCCTCTCTAAATTGGGGTTTTTCAGAGAATTAGCTCTGACAAAAAAGAATACAAACCACAATTCAATGTGACCACCAGCTTGAGGCGGCGTGGAAGTCACCTTGCCCTTCTGGCCCAGGCTATGTCGGCCGCCGCCCCTGGGGTCCCCGGTGACCTCCGAGCCAAGCCGTCTGAGACCCCTGCAGGCTGGGAGGCCCCCTCGTGGAGGTGTTGTGGCTTCAAAGGGTCTGACACGGCTCAGGAAACAGGCAGACGCTTAGAAACAGGCAGACGCGGAACGTCTCAGCCACACGGAGATTTTCTCAGTTAAAAAAAAAAAAGTGTGTTCTCACTTAAGAATGCTAATGGCCCGTGCACAGAAATAAAATCCCTGACCTACTTTGACGCTGCACTTATTAAACAAGCCAACCTTATTACTCAGAAGAGACTAAAACAGGGGAATAAAGCCCAGATGGAATGTGTCCCATCCTCTGCTGACAGGAACTGTCAAGAAAAGCACAAAGGAGACTGGGAGCCCCGGGTGGGAGGCAGGAGTGGGGGCAGTTCACATCCTGCTCTCCTGCTGGGTCACCTGGGAGACAGCACTGCTCCCCTCTCAGCCTCAGGACCCTCATCGGGTGAGATGCTCTCTGAGGTCATTTCTATCTCTGGCTGTTTTTTTTTTAAAAGAAAAACTTAATAGCAAAATAAAACAATTAAAAACAATCAATTATCAAGGGCACATTATGCCAGACACTCTACGACGGGAGTGAGATCGCGAGATCCGCGGGGCCTCCCAAGGAGTCCGGAGAGGAGCAGAGCGAGCTGGCGCGGTCCACACTGATTAATGGATTTGGTTGCTCATAGCAATCTGTGAGCCGCCACAAGGCTACCGCAGACAGAACACAAGTTGTGCCTGCAACAAGAATCCCCCCGGCGATCCACCTGACAACTCCGGTTTCCGTGAATGAATCTTACAGTGCATTTTAAACCGCCGCATAGCCCCGAGTGGCCATCCGTGAGTTATAATCAGATTTATCACACCGGGAAGGAGGCCGGCGGCGATACACTTCTGTGGGTTTTGGGGCAATAACATGAGTCATCCCTGCTCCTTCTGGAGGAAAGCCGGGAGCAACAAGGTACCTTATCCAAACCAGAGTCGGAGAGAGGCAGGAAAGGTTACTGATGTAACAGTAGGCGTTAGTAGCCCACACGATGTCAGATTAGTCAGGAATGACGGGTGCTACTGGGGGTGTATAACGACGTGACACAGAAAATGGCAGGGGGTGTCCCCCTTTCAGCCCAGAATTCAGGCACAGGGACTACCCATCTTTCGTTGTGTCTTTAGGACTTGCTTGACCCTCATGGAGATCCGTACACGAAGCCAATGGTGGGCAGTGACTCCCCAGAAAGAATGGGTGGATCTGGGGTTCGAATAGAGAACTGCAAGCCCCACAGTCAGCCCCAGGACTGGCCAGGGTGAATTGAGGCTCTGAGTTTGGATAAAGAGAGATCGAGGCAGAGTAAGATGTGGAGAGTTTTGCAGAGACCGGGATGTCTTGAGACCAGAGAAAGTGAAGTCCACAGAGAAAGATTTGAGAGGCCCAGGCCAGAGACATTTGGATCACAAGCTTTGGAGATTTCTGTGTCCCCAAAGGCCCTGTGGGACAACAAGAACCAGAATCATTTTTTTCCTCCCATTTTACAGACATGGACCCTGAGATTCCGAGAGATGTGCCCAAGGCCACTATGAAGTGGCAAAGACGAAACGGGAGTGTGTGTGTAGCCTCACTTCACTGAGGGTAACCCCAACCTTAACCTGCCTCTAACCCCAGAACTTCCTGTTTGTCTACCTCACGCTGGTCACCTACGCCTAGACCCAGATCTTTCCCATCTGCCCATCACCATCTGCACCTTCCAATCACAGCCCATCCACCCACACCAGGACACGCCCACCCCCTAGGTGATGAATAGACTCACTGTCTGCCAACCTGGTGCTTATATACTTATGGGCTTCCTCTGATAATGATTCTTTGAGCTATTTTGAGAGTCTTTATGTCTCACAGAACACCAAGGTCAAACCAGGTCACTCTGCAACCACAACAAAGTAAGGCAGAACAAGATCATGCCTTCATTGTTTTCAAGGAAAACAAAAACAAGGTCACTGTACAAACCACAACCCCCTCTCCGGGCTCATATGAATGACTATTATGTTTCTACCAGCTCATCTTTGGTTTTGCTCTAGAATCACCTTTATCTAGGTTAAATTTATTCAAATGGCCAACGATAGATTTGTCCCCACTTCCTGACAGTTTCTAGTCTAGAGGAAGTCCCACTTCCCTGGTCCCTCTCCAAATCTTCCAACCAAAGCCCTAATCCTATACTACATCCTCTCCAAGCACCTTCTTACTGAGACACCCCATGGTTCTCCATAGGCGGCCCTCTTCCTCCCTCATAGCAATGAGTCATAAAGCCCACTTGTTCAAGGATGGGTATGTTCCTGGTGGTCTTTAGCTGGCGGACACCGACACTCCATAAAATATTCTACCGCTTTAGCCTGATACAGAATGTTCTCCATGACCTGGCCCTGTGGCTGAGTACCACCTCCCCACCCCCACATCCCTCAGTCTGCCTTGCACCCTGGAACACTAATTACCATTTCAGGCTTTCGTACCTTCCGCATGCAGATCCCATCACTAGGAAAGCCCCTCCCCTCTGATCCTCCTGGGATACTCGTTTGGGAAGCCTTCATAACTCCCTCTGCTCCATCATTTTCCCATGCTGCACACACTCTACTTAGGGCACACGTCACCCCAAACTGGAACCATGCTGGCCCCTCTGAGATCCTCCCTACCAGACTGCGAAGGTCTTCAAAGGGCAGAGATGTGCAATGCTCAGTCCGGGGGTTGGCACCGAATAGAAGCTCCATCCACTGCTGTTCAGTTTCTTCTTGCACTTGAACCAAACCTCTTTCCTGTTCAATTACTGCCACATTTCAAGTCATATTCCAAGCAAGAGTCAAAATAATAATGTGCACATCAAAGCCCCTCTGAAAACACAGGCTTTGGTCTGTGATAACGGGGTCACTCGCCATCTGTAGGGTGCTCTGTGATTTACAAAGCACTTCCTCCTTACCTCATCTCACTCAGTGCAATCCTCATGGCAACCATGGCTTCTGTCTCAGCTACCCACTCTCCCAAGCTGCTCAGACACGTGGACTTGGGGCTGGGACACAACCAGTGAAGAAACTGGAGCTGCAATAAACTGGTGACAGGTGGTTGTTGCTACAAGTTCATGGGTGGCAGTCAGCTCATGGGTTCATTGCCAGAACGTCTCCTGGGAATCAGGCTTGATACTTACAATCTCACCTTCTATTTGTCTTCTATCTCTCTAGCTACATATTAGAATAAATATATGTTTTAATTCAATGTCACTAGTGTCTGAACAATGATTAAGAAGTCAGATAGACTTGGACATGAGTCCAGACTCCACTTATCAGCTCAATGGCTTTGAACAAAGTTTTCAACCGCTTTGAGCCTTGGCTTCCCCCAAAGGTAAAATAGGAGTTATCATCTTAGCTACTTCATGAAGTTGTTAGGAAGATGAAATGACAAAATGTAAGCTGAGAATTTCAGATACAATTAGTTAGGGTAATTTCAGATGTAATTCATTAAGGTAAGGTCTGGGCTCTAACCCAATATGACTGGTGTCTAGCACATAGCAGTAATAATGAACACATAGAAAATTTTAGCTATTACTATGATTATGTTATTAACATTACTCTTACTACTATTAACTAGGATGGTAGGCCATTTGCCACGAAGGCCATAGATCCCTTGCCCTTGCTCTGCTCTGTATAATGGTGGAGAGGTTAGGTAGGTGGGTGGAGGGGTAGAACAGGTTTCTCAAGCTTCTCTTGTCCCCTGGCTTCTGAGGTGACCAGCTGGACACACTGATAGAGTGTAGGAGGGAAAGAAAACCTGTGCATGTATATAAACTGCTGATAAAACTTAGGGGATATTTTATCACTTCATATTCATTTTGAAATATCCCCTAATTTTTGTGAGCAGTATATGTGTGTATTTCTCTCGCTGACTCAGGCAGGGGCTCTGGCTCAAATTTCCATCATAACTTCAGCCTCTTTCTAATAACCCAGAACCCTGGACTCCAATAATATAGTCTCCATCTTTTGACCATCCAGCCTAGGGATGACTGTAGCTTCTGGTTATTGCTACCTTATGAGTTGGCTCATCCTTGTAACCAGTTTCCTACATTAAATTCTTTCTATTTGTCAGCCCTGGCCAGTTGGCTCAGTGGTAGAGTGTTAACCCAGCATGTGGAAGTCCTGGGTTTGATCCCCAGTCAGGGCACACAGGAGAAGCAACCATTGGCTTGTCCTTCCCTGCCCCTCTTAATCTCCCTTCTTTCTTTCTTTCTCTCTCTCTTACCCCCCCTCCCCCTCCTGCAACCATGGCTCAATTGATTCTAATGCGTTGACCCTGGCCACTGAGGATGGCTCCATGGAGCCTCTGCCTCAGGCACTAAAAATAGCTCAGTTGCGAACATGGCCCCAGATGGGGGTTGCTGGGTGGTTCATGGTCGGGGCACATGTGGGAGTCTGTCTCTATCTCCCCCGCTCTCACTTAAATGAGAAAAAGAACCAAAAACAAAGAAAATTATAAATTCCTTCTGTTGAGTTTGTTTTCCTTGCTGGTTGGGTCTTGACTGACAGCCTTGATACGTACATTTGAGCAAGTTTCTTTCTGCATTAGAGTTTCTTCATCTATGAAATGCTGTTCATATCTCAAAAGTTTGTACTGAAGATACAACCAGAAACATATGGGCACTATCCACCTCAGCAGCTGGCATGCAGTAGTGATTTTAAGAAATCAGGTTCCTTATGCCTTTCTTGGAAAGAATTTCTGTGCAGAGATCTCGCTGCAAGAACTCTACCCAAAGAAACAATGAAGAAAGAAACTATTTCAAAGTCAGCGAGGATCATTACAAGCTTATCTACCATACAGGATCTTGACACAGTCTAAAAACACAGCTAAGGAATGTTGTTGCTATGGGTTAGAGCAGGGGTAGTCAACCTTTTTATACCTACCACCCACTTTTGTATCTCTGTTAGTAGTAAAGCTTTCTAACCGCCCACCGGTTCCACAGTAATGGTGATTTATAAAGTAGGGAAGTAGCTTTACTTTATAAAATTTATAAAGCAGAGTTACAGCAAGTTAAAGCACATAATAATAATAATTACTTACCATGAACTTTATGTCGGATTTTCGCTAAGTTTGGCAGAATAAATTCTTTATAAAACAACTTACTCTAGTTAAATCTATCTTTTTATTTATATTTTGGTTGCTCTGCTACTGCCCACCATGAAAGCTGGAGCGTCCACCAGTGGGCGGTAGGGACCAGGTTGACTACCACTGGGTTAGACTGTGACCGCTCCAAAATAATATTTTGAATTCCTAACCCCCAGTAATCCCAGAATGTTAGGAATAGGGTCCTTTCAGATGGAATTAGTTAGGACAAGGTCTGGGCCCTAATCCAACATGACTGGTGTCTGCATGAGATGACACCCATGTGAACACACACTCACTCGCACAGGGAGAACTCCATTTGACTGGAGTGCTGCATCCACAAGCCAAGGAATTGCAGAGATGGCCAGTGTGTTACCCAAAGCCAGGAGGAGGCAATAAAGGATTCCTATCCAGGTGCTGGCCAACACCTCCAAAACTGTAAGAAAAGGGACGGAGGCAGTGTGGACAAGGCCCGACCGGGGGTGAGGATGACAGAGATGCACGAGACCTGACTTCAGGGACAAGGTTCAGTGACACAAATCCACTTTATTCGGGAAGTAAACTAGCTTATATGCATGGGTTCAGCCAATAGGATGTTACAGTAGGTCAAATGGCCAAAAGAGGTCAGGAGGCTGCCTGGCTGGCACTGAGTCACTTCCGTATAGTGGGCGAGCTCCCTTCCTGGGTATTCCCAGGAGGGATTCGGGAGCTAGAATATTCTCACAGCATTGCATCAGCCACAGCTGCTAGGTAAATGCTCTGCGCTCTACCTACAAAGCAGGACTCTGAAATGCCACTCTACACTCACGTTCCCTGGAGCTCTTGCCCTGACCAGTCCTGTGAGTAGATTCCGTTAGATAACACGCTTGTCTCTACGAAAGGGAGGTTATCATGAGTAGACCTGACCTAAACAAGTGAATTAAATATTATGAGAAGATACTCCATTGTTGGCTTTGAAGGTGGCAGGGGCCATGTGATAAAGAATGTGGGTGGCCTTTAGAATCTGAGAGTGGTCCCCAGACAACAGCCAACAAAGATGGGGACCTCAGACCTATCATCCCAAGGAAGAGAATTTGGCCAATAACAAGAATGGATATGACCGCAGATTCCTCACCAGTGCCCAGAGATGAGAATCCAGCCTGGCTGGCACCTTGATCTCAGCCTTGTGAGTCCTGGATGGACAGCCCAGCCACACTGTACCTGGACTTCTGGCCTCCAGAATTCTGCAACAGACACACTTACATTAAGACACTGAGTTTTGGTAATCTGTTACGCAGGAATAGGAAGTCAATACAGGTAGGATCATCTACTGTCTAAAATTGTTAAATATAAAAATGTCAGTGGCCATATAAGAACAAATAAAATATATGCAATGTCACATTAACTTAAAAATATGTGACATAAAAATGGTGCTTTCCTCCAATGGCATCTTTGTAGCTTCTAATGGCCACACACACACACACACACACACACACACACACACACACACACAAAAAAAAATAGCAAAGACACTTTGAATGTGCTCAGGTGACAATGCTGTAGGTTCAAAGTTGTCTTTAGTCTCCTGGTATCATTGTAAGAATTCAAAATATTATAAAATCACAAGGACTTTTTTGTGCCTTCAGCCCACGCTAAACAGACCAGTATAAAGCATAGTTGCTTGAGATTCTAAGCTATTTGAAAAAGAGGGCCACATAAGAGCCAAGGTTTCATAAAATTCCACTGAAGAGAGATAATTTTTTTTTTTTTGAGAGTGAGGTAATTTCTTAAGAAGATTAATATATCGTCACATCACAGTGGCTGTCCTCCCTGGAATTTCCACGCAAGCCCTCCCTGCAGCCATTCACCTCCCTGCCCCAGTGGAAGAAACACAGACATCCATCCTTGTGGCTAAAATCGCAGGTGGTGCCAAGGGCCGCGGTGGGTGGCGTGCTCCGTCCTTCCCACACTGAAAAAGTCCTTTCCCCTTTAGGGTTCTGGCTCACTCTCCCTGACCTTGAAACCTCTCCATCGCTGCCCTCCTAAGTGCCCGTGAACCAGTCGCTTATCACAACGAACACACCAGGAAGATGACTGCCCCCTAAATAACACTTCTCTGCTTTCCCATTTCTTTGCTGTGTGTCTCTGAGAGTTTCAGTTTTACGAACTGAAAAATGGGTGGTAACTACTGACACTTACCTCCGTAGGGGTGTTGTCGGGATTGGCCTTCACAAGAACCACACTGCCCAGAGTCAGGGCCCAGAGAGGGGACCCCAAACTCCACCTGCAGAAGCAGGGAGAACAGGCAGCAGTGCAGGTTGAGGATTCCCCAGGGGAGGATGGAGACAGGCAGCTGTCCCATAAGTGACAGCCCAGAGGCCATGTGGCCTTGAGTAAATGCAGAGGGAGAGGGACGCTGGGCTTGCTGTCATTATTAAAACGCAAGCGAACAGGCACTTCTGCCCCTCTGGCTAAAAACTGTAAGAGGCAGCACCCAGGCCCCCCACACCCCCTTTTTCTCTGTCACAGTCAGCTGCAAACTTTCACATGGTAGCGGCTCTACCATCCTGGGTTTCAGTAAAAATGAACAAGTATGGAGTAAAGCCCTCTCCAACCTCCCACAGACAAGTAAAGTGCGCAAAGCATAACCCAGGTTGCTTGTGACGCCACATTACCTGGTGCATCCGAGCTAGGAGGTTCAACGTTCCCCTCCCCCTTTTACAACTGGGGATACTGAGGCTGAGAGATTAAACAGCTGGCTCCCATTCCCATAACTACTGAGTCCTAATGATGGAACTGAGACCCAAGTCCAGGTGGCCTCAGTCTTATCCACCGTGAAGACCTCCCCCCGGTTCCTTGATGCCTGCGTCATCCGACACTGTGTTCAAGTGACAGCAGGGGTGTGTACCATAGTCCCACTTCAAATGAGGAGCACTGTGTACCTCTCCTTACCTGGGCTAATGAGTCAGAGGCAATGTGAGGGACGCCACGCACAAGGGCATTTTGGTTGAAATAGGGATGTCATTAGGTAGAGAATCTCAAATGACATTTTCTTTTCTTTTTTTTTCCTTTTGTTCTCTGAAGAGGCTTCTGTTCCCAGTTGCCAGCGTGGCCCCTTTCACCAACTCTCGCAGGGTCTAATTAAGAGTTCTGCCCAGCCTGGATGTCGGCTTAGGGTTTTTATTTAGGCCACAGCTGGCTTGCCAGTGGGGATACTATCTCTCATTTTAAGAGGAGCAAACATCGCAACGCAGCCCAGAAGAGAGGCCCCTACAGAGAGCGCTGGGTACCTGACTCAGGGTTCTGTGTGCTTCTCTGACGAGCTGGGGACGCACGGTGTGAGAGGACATGCTTTGCCAGGGACTGGGCACATCCTGGGGTTGCGCAGGCCCCGCAGGAGGGGCGGGTAGGTACTGCAGCTCACAGTCAGCATGCTCGCGCTTGTGTCTCTGAGCCCAGATTCTCTACCCATGGCACACGGGGAACGGGAAAGGTGGTAGATATAAAGGTTATTTCCAGCTGAAAAACACAACAACCAAAACCGGTGCCAACTCTGACACGTTTGCTAGTAGGCATGTAAATTAGTGCAACCCCCGTGTAGAGTAATTTGGCAATATCTATCAAAGTTAAAAATGTTCAGCCACCCCGGGCCCAGGAAATTATACCAAGGATATGCTAGCACAATGAAAGGGCTTTTGCACAAGGTTATTCACTGCAGTATTGTGTGATAGCAAAGGACTGGAAGCAACCCAACTGCTCATCCATAGGAACCAGGTTAAATAAATGGCGGCTCATCCGCACAATGGAACACCCTGAAGCTATTAGAAAGAAGAGGAGGCTCGTTCAGTCCCCATACAGAAGGACAGCCAAGATACACTGGGAGGAAGGGAAAAGAACACTTAGCAGAGTTTGTATAATATGTTACACTTTATGTGAGAAACAGAAGACAATGGAATGGGAATTTGATTAATCTACACATAAAGCACCTCTGGAAAGAGACAGGAGAAAACAGCGACACAGATAATCCCCAGGAAAGGGGAATGCGTGGCTGGGATTGGGACAGAAGCACAATTTTTTCAGTGTATAGTTGACCCTTGAACAACGCGGGGGTTGGGGGTCGTTAGGTGTGCCAATGCTTGCAGAGTCAAAAATCTGCTTATCACTTTTGACAACCCCTGAAACTTAATTACTAAAAACCTACTTTTGACTGGAAGCCTGACTGACAAAATAAACAGTCAGTTAGCACCTATTAGGTATGTTGTATGTGTTAATCAGGGTGGGGGCAAAGTAGGTCTACAGTGGTGAGTAGGCTAAACATGGAGTTCATTCTTGTGTTGTCCTTTATTAACTACTGTATTCTTTTCCACATGGACAACTGTAAACCTACTTTTGTCCTCCCCTACACTGTATACTGTATTCTTACAACAGAAGTAGGTTAGAGAAAATACAATGCTATTAAGAAAAGCATAAGAAATAAAAAATACATTTACGGTATGGATGGAGAAAAACCCGCATATAAGTGGACTCGTGCAGTGCAAACCCCTGTTGTTCAAGGGTATGTATTTTTTTTCTGTCTTTCAATTTTTGAACCACTTAAATATATTACCTCCAAAAAAATAAATAAGAAATAACATTACATTTTTTTCTTTTCGCTTCTGCCAGCTGAGGATGAAATGAGAAGGAAGATAGGGCTTGAGAGCACCTTCTGAGGATTCAGAAGGATCTCACACACCTTCTTCCTGAAGCCCAGAACCCAAAGCCTTCTCATGGGGAAAAAAAAATCTGTCTTCTTTCTTCCAATATACACTGTACCATCTGCCTTGCTATCCCTCTTCCCCTGCTCCTGAGAAATCTCACCATACACCTAAAATGCTCTTAGATTTCTTTACTGTTTTCTTTTCAATTTTAAAGAAATATATTTAAGTATAAGAAAAAGCAACCATGGAAAAGAGTAAGTGATAGTAGGTTCTAATTCTCCATCAGGCGGTTGGATAAGTCCCTGACCTCCTCAGGGCCTCAGTTTCTTCATGGGTTCAACGAGGACCATGGAAAAGGCAGGTGATGCCTCAGGTAGGTTTCCTCCCAGCTTTATCTTTCTAGGGTTCTCAGAATCACATGGGATCAAGCAAAGGCAAGACCACATCCTTAGAGGGGCCTTTGGATCTGTTATCTAACACGTGTAGTCTCATTCTACTATCATCTGACAACATCCAGGATGAACCAATGGGTGTCCTGAGGGTGGTGTCTAGACCCCAGTACATCAAGGTGAAGTCCAAGCAGAGTGTAGCCGTCTTTCTGAATGGAAAAGGCAGAAGTAGAGTTTGGGGACTGATGCAGTGGCTGGACTTTGTAAGTCAGGGCTCTCCAAGAAGACATATGGGAATCCCCTGCCAGTCTTTGGATGACTGCTGGTCTGCACATATGCAAGGCAAAACTCTATAGTGTCTAAAAGAGGGTGCCTGAGACAGGGCTGAGGGCTAAACAGAAGTACCAGCAGTTGTCCAGGCTGGGAAACACTGGAATCTGCGTCTAGCTGAAGCAGAGATTCAGTTAAGACCCCATAAAGAAACAGTCACAGGACTGAGCATCCCATTTTAAAGTAAGAACCACACACTGAGACGGCTGACAAAACCAAAAGAGATCCATTCTTACAAAGAATAAATAGTCTTGACAGTTTCAGAAGAATGTACCAGTAATTCAACTGCCTGGTGGTATAAGATTCAATACCATTTAAAGCAAACTGACACGATCCAGCCACAGTTCTTTTGTGAAGAAGGAAGAAAACACAGAGACACACAGTCAAAAGAACAGACCACAAGATGATACAGATGTTAGACTCTGCAGATGAGAACTTAAAAATAACTATTATAAATATACTGAAGGTTTTAAAGGAAATGTGGACAGAATGGGAGAACAAGTAAGATATCACAGTAGAGGAATGGAAAGTAATTTTCTTTTTTTTTTTTTTTTTAGTTCTGACTGAAGTACCACATCTAAAATGAAATATTTACTCTGGGCTTAGCAACAGTTCAGACACTGCAGAAAACAGGATCACTGAACACGAAAACAAATAGAAATCTGAAGAACACAGAAAAAAAATGATTATGAAATAAAGACTCAGTAACTTGTGAGATAACATCAAATGGTCTAACATGTATGTTTGACACTCAGAGAGAGCTAAGAAAATGGACATAAAATGTATTTAAATATATAATGTTACAATGTCACTAAAAATGAAAAGCAAAAATAAAGAATGCATCTTAACATTGTAAAGAATATTTTTAAAAACCTTAATGAATCAAGAGACATTCCATATTCATGGATTGGAAGATTTGATTTTGTTACATGGTAAATCCTCTCCAAATTGCTTTAGCATCTCAATGTAAATTTTGGTCAAAATCTCAAAAACCTTTCTGGTTTTCTCAAATCTATGTAATGATGCTAAAATGTTTATGGGAATGCAAAGGACCCAGAATAGTTCAAACAATCCTGATAAAATAAGCGTGTGTGCGTGTGTGGGAGCAGGGGTACATGGGAACTCTGGTTCTCCCCATTCAATTTTGCTGTGAACCTAAAGCTGCTCTAAAAAATAGCCTGACCAAGCGGTGGCACAGTGGATAGAGTGTCAGACTGGGATGCGAGGACCCAGGTTCGAGACCCCGAGGTCGCCAGCTAGAGAGTGGGTTCATCTTGTTTGAGCAAAGCTCACCATTATGGACCCAAGGTTGCTAACTTGAGCAAGGGGTTACTCGGTCTGCTGAAGGCCCACGGTCAAGGCACATATGAGAAAGCAATCAATGAACAACTAAGGTGTCACAATGAAAAACTGGTGATCGATGCTTCTCATCTCTCTCCATTCCTGTCTGGCTGTCCCTGTCTATCCCTCTCTCTGACTCTCTCTCTGTAAAAAAAATAAAAACAAAATATTTTTTTAAGTGACATCATAGAATCTTCTAGTGGGATAGCTGTTCTTTCCATTCTGTGTCCCAAAACTAAAACAAAGCAGAGATTTGAGCTGTTCGGACCCACAGCTTGAATAGAGCTGTTCTGATCAACCAAGCCTGGACCAGCTGACATCTAGCTGACCCACAGACATGTGAGCACATAAATAATTGCTGTGTGTTGGGCTTATTTAATACAAAAATAAGAGATGTAGGAATAATTTCAAGACTTATGATATAGCTCTAGTAATCAGGACAAAGAGATCTAAACAACAATGAACAAATAGATCAAGAGAAAAGAATAAGGAATCCAGAAATAGACCCACACACTTACAGACACCTGATGAAGTAACAAAGCTTCAATAGCAATAAATTGGGAGCAAGTGGTCTTTTTAACAATGTCACTGGGTCAACTGACACCCATATGGATAAAATGAACCCTAATCTCTATATGATACTTTATACAAAAATCAGTATTAGATGGTTTACATAGACATACATTTGAAATATACAGCTTTTAAAAGATAAAATAGAGTAAATTTTTGATGTGGAACACAAGTATTTCTTAAACATGGCAAAAACTGAACAAATGAAAATACTGATAAGTAGGTTTCATTAAAATTAAAATTTTTTTATTCAACACACATCATTAACTACATGAAAAGGGAAGCTATAGAATGGGTGAGAATACAAATCAATAAGACAAAACTCAAAAAGAAAACAGCAAAATACTTGAACAAATGCTAAACATGATTATGCAAATGGCAAAGAAATAGGTGTATAAAGGTGCTCAATTAGTTCTCACCTTTGTAGAAAGGTTCTCATCAAGTCATCAGAAATATGCAAGTTAAAAGCACAATGAGCTATCACCACATACCTGCCAGAATGGCTAATATTAAAAGATTGAATGTCAATTTGTTGCATTAGAATACTGTCTGGCAGTATGTATTTAATCCTAAAGAAACCAATTCCACTCGTGCTTGTACTTCCAAGGGAAATGGAGCTTAATGCTACCAAAGACACATGTAAAATATTGACAGTAACAGGGTTCATTACAGCAACAAGAAACAACCCACATCACTGTCAGCAATAGAATAGATCTATTTTGGTAAATTCATGTAAAAAATAAATGCTATTCAAGAATAAAAAACCAGTCCTACGCAGCTGGCTCAGTGGTAGAATGGTTGACCCAGTGTGTGGATGTCCCAGGTTCAATTCCCGATCAGGGCACACCGGAGAAGCACCTATCTGCTTCTCCACTCCTCCCCTTCTTGCTTCTATCTCTCTCTCTCCCTCTCCCCTCCTCCTGCAGCCATGGCTTGATTGGAGTGAATTGGCCCTGGGCACTCAGAATGCTCCATGGCCTCCGCCTCAGGTGCTAAGAAGAGCTCAGTTGCTAAGCAATAGAGCGATGCCCCAGATGGGCAGAGCATCGCCCCCTAGTGGGCTTGCCAGATGGATCCTGGTTGGGGCACATGCGGGAATCTGTCTCTGTCTCACCTTCTCTCACTGAATGAATGAATGAATGAATAAATGAATGAATGAATAAATAGAAAGGAAGAAGAATGAAAATCCCAACTCTTGCTATCCATACATGGATGAGACTCACAAATATAATTTCAAGTGGAGGAAATAAGACCAAAACGCATACATATTTTATAATTCTACTTACATAAAATTTAAACCCAGGAAAGAACTCCTAAAAGTAGTCAGAATACTTTAAGGATGCAGCCGTAATGACTTGAAGGAGATGCAAGGAGGCTCTCTGTGGTGCCGATACAGCCTCTACCTAGATCGGTATTCTCTTAAGCTAAGATCAGCATATTCAGTTACTGTTTGTGCCTTTTCTGCATTTATGTTATGCTCCAAAATGAAAGCTTTACCTCTCCTGCCCCCCCAAAAGGCATGGCAAGGGTCACGTTGAGACCTGGTGAGAGGTGACGCAGTGATAATAATGATGGTAGAAAAGATACAGTCTAGAAATATCCAGATGACAAACCGAAAGGTCCAGTTCTGATTGATCCGCTACGCGGACGGGTAGGGGAAGAACGGAGGAAAAGGTGTGTCTCGAACAGGAGTAATCGAGTGTCTTTCTGGCATTAATGATGAAATGGATGGTGGGGCCATTAGCAGAAATCAAAAATTCAGGAAGAACATCTTGAACCTACGGTGCCTGTGGCAATCCACAGAAATATCTCTGGCAGCGAATTAATTGGGAGCTCAGTAGAGCTGTCCTAGCAGGAGATAGGGGTGTGGGCGTCATCAACATCCCTGGTCATAATTAAAATAACGAGACTGGATGAAATCAGTCACAGAAAGAACATGGAGCATGACTGGGGTAGGTGAGCAGCGCGCTGTGGAGGGCCATATTTAAGAACAAGGCGTGGAGACAGGAACTCACGGCCAGAACAGAAAAGGCTCAGCTGTAGAGACAGGAAGGAAACCAAGAGACATCAGTCCTGGAAGCCCAGTTCTCAAGGGATGCAAAGGAGTACACCCAATGAAGTCAGTTCTCTCACAAAGCTTAGCTGGAAGGCAAGGCTTCAGCTGTGTAGCTGTGGTCCTTGGGCAATTTATGTTTCCTCTCTGTGCCTCAGCTCCTTCCATTCTAAAGGGGGAATATCATAGTACCTACTTTAAAGGGTACTGTGAGAAATAAATGAGATTGCATATGAAGTGTTTTAGCGAAAGTGAAAGGCTGTTACTGGCAACCACCATGATCCTTGCATGTGCAAATCAAGCAAGGTGTTATTTTTCAGGATGGAGGTGATAAGAGACAAGTTTAGAGGCCAACCAGAAGCCAGCAGCAGGAAGTCGCTGGATACGTGAGAGAAGAGGCAAAAAGAATACGCCCTAGCACCTCAGGTGGATTCATCGGGCGCTCCAACATGGGGAAAGACCAGATGTGGAGGCAGGCACATCTGGTGAAGAAGTGATAATGCAATAAAAGAGGTCATTCCTACCAAGGCTTCTGCAGTGAATTTACATGCCTTTGGGCAGGTCGCCCATCAATCAGTGCAGGTATTAGAGACAGTGCAGAAAATAACAAGCTTCACTTAGCATCCATCCATCCGTTCATTCATTCACTCACACCTGATAAACGCATACCAAACGCCTACTATGTGGTTTATGGGAATAGGAAATAGTTCTTACCCTTGAGGAGATTACGCTCATCTCGGATGTCCAATAAGGAAGAAAAGCAGAGTTGACATATACTGAACATTTTCTATATACCACACTGTGGGCTTTACGTGCATGTCAAATGTGTTTCAGGACTGGGAGGTAAAACTCTCTATTCTAATTTTACATATGTGGACACTGAGGCTTGAAAAGTTAGGTGATTAATCCCAAGTCACATGGTTGCAAATGAAGAAAGATACATGATATCTTTATCACCATGCTGCACAATAATTCCTTGCATATACACACACACACACACACACACACACACACA
Organism: Rhynchonycteris naso; assembly: GCA_037038555.1. Taxonomy (NCBI): domain Eukaryota; kingdom Metazoa; phylum Chordata; class Mammalia; order Chiroptera; family Emballonuridae; genus Rhynchonycteris; species Rhynchonycteris naso. Next base: position 156,719,273 of record CM073001.1, on the reverse strand, counting down.
CACACACGGCACAGGATAATTTGCAAATATATATGCAAGTATATTGCGCAGTATGGTGAGGCGGGCATCACAAACATGTACACTGCTGTGTGAATTATAGAGTTCAATGCCTTAAGGTCGTGAGATAAGCGATTTCACAAAAGCACAAAGGGCAAGAGAAAGCAAAGGCTGAGAACACACAAATGTTAACAGAGCACGGGGCCCGAGCCTGCTCCTCACGGTGAGAGAGGGCTCTGTAGGTCTTGCCTCATTATCAAACTATAGCTCCTTCTTGAATACGCACAATTCATTCTTAGGACCAACGTTACACCGAATGTTCTCCAAGCTTTTCCAATACACAGAACTGTCCTTCTGCACTGCCAAATCCCCAGATCACAGACTTAGCAGCTGTTTTCAACAGATTTTTGTCAAAATCATAGTCATCTAAGCACAGAATAATTTGTTGCAGGCATTTTTACATCTGGTTAACTCCAATGAAATCACCCAGAGAGTAGGTAAAAAACTTACTCATTTATCAGTTTTAATTACTTAAAACAACTCCGATGGCCGTTTGAGTGTCTCCCACCCCCCAAATACTCCACATGAAGCTTTACAAATAATAGGAAACAGATGGCAAAAAATATTTAAAACTCTGATTTTTATTTTTAACAAAAATGATCAAAAAAAAGATTGCACTCATTTTGATTTTCTTTTACATTTAGGAGGAAACTGTTCTTCACAGAATCCAACCCAACTTGTAAAAACTCCTTTTAATCTAATTTTAACCAAAATGAAGTGCTCTTCCCAGCACCACTTGGCTCAGGAGTGATTTAGCACCTAGACATATCTCAGGGTTACAGGAGAAGAACATCCGGGGGTGCTTTGTCCGGTGTCTGAGGGCCGTCCATGGATCCACTGAAACTGACATTGAACAAGCTACCTCTGGTGCTGGAGGAACCCTTGTGCAGACTTAAATCTCCACAAGCTCAAAGCCCAGCGGGGAGAAGGGGCCTTGCAGCTGGGGTGGTAGATGCGGAGCGCCCAGCACCCTGAGAAGAGCCGAAAGCATCTCCCAGGGCAACAAGAGACCTCGGGGGAGGTTGATTTCCAGATGCTGCAGAGGAAACCAAGGCCGAGGCTCCTTCCGTAAAACAGAAATCCTGAAGGTCGAAGTGGAGTTCTGAAGTAGAACACCCAAAGCTTTTGACGGAGTCTTGGGCAAAACGGCCTCAGGGCTTCCTTCCAGCTCTGAGTTCTGTGGTCCTCAGGCTGATGTAGAGAGGACTCTAGAAGGCTACACTTTGATATGGATAACAAGGTATAGATGAAAACGCTAACCCGTCAGGGTCCTAACCTTTGGTTCAACTCCCCCTTCTGCAGCTAACTAGCTGTACAACCTGGACAGGACACTTCACCTCCCTGAGCATGGCTTCCCTCATCCATAAATCCTTCTTATTCAATCTTAAAAATACCATCATGTGGTATCTTTCACAAAAGAACCAACAATAAGGAGGAGAGCCCTTCCTCACCCTCAGCCCGCTACAAATGACCCCCAAATCACAAATGAGTTCTTAGGGGTATGTGCTTATATTCACCTGTCTGGCTCACACTCATGCTTTGTATGGGCCTCTTCCCACCATGCTGTCCAGTCAGTGACTGAACCCACTGACCAAGGGGCCTCCACTGCCACATTGTCACAGAGAAGCCCCAGGCCTGGTAGCAGGTAGGGGCTCAGCTGTCCTCTGATAAACTGATGAAAACTATCTCACTTGCCAGAGACCATCTGACAGTTCACAAGCCTGTGCCCCTTTTTCGCTTGGGACAAGGTGGCTGACACTTCCGGCCTCCCCTGTGGTTAGGTGTGACCACAGAGCTGAATTCCAGCCAGTGGAAAGTGGGTGCAACTATGCACACCTTCAGACTGGGTCCATCAAGACAAGCAAACACAAAGTGCTAACCCCAGATGTTTCCCTTCAAACATCTGATGCGGAAGAGCAGGGTGACCTTAAGAGTCACGTGGCAAACATGGCTGACTTAAGAGCCACGTGGTAAATATGGCTGACAAAAGATACAATGAGCCTGGGTCCCTGAGACACCAGTGGGAGAAGAGCCCCCATTTCTGATACGTGATGAGTCAAGTACAAACCTCTCTCTTGCTTCAACTGTTAGACACTAGCGTAGGGTGTTCCGGCAGCTGCCCTAAGTCAGCAAGCCCCCACCCTGAGTGACGCATCAGCGTCTCCCGCGGGGTTTGTTAACATTACATATGTCCAAAGCCATCCTCAAATGTTCTCATGCAGCAGACCGAAGGTGGGGGGTCGAGAATTTGAGTTCCTCACATGCTCCCAGGCGATGCTGATGTGGCTGGCCCAGAACCCACCTTGAGAATCACTGTCTCTAACACGCTCACAATCCTAGCTTATCAGAGCTGGGGTTGCGTAAGCCGGGTGAATGCAGCAAGCTTGAGAGGCTTTCGGGATGGCAAGCCCTGTCCCAGCTGCCCCAAGCTCACAGTCTGTCTGATGAGAGGAGACCCAAGTAAATGTACAACTGACAAATTGTGACAAGTGTCAAATGAGAGGAGTGTGAAATGGACTGTGGGGACAGAACTGAGTGTCACCTCTAAATGGGCGGCACTCCTCCCGACAGATATAAACAGGGTCTGAGCAGCATGAACAGAGGTGGGAAGTCTGCAGCTTCAGGGTGAATCCAAGAACAGAAGTTATCCAGCCCAGACAGATCACTGTTTCCACACCCCTGGAAGCGGTCAGCGGTCCAGATGCAGCGGTAGGGGCAACCGCCATTTGCCTGCCGCTGTGGGCTGTGCTCCACCCCCAGGGGTCTGATGAGGACTTGTACCCCTTCTTTCTAGATGCTCAGGGTCTGGAGTAACCCCCCTTTTTGGCTCAACCATACAGTGCACCTTTCCCTTTCGACTCAATGGGGCTAAGCTGCGCACTTCTAAATCCAGAGTAGTCCCCAGCAAGATGCCACCTGCCTTTGTTCTCACTGTGCTTCCCTGAAGAAGGCAGGGCCTGTCACAGGGAGCCAGCCACCCAAGGACCCAGGTGGGACAAACCCCCGTACTGCACGTGGACCCAGGAGACTGGGATGCAAATCCTTGCTCTGGTACTTAGTACCTGTTTGACCTTAGGAAAATCACTTGGCCTCTCTGAAACTGGTCTCAATGAGTTAAAATGAACTTGTATATAGCACTTTGGGAGTGTTCACAGGTGTGGCATTCATTTATTTATTCAACAGACATTTGTTGAGCACCTACTGTGTCTTCTGTCCCTGAGGAGGCAAAGATGGCCAAAGCAATAAAATTTCTACCCTCATAAAGCTCGCTTTTGTTCTAATCATCTCGCAGTGAGTGTAATGTTACTGCCAGTTGAATTTTGTGATGGAGTGTTACACATGTACACAGCAATTAAAATGAATTGACATGAATTGTATGTTCAGGCCGATTATTCTGTTTGCCCCCCAAAACCTAATCTCTGCTCCGTGCACCTGAATACCCACCCCCAGCCTTACCAACTGTACCCCTCAACTCCCTTGCCCTCCAGCTCCCAATGAGTATGTGGCAACCACTAGTTTGCATGACGAGGATTAACCCCTTCTCCATTTGACAGATGAGGAAAACTGAGGCTCAGAGAAGAAAAGGGTGACCATCCAAGGTTATACACGTTCAGTCTTGCTTGTGTATGCAACAGTGTGGTGAGGCCTGCCTTACAAGTCATGGAAACCTAGACTCCTTTCTTGTGGCTGCTGTAACAAATGCCACAGCCCTAGGGGCTCTATACATAATGACTGTATTACACTACAGTTCTGGATGTGAGAAGTACTGAAGTGAAGGTGTCAGCAGGACTGCATTTCTTCTGGATGCTCCAGAGGAGAATCTGTTCACTAGCTTTCTTCATATTCTAAAGGCCGCCTGCATTCCTTGGCTTGTGGCCCCATCCTCTACTTCAAACCACTTGCACACCATCTTCCAGTCTCTCTCTCCCTCCTCTCTCTCTGTCCTCTCCTTCCTTACTCTCTGCTTCCATGGTCACATCTCCCCTGACTATGACCTCTCTGCCTCCTTCTTATAAGGACCTTTATTGCATCAGACCCTGATAAGTCAGTATAATCTCCCCATTTCAAAATTCTTGATTTGATCACACCGGCAAAGTCCTTCTAGCCATGTTAGGTAATAGAGTCAGAGGTTGTAGGGATTAGGATGTAGGCATTTGCGGGGCGGGCGGGCATTATTCTGTCTACCACAGGGGCTTTGAGTGGCTGGGAGCTCTCCCATCACAGAGACTGACTCATATTGCCAAGGTGTGTTATCAGCAACAATGTCGCCCACACAGAGCAACTCGCAAAACCAGGATTTCCCAGGCCTTTCGCCAAAAGGGGCTGATTCAGCCCACTGGCCACTGTGTGACCCTGATCAAGGCGCTTCACCTTACTGAGCTTCCCTCGCTCTTTTGTAGAACAGGAGCAATGGCCGTTCCCCATGTCTGGAGGGCAAATGAGCTGGTGCTGTCAATAGCCCCCACAGGGTAGGGCTTCCCCATCTCCACCTCTCCTCTCAGCCCCTCCCGCCTTCCATTCCCAGGATACACGGTGCAGCCCACGTTCAGTCCCTCAGCAGCTGCCATCACCACGCTCCGGGCACTGATGAGCCATTACTAATGGGATTTTTTTCGGGGTGGGGTATAGAATCTAAGAACCTCAGTGGCTCGTTCATCCTGCTCAGATTCCGACACAGACACAGCTCTTCAGAGAATTAGGCAGAGGAGCAGAAATGCTATCAATAAATGTCAGCACCCCTCATAAGACGTTACCTCCTCAGACCTCACTTTCTTTTTGCCAGCAAATACTCTGAGATGTCAGAGCGTCTCTCCCAAGCGGCTCTGATCATGTCACCTGCCTTTTTTTTTTTAATATCTTTGAAAGATCACCGACAGGACAAATGAGGCTTCCTTGGTCTGGAACCTCAGACAGCCTCATGCAAATGGCATCCACCTGGTATCCATCGTGCCTGTATCCTGATGGCCCTTCCAGCTTGGTCCTGCGATTATTTGTGTGTTCTGGGGGGCAGGGAGAGGGAGCCTGCCCCAAACCTGACGTCCTCTTTGATACCTATTCCCTTTCAAGTCCTGATACATGATCATTTTATGATCAGCTCATAAAATGGGTCACTGTGAGGATGAAGTGAATCTACTTTCGGGACCCCCAAGAACGTTGCCAGGGAATAATAACTAGCAGGAATCACGCTAACAACATCATCTACCGAGTGCCAGGTGTTCAATAAAGGTTGCCTTTCTTTCCCTGTCACAGCATCTAATGAGCACACACGTTGTGTTTCTCAGGAGGCTCTGGACCGTGGTTGGGTAAGGATGGCGCTCTGCTTATCTTATGTGTGTCTCCCCGAATGCCTAGAGCCATTACAGGTACTTATTTACAAAATGCCAGAGAGAAGAACAAATAAGCAAAAATAAAATAAACGGACAACTGGTCTACCAGTTTCAGTTGCCTTCAGCAGAAAGTTTCTTCGGAAGACTCAGGGACCACGTTTGCTCTGCCCCACTGGTGTTTCTGCTGCCCCCGTGCAGGCTCCATGGCTCCTCTTACAACAAACTTAGTCTTGTCACTTCTGTGTTTCGAGCCTGTCTGTGGCCCCAGAATCAAGCTCGAAGGCCTTGACCTGGTCAAACCTGGGCAGCACCAAACTTTACACCATCCTCCAAACAAGACTGTGCCTCTGCCCATGCCATGCCTCCCCCTGAAAGCAACCTTCCTTCTCAGAAACCCCCAGTCGTCTTCCCAGGCCTGGGGCCAGGGAAGCCGCTGCACCCTTGGTTTTTGCTCTCTCTGCAATGCCAGCTGTAAACACCTTCACCCGTCATCAGTATTTGGGCAGACTGTGTGTCAGACAACTTTCACATCTCATCTCTAACGCAGTGCTACTCACTTTTAGCACACATCATCATCCCCAGGAGGACTTAAAACATAGACTCCTACCCTCTACTCTCGGTTCTGATTCTATAGGTCTGGGGTCGGGGGAAGGCTGAGAACTTACATTTATTTTTTTTATTCAGTGATAGGAGGGGAGGTAGAGACAGATTCCCACAGGAACTCTAATGGTATCCACCTGGCAAGCCCACTAGGGGACAATGCTCTGCCTATCAGGGGTGTTGCTCTGTTGTTCAGCAACTGAGCTCTTCTTCGCACCTAAGGCAGAGGCAACAGAGCCATCCTTAGTGCCCAGGGCCAACTTGCTCCAATCAAGCCGTGGCTGCAGGAGGGGAAGAGAGAGAGAGAGAGAGAGAAGCAAGAGGCAAGAGGAGGAGGAGTGGAGAAGCAGGTGGACACTTTTCCTGTCTACCACTGAGCTAACCGGCCAGGGTGAGAATTTACATTTCTAAGAAGCTTCCAGTAATGCAGATGCTGCTGGTTCATGACCCTGCTGCCTCACTTGTGAGTGAATGTACATTACCAGTTTGCAAGGGAGGGGAAGTTAGGTGACTTGTCTTTGGTTACATGATGCAACGATGAGGCCATAGTTTGAACCCCAGTCATTGCAGCCACAGCCTGAGCATCCTTACTCCACAAGAGCAGGGACAGCAGCCCACAGATACATGCAGTCCACCACACGCCGGGCACTTCACCAAGCACGACAGACACATTATCTCACTTAATCCTCATGATCTTTCGAGGTGAATTCTATCGATTCCCGCATTGTAACGGATGAGGAAGCAGACACAGAAAGCGTAACCGATCCAAGATCACACAGGCAGGATTTGCTAAAATGGAGACCTGGGCTAAGAGACAGTGACAGCACGCCCACGCATTAGCAATGGCCGTTTTAAGAATGTGATGCTGTCCATCCTTCACTGCCATCATCCTTTGCACACAGGTCTCTGTGGCCAGATGGCAGCTTTGAGGTCAAGGAAACTGTCTAATTTAACTTGTATCCCAGACGCTGGCAAGATGCAAGCATCCATCCGTAGGCACAGAAACACGTTTGATGAATGAATAAATATACAAGACTAAACGAATAAATAAAGGACGTAAAACCAAAGGAGATCTTCACCATTTAACACAGAGCCCACTCCTCCCTACAGACGGGATGACTGGACCCACAGAACGATCCATAGAGGGGCCCCGGGGATGCCAGTTTGTCATCAAATAAAATACAATGAAGCAAAACAACAATGACAACAAAACCCACTTTGTCCCCAGGAGCCGTGGGCTGGCATCCAGTGAAGGCTCAGAAGCCAAGCAAAAGACTGCAGGTCTGGCAAAATGAGGTTTCCACCCCGTACTAAAAATGCCTCTCTTGTTTCCCTTTTAGCTAATTTCTCTCCTTGCTGAGGCCTGGAGGGGGTGGGGAGTTGGTCCAGCAGCTGCTATTCAAACTAACAGCTGCAAGGTGGGGGCCCAGAGAGGAACTTTTCTGTTGCTTGTAATCAAGGGTAAAAATAAAAGAGGTACAATGAAAATTACGGAAAATAAACAGTGATCAAGGCTTCTCTTTCCCACGTGCCTGTGGAGTCCTGCTCCGTGGCCGACAAGGGGAGAGGGTCACGAAGGGGACGTGGGAGGCTCCATATCGGCTCCCACTGCCTGCCAGACAGAAGATGTCTCCCCAGAGCCGGAGCCGGGGTTAGGGGGCCGGGAGACAAGGCTCTCACACCCCTTCTCCCTAGAGGCCCGCCGGCAGTGGAGGTGGGGAAGGCGGGGGCTGCATGCGGAGGGAGCTGGGAGCGCACCATTGGAGGAGGGGAGTTACCAGAATGAGAGCGGCTCACCCCCAAATGTGAGATGGGAGGCTGCACGCAGGTGTGCCCCGCAAGGTACCCGTTTGCTCGGATCTCTCAGGGTGTGGGCTCAGACGCGGCTGGAGGCCCCACAACCCAATAGCGGACGACCTGTTTCACCCTGGCGCCTCCTCTCTTTTCAGGACTTTCTGCTACACCCAGGACTTCATTCCAGAACCTGGATTCTAACACAACTCTGAGATTTGGCATGGACTGCCCTAGGCTGGGCCGGGCCAACAGGCCGGGCTAAACATGGCCTTCAATGGAGGTGACAGGAATGACAGCTTCCACCCTGTGCCCGGGGCTGTGCTGTGAGCCTGTCATACCACACCTGTCCTCACACCCCGACCATGTAGGTAGACGGATCCCAACGTTACAGATGTGAAAGGCTTAAAATGATTGAAAAAAAATATGACACAGAACGTAGAAATTCATGTCTGTGTCCCAGTGGCAGCAAAGAGAAACCCTGACTTCCCCAGGGTCACGCGTCTGGAAACGGCAGAAATCCTCACTCCGGTCTGGTGACCCGGCGCCCACTCACTCCCGCATCGCACACGGGGCTCTCACTACGGCGAGTCCAGCTTCCAGAGCCGTGCTCAGAGCTAGACAACAAAGGGAAGAACCCCAGAGGGAGGGAGAAAGGCACTGAGGAGCTCCCTTCAGATACTGGTGACCCGTCTTGGGGACCAAAAGCAGAAAGCCATAAGATAGGAGCCCTGGAGGCCAGGGAGGGTGTTGGGAGCACGTAGAACAGAGAAAAGGGGGGAAACGGGATTCCAGGGCATCGGAGAACTTGCTTCATTTCACCCCACGCAGGCTGGGGACAAAGTCAAGGGAACCGGAAGAGAAAGGAGCAGGGGTTCGACAGGCGGGCATGCTGGGAAGCAACATCCGAGGACGATCAGGACGTCCCGGAACCGTGGGCTGTCAGTTCTGGCTGAGCCTGCACTGGACACTGGAGTCGTCTGCTGACGAGGAGGCAGGTGTGCCTTCCCAGGGGCTGGAGAATGTCACCTGCTGATTGCTGATAGCTCCACCCCTCCTGGGAACAGCCTCAACCAAGGTTCTGCTTGCTGGGGGAAGGGACAGGCTCAGTGACTGGCTGGTACAGAAAAAGCCTGGCGCTCTTGTCTGAATTTGGGACAGCTCTGAAGGGCACTCCAAGCTCCAGGGCTCTCCCGCTGCCTGAGCCCGGCACCTTCGGTTGTAACCATATGGCCCAACCCTGCCTTCCTCACTCCCTGACAGGCCCACCTCGTGGACCTTCCCTGAAGGAAACTGCTGCATCTAACTCTTTGTCTCACATAGTCTTTCTGGAGAACCCAATCTAAGACACCCCCTTGCCCCCCGGTGCCTCCACCACTTCCTCCAGGGAAACCTCTAGAGAGAAGTCTTGCAGAAATGGGGGGAGGATGGGAGGAGGAGCAGGTGGAGAGCACACCTCCACTGGCCCCCAAGCACCGGCTCCTCCCAGCCGACCAGGCCCCACCACGGTTCTGCAGACACGCGGTAAGATTCCCACAGTGGTTCTGGCACGAGACGTTCAGCAGAGTCTAATTGCACCAAATTTTATTTGAGTCTTCGCTGGGGCTGTCACTTCATCCAATTAAGTAGAGGTTACAGAAGGATCTACTTGTCATTACAGCAATTCCTCCTTGTGCTAAATGCTCCCAGAATCTTAACTACCGAGCAGGCAGGATCAGGAAGGGCGGCCCCAGTGGAGACGGCAGTATTTCTCCTGCACAGAGACACACACGGACAGGCCCCTCAGCCCGACATGCACTGCCCATGTACAGCAGCTCCATAAATTAGGTGGGCCTAAATAACTCAGGCTGGAGACAAGGAAGGAAACAGAATGCAGATGAGGCAGACACTACCCACGGAGGCAGGGAGCCCACACTGTGTGGGCAGGAAAGTGCAGCGTGAGCACTGGGCTAACAGGAGATGTGGGCTTGGCGCCCTGCTCTTCTCACACTTCCAACCAGCCCTATCCTCCCCCTCCACCATCACCTCCAGCACCCTGAATGATCTGACCGCCTCCACTTCCTCCAGCAAGCCCCCGGTTCATGCCTACCT